>JANBXA010000651.1:67222500-67822500 GCA_030556225.1 Cricetiscus sungorus
AAAAGAATACTTTTACAATTATTTCCTTATGCTGTGTTTTTCTGCCTATAGAACATGGTTTTCTGCTTAAGGGTTAATGTCTGTGTGAGTATTTCAAAATGTCCTCTGCTTGCATGAATGACCTGACTGATAGAACAGGAAGTTCTACAGACTAAAGGAACTCTGCTGTCTTATTGGTGACCTGGATTGTAAATCCACAATGACTTTGAACTCCTTGCCTGACACCCAATCAAATACAAGGATGAAAGGTTTTTATTTCTCAAATCTTGCTCAAAGAAGAGATCCACAAAACAGTTATCTTTTAAAGACACAATTTATAAATAATATAAAATTACACCATTTTTATTACATAGCATTACTTTTTTTTTCCTGTGCATTTTCCCAGTACCCATCACTATATTCTCCTAAAGCTTACCAAAACACTGTAATTTGACAGGATCATAGTATGTCCCTTGCTTACAGTAGCATTCGTACCCCGGCTGAGTGTTCAAACAGTAACCATTTTTGCAGATTTCCTCCCCAAACAGCAGACATTCATCAGCATCTATGGCAACAGAAATAGGAATATGTTTTTATTTTTACTTGAAGAAGAGTCTAACCAATATCTGGTTTTAGATTAGATATTATTATGCTCAAAAGATTCTTAAAATTGGACCCAAATGACAGATGCAGGAAAGTGAAGAGGTATGGTTCTGATGCTACCTCATCTTTGGTGAGCTAGTCTATGGATTCCACAGGCTCTGAGAACCTGCTCTAGTGTAGTCTTCGTGAAATGGGCCTTTTTATTTGTGGTTTATGTTACCCCATTTACTAGCTGAGATGTACAAAGTGCCAAGAACTATTTGATGGACATGAAGAAGGTCCTTTCTGGGGAGGAATGAAAATCCATGAAATTGCAAGTTATAAACGGGTTGGCAGGCCAACTTCCCCCACAGAATTATCCCTTGGCCATCATAGTTGTCTCTATGATAAATTGGACACAGTTGGGTCCACCAATGTACTAGGATCCAAAGGATAAATAAGACAATCTGCATTAAGGATTCTGGACACCCTGAGGTTGTCTGATCAAGTAGTTCAGAGCTCATGTCATCTAGCTCTCATTTTGAAAACTCAACGCCATGGAAGACATGGTCAAATGTACACAAATGGAAAGAGCAGTGCTGAATACAGAAGGTGCCACAGTAAAGGGTCTCAATCCCATCTTCTTCCGTCACTCAGAGCACCATTAGGAGGAGGAGCTGGCTTTTATAGAAAACAGACCATGCCTTTACAGTAAAATTGAGGTTCATAACATGCACTGAAATTTAACTGCATTCCTGTAAAAATAGAATATGTGTGAGTTATGAACTTGAAAACCAGTCAACACATACTGCAGACCAAGTCCAGTTAACCCAGTTGGACTAAATCATAGATGTATTTTAAAAACACAAATGGAATTTCTTGTTCAGCTACTGAATTTGTTGATACCATTCAAATACTAGCTTTCCAAAAGTAGATGAATAATAAGAGCATTTTCATAGTCTCTTTTCCAGCTACTTTCCAGTTCACACTATTAAACTATAATGGGGAAAAATCACCTTATATAGTATGTCATAATAATATCTCTAACATGGAACTGTCAAAAGCAAGTTAATAAAGAAATGTTCATATATATATATATATGTATATATATATATATATGTGTGTGTGTGTGTGTGTCAAAAGTGAGTTAATAAATGTTCATATATATATATATATATATATGTGTGTGTGTGTGTTCACTAGACTAAACAGGCTACACAACTATTTGTTCAACAATAGCATTAAGTATATAAAATAGCCACTTTCATTTTCCCATTTTCTAGTCTTTATTATGAATCTGACCATTAGCAAAATAGTATAGGAAGAGTAGGAAAGGCTATTAAAAAAGAAAGCAAGAATCTTAGCTTCATTAGCTATGCTAATCAAACTATGCCAATAAAACATGCTCATGGTTTATATAATTTGGAATGTATGTCTAGGTGAAGGAATACCTCCTGACTTACAGTCTTCTGTGCTAAGTTATTATGCACATATTATTTCACTGAAAGCTCACTGTAATTCTGAAAACATTCCTGTTTTGGAGCTGAACGGTTGGAAACTCAGAAGGTCACATGACCTCTCAAGGTCACACAGTCTCTGGGATTCTGACCCCAAATCAGAGTTCAGTCCAGCATCCACAGAGACCTTCCTCCTGGGGTAGAATAAAGGGCTCAGCCACCAGTTTCCACAGCCCAACAGAACTCTACCACTGTGTAACCCAAGCCAGGCTCCCACCCCAATGAAGGACACATGCTGCAAACTCTTTGGCACTCAATGCTGACCTTTATAGTGCTCACCACCAGTGTCGTAAGAGGATTCTCCAATGGGGACAAAACCTTTTCCTCTAGGGCACATTTCCATGAACTCAGCTGATTTTAAGAGAGACAAAACCAAAAAAGAAAAAAAACCAATGAGTTGAAAAAGGAAACAAAGCATCAACATTTCCCCGAGTGCATGTTTTTAATCCAGCTTTGCCTTCTCAGATTCAGAAACTTTTAAACACTTGAATAGTAAGTAAATCCAGCATGCTCTCAAAGTCATGGGCCAGGTGAGAAGATGTCCAACTCTAGAAGTTGATATATCTTTTTTTCTTTCTTTCTTTGTAGACAGGGTCTTACTGCGTTACCCTGATGGGCCTATGATTCTCTGGTAAATTGGGCCAGCCTTGAACTCACAGAGCTCTGTCTACCTCTGCCTTCTGAGTACCTGTTAAGGGTGTGCACTACCATGTCTGGAAACTTACCATATGCCCTACTTTACCCGTGTTTTATTTGATATCGCAACTGCTAGTTTTGCACTGCTATGGTGGTTAGTGTTCTGAAGGTTTAGTAAGAGTCCATACAGCAACAGTTTGTCTTAAATACAGGAGCTGTACTTGTAGATAATGCTGTCATCAGTATAAAATAGGAAGAATCTGGGGAACTAGAGAGACAGCTCATCACTTAAGAGTGCTCCTCAATCACAAGGATGGGAGTTTGGGTCCCTGCACCCAAATAACCTCAGCTCAAAGAAGAGACAGAGGCAGGAGGATCACCAGGGCTTGCTGTCTTCCAGCCTAGCTGAAAAAGACTTGAATCCAAGGTTCATGGAGAGACCCTGCTTCAAAACACTGGGTAGAAAATGATGGAGGAGGAAACCTGGCTCTGAGTACCCAAATGGGCATGTTAACTTACACATGTGCACACACAGAAATAAGTAAATAATGAGATCACTCTTATTTTAAAATGAAATAAAACTGAACAGAGCCTGACTGTAACAGTGCATCCTATGACAGGCAGAATTCATATGGAAGTGGGATGAGAGCCAAGGCTCTGGACTGGAGGGGAGTTCACTGAAGGACAGGCTCATTGGAGTCACTAAGGCAGTGAACCTCAAAGTCATAACCAAAAGGTACCCCTTCCCAGGCCAGTGAACACCATGTGACCAGGCAGTGTGAACACAACAGTCGGTAGATCTTACCTGTCCCCTGGACAGGGCAGGGGAAGATCTCACAGTTGTCTCCCCAGCCAGCACCAGATGTACAGCAGCATTCTTGTTTGGTGACATTGGGGGCCAGCACATTATCACAGAGACTAGCATCATTGAGATTATAGTAGCATTCCTTCTTTTCTTCCCTGGGCTGATGATTTACACCAGAGTCTGGAAGTAAAGAGAAAGGACATTGTTGGGACAGTCATGTAAATGTCACAACAGGACAGAGACCATGGGCATGTGCCCCTTACATGTCCTTGACACGAGACCATGTTCCACCTTCAGGGTTAGATTCTCCCACTTTAAGATAAACATGCACTTGAGTCCTGAATTTAGGTAGGTTTCTAATATGCCCCAGAGTATAAATCTGTCAAAACAATTTCCTTTTACGTTAACCAATTATTGTTTCTTGTAAAATTAGCTACAAGATATTTCCATATCAGTGCACTCTCTCTCTCTCTCTCTCTCTCTCTCTCTCTCTCTCTCTCTCTCTCTCTCTCTCTCTCTCTCAACCAATGGAGGCCATTCTTTACAGATCTGTAACACCTACTTAAATTATTGAAATTGTCCCCCAGATGGGACCAGAGATCTGGGACCACATGTAATAGTTAACCCTTCAGCAGTTATTTGGATCAACCATGCCCCAAGTCAGTTTTGAGCAGTGCATATTGGAAGATATTGGTAACCTGGAGCCCACAAAACAACATTTTATCCCTGAAAAATCTAACTAGTTAAATGGTTAGTTCCAGCAAATGCTGTGAGTTCCAGCAAAGTTGCAGTGTAGGACTGAGTGCAAGTCGGGGCTCAGATTCTGTTAAGATGGGCCCTGAAAGAGGACAATTTCTAACATTCATTTCCTCTATGACAATACACTAACAGGGTGATATGAAATAATGCTCATGACAAGAACAAAGTCTACTAATTTTCAGAAAATAAAATATAAATAATGGCATGATTAGATTTGAATTGAAATACATCTTTGATTATTATATTGTGACACAGCTTGGAAAGTAATATAATTTCTCCACCAAATTCTATAGAGCTCAAATGATTGCCTATGGCCCAGTTGGAACTTATCAATTCTAGATATTATTTTATACTGCACAAAATAAGAGCTGGCAATGTCTATCCTAGTTACTTAGCATACTATTAACACAATGTTTTCATTAGAGCCCTACTACTTTGGATTATTAGGTCCAAGGAAACCACAAAAGAGAATACTTAGCAGTGAGGGGAAGACTAAGTATCTAACACAGACTTATTCACTGCTGAAGTTGGTATCTCATGATATGAGAGACATTTAATAAGCTATTTTTACAATTGTTTGTTACGTATTGGTTTTGTCAGGGTCAAGTTGACCCTCATGAGTTTCAATAATACACTAAGCAGTTTAAGGGCATTTCTAAAGCAAGAGTTCACAAAATGTCATCAGGAGAATGATTATCGTCCTTCCTCTTATGGAACAATAAAAGGGTTACAAGCCTTAGGAACAGAGTTATTAGGGAAAATCAAATAGGCATTTTAGATCCATGATAGTCTCCAAGTAGAATGCCAAGAAGAACACCAAAGACCCTTCTAGGACTTTACATGTTGATTCTCTTTTTGACAGATTTTGGGCTTGGACTCTAAGTATGGAGAGCAGGTGATACCACAACTAAGACCAAGAGTCTAGGAAAAGACTAAGATACAGATTCCCACATGTCAACTAGGAAGTAGTCTCAAATAGGTCCTCTGTGTGTAGACTGGGTAAGCCCACCCCCACTTTTGCCTGAACTTGATTGCTTCACACATGTGCAGGATAGACTTTTACTCCTGTGTTGATGGAAGCCATTTTGGTCAGAAGGGTTACAAGCCTTAGGAACAGAGTTATTAGGGAAAAACCAAGAATAGCCATTTAAAATTATCATTAAGTCAATTCCAGAAACCTTATAGGAAAATTTATAAGTGTTTCCTATAATATTTTCAATGTTATTGCTCAGTTTTACTCTCAAGTAGTCTAAAAATGGTAGCTATTAGGGAATGTATTAAAAACATAAATCAGGAAAGCAATAGTTTTATAGGTGAAGTTTTAAAAAAATATCAATAATATTTTCCTTATGTACAAAGTTAGAGTAGGTCTGATTTATTTTAATAAAATATAGTATTATGTAGAAAAGCCCCAATGTTGATAATAAAAAAAAAACATAACAGGGTTCATTCAAAATCAAAGTATGAAAATTATATGCATATACATGATGTAATATATATATATGTATATATATGTATAGTACATGCATGTTACTTTTTTACATTTATATCACAGAAAATAACATTATCTTTGTGTTTTGTCTTGCACAGGAACGAGGTAGAAATTATTACATAAGATAAATGATCAACAATACAATTGTATTATTCAGTTTTTTTTCAAATGCTGCTTTTATTTTCTTTCCAAGCTGGTTGAGAGTTCAGTGTTTATACAGCTGAAATGGAGAATCAGGCGAGCCTTCATCCATGTTGGAAAGAAATGCAAATTCTTAAAAAAATAAAAAAAAAAACTGACCCACAAAGTCATTCTGGGGGAAAAAAAAATACAACATCCCCATCTCCCAGACCTTTAAACAATCAACTTCCTGGAGCCCTTTTACATTGGAGTAAAAATCTCTGATCAATGCGTGTGTGTGTGTGTGTGTGTGTATGTGTGTGTGTGTGTGTGTGTGTGTAAGAGAGAGAGAGAGAGAATGTGTACATGCATGCATGTACACACACACGCACACACACACACACACACAGTAGGATTTTTGAAGAATTTCTGAGTTTAGACCACTGTTGCCAGGGACAGGTACCATTGGAGAATGATTTTCTACAGTCAAATCAACAGTTATGAGAGTTTTAGGAATGAAATGAATGGTTGTTCCTTTTCTTAAAGACCATTGGTAAGATTGGCCATGCCACATCCAATGCCACAGACTTCCAAGAAACATATTCTCTGGCATTTTCAGATTTGTTTTTCTCATTCATAATTGCTATCTGACCTATCATTTGGGTATGAAGATCAATATATACACCTTCATCCTAGCTGTATGCATAGTGATAGCAAGAACATCAATAGGGTTTTGACATTTTTTACACTGATGTTTCTTTTTGTTTGAATTTAGTGTCATGGATCTACAGGACCCCATATAAGCTAGGCCAGTAGAATCAGTGAACCACATCCCAGCCTCTGGTGGTTCTGTTTTAAAGGAACTGTTCCTAAAGAAGTTTCAGGTGAATATGGATTAACTACACTCCATGGATGGGGCAGGTAATGGCATCTTCATCTGCAGTAGGAAACCCAGGTTGGTACCAAGTGTCCACCTCTCTGTCATGTCATGTCTTAGCATATCGAGTTGCTTGCCTTTGCTCTGCTCTTCCTTTTCTCTCTTTATGATAAATGAGGAGAGGGTGCAGATGACCTTTGCTGGTGTGGAGGGCATGGACATGGCCCTCTGTTCTATAAAGAAACGAGGGGCTGGAGCTGCTGTGTGGCTGGCAGAGACTTTGGGATCACTCTTTTGGCTCAGCCCGTGAGAGGTGGCTGTTCACTCGTAAAGGCTGTTTCCTTCTTTTGTCTTTCCTAAACATGCCTGACCCTAAAGTCTGCTGATAAGGGAAGATGACCTAGAATGTTTTTATTTCATTTATTTAAAGTGCAAATGGATCTTGCATTGTCCTTCCATTATGTTTGCAATATATTCTGAAGGTCTCTGCAAGTTGTTTGCCTCTACACTGTTTATGCATGGTCACCATTCTGAAGGTCATGACCTTCTCCATACCCTTTAGAGACAGCTGATCACAATAGTCAAAGAGATTGTGGCAGAGGGGTATATTAAGAAGTGCCCAGTTCCATACTGCTCATAGTCCTGAGAGGTCCTGTTTATCAAGCTCTGCAGAGGTGGTAATGTTCAGTGAATTACTTCTAACAGAATGACCCAGGAAACTTGACTCTGCTCTAGTTGGAAAATTCCACCAGGCACTCATGTTTTATATCACCTCATATTTTGAGAGCAAGGCTACTCTACAGTAATATTTCAAGACATAGTAAAAATGGAACTTGCAAGGCAGTGGTAGCATATGCCTTAAATGCCAAATCCCAGCACTGAGGAACCAGTCTGGCATAGTCTACAAAGAGAGTTCTAGGACAGCCCGGGCTCTTATGTGGAAAAACCCTATCTCAAAAAAAAAAAAAAAAAAAAAAAAAGGAACTTAAGAGATGCACATACAATGTTTTTCTAGTTTTCTCACTTGAGAAATTGCAAAATAAGGAGAAAGTTGTCATTTGTTTTGAAAGTGGGACAGAAAAGAGGTGTGGTGAATTCCAGAAATTACCAACAGGAATGTCAATCAATATAGAGGAAAAGGCAAGACCATTAAAGGTGGTATGCTTCAATGGGGAAGATAAATATGAAATCTAGGAAGCAAAGCACATAATACGTCATTTAAAAAAGTGTACTGGCACAGTTCCTATTCGCTCTTTGTTTTGTTTTTATGACACAGGGTGTCTTCTGTACATGACTTCTCAGACTTGCAATCCTCCTGCCTTAGCCTCCTGAATGTGACATCACAGGCATGTGCCACCATAGCCAGATATTCTAGTTAAAGAGTTCAGTGTGATGGGGAATCAGGCCAGCAAGCTGTGTGCACTGGGCTGTAGCCTCTACTCCTGGACATTAGTCACACCTAAGTCACAATGCATCAGGCTGGAGAAGGCTATCAGAGAAGGCTGCCTGGCAAGATGGATTAAGAAGACAAAAAAAAAAAAAAAAAAAAACCAACCAAAAAACAAAAAACAAAAAAACAACCAAATTAGGGTATGATTTGGGGCATAAAAAGTAATCTGTCCCTGTATTTATGTGGGCAGAATGGAGTGTGTGTGTGTGTGTGTGTGTGTGTGTGTGTGTGTGAACAGAAATAATTTTAGCTAGTACTCTGGGTGCTAATTAAGATACTTGGTCAGTAATGCCATACACTGTGGCCCTGAGAGATGAGGATGGTCCAGAAATGTATTAACAGTGGTGTGTCAGGTGGTGAGCTGTCTTTGCGCAGGTGCTGGAGTAGCTGGCAGAGCTCTGAGGGAACTACCAGAGGATCTTGCATTTAAAAAGCACATAATAAGTAGTCATCAGAATGAATAAAGGGTTTTTGTTGTTGTTGTTGTTTTCTGATGGATATCTAAGAAGTCACTGGAAAGATGACGCCCAAAACATTGGCCATAAAGGACCTGCTGCACTGCTGATGGGTGTAGGCTACAATAGGCTGTTTCATTTTGGCTTTGTTTGTTCTGGTAAAGGATTGGCGGGGAAGAGGGGAATAGAAGAACTATAGGCTGGAGAGACAGTAGATAGAAAATATCAGCCATGTTAGCAGAAACAGGGAAAGTTGAGGAGAAAAAGAGCAGAAACAGATGAAGGAGGGGACTCCTAACAAAGCATGATTGTATGGAACAGAAAACCTGGGAGCAGAGAACCCTAGGATGATTGTGAGTGGGAGGCACATTCAGAGCAGGAGGGAAAGGCAGAGGTCACATCAGTAGAGGCCCATCCTGGACCACAGGGACACATGGCATCAGCAGTGCCAAAAAGGTCACAATTGAAGTAACAAGTAAAATTTCTGAAAAGTTTCATGAAAGACACAGACTCTTTAGACCTGATTTATAGCAAACTCTAGGATGGAAAAGGTATCCCTGTTACAGTGGTGTGGGGGCTTCTGGTGCAGGCTATTAGTGGGAGATGGCCATGTGGAAGCAGCTGGCATTTGCATGTCCCTTCAGAGAAGTGAAGGATTGATACAGTGACATAGATCTGACTGGAAGACACTTCTCTGTGGAAAGAGAGATGACCAACAAAACTATTAAGGAAGATAAGATGGGAAGAAGTAAAGCACATGGTAGATACTTGGTCAAATAAAAACCCCCAAAGTAGATGTGGATCAATGCTTTTAAAGAAAAGTGCTATATACTGTCAGGTGTGTGTGGGGGCATACCTTAGGTAGACAGGTGGATCTCTGAGTTTGAGGCCAGCCTGGTCTACAGAGTGAGTTCCAGAACAGTTGGGCTACACAGAGAAACCCTGTCTCAGAAATAAAGATAGGAGGAAAGAAAGAAAGGATGGAAGGAAGGAAGGAAGGAAGATTCTATAGCTTACAAAGTAATGGTGGGTGGTAGGGTGGGTGGTCTAGAGAGATGGTGCATCAATAGCAGTGTAAGCATGGAGAATTATGCAGATGTGCAGTATCCACATAAAAAGCATATGCCTGTAATGCTGGCGCTGGGGAGGAAAAGACAGGCGGGTCCCTGGAGCTCTCCAGGTTCCCAGACCAGTCAAATAGGAGACTTGCAGGTTCTGTGAGAAAGCCTGCATCAAAAGATAGAGTGAAGAAATATATAAGAGAAGGCTTAATGCTGTTCTCTGGCTTCTCCTTGCACATACATACACACACACACACACACACACACACACACACACACACACACACACACACACACACACAGAAGTAGTGGAATACAGTTGACAGTAAGCTACTGGTTCTGATTTTCTTGTGATAGCAAGAAGGCTTTATTAATCTCTAGCCTAAATGTGGGGGAAAAATGTGCAGAGATGGTTCAGTGGTTAAAGCATTTACTAAGCAAGATTGAGGGTCTAGTCCAAGGCCCCCAGAACCCAAGTGGTGAGTGGCCTGTAATTTTAACTTCAGAAGGTAGAGATGGGGATCACTAGAGCACAATGGCTAGCAAGACTAGTAAGAGATTCTACCTCAATGAATAACAAGTAAGAACAATGGAAAATGATTTTTTCAACCAACCATGTACACACACACACACACACACACACACACACACACGAAAGAAAATACTTTAAAAAAAAGAAATACCAAATTTTAGGGTCTAGACACATACCTTAATGTACTTATATGAAGCACTTCTTGATGTTATTAAAACATTCTAGCAAAAACAACTGTAGTTGAAAAGGTCCACTCATTAAGAACAGATCATATATCTTAGGATGTAGCTCACTGTAACACTTCATGCTGCTGTACTTACCATTCAAAAATGGCACTGCCTATATGGTTTCACTGAAAATTCACAGAGCTCTGTGAAGTAAATGAAACATCTCTTTCTATTTTATAAAGGAGAATCTCAAACATGAAGATGTTGAGATGACAACATTTACAAAGCTAGGAAGAGGTGGGTGAACTAGACTCTGCCTTTCCCATTTAAAACGTTATAGATAACATGGAAAATCTCCAAAATTTCCAGAAAAGCCTATGATTACCTTTTCATATGTTCTCACCCCTCCCTCTATAGAACATCATCATTGGAATACCTTGTTTTTTATATTTAACATTGTATCATATGCAGTTACTTTCACCATGACTACCAGTCTTCATAGAGATGAATAATGCTATAATACTATGATATGCTATGCTAACACATCTCAACTAACATCGAGGGTAAAGCTTTCTCTGGAAATAGAACCAAGGACAGAGAAGAAAAGGATAATGTGGTTATTTAAGGCCAACTAGACTTTCATCTTGGTTTTTGGTACTGTAGGTACAACTAAGTAAAAGCCTTTACCATATGAGTGTCATGGAGGTAGCTACTGGAATGAACAACTACCCTCTTTCAGTGATAACATGCCACCTTTCCTTTATATGATATGTTTAAATTAGTGTCCAATTAATTCTGTATTTTTTCCCTTTCCACATTTGATCACTGAGAAAAATGTGTGGATAAAAATACATCATGCTTCATTCCCCAGAACAAGTGTCTCCTCTACATGAACAGTAAAATCAGTTATGAGAGGATGGATAACACTGAGATTTAACTAGAAAGCAAAATAGCCCATGTGCCATTTTATTTGGCTCACAAGGTGGTCTTTATAAAAAACAAAACAAAACAAACAAACAAAAAATCCACACACACACACACACACACACACACACACACACACACACACACACACAAAACCAAGTTCCTGCTATATGGCACCAACTGAAAGGGTGACGTACAATCTGGAAGGTGATTAATTTGTCTGGAAGGCTGTCAGTTCCCCATTTCAATTTATTCAGTGACAACATGACCTAAATCAAATTTTAAACAAATGTAAACATAGCAACTCTCTAAGGCCAACTTCTGGCAAAACTCTCAAGAATTCCAAGTGGAAGTCTTTGTAGACCCCGAGAGGCCAGTATGTTGCTTTTAATTTAATGAAGTATCAGGAAAAGTTTCCCCAGGAAGCTTATGTAACTTGGTGAGATGAAGCCATGTTAAACACTGGTTGATAGCATCCTAGATTTTAGGCAATTCTCAGCAAATGTTATCATCATCTTGTTGGGTTGGAAAGAACACTAGAGGCCACTTAATCCTAACAGCCATCACCTGCATCCTCATTTTACCGAGAAGCCATAAGAAGAGCATGGAAGCTACCTGTGCTAACTAGTTTATGTCAATTTGACATAAGCTGAAGTCATCTGTGAGGAAGGAAACTCAATTACAAAAATGCCTCTATAGAATCTCGGTCTACTGCAGTCAAGTCTGTAGAGCATTTTATAATTAGTGATTGATGGGGGGGGGGGAGTCCCACTCATTGTGGGCGGGGTCACCCCAGGCTGCTGGTCCTGGGTTCTATAAGTAGGCTGAACAAACCAAGAAGCAGAAGTCCTCTATGGTCTCTGCCTCGGCTCCTGTCTCCAGGTTCCTGCCCTGATTTCCCACATTGATGGATTGTTACCTGGAAGTATAAGCTGAAACGCACCCCTTTCTCTCCATGATTCTTTTCTTAGGTCATGGTGTTTCATCACAGTAATAGTAACCCTAACTAGGAAATTTCCAGAGGTAGCATTGTGTTAGGGACATATCCTGTCTCACTCCACTCCTGGTCTAGCTTAAGCCTGGGTCAGCCCAATTTTCAGAGACACCCTCTAACCTCTGTACAATGCCCCTGGGACTTACCTTCCGTGGCCCGGGAGCGGCACTGCCCAGTCATGGGACTATATTCTTGGCTCTCGTCCGCACATACACACAGGAAGGACCCTTCCACGTTTTCACAGAAAGCCTCCCCACATACACCACTGAGCAGCTCGCATTCGTTCACATCTGGAAAAGAGAACACATATCAAGTAAGATGTGTGTGTCTCCTGACAGCTCTTTACCTGCTACTCCAAGGCCAGCATGGCTGCTGACTTCTAGCAAGCCCTCAACTTCGTCCTTTCCAGGAAAGGAGCCCTGCAGGCAGAGCTGGACAATTTGGTCTGGATGGAAGCATGCAATAATGATTCTCTATGAAGGGGTATGTTAGAGAACTGTCATTTGAACCCAGATCCGAGTGATGAACAGATGATGGGGAATGGGAACAGGCCCAGATAAGAGGAAACAGAACAAGGACAAGGTTCTGAACTTCAATTCTAGTTTTAAAGAACAGCCTGGAATTTCACTGAGAGTGTAGTGTGAGCCCCTTTGACTACCCAGCCCTGTGTCCCTCACTTGTGGGCATATTGAACACAAAAGCTCTCCTCCTGCATCGTAATTCAAGGAAAAGCCAGAAGAATCGGCACTTGGGCGATCTGAACTTAAGATTTAAGATGTAAGGTTTTAAAAACATACTTTCATGTCGGAAAATACATTTCCGCCTAAATTAACAATAGACATTGCATTCAGCAGGGCACATTCACCATTCAGGTGAAACCAATTGGTTCAATAACTAGTGACCAGTTCCACTGTCTTTTCTTATTCTGTGGATGTCCCCAGTGTAACCTTGATGAATGTTTCCTTTGCAAATACATAAATCCATATAATTAAAGCAAAGTAAACAGATTTGCTTAATCCAAATCTGTAGTATATAGGCCCCAAAGAAAGGCTGTTTATTCTTTTGACTTTAATAGGATCATTTCTCTTTCTGTTCCTAAAAAGTTTTACTGGTGACTTCCTCAGTCGGCAAAGTACCCAACTCCATCCTGAGTTACTCACAGCTCGTCTGCATTCATACATATAAACACCATCTTTCATACCACACCCCGTGAACCTTTACAAATTTAAGAATGTGAGCAATTACCCAACTCACCCAGGAGTGGGGAAAAACAGCCCTTGCACTTGTATACCTAGTTTGTTTTGTGTTTTGTTTTCTGGGGTTTTTTGCTTTGCTTATTTTGGACAGGTTTGTGGATCTTGAAGTTTCAGACTATTACCTAACTTTTCCATTTCACTTGTCCATGGTACGATTTAAACCCAATAACCTGAGTTTTACTTATAAAATGATGTGGTACCATAAAGCAAAGTGAGCTTGAAGTCTTTAATCAACGTGGTCATAATTTCCATCAGAAAAGTTGACTTTAGAAATTGGCTGGTTCACATTTGTTAATTTTAGGTACATAATATGAAATGAAATTGTAGTTTCCAGACTGCATTCACTTGACCAAAAGGTATATCTTAGCTTACTCAAGCAGGCAAGGTCCTTAGGGTCCCCATGTGGGGGTGTGATCTTGAGTCAGGCCAGCCAAGATCCTGCCTTTATAGAAGCTAGGGTCCAGTCAGAGAAATCAGTAAGTAAATCCCATAAGCAGGGGATGCTGGGAATTAAAGAAAGACACCTCCAAAGAAGCATGCAATAATGATTCTCTATGAAGGGGTATGTTAGAGAACTGTCATTTGAACCCAGATCCGAGTGATGAACAGATGATGGGGAATGGGAACAGGCCCAGATAAGAGGAAACAGAACAACCAGAGACCGGGTCAGCAATTTCATCTCTGAAATGCTATGTAATATTCTTTGAGGCGAAGTGCATGTAATAGATACAGAGTTAACATCTCTTTTAAAAAAATTATTATTATTATTTTATGGGTATGGATGTTTTGCTTGCATTTACGTCTGTGCACCAGATAGATGCCTGGTGCCCTCATAGACCAGAAGCAGGTGTCAAATAACTAGTGTTACAGGTGGTTGTGAGCCATCATGTGGGTGCTGAAATTGAACCCATGTCTTCTAGAAGAGAAGCCAGGGCTTTTAACCAGTCCTTAGTTAATACCTCTTAAAATAAAAACATAAAAGCTATTTATTAAATTTATCAAAATAACAGCCAACACCCATTCTCTAAGAGTGGTGGTGTTCCATGTGCCAGACTTGAAAATCAATATGGTTTATACATATGTGTTAGTCCCTTTAGAATGACCAGTAACCAGGAGCTTTGGAGCTCTGTGGAGTCAACATCTGCTATTTCAGTGTTAAACAAGCAAACAGCACATACTGAGCACTTGCTGTAGATCAAATGTTATACCCAGGGGAGACTAACCACAGCGGAAGAAGCAAGTGACAGCCAAGCAAGTGACCAGTGGTGTGATGGACCACACGTGGCCTAATGTTGCTGGTACAGGAAAGCTGAGGAAGTGTAAAGCTAAGAAGATGAGCAGAGCTCACATCAAGGTCTGTGAGTCAACAGATAATCAAACCCCACCATTATTTCCTTGGTACTGGGGACTGGACATATATTTTATGAACATAAATTTTTTCTTATAATTTAAGTACATGTTCTGTCCCTAAACTATGTTTATTTGTTAACTTTTGGTTTTGAAACAGTGTCTTGTTACCCAAGCTGACCTTCAACTTATTTGAAATCCTTGGAATTCATCCTTTAGAACAGCTGGGATGATAAGCCTGCACCACCAGGCCTGTCTACATCATCCAAGATAGTCTCATAAGATAATCTTAACTGTATTGTTGAACAACTGTATTTCCTTGTAATTCTTAAAGAGTGACCTGTCATTTTTGATTTGGCAATTATTTATGTGAATTTGTGAAAATGTATGGTTGCTTCCTGAATGTTTTTCTGTAATTAGGAATTAACTGAGCTTCCATAACGAATACCAGAACAGTAGTTACAGTTTGTCTAGGCCAGGTCAGGATGCTAAATAACCTGGTGGTGCTTGACTGGCAAATTGCCAAAGCAAGTAAGTCACTGTCTTCCCTTGAATGGCACCTGCTTTGTGGCAAACACAGCTATTTTCTCTACTCAGAAGAATAAAGAAAAGGTTGCATAATGTGTGCAGTTGGAAGTTCTATAATCCCACCCCCCATCCCTATGAAACTGCTTTAACAGAAAGCATGTTTCATAACAAGTTTGCAGACATCACAGCCAATCAGAATATGAAATGTGAGCTCTCCTCTATATGCCTGTGTTAGACTACACTCAGGAACATCTAATGGCATTCCCAGCCCTGTCTATCCCATAGCTGTTGCACAATCAGAAGCATTATCGTGCTGGGGTTATTCCGGGAAGCAGAAGTTTGTGCTGACACTTTATCCTTAAACATGCTGCTTAATGAGGCTAGTGTCAAGGACAGCCAAGCTATACCATGTGACAGACTTCATTACCTGGGGACAGGAAACTATACAGATCCACACCTTGCTAGATTTTACCAGATGTCCTTCAAAAATAACCCTAAATAACTTACTTCTCTCTTTATGTCCCTGTCCCCTTCAGAGGCCAAAGGAAACACGATTTTCACTATGTCAAATCCTATGATAACAAGCAAACAGTGGTGAAAAGACTCCTGCTTGAATCCGCCTATTTTTGAAAGCATTCATTTCTTTTGGAAAAGATACATGAAACATGATGAAGGGAGAAAGCAAAACAAAAACCGAGAACTCACCCACACACCCTTGCCCATCCTGTGGGGCTTGAAAACCCTGATAACAGAGGCAGCGGAAAGAGCCAGCTGTGTTGTCACAAAAGCCATGACTGTCACACACAGTGTTGTTTACACATTCATCAATATCTGCAAAAAAGACATTGAACATGAGACAGGAAATGAACACAGGCCGATGAACACCAGGTATGGGATGGATAAGCAAAGACACTCTGTTACAGCATGATTAGCCGGGAGGATTATGTTTACACAAAAAGAACTTTAAAAACACCATACATGTTAATAAGATGTTTTGATGAAAATGGTTTAGTAGCTAAAATAGTGGGGTCTATGAGAAAACATTGATTTTTTTTTCCCCCCAGGAAATATTTTCACACTGAAATGACTGCCACAATTAGACACGGTCAGTATTTCCTAAATGTTTTCAAGTGTTTATTTTCAAAGGCAGCTTTATTTTCTTATAGGCAAAAGTGCTGTCACCTCTTAAAATGTATTTCTTTTTTTGATGGTATATCATCATTATGCAGAATAATTGGCTTCCTGGTAACAATGCCATGAATGCATATCTTGTTCTTTGTTTGTATCCACCCACCCCTTACCCCCTCTCAGGAACCCTTTTCTAGCTCACTGTTATCCTTCTATTCCCATTTCATTCATATGTATGTATGTATGTATGTATGTATGTATGTATGTATATATATATTCTGCATATGGTATTTTTCTTTCTGAACCTGGCTTATTTAAGGTAACATGACAATCTCCAGCTCTACCTATTCCTGGAAATGACATAATTTCTTTATTTTTATGGCTGAACAAAACTTTATTGTGTAATACACCATATTTTCTTCCATTCATCTGTTGAGGGCAATTAGGCTGGTTGTACAACTTGGCCATTGTGTCTAGAGCTGCAATAAACAAGGATGTCCAAATATGTCATGTGTTGACTTTGGGCCCTTTGGGTATATGAGGAATCATTATACCTGGGTCATATAGTTCTAATTTTGAGGAACCTCCACATGAATTTCTACAGCACCTGGATTAGCTTACATTCTCACTTGTAGTGTATAAAGAATCCTCACCTTACCAACTATATACTTGCATGGTATTTGGTAGTTCTTTCCTTGATCATGGTCTTTCTGGCTTGGATAACATGGAAAATCTCAATTTTTTTTAAAAAAAAGCTTATTTACTTTTATGTGTAAGAAGAGTTTCTGCCTGTATGTGTGTATGTGTACCTATGAATGTGGACTCAGTGCCCATGCAGGCTAGAAGAAGGCATCACGTTCTCTGAAACTGGAGCTGCATGTGGTTGTGAGCCACCATGTGGGTGCTGGGAATCAAACTTGGGTCTTCTGAAAGGGCAGCCCTGCTCTTAACCACTGAGCCATCTCTCCAAATCCCTCAATGCAGTTTTCATAGCCACTTGGAGTGGACTGGGGGACAGATATAGTAAATGCTAAAAAAGCTCCAACTGTGGAGGTGTAGGAGGAAAAAACAATGGTTTACTCAACCATGTAGATAACTATGACTGTGTTTAAGAGAGAGAGAATCTGATAAGCTAGGCTGCCCAGCTACTCATGAGAAAAATTATGTGTCACCAAGTTACAGCTACTCAAGTTCCCAAATGCTAGTTACTCCACAGGATTAAATACATTGAAGCTCATAAACAGTGGTCTTGTGCTCTTCCCACATTAGCATGTTCTAATAAAATGCCTTACAACAAACTTCTAGCTAGAATCCATCTTTATCTTTCTAGAAACAGTGCCTATAGTCCTTCCCTTCCCATTTTTGATTAGCTACCATGCACACTTCCAACAACCATGCTTTCTGACCTTTCTACCTCAGAACTCAACAGCCCACCACATACAGGGCTTTAAAGAAAAAATATATATATGTGAAAAATAATTTATTTTCATGGTAAAATGATAGATCAGGTACAAATTACAAAGGAAATGGTAAGTTAACAACCACACACCAGGATTTAGTTTAGGAGGAATTAACCTTAGTAAGATTGAGCATTTCTCTTCTAATGTTCGTAAAGCTAAGTTGTAGGATGGAAGAAAAAGAAGGTATATCCAACAAATTTTATTTCCTTTCCAAACTGTCCAACACTGACATTGTTGAGAATAAAATCAGGCTGTCTCACATTTTAATTGAAACATGTAAGTTATTAAATCAAAGCTTCTTTAATTTTTCTCAGTTCCACAAAATCTGTCCCTTCTCCTTTCAAAGCTGGGCCCCTTTCATCCTGACAGGTCTGTGCTCACCCTGGTCCATCTCTGCATCCTTCTCCAGCATCTTCAGTCTCTCTTCTCCCTGATCCTCCACCCACTGCCCTTGAAGTGTTAACATTACTTGAAAAAGCTTTCTCTTGTTCTCACTCATCTGCCACTTTTCTCTGGCATTGATGCAAAATGTCACTGCCTTATTTCCTGATGTAGCTATCCTTCTGCATATATGAGTGATTGGTTTCCAAACCCAAGGATGCCCAATTCCTTTATATAAACTAGCACTGTATTTGCAAATAACATACACCTATCCACACATCTTCTCTTAAAATTATTTTTGTTTCTTAGATTTGTTTACTTTTATGTGCATGGGTATTTTGCCTGTATAGATGTATGTGTACAAGTATGCCTGGTGCCCACAGATTCCAGAAGAGGGCTGGTTCCTCTGGACTATGGAGTTATATATAGGTGGTCATGAGTTACCATTAAGGTGTTAGGAACCAAACCCAGATCATTTGCAGAGCAAGCGCTCTTAACCACAGAACCATCTCTCTACCCCACCCCACCCCCATATTTTTTAATATCTCTTTTTTCAGCATTGCAATAGATTCCAGGACCCCATGCATGTCAGACAGGTACTATACCAGTGAACTACCATCTCCAGCTCATTTCACAGACTCCCTGTGGCGCCCAATGCTCTACCTTCCATGGCCCGCAAAATTCCTGGGATTTACTGCATGCTAGCTTTCCCCTCCCAGACACTAAGCTTTAACTACCAGGGTCCTTGGGGTGAAAGATTTTGTCAGCCACAATCCTTCCCCAAGTACACTTCTTGTTCTTAACTGTTTCTATTTGGTTTTCTGCCATCATCATTACCAAGTGTAACTGCTGGATTTAAACCGAGAATTTAAAGACTCTACCTGATATGGGTGAGCATTTTCTCTCATTTCCATCCTTCCCTTTTATCTATCTTGTCTCCCCAACCTGAATAGAAAACACAATAATTTCAAATCTAAGCCAGCAAATCTTCCTCATGACATCTAATGCAGCAAATGGATTACACTAATCTAAATGCCCACACAACGCTGGGATTATGGCTGGTTTACTAATTGTAAGCATGAGGAAGAATTCCATACTGTCGCTGACTCACTTAGCTAACATGTCACCACTAACTGAACTTCCTCAAATGGGCATCTGTCAAAGAGATTATGTTGTTCTTTGCACTGCTTTTGGGGGCTGCAAGTTTAGCAATTCTTCAGTTACCATTTACATGCTTATGGATTCCCAGTCTTTCTCAAAGCTTGAGTTCTGCCCTGTTGAAACATTTATCTAAGACCAAATAGACATGTCAGTGACAAATAAGCTTATTATCACTGCCCTCCTCACAGCAACTCTGTTTCTCCATAGTCCAGAGGAACCAGCCCTCTTCTGGCATCTGTGGGCACCAGGCATCAGCAATTCCAACCAGACTCTAATACAAGAAATCTTAATGCCACCCCCTCTTCCTGTGCCTCTGAAACTCCCTCTTGCTGCCCGACCCTATTTCTATCTTCCTGGATACTCCTTATATCCCAATTGGCTTCCCTATCCCCATTCTGTTTTCCTTCTAATCCAGTGGTGCTCAACCTTCCCAACACTGAGACTGTTTAATACAGTTCCTCATGTTATGGTGACCCCCAACCATAAAACTATTTTTACTACTATTTCATCACTGTAATTTTGCTACTGTTTTGAATGGTAATGTAAGTATTTTTTGAGGCAGAAGTTTGTCAAAACTTCTCTCTACCTAACAGTTGCTAGAGTGCTCTTTGGAAAATACAAGCCCACCTATTCCATTCCCTTGCTCAAAATGTTCACCATCTCTTCTTGGCTAGAGCACAAGGCTCTTGTTATCTGGCTCCCAGCTACATGTGTGGTAGCAGTTCTCAGATAGTCTTCTCAATTTGAACTCCAGCCCTGTGGGTGAACTAGAATAGAGTCTCACGGACTTTAAAGTGGTATGAATTCCTTTCCTGACTGATTCTCTCACTCCTATCTTTGCTCAGGAACTCATGCTGACCCTTCTGGAGTCAGCATATGGGGGCATCTCTATCTTGGCACCGCCCTCGGCTATTGCAGAGACAGGTATCAAGCCATGCCTCCTTTTTCTATGCATATATTAGGCTTGAGGGGATGGGGAGCCTTCATCACACCCTCACCAGCAACTTATTTCTCTACTAAAACAGAAAGAAGGGAAAAGGAATTCAGCTACTTCAGGCTTCTCAGTCCATATTCTTAAAATTAAATATCTTGCTTTCCTTTTTATTAATTTCATGCAATTCCAGCAGAGGATGGCTTTTTATTACTGTTTACCAGCATAGGAACTGAGTAACTGGCCTGAAGGTGAACAAGACCCCAGCTGGCTATGAATTACTGGGCCTCTTGCAGACTCAGTTTACTGTAACAATGATTCACCATGCAAGTTTAGATGAGTAATACTTTGGACTGGAATGGATAGGAAAAAGGAATGTGAAGTGCCTGCTGGAGACTAGTGGTGCAACAATTAATATTTTATAAAAATGATATAATGCAACTCTGCAGTTCTTTGTTTTCAACAGTGAGGTGAGGTAATAGCTTAACTGAAGGACAGCACTGGTTTCACGTCTCAGAAGGGCCAAGCAAGAGCTCTCCCACTGAACTAGATTCCCAGTCCTTTACTTCAATTCTTCAATGGCCGACATAAAAATTATTTCACTTTCTTTGATGATGTGAGCTTTCAAATCTAGTTTCCATCACCTATCTGGATAGGCAAGCATCATTCTGTTTTGCCAGGGCTGAATTTGAAACATGAGACTAATTTTTGAATCAACAACCTATCACATTTTCTTTGCTTAAGGTCAAAATATCTACAGCAATTTTCCTTATGGGTCTGGTAAGGGTCATGGTAGAAATTATCACTAGTAACATTACCCTCAAAGCTAGTAATCTATTGGAATTGACTGCCTAGTAATCGCTAAGTCATCACACATATTAGGCATATTATCATAAAAGAACTACTAATTTCCCACATAGCTCTGGTCTTCATATTTTCTATTGGGAAAAAAAGTACAGGTAAATATTGATGTTTTAACGTAAATGAAGTCAAGAAACAATACCACCTACAAGGCCAGTGGGTCACTAAACTGACCCCCCCAAAAAAAGAAAACTACGTCTAAATATTAGAAGGATCACAGCCCAGAATGCTTAGAGCTGCCAACAGCTGCTGTTAGAAGTTGCAATTGTGTCACTGGTTGTCAAGTCCACACTTTTAAGGTCTTAACAGTTGACCTGTTTTGCACATCTGTAAACTTTTCAGTCAATATATTTTCTTAATTTACCATTTTTTGTCAAAGCATATGTGGTAAAAGAGAACTCCAACTTTCCTTTAATTCCTGAATGGAGGCCAATAAAAGTCACCTAGTCTTCATCTTCTCACTTTGGTAAAGTGAACAGCAAAATTAGGAAAAAAACATGAAAGAATCAACATGATTTTCTGAAAGAGAATAGGTCAGACAGCTTATATGACCATCAAAAAATTAAAACTTCCTTCAAAGAACTTGACAATAAAATTCATAGCAAACACAAATAGCCCCACCAGGTATCACATTCCAAAAAGTCTATGTGTATTACAAGAAGGATGAATTTGTGTCTATTTTATTGGGAAAGTGGTTTGTTTTTTGTTTTTTTTCAGGCAAATTCTTCAGTTTTGTTTTGTTTTCAATTATGAAGAAGAGAGCCTGTTTCCTCAGATTCTTAACATCTGTGCTTTGTAGATTTTTCTCCTCCCTACTTCCAAGTGAGACATATCCACATACTAGGGGGAAAGTCTCAGAAATGAGCCAACCTTCTGCCTCTAGGATACTCTAGCAAGGGCAATGATCAGAATGGGGGTATCATTTATGATACTTGGTCATTTACAAAATCTCCATAGTGGCCCCGATGTTGGGAATGAAGACCCTTCATGCTATCAGAGCATTATCATATGAATCATATTGTTCATCCTGACTTAAAGGAGACCTCAGTTTTTATCAAAATTGGCCTTCTCATTTTAAGAACCAGAAAACTGGGACATGGAGAGGGAAGTAACTTCCAACAAGTGACAAAAACAGTGAATGGTAGAGATGGCAAAAGAGTGGCCCTTGCTGAGGATCACCCTCTATCATGATTTGATAAGGATCAGGAGAAACAAATAGGCTGAATAGATGTTTATTCAGGGAGAAACAACTTACAACATAGACAGATGAACACCAGCAGGTTCCTGATCCCAAAGATGCCTCTGAATGCTGGCCTGTCCATGTTGCCAACAAGAGAGTGCTCTAGGGCTCCTCCTCAGACCTAGTTCCCCAGGTCACTTCAGCTCTTGTCTCCACCCCCAATGGGTGTGTTCATTGCCACAGATGCAGACAAAGTGAATATCTCTTTACAACCCTCTAAATCTATACTGAAGGCTCTGTTCAACATATGGGCTTGCCTCTTACAGGGATGGCTATAAAAATGTTACTCCTGTTCAATGAGTGAACCAGTGAGCCCAACAAAAGCACAATGGAGCATGTACACTGGAAATACACAAATCAAGCCACATTGTCTGCCACTCACTGGCATCACCTATGACTTGCAGTTTAGAAGGACCTCCTGTCCTTAAACAAGTCTTAACACAAGAAGTACCATCATACTGAAATCCAGAAACTAGAGAGCATGGTAGGTTCCAAAGGTGTTTATTGAAGAGACTCCTGGAAAACACATACCAGGCTCCAATGATGTGCTAGTCTCAGAAAGAATCAAGCTGATAGATATTCTTCAATCTTTTCATCAGAAGGAAATGACCTATTATTTCATCTGAGATCTTCCTGATTACCTGTAGTTGGTATACTATTTGGTGCCAGAATTTTAGGAAAACAGTTACCTAAAAGGGCCCTGTGTTAAAAGGGACAAAGGCTTCTTCTCAGGAGAATCGCAGACCTCACACTGTTTCTTGAGAGAGTGGGGGTTGATCAGAAGACAGTAAACCCCAGCCAAGAAGTGAAACTGAAAGATGTTAGCAGAATGTCTGCCCAAAGGAATTTGAAAATGGCATGGCTTCGGGCCCAAAGGAGATTAAGGTATTTCTCACAGCATAGAGGAGAGCCAGCAGTGAGCAGGAGATGAGCACAGCCCTGAAGAAAAAATAAAATTTAGCCAATAGGAAATTAAAAACTGGATTTGGAGAGCATCCAGACAATACAATAGGATATTGTAGAGCCTTTCTAAAAAGGTCCACTGAGGTCTGGCAATATCCACAGGGCTAAAGAATATGGTCCTTATGTGTTGTGGATAATAATTTAGTTCTGGGAAATGGGCGAGCCCAACGAACAGCAAAAACCAATGTCTTTGTATAGTCTGACTTCCATGCCAATAGAAAAAGAAGAAGAGAGAAGGGCAGGAGAAAAAATGTGGGGGAATTGATGTTCACAAATCTGTCTGAAGCAGTCTTAAGATATGCAATAAGAAATAAACAGGCCAAAAATTCTAGAAAACAAACCTGGCCAATTAGCAACCTTCCTGTATGTGCCCCCCACCTTAAGATACACTGCTCTCAGAGACTTACTTAAGTAATTACTTAAAAATACCAGGACTAGACTCCTACTTGATTTCTGAAAGCAGCTTTTGGGTCCAGAGAAGCTAAGCCAAATGCTGATGTTTGTCAGTCATGGCAGACTACACCAATTCCTCTCTTATAGTTAAAGGCACCAAAAAACCAACCTTAAAATCACAAATATAATCCTGATTATCTAATCCAGTGGTTTCCAACCTTCCTAATGCTGTGACCCTTTAACTATGTTAAATATAGTTCCTTATGTCGTGGTGACCCCAACAATAAAATAACTTTGGTTGATATTTCATAACTGTAATTTGGCTACTGTTAAGAATCATAATGTAAGTATCTGTGTTTTCTACTGGTCTTAGATGACCTCTGTAAAGGGGTCATTGCACCCCCAAAGGGTCCCAACCCACAGGTTGAGAACCTTTAATCTAACCTGTAAAGGGGGAAGGCTTCTCTGACTCTCTGTGTATCTAATACCATGCCCTCCTGGTTTTATCTCTTGCTTCTATCTCCATTCTCTTCTCTGTGCTCCAGTCTTGTCTGGACAATGGCCTCCTAACTTGGTTTTGCGCTTTCAGATACTCTGGAGGAACATATATTTATTACTCGTAATTAACAAAATGCTGAAAAACTTGTAGAAATATTCAGTCAAGTAACTTTCTGCTTAAACATTGTTATGCTTTGACTACAATGTGTCTCACACCAAAAAGCTTGTGTGTAAAACTCTTCACCACAGCCCATGGTGCTACTTAGGAGGTTCTAGTATCTTAAGAAGATGGGCGTACCTGAAGAAAATGAGTCACAGGGAAGGTCCTTCGAAGTGTTTTGCCTAGGCCTACTTTCAGTTTCTTTCTCACAGCTTCCTGTCTACCACAAGGTGAAAATCTACCCCTGCTCCTGACCCCATGATATATATTCTGCTCAGTTGCCTGGGGCTAAAAGTGACCATTCACCTCAGAAACCACAGCTTAAAATTAACCCTTACTTCTTCAAGTTGGTTGTGTTGGGCATTCCTTAATGGCAATGTGAACCTCTTCAGTTAATCACCATGCATAATGATGAGAAGGGTTTTATGGCATGACCTCTGACCTCGTCCATCCTTGGGCTAAGTTACTTGCTTTTCTAGCTGCCCCTCTTCCCCTGCATTTCTACTCCAACTTACTCCCCCTCTATTGGATCATTGCCCAAGAATCACCATTTCCAGGTACTCACGGTCTTACAAAAATCAAAAGAGCCTCTTCACCATACTCCCTATTCAATCACAGCATTTAATGTTTTTACACATGCTATTTTTCCTCCCTTGTTTCTCAGTTGTTCTGGGATGCAACCTATATATGAGACTCCCCTGAATGGGCTTTTGGTAAGATAACCAATTTGCCGGGCACAGTGTCTCCTTCCTGGGTAATCATCTTCACATCACTCTAGGCAGTACCTGATGCAGCTGAACATCTTCCAATATTTTCCTTCCTTGGTTTCCATTATCTCCTATGCTTCTGGGTTTCACAACCATCTTTGGATAACTCCTCAAACAGTCTTAATTATTTGATGGGTACATATTGATGTTTCTCAAGCTCATTGTTTACTTATCTTCTTATGTTGACTTATGTTCTCACTCTGTGCTATATCTTGATGGCCTTAACAGCTGCAAATATAACCTGCATTTGAGGACTCTCAGCTGTATCTTCAGCCTGGAGTTTGCAGAACACTGGGCCTACTGTGATTCAACTGCCACCAGCCATGCCCATGTGGATATTTAATCAACTATTGTAAGCAATATGCATTGCAATTGCTTTTGATCTAATTGCTTCATTTTTTATCATATCAGCAAATAGTAACAGCAAATAATTCGAATGTACAATTGATCAACACCCCTTCACTCATAAGAGACAAAGTAGACAAAGGCAGGATGCATTTAGAGACAAGAAGATTACTTCAAAAAAAACAAAAAGGTCAACCCACTATAAAGATCTGACGATTCTATATTTAATTTTATTGTCTAAGGATATGCAAAATGTAAATTGGCAAACTAAAGTAAGAAGCAGACAAATACCTAAAATAGTACCAGAGGACTATTCAATGCCTCTCCTCAGTTACTTATACAATACATGAACAAAAACATTATTAGATATATTGATGGTTTGAACAATTTAATTTACAAACTAGCCCTATGCATAACTACATAATATACATTTGTTTCTAAGTCTATGTTCTGGTTTGTTATTTATTATTGTGATCAAACACTCAGAACAAAAGCAACATGGGTATGAAAAGATTCAGTTGTCTTATAGATAGGTTATATATAGTTCATCACTGAGGGAAGTCAGGGCAGTATCTCAAAGCTAGAAACCAGTTGCAGGAATTGAAGAACCCATGGAGAAATTGATCTCTATGGCTTGCCCAGCCTGCTTTTTTTTTTTCTTTTTTTTTTAATAAATACAACTCAAGCACACCTGCCCAGGTATAGCACTGACTGGAGTGGGCTTGGCCATCCTATTTCAATCATTAATGAAGCAAATGTCCCATACACCTGCCTACAGGCAGTAAGATGGAGGCATTTTTTGCAGCAGAAGTTCCTCTTCCCAGATAATCCTAGCTGTGTTGAGTTAATAAAATTAACCAGCACTATATTAGAGAAACATTTACTGAAGTTGATAATTTCTTTTTTTCTTTGAAAGATTTATTTATTTATGTGTATGAGTACTCTATCTGCATGCATACCTGCATGCCAAAAGAGGGCAATCAGATACCACTATAGATGGTTGTTAGCCACCATATGATTACTGAAAATTGAACTCAGGACCTTTGGAAGAGCAGCCCAGTGCTCTTAACCATTGAGCCATCTCTCCAGACCCTGAAATTGATGATTTCTCATGCCATAACAAATTCAAGGATTAAAGTAAATTAGGGCATGTTTTCTGAGCATAGTAAAGTAGACATCAATAACCAAGAGATGGCTAAAACACCCCCTAAATATCTGGAGATTTAGAAAATTATTTCGAAACAGTTCATTGATGGTAGGGAAAACTGGCAATGGGCTTCAGAATATTTTTATCTGGATGATAAAATATAAAATATCCAGACTCCAAAGTCATTTTTAGGAGGAACTGTATAGCTATAAATACATGCATTATAAAAGACAGTTGAGAGGTAGTGGTTTAAGATCTATTGTCATGACTAGAAACTAAAGACAAAAATGCACCTAAAGATATTAAATAGAAGAAGCAACAAACATATAAGTAGAAAATGCATAAGTAGAAAACAAAGAATAATGAAGAAAGCTTTTCCCTGTGAAGAGATTCTACCACAATAGCCTTGGTCATTACTTCCTGCTCATTGTAATCTATTCCCAAATCTTTCTTTCTTTTTTTTTTAAACTGCAAAATAGAGAAAAGCTATTTTTGCTTATTTAAAACAATACAACCCAGACTGACTACATATGTGACACACTATGTCTTAATGCTTTAACTGCATTTTAGTAAGACCTACTGCAAGTCATGAGGAATATATAAATCCTGTGTCCAAGCAACTATGCATTGTTCTTATAAAAAGCGACAAAGCAGTATTATGGAATGATTTCTATCAGTGTCCTGGTGAATACAGTTACATATTCAGAACAGACAGACACTGTAGGATGTGGGAGTTAGACACATTAAATGTTTAAGAGGCTGTTCACATTTCTAGGTTATTCATTCAGACATGCTGAAGCTGAGTCCACATCACCCACTCTGAGAGGCACCTGCTCAGTCCTGGAGTGACTTCCAATCCTGAGCCCATCCCTACTCTACACCCTTTTTCAGACATTTAAAAGTGAACATTTTTAGAAAATGCTCTTTTACACAAAAGTAAAATATAAAAAGATTGAGGTTTTTAACATTTTTTTAAAGATACCCAAAAGACTCCTACATTTTAAGTGTTTAAATTATCCTTCATTCTCATCCCTAGAAGGCTAACGACAGAGAGATAGGATTAATAACAAAAGGTTTTTTTCTGGATCACCCAAAGGAGGTTAGGAATGAGCATTCTCATAAATGAAGTCTTGCCAGGCTCATTAAAAAAAAAAAAGAAAGAAAGTAAGAAAGAAATGAAGGAAGGAAGGAAAGAAGGAAGAAAGGAAAGAAAAATTTAAAAAGCACACATCACTTCAGGATTACATTTCAAACCATAGTGACAAGCCGATTTCATGAATGACCAAGAGAGCAGAGGAAGTGGTCTGTCCCTAATGGTTTTCCTTACTGAGGGAGCTTGCAAAGCTCAAGTCTTGTATCTGGAAAGGTCGTTTGTGTCGTTAAATATCTTGGAATGCAAGCACTTTATGCTTGGCAAGGATCTTGCTGCTGGAAACCAGAGCTGCAGAGTGGAGCTAGGGGGCACAGCCTGGGGGAACGTGGATTGGCCAGATATCTATTTGGTTCCAACAAAACCTCGATATTTCACACAAAGACTCACAATTGAGGATCTGGGACAATGAAGAAAAAATTAAGTTCACAAAGGAGTATGTCTTTAATGAAACAAGACACAGTTTTGTTTTTGTCTAGTTTGAGGCAGCATCTCCCTCTGGCCTATCTAGAGCTTGTGGAAATCCTTCTACCTCAGCTGCCAGTAATGCTGGGACTACAGGTGTGTAAACTCTCACAGCAATTGATTTTCTTTTCAAGAAAGCAAAGCAAAAACCCACAAAGTACATTGTCTATATTTCTTCGGAGAAATTAAATATATTTCTGAATATAAAAACACATTTTCCATTTCTTTCCACCAAGGCAAAGATAATAGCATAGACAAACTAGAAAAGTGACTGAAAAGGGAAAAAGTCTATGAGAAGGAATGAGATTTGTCACAGAAAACAAATCTTTCTAAAATTTAAAAGAATTACACGAGAAGCCTTTGCTTAAGATGGTATTTTAATACCATTTTTCTATCGTGAAGGCACTCATAGAGAACCATCATGGGAAATGTGGTGCTTGGGTCCCACTGTAAATTACATTCATGCCATTCAGAGAAAGCGCTCTCAAGAATACCAGAAAACAAGCCGTGCTTCAATTGTATGTGGCTGAATATATGTTTTGTCTCCACAGCTCTCACAAGAGACAGAAGGCATGGAATATGCATGTGTGTTTTTATGCCATCATAAGTTTTATGAATACAATATTACATTGTCTTAACACATCTATTAGTAAACATTTACATCACCCATGAATTCATTTAATAGCTTTCCACTTTTTATACTAGCCTGCCTGGAGAGCACAAAGGTCTTATTCTAAATTCCAAGCCACACTGTACATTTTGTTTTCCTACACCATTTCTTAGGCTAAGCAGCCAGTGTGGACTGGGAGAACGCCCTCGGCATTGGCCAAACATATCAAACCCCAGATTCATCTTTTTGACACATAGGCCCCAGAGGCAACATAAAATCAGCCAAAGGATTTTCTTTTTTCCCTCCACTATTCTAATTTTTCTCTTTCTATATTTCAATAGAAAGCCAAGAAAGATCTATTATAAAACCACAGAAAATAGACAGTGTACCTCTAGAAATAATAGCCCCTGTGCTTCAGGGCGAGGAATCATCAGTGCCGGCCTGAGCCTCACTAGAAATTAAGATACCAAAACAATCTGAAACATCAAGTATCTGCTGGGTGAATGGAAAAGTTGAGTTGGTTATGTGGTATTCTTAGGGATCCTAGAAGGTTAAGAATTAAAGCAACCCATAGAGAAATTAGTTACTATACTATATGACTTGGATTTAAAAACAGAGATAGTAATCCATTAATACATAGACCTAGATCTGGAACTACCAAATAATTTCACTCACAAATAATCTGTGTGAACTATGTTCTGTAAATAATGTTAACACAAAATGAACATATTTTAAATGTTCCTATGTTTATGTAACAAAGGAAACAAGTAACAGCGACTAAAGTACCCATGCAAGAAGCACTAAGATAGCAATAACAGCACAGTCATTCAGCAAGCTCTGTGGGCTAGGTGCCATTCTAGGTTGATGGCGCCATCACATTATCTAGCTCACATGGGTAGCACGGTCCTCATTATCCAGGGGAAATGAGGTAGTGCTGTTTTAATAACTTACCCAGTCCACACAGCTAAGAAGGAAGGACCTGGAGGTGAAGTTCACATACTCAGATCCCACAACTCAACTGTTCAACCCTTTCTGTGCCCTACCGTTACTGGGGACATGCCTTAAAATAAGGATAGAATAAGGAAGACTTTGCAAATGTGCACAACATGCTTGACTCAGGGAAACCTTGTTACAAAGGTTTCCTAAAATAGAATGAAATAAAGACAACATTGCCTCCACCATTCATTCACCAAATACCTATTATGACCTAAGATTTCCAGTGGCATACAAAGGGCAGAGCAAAACTGAAAAGGAACTCTGTCTCCCTGGCCTGAGAGTCTTGCAATGGCAGTGATGATAGCAACACAGACACAAAGGAGAATAACAGAGTGGGAATGGAGGAAGAAAAACCAAAACACCGAAACAGGAATTCACATTCACTAAGGAGTGAGAAAGCCTGAGAAAAGTGCTCTGGGAGCATGCAATATTTGAATAAAGACCCCCGGAAGGAGAGAGGAGGTCCTCTGTGCTCCTTATTAACATAATAAACGTCCTCATTTGCTTCAGCCAAAAGCATACCAATTAATAGCTACGTCACCCACAGGCATGTAAAGGTCAAATGAGAAGAAAAGCACAATATACTTAACGTAGTTCCTGGGTCAGTGAGAGCCCCATGAATGGCAGCTAACCACCATGCTCTTGTTTTACTAGCAGTCCTGGACCCATTCCCTTCCTACTCGTATGAGGAGTCCAAGATAATTGCCTAAGTAGCTGCTTCTAACATGACATGTGGAGCAGTAGAATTTAGATCTGACGTTTGAAAACACTGCAGAAGAACTGCCCATAACCTATGAAGACCTCTCAATGTATATTACACCAGGCTGGGTACCAAGGGCCTGTGAGGGCATCGATACAAGGCATGCGTTGTCTGTTCCCATTTGCTGATCCTGCTTCTTGACAATGTTATATCTTATCTGGTTACAAGGAAAGCACTGATGATTCTGCCTATCGCTGGGTTTGTAAATGTCAATAGATGTTAAAGAGGCTGAGAAAGGGTTCCTGAAATTTCTTCTATTAGGAGTTCCTTTATCTAATGTCGATACACAATCAAGCAACACGTGAGAAAATCTGGATTCCAGGCCTAAAGGCAGCTTGTTCCATCAAAATCTCCTCAGCTCTCTCCCTAATACTTAAATATTCGTTTTTCATTCAGTCTAGCTGAAGCATATTCACAGGAAGAGTGAATATGAACAGTACTCCTAACAAATGGAACACACATCCTTTACTTGGAATATCATCTGAGCCTTTTTCCCCCTACATGTGGTAGACAATATAGCCCCTTGTTAAATCCCCCCCCCCCCTTTAGTCATCCAGGAAAGGCAAGAAACACTCAAACTGTTTTTCTTTAGTAGACTTTTCAGTTTCAGACCTTAAAATGATTAAAAAAATAAACTTAAAAATCTTCTGCCCAGGCAGCAGGATGTAACCTATTTTGGGTCAGGGTACTTTAACATCATTCTCGGCTAAGTTACTTTCAGAAATATTTCTCTTTAGTGATGGATATGAAGTTCTATCTTCGTGCCATAGTACTACTGATGTCTCGGTGCTCTGTCAGCAGCAGATCTGTCCTTCGCTGCTACACTGTGCGTGGAAAATGCACCTTAAGGTCAAACATACAGCACACTTGCTTCGAGTTCATTATTTCTTGGAGTGGAGTTGCCCAATGAGGACAAAATTAGCTACAAGTCTGAAGCTACCTTGTTTTACTCACATTGCTACCACTGTTATCAATATGCTTCAAGAAGCCAGCTGCTGTGATAGATGAATTTTTATATCTTCCTTTTTTTAGATGAATATATGAGCAAGGAGTGGCTTGTACTTAGTGTCCAAAAAGGGTCTCTCTCTATAGTTCTCTAACAGTAGGATTTGATTTTGTGGGGACTGAGGAGAAAATTATAGACTTCTGAGTTCCAGATAGATATTCTAAGAGCCCCTCTCTGTCTTGCAGATCTCAAATTCTCAATCAGTATCAGAATTGTCATGAAGACTAGCAAAAATCATCTATCACACATTCAGTCCCAAGTATTATGAGAAGTGAGAAAAGACAGTATCATCATTATTGGTTTAGGTGGGAGAGAAGCAGTATAACACAGAATTTAAACAAAAACCTTTTATCTTCTCTTTCTACCAGGAAAAAAAAATAATGCCAGACATGCATCTGATTTTTAACAGATTTTGCTTCCAAGAGTAGTTGTAGATTCCCAATGAGGGTTATCATTGCCATAGATCCTCTGTTCCCCTCTTACTGCCCCCAGCCTTTTACACTCCCAATACACCAGAGAGGGGGCATTTGCTCTCACCATAGAGCATGCACTGAGATTACTTAGCCAAAGCTCACACTTCACATGGGGACTCACAGTCATGTCATGATGATTTGTGTTTTATTTCTCTGTTGGAAACAGAATTCATGCTGGAGATAGGGGCTAAGTGCTAGTCACTTGGAACCTTTGGCTATTGACTGATGGTGTTCTGTCACTTAGGAGTCAAAGACCAGTTTAAAATTGAGGCATCTAATATGCATCTTTTACTCAAATACAAAGTAAGTTTTTGTTCATTAACCCACTTACAGAGGCAGAACAGTCAAATCTGCCACCCTCCTTAGTGTCACAGCAGCTTCCTTTCATGTTCTAGACCTCATGGTTCCCTGAACTCTATTTCTATTCACAGGCTTTATCATGTCCTGATGTTGTAAATAATTTACGCTATTAGTTTATTGTCTCAAAACCAAAGAAACAAACAAACAAAAACATGGAGGTATCTTTAGGTGGTGGTCACTGAAGTTGTTCCACTACTTAGGACTGTAATTTGCATATAGTAGGCATTCATGAGTGATTGCTGAGGTCTAGGAATAGTGCTCTGTAGTAGAATTCTTACATAGCATGTGTGCAGCCCTAGGGTTCATTCCAAGCAATTAAAATAGATAAATAAACAAACACACTTTTTTTGTTGAATGGGTGAATGAAAATGCTTTCTGAACTATGGGACTTTATGAAGGGTTTATTGTACATGGTTGAGAGGCCCAATTAGCGTGGTTGACCAACAGAGGATAATGATGAAGGAAAGATTCCTAAGTTCTGTAAATCATCAGTGTTTTATTATTTTGCTGGCTCCTTTGGATCCTTATGAAACCAATACGGCCAGTCTATCATGTGAGTCAGCTGGAGGGCACATGAGCTTCAAAGACATGTGATGTTCCCAACACCACTGAATTACAACACAAGTTCTCACTAAACCTTGACACAAGATGGGTATGAGGCCAGAGACAGGGAGATATAATCAGGGAGCAAGAGAGGGTTCTCCCCAGGGATCCAGGGCAGGCTGGTGACCTAGTGTTTCTTCTCTCTTCCCTTGGCAAAGGAGCCATTCCCTGAGCTGGTTAGTAAACACCAAGACAAAACACCATTTGTGTAAATTAAAAATCCACAATAAATAATAATAATAATTAAAGAGCAAAGGAATTGGGGACTTTAAAGTAAATGAATAGCGCAAAGTGGGTTATAAAATGATGCCGTATGGAAAATAAGGAAGTTCACTGTCACTTTACACACAACACAAGAGCTCTGGTCACATAGTGAAAGGAATGTAGCAGAAGATGAGCTATAACCAAGAGGCAACGTAGAAGGGTAGAGGACAACGTCCATCTAAGGGGCTCTGTTCCCCTGTAATTTCCAAATATCCAATTCTGGGATTTATAATGTACATATGCATATATGTATATATATATACACACACACACTTATGTACAATGTACTATATATAATGCTATATATATGTATATATATATATATATATATATCACATGATCTGTAGCATACTACACCATACAGTTATTTATAGAGCCACAAAATACAATACGTCCTGTGATTTAAATATAAATGAACAATGTATCCTATGGGGTGCATCCCTACCTAATCTTGATTTCCCCTCCTGTGATACAAGCTCTGTCTTGGCAAGAACTGTCTTATACTGTGCCTTCAGAGCAGTGTCTGTCACCATACAGGCATTCAGTAATAAATACTTCAGTGAATGTATGAGTAATTATTAATTATTCAGCTCATCTTGTTCCCTACCCCACTAGACCTTTGACTGACATTCTACCTTTTGCTCCCAGATACCACTCACAGGTAAGTGAGATGAGGGACTGGTGATGCCCTCTTATTACCACAGAGCTGGCCACTCAGTTTCAAATCATTTAAGTCTGAAGATTTCCTTCTTGACAGCCCCAGTCATTAAGCTAGACACTGACAACTGCCCAAGATACAGGGGTCAAGGAAGAGCCCCACATTTTTTTTTGGCTATGCTAAACCCACTACGTTGTACTACTCATAGCTTATCTACCCTGGCTGAAGCAAGTGTGTCACTGTCAGCTGTGCTATGGCTTCAGCTGCTTAACCAGCTGCACAGAGGGGAGTTGGTGAATGGACATGGATCAAGAGTGCCAACCACTCTCAGCATTAATACAAACACTATACACACCAGTTCCATTGCCAAACTCTGATCACATGATCTGGCGTTATCCTACACCACGGGCAGGGGTTGAATAAGGACAGCACTTGCCATAAGTTTCAGACTTAATCCAACAAAAGAAAACTTGGACCAATTTAGTGTATTGGATTAATCCCTAAAACCGAAATCTTGACGGAACTTATTCAAGAAGGAAAATAACATGTTTAATAATTAGTTGTACTACCATACATCAGTATGATATTCTAAAATTACCCTTTATTAGTTGTAAAATGTCCAGCCTAGGGAATATGGAGGGTATGGAAAGGTATCAAAGAGAGCAGTCTACAAACACAGCAATTTACAAAGCATTAGAAGTTTCTAAAAACACGTTTCTTTAAAGTCAGGCTCTTGCCAAGTAAATGACCAACCAAATTAGAGCTGCAATCAAATTAGAGTGATTATGTAACTCCCAATTTGCAGAAATCCATGTTTAAAAAGGTACAGGATGAAAGAAAAATTAGTACTTCTAGAAGGCAAACACATACGAATTCGCTGTATCTGTCTGAAACAACAGCTTTGATGGATCTGAGACGATCCATCCTTTTTTGGAGCATCGTGGTACGACTATCAGCTGTGACCATGCCACAGGGAGGACAGCACATGATTTACAGTGAAGGAAAAAGGTAAGCCTGCATCTTTGTGGATGTGGGGTTCTGTGAATCTGCCCTGTCAGTGTTGGGCAAGGCAGCACCCGCCCAGCTAGGGGAAGAAGTATGTACTCACACAGTGTCTTCTCAAAAGGCTACAGCCTCAGAGCCCCAGACATAAACTTAACATAAAACATGAAGCACCAAAGCCCGAGTTCCTTGTAAATCTCCCATCGCCCACATTACAGTGCCTTCCTCCGTTTCCCCATTGGGATTCCTTCCAAATCCTTCACTCTGTTTGCTCCGGTTCCACCCTGCACTATCTTTCTCCCATCGAAGCCAAATCTGGCCTCCATGTTTTGTCTGCTCAGCAGGAGAACAATTTCAACAATCTCCGTTTTATAAGATCAGTTTATTCCTCCCAATATAATAATTGGTTTCAGCTGAATCTGGATGCCCGGCCTCGGCCAGGTTCCACTGTAGCATTAGCAAGAAAGCAGACACTTCCTGCTGCAGTAATTTTTTTTTCAGAGTGAAGAATTCAGGTACTCTCTTAGGCCTAGAATAGAACATTTACAAGGTACTTCTTCAAAATGCAATTGATTTTCAATAACCTAGATCTTGAAAAAGATACAATGGACTTAGGATCATGGCAATCTCAGATTGCTTTAAAACATGTTTGGATAGAGTTTTCCTCCATTTCTCAGACTATAATGTCATAAAGAGCATAAAACTAACAGCCATTGCTGTGACCCGCAAACGGGAATTGGTGCTATCTAAATGTCTTACAGTCTAACAGGCCTTTGTGGGCTCATATACAATGTGGATATGTAAGAAAAGGCACTGACTTAGAGGTGACAAGATGAGAGGAATAATGCTTGACACTCCCTGTTCCTGATGCTACAGAGAAGTCAAGCAGGGCATTACATTCTATAAACAGAATAAGCAAGATAACTTACACAAAGGATAATCGAAACAGGGAAAAAAAAAACATGTCACGGTGTTCACTCAGAATTCTCAGCTCCAGCAGTTTTCACTCGTTAATGTAGCCGAGTGTGAGAACTGCCTGTGGGTATTTTCACTACTACAACCTTGGGCTATTATACTTGTAAATGCTAGCTATGGCTTCCAGTAGGAGTCACCTTGATGCACAGAAGCCTTGAGTCTTGAATTACAAATACATTTTAAGTCTTGGAGCCTTTTTGCCTGTTCATCAGAAAGCTATTTCTCAACTTTCTCATGCCAGAGTTATAGGATTTTCTATGTGTTCTCTTACCTTCACATGTGCGGCCATCTGCAGAGATGGAGAACCCTTGTTCGCAGACACAGTGGAAAGACCCATGTGTGTTTAGACACTCCCCATGAGGACCGCAGAGCCCCGGCTGTGCACATTCATTAATGTCTGCCATTAAAAAGAGAATTACAAATATTTTAAAAGAGATCTATTTTGTTTCCCTCTAATACCAGTCACATAATAGGGAAAACCTATTTTTGAAAGAGGAAGACTTCCCTTTCATGACCCAACTGTAGCACCTGTCAACGTTAGAGACCACAAGACAGGTTGAACTGTCAAGAGATCTCGGGTGACCCACATGACAGTAACTGTTCAACCATGTCAGCTTATAAAAACAGCCATCTTCAAGGTTCAATCCACATAGAACTGCTTTAGACATAGCAGAGCCTTGAGGAATATTAGTAAGCAATCTGAGAAACAGCCATCAATGAGAATGCTGTTTCTTCCCTGTTCTTTCCCCTGCCCCAGGGTCCTCGAATACTGGAGTCCTGTCACATCTGCTTCTCCCTTCCCAGGATGTGGACTTCCTCAGGGCAAGACAAGGCATGCCTTTGAATATAGTATTTAGCTGATAAATGCCACTTCATAAATATCTGCTGAATATATTAGAAATAAATTCCAATCTAATCTATATTTCACTGAAAAGGAGTAATGGAAAAAAAAAAAAGGAAAAGAGGAAAAGAAGACCAGAGGGGTTATGATTTGCATGACTTTGTGATGATAACTTAGTAAGGGTGAAGTATTTAGTGTAAGGCTTTACACACACCTAGAGGTCCAGAAGTGGCAGCTGTTACGATTTGTAAACATGCCATGAGTAAAGGGTGAACATTTTATATTCTGTTTGTCCTTAATGTACTTTTGCTTCCCATGCCAGAGAGACAGAGGCACTCTAAGTACTGTTAACATGTTGAATTAGAAAGCAAAACGTTCTTTCAAACTATTTGTCATGTTGGCTAACGTTGCCCTCGATAACAATAGCAGAGTGACACCAGAAGCAGCTTACCCAGTCACAGTGGAATTGACACACACAGTGGTTCATGCATAGCATTGTCCTGGCTGGTTCACTTATCTGTGTCCCTCATGACTCTTTGAGAAGGTCAGCATGTGTGAACTGTGAGATCCTTACCCTTCATACTGTACATCAATTATGTTATAAGTATACCACAAAATTTCTTGCCATATCTACTCTATTAATGGAACAGTGATCAGTTCTTTTAGGTAACTGATGTCAAAAAAAAAAAAAAAGTGATTACACATCCTCAGCACTACCCAATCAGGTCACGTAGGTCACCCTAAGTTCCTTGAGGTCTCCTTTGTCTTTTACTGAAGAGGTCCTCAATATTTCTTCTTAGAAGTTCATCTTTATTTTAATTCACATGTTTTTTGAATGCACTCTACAAGTGGATGAATAGGACAAGTCCCTGTCAAACACGAAGCTCACAGCAAAATCAGCAGAACATATGTGTAGCTCAACAAAGTCCAGATCTAGGTTCTTCCCAGTGGCTTTTAGAGCATGCTGAGCTACAACCCCACTCTTTTTCTTGAACAGCAACCACTTTATGCACATACAGCTCTTCTGCTGGTCCTGCTAATATCTGTGTAAAATAACTTCTAACAACTGACTTACTGCTTTTCTTTATTAGCCCTGAGTTCTACATCTCTCCATACCACATAACCTGGATTACTTGGATTACCGATTGCTGAATAAAAAAAAAAAAAAAAAAAAAAAGGAAACCACAGACCATCAAAAGGGACAGTCAGCAGAAGAAACACACACGCAGAATGGGAGAAGATCTTTTCAACTATATTTCACACAGGGACTTCATGCCTAGAATGTAAAAAGTGCTACAAAAATTAAACATGAAATCAACAAATTTCCCAGTCAATAAGGAGGATAACAAACTGAAGAGTCAGTTCTCAAAAGAGGAAACAAAAATAGAAAATAAATATTTGGAAAAGTATTGCACACCTTAGTCTACAGGGGGAAAGGGAAAATTAAATTGCCTTGAGGTGCCATCTCACTTTTGTCAGACAGGCTATCATCAAAAAATCAAATGAGGATTTATTTGGAGAGAAAGAGACCTTTACTCGATGCTAGCAGAAGTGTGTAAACAATCTGGAGATTTCTAAAACATTTAAAAATAGAAGTATCATGTGACCCAGCTATACCATTCCTGGGTACCTAAAAGACTCAAGTCAATATACCGCAGGGATACTCGCATATTCACAGTTATTGCCACACTGTTCACAATAGCCAGGACATGGAATCAGCCTAAACATCCATCAATAGATGAATGGCTAAAAGATTATGGTATATATAAATACAATAGAAGTTTATTCAACCATAAAGAAAAATGAAATCATGGCATTTGCAGGGAAATGGCTGGACCTGGAAGTCATTATTTCAGAGAAATAAGCCAGACTTGGAAAGACAAAAACAGCATGCTTGTTCTCATATGGGGACTCAAGACCTTAATTTGTGTAGTGTGTGGGGGTGTAAGTCATGAAACTAGAAAGGGACCATGAGAGGAGAAGATCTTAAAGACGGAGCAGGAAAACAACCATAACTGAAGGCATGTGACACAAAAGTTAAAGAGACACAACGGGGGGAGGGGGAGGTAGGGGAGCCCAAAAGAGGGGACCAAGGAAACTAGGGAGATAAGTGGGGACCAATATGCACAAAATATGTACAAAACACCACGGTGAAGCCCATTACTTTGTATGCTAACTTTAAAAGCCAACACAAAATGAAAGGAAAGTCAGCAGGGACCAGTCATATTTTTCTCTTATCATTTTCATGTCTTTTAAGGATATGCACCTCATTTTCTACTTGTCTATTTCTCAGTATGATTCTACATTCTTGCTTTACATGAAGCCTTTGTTGCTTCTTCACCTGCTGATAATCCATTACATCGGCAATCTGAATTCTAACCTTTTGGACTTCAGTTCTGTTCTTGACCTTCAACCTGGCACCTAGGATCACTTCTATCTGGCCAAGGATCTCGGCTGGCCTGAGTGTCAATACCATACGCAAGCTCATCTGTCATGTTCTCAAGGCTCCCTTAGACTTCCTTTCTGCTTTTACTCTGTGGCTTAATGAAGCCTTTTAAAGTGATCACCACTTTGCAGCTTTGTGTGGCAAACACCATACACAGATTCTGTTTTCAAAGAAGTCATCGGTTAATAAGAACTGTCTAAAAAGTTTGACGACAGGAACTGCAGGCGAATTCCCAGACTTTCTTCCAGGAAACTGCTAAAAAAGAACAACATGAATATCTGAAGCTAGTGAAACATGTGTGTTCAATTTGGATTGTACTTATTGAAGCATTCATTTCTGAGCTTCGCTGCTAGTAACTCCGAGCCGAAAGCCAGACTATATTTAAGTTGGATTTCTTTCACGGGTCCGGAATGCCATAGAAATTCACAGTTTGGCATGTGTAAGTCAAAACGTGAAACTGAAGTGTGCTCTGAATCTCTAGCGTACCCTGCCACATTCCTGAAGAGACTATTAACATGGAATTTTCATACTGTCTGCACATCACCAGTAGTTTTGGGGGACAAAGAGAAATCTTAAGCACACTTCTGACTGAAAATGTCGATTTTCAGTAGGTAAGGCTGCAAAGTTCATGTCTATCACATAGTTTCTCAACAATGGCCCCTGGGTAGTAACACTACCATCCATTACATTTTCAGCATCAGGACAAACTCAGAAACCCACCCCTCTCAGCAGAGCACTGACATAGTCATGGCATTAGAGGAGAATAGGCAGAGTAAATGATCACAAAGCCACCTCCAGCGATAGCAAAAGAGATCACTCAAAGCAGGCCAGTATGCATGCTTGTGGAAACATCCTAATAGAACAAAATGAGCAATGATATAGATTCCTGCATATTACTTAAACAGCACAGAGGACCTGCTTCAGGAACACTAGTGAGAAGGCACTTGCTGCCAAACCTCTCAGGATCTCACATGGTGGAAGAAAAGAACTGATTCCTGCAAGTTGTCTTCTGACCTTAATGTGTGGGCATGTACACACACACAGACACAGACACACACAGACACACACATATACACACACACACACACACACACACACACACACACACACACATAGACATATACACACACAGACATACACAGACACACATACAGACACACACATAGACACACACACACATAGACATATACACACACAGACATACACACATACAGACACAAACACACATACAGACACACGCACACACACAGACATATACACACACAGACATACACAGGCACACATACAGACACAAACACACATACAGACACACGCACACAGACACACACATACAGACACACACAGAGACAGACACACACACACAGACATACACACACATAGACACACACAGACACATATATAGACACAGACATACAGACACACATACAGACACACGCACACAGACACACATACAAATACAGACATACATAGACACACACATAGACATTCATATAGACACAGACACAGATACACAGACATACACTTAGACAAACACACATACACACACTTATCACATATTTGAACTCAAAATTTTCAAGCTGACCCATTCACTTATTCTGAGAAAAGGGTGCAGTACAGAACAAAGCTAATTTACTAATGATTGACAATCAATAACCACCACACTTGGAACCACAGACAGGGACTTTATGTGTTGAGAAAACTTGGTGCAATTAATGAGACAGATGACTGAGTAACTTCTGGGGGATTTGACTCTAGAAACTAAATGATAAAAGGTTCAGTATGAGCTCTTAGGCCATTTATACTGAGACCTGGTTTTGCCTCTATGTAGCCAAAAGAAATTAGAAAAGAAAATATCACTTTTCAGCCAAAGATCTTACAATAAAGATCAGGATTCAAATTTCTTAGGTTTTTTAACTTTTTTTCATCTCCTGGCATTTTTATATAAATCAAGATTAATTTTGTTTAAAGTACTAAAATGGAACTATTTTGACAGAAATATACAATTCAAATGTTCCTCCTCTACAGCATCAAGTCTGAGCACATTTCATTTCTACACTGGAAAACTTAAAAGCCCAATTTCACTTACTGCATTATGAAAGCAAAGAAATACCTAATATCAAATGAAGTACATGGAGTATATTTAAGTCTTGGGATCAACAAGAGAATTAATTTTAAAACACCTTGAAGCAAAGGTTTGTGTCTTTCACAACTCAGTGACACATGGGGGAACGTAGCTAGTGATATACAAATAAAGCATTGTTACTTCAGTACCATATCTCAGAGAGAAGTCACCCTCTTTGTCAAGAATATGGGTTGTCTGGAACATACCTGGGGAGAGGTCATTTGTGGCAATCAACAGTAATATTCGTATTTGGTATCTTACTTATTAGTATTTTGAATATTGTGTGCAATTTGATAATGGCAGAGGAACAGAAAACACTTATCCTTGTATCAGAAAAAAAACATATGTAAATATAGGTATACATTTTTTGAGGGAAAATAGACATAAACTTGTTACTCATTCATTCATTTTTTCATACATCATTCATTCATTCATTTATTTTTTGCCTCTTCCCCAAGGCATTGATCCCAAGGCCTCACCCATACTAAGCAAGTGATCTACCACTGAACAATGTCAACAGTGCTACAGACTTAAGACTGATAAATGCAGGTAAACTAGTGGTGGCAGTAAGATGCAGCTAACAGTGTTGGGCACAGGAACTACCACAAACTTAAAAAAAAAGTCAGTTATGTCTTTCTATGGAAAAACCATTTAACCTCACTGCCTTCCTTGATTGTAGGTTCAAACCTCAGCTCCTCACTAGAGAGGACGGAGCATGCACATTAACTGCTCTGGGTCTCAGTTATACACACAAAAATGGAATATAAGAAAAGCTACCTTTTACATTGTTGTAAGAATTGAAAGAGGCACCAACAGTGAGTGCTCAATTTAAGTTACTGTGATGATACATATTTGTACTTGAGTTGCATTATTGTGTACTTATTAGCATCCTATGTCAACAGTATTGTTGTTTGGGAGAATAGATGGTGTTAAGCACTTTGAAAAATATGAATTCCTGTTCTTCTTTATTTCAACCAAATCATTAACGAGAGAGAGAAATGGTAGGTACTGGATAAAAATGGGCATCATTAAAAAGGACAAATTTTACCTCTGAGGCAAAATAAAAATATATTCATGTTATTCACAAACAAGCTAAACAATAATTTTAAAAACAAGTACCAACAAGGTCTAGCAAAGCACAAGCAACCCCAGAATCAGAAATGTGGTTTATGAGACACGCAAGCTTTGTTTAATACAGTGTGGTTCCAAGCAAGACATCTCTGTGCTCGATACAGACCTCAGGAACACACTTTCATCATGCAAAATGCCATCACTTACGCATGAATAAGGCAAGATTGTCAGGAAGCACCAAAGAACTGACAACCATGTATGTAATAAAAAGGTAAGAGAATTGTACCTTGACACTCTTTATTGTCATTTAGCTGGAATCCATCTGGGCATGTGCAGTCATAGGACCCCGCAGTATTGATGCAGTCTCCTCCTTGGCAGACACTACTACCCTCTAGGCATTCGTTGATATCTGTAAGTTAGGAGTAAGCCAAAAATATAAGGATGATTATACATGCTATGTGTGACATGACATATACATAAAAAATCATATAAACATGCATTGTGCTTTCAGTACATGATTTCAAATGGATGGCAGGGTTTTGTGGGATTTTTGTTTTGTTTTTTGAGATATATATATATATATATATATATATATATATATATATATATATATAATTTAAATTTGAAACAAGCTTGTTTTACATGTCAATCTCAGTTCCCACACCCTCCGGTCCTCCCCTGTCCCCCCAACAACCCCCATCCTATCCCCTTTCTGCTCCCCATGGGGAGTTTTCAAAGTCTGTCACATCATTTCGAGCAGGGCCCAGGCCCTCCCCCATGTGTCTAGGCTGAGGTAGTATCCCTCTATGTGGAATGGGCTCCCAAAGTCCATTTGTATACTAGGGATAAATACTGATCCACTGGACTGCCCAGTCCTCCTAACTAACACCCACATTCAGGGGTTTTGGGTTGGTCCTATGCTGGTTTCCCAGCTATCAGACTAGAGTCCATGAGCTCCCCTTGTTCAGATCAGCAGTTTTTGTGGGTTTTTCCAGCCTGGTCTTGACCCCTTTGCTTGCAGGGTTTTTGGTTTTGTTTTTTTATTTTTTGCTTTTTGTTTTTTGTTTGTGTGTGTGTGTGTGTGTGTGTGTGTGTGTGTGTGTGTGTGTTTTAATGAAACATTTTGAAACAATTTTTTAGCTTAATTGTTGTTTCGTTATTTGTATCTGAAGTCTAGTTTGTTATATAGCCCATTCTGAAATTATTGTTCTTCCTGTCTCAGCTCCTAAGTGCAAAAGCCATACAGTAAGATTTTAGCTTTGAATAAACACAGAAATTATATGTCTGAGACAGTGTATATCTATGTAGCCTGGGTTGCCCTGGAACTCACACTTTTCCTGCTTCAGACTCCTGAGTGTTACATGGAAGTTTTAAACATCAAATGCAACTAATAGGGAGAGGAAGCGTCACAATTTTTTATTAAACAATAATTGACTTGTGTTCTTCATGATAATAGAGAATACATTTTTTTTTAAATCACGTGTTGCTAAGTGTATCTTAAGCACATTTAAGCTCCTTGATCTATGTGTAAGATCTGGTTTGAAAGTGCTTGGCAGGAGTCCCCACACCAAAGAGAAATGTTATTAAACCCAGAACTCCAAATGCCATTGCACTAATAAAAATAAACATGTATGTCATCGTACAGCACAATAGCCTCCCAAGTTAAAATAGGAATCATTTCAAAATATAATTACCTAACAAAAGAATGGTGCTAAATTTAGAGACAATCTGACTTTAGATAAAAGATACAAGGATCAACGAAGGTCCCAACAGAAAGAAATTACTTAACGTTCTGGCAATAGAGCATGAATGGGGGAACTTAGCTTGCATAGTCAACTGGAACGGAACTCTTGTTAAGTCTTAGCGACTGTCCTAAACAGACTGCCTAGGTTCTTAGCAACTAGACATAAAGCATGTGTTCAACTATGAGTGTTCCACAACCGTGATGGTGTGAGATGGTCTTAGTGATGCGGAGGCTCATATCAGGCTGATGCTTCTGGGGCTGTATATCACCTAGTCAGAGACCATTGCTCCTAACACTCCACAAGCACTCCCTCTGCTGTGTCTGTGCAAGGTTTAAATAATTAGTGTTCAAGAAAATGGAGGGAAGATCCTTTGTGATTTGGCATTCACAGCATTTCTCACAAGTAATTCTAGGGGCTGCTGATGCAAAGGAGAATTTCAAGGAGGAAGTGAATATAGAAAGTGATACTGTCTCCCCCATACTCAAGAATTTCTGGTTCAAGGATACTGAATCCCTCATTGAACCCAATTATCTAAAGAAGGGGCTGCTATACAAAAGAGGGAGAAGGGAGGCTTATCATGTCATCCCATCAAGATCAAGTTATGAGGAGTGAGTGTTCACCCACACTGGCCATGTTGTAAGCATGGCTACTGTAAAACAGAAAATGGTTGTAACATGCCATGTCAATGGAACTGCATCAACTATCTTCTTTGAAGTATAACTCACAATAAATAAGAGCTGTATTGAGAGTCCAGCTCAGTGCACTAAACATTGGCATACATACCCTAAACCACCACCATGGCTCCAGTACAGGCATTCCCGCTTCCACCCATCCGAAGCAGGACCCTGTGTATCTTTGGCATCATCAGTTCACAGTGCTTCTGAGAGTCACCCTTAGTGTGATTGTCTCAAAAGCCCATTCTTCCTCTTTGACAGTAGTGTTTCCCTATATGAATATAATCTTTCCACCCCTTTATCTTTGAACGAGTACTCAGACTACTGTCGTTCTGACTACTTCAAACAAACATGCATGGTTATGTCTTGTGTGAACATGTGCTTTTGTATTTGTTGGGTAAATTACTGGGATTTACAATAGCTGAATCTTAGAGTAGATTTATGTCTAATGTTTTTAGAAATTGCTTCCTAAAATGGCTTTATCATTTCACACTCTATTTTCCTCCTGACATAGAAGAGACATTCAGTTTTTCCATATGTAGTTGGATAACTCCACAGCTTTTCTAGTGGGCAAATAGTGGGCAAGGTGATTTTACATCAGTCTTCCTTTCTTTGCTCCTTAGGAAAAGAAAGTAACAAAGTGAGATAAAATGTATTTTATCATTAACATTAAATTAAAGGGGAAAAAATCTCAACTTGAGTCAAATCCAGAGAAGAAATAGCCCATGACTCAGCAATCTGTACCAGCACAAAGAAGTCTGAAAACAGCAATATTTAACTATCTGATTTCATTCATATCTCGAGATTTGAGAGAAAGATAGCATTATTTGTAAAGTAACATATAGACTTAAAATCTTAGTTATTATATAGTCAAGTTTAATAGGTATTTTTATTCATGTTTGCAATATCTGCAACAAACTTGAACTATGCATGGTGAGAAATGAGAACTATGCATGGTGGTGCATGCTTGACAGCCCACTTTGAGAGCTAAGGCAGGAGAAGACAAGCTTTGGTTGCACAGTGAGCTTGATGCCAGCTTGGGCCAACAGTGAGATCCTGCCTCCCTCCAAGACAATGAAAGGATAGCTTGAACATCAAGAGTGTTCAACAGGGGATTGTCTCCCATGGGGTGGTGTGAACAGAATCTTCCTAGGAATGGAGGAACATATTTTCCAGAAAGTGACAGGGAATCTGGTCACTTTCCCCACCACCTCTACATTGGTAAATAATATGGTCCATTTTTGGCCTTCTTTGAACAGTAGTCATGTTTACACAGTCTATAATCCCTTCCTCTCCTTGAAGCCTTTTCTTTGCTTCCCTCCTTCACATGTCACTTTCTCAGTTCCCTCTGCTTGTTCCTACCCATTTATTCACTTCTACCTGTTAGAAGGCCTAGGAGCTCTTCTCTTTTCCAGGACTACTTCCTCTGGAGTGACTGCACTCAATCTCATGGCTTTAAAGTTTACATGTGTGCTAATGGCTCACAGCCCAGGGCTCACCCCTCAATTCTAGATACTAGCATCCAATTGATTTGTTATTCAAACTTGAGCAGTCACTCTGGGATGGCAAACTGAATATGCCATGTGGAACTCCCAATCTCCACAGAATCTGCCCCTTTGGGGCTTCAACACCTGCTATTACTTTGACTGCAATGTTCTTCTCATAAATATTCACAAGTTGGTGACTGAAGGAAACCACTACTCCTTTTTTTTAAAACCACCCATCTTGAGAACTCCACATGTATCCCACTTTACAAGTTATTGCACTTAACAAGCTATGCCTATTGCTTATTTCTCACATCCATTGTTACCTTCCATACTAGAATGGATGTAATTCCTTGAGGGCAGGGATTTCCAGTTTTTACATATGCTCTATCCCTGAAATACAGACTCCTACAAATCCAGCACTAAATGAATATGACGAACAAATACATAAATGCATGAGTCTGACCTAAAAAGAAAAAAAAAACTATGACTTCTCACTGTTTTGTTTTGTTTTGTTTTGTTGTTTATTTTTTGTTTTGTTGTTGACATATCAACCACAAAGAGATATGGGCCTCAGGATGAAAATACCAACTTTTGAGACTCTACAAGGAGCCTATAGAGAACAACAGCAGGAGCACTGGGTAATAGGATCAGGTAGGAGTGGGATTAAGTTAAAACCTAACATGTCAGAGGCAGAGCCTTTTGTATGCCCAAGAACCTGAGATCTCTAAGAGCTGGGACAAGGAGATCACTAGCATCATGCTGAGCCTACTGCACACAGGTGTGGGCCAACACTTAGTTTCTGACTCTCAGAGGCCAGTAGGGATGTGGGAAAATACTTCATGAAGACCAGGTCTCCACTGAAATTGAGAAAAAAATTACACATGTAAATATAGTCTAACAAGAAGGATGGTTCTTCCTCCCACAGCTGTGCAAGGTATGTGACTACTCACAGACAGTTAATTATGGCAAAATACATTCCACTGGTGAGGGACGGAAACAAGACTAGGTGGGAATTAGCAGGCTGAAGTGCTAATGTAGTTTCAAAAGGAGCTCTGAGTTAGCTGGATGAACTCCAGGCCTATTTATAACCCAAACACTCGGGAGATTAATCCTGACTTTAAGAGAAATGAGCTTCATTACACATCCAAAGGAAACCTTCCTATGGAAAATAATTATATCTTATAAGCACATATATTAAAAAAGAATCAGTTGGCTAAAGGTTGTCATGCAATGGATGTTTTTAGGATACACACATTTTGGGGGTCTTCTGATGTTTTTTTAAACATCTGTATGTTTTTTTAAACCCAGTAGTGATGGCACATGCCTTTAATCCCAGTACTCAAGAGGCAGAGACAGGTGGATCTCAGTTAGAGGACAGCCTGTCTATAAAGTGAGTTCCATGACAGTAAGGGATACACACAGAAAACCTGTCTCTAAAAACCAAGCACATAAACACACAAGATGTACTCTGATGAATACTATCAAAATTTCAGGCATGGTAGGGGCTGGAGAGATGGATCAGTAGTCAAGAACATTAGCTGCTCTTCCAGAGGACCTGGGTTCTATTCCCATCTCCTATATGGTAACCACAACAATCTTTTAACTCCAGTCCCAGGGAATCTGACTTCCATAAGCACTGTACACACATGGTGCATAGACATATACACAGACAACCATGCATATAAAAAGTTTTAAAAATTCAGGCATGGCCTGGTGACCCTTTTGGCTTGACAAAGCAACAGGCCAGAAGAGTCACTAATGGTCAGTTTGTATGTGTTTGTATGGGCCTTGCTGCAAACTGACTTCCTAAGAACACCTTCTATCACAGGCCCTTGACAGACAGAGCTCCCTCTAACCCAACTGCTCCTTCTTCCTCTGATGCCATCATGTTGAATTATTAGCCCATATATTAAAGTTCCCCCAAAGCAATCTTTCAGGTATCATCTGATTCACAACTTTCTTGATTACTTATCTATTTTTCATAGGAATACTGATGATGGCATTCTGCCCAGATTATTAAACCTCAAGAAATATTATTATCTTAGGATAAAATCCAACTAACTGGTACACAGAAAACACATATTTTAAAGCCTTTGAAATTAGCCCCAAATTGCCCCTTAAAAGGACTAGGTCATTTTATGCTTCTAATAGCAACAGATAAGTGCTCAGTCACTTAAACAATACTTATGCCAAACTGTCTTATAAAAATGTAGCTATTTACAGATGATATGATGGTTTACATAAGTGACCCAGCAAACTCCTATAGCTGATAAACACCTTCAGCAAACTAGAAGGATACAAGATAAACTCAAAAAAAAAAAATCAGTAGCCCTACCATATATAGACAACAAAGGGGCTGAGAAAGAAATCAGAGAAACATCACCCTTTACAATAGCCACAAACAACATAAAATATCTTGGGGTAATGCTTACCAAACAAATGAAAGACCTATATAGCAAGAACTTTGTGGCTTTAAAGAAAGAAATTAAAGAAGATACCAGAAGATGAAAAGATTTTCCATGCTCTTAGATAGGTAGGATAAACATAGTAAAAATGGCAATATTGCCAAAAAAAAATCGACAGATTCAATGCAATCCCCATCAAAATCTCAGCACAATTCTTCACTGATCTTGAAAGGATAATAGCCAACTTTATATGGAAAAATAAAAGACCCAGGATAGCCAAAACAACCATGTACAATAAAGGAACTTCAGGAGGCATCACCATCCATGACTCCAAGCTCTGCTATAGAGCCATAGTCCTGAAAACAGTCAGGTATTGGCACAAAAATGGATAGGTAGACCAATGGAATCGAACTAAAAATCCTGATATTAACCCTCACACCTATGAACACCTGATTCTTGACAAAACAGCTAAAAGTATACAATGGAAGGAGGAAAGCATCTTCAACAAATGGTGCTGGCACAACTGGATGATAGTGTGTAGAATACTGCAGATAGACCCATGTCTATCACCATGCACAAAACTCAAGTCCAAATGGATCAAAGACCTGAACATAAATCCAGCTACATTGAACCTCTTAGAAGAGAAAGTGGGAGGTACCCTTGAACAAATTGGTACAGAACCATTAATAAATGGGACCTCCTCAAACTGAGAAGCTTCTGTAAGGCAAAGGACACAGTTGACAAGACCAAACAACAGCCCACAAACAGAGGGCTGATCTCCAAAATATACAAAGAACTCAATAAACTAAACACCAAATAACCCTATTTAAAAATGGTGTACAGAACTGAAGAGAGAACTCTCAGGAAAGGAAATCAAAAAGGCCAAAAGACAATTAAGAAAGTGTTCAACTTCCTTAGCTATTAGGGAAATCCAAATCAAAATAAACTCTGAGATACCATCTTACTCCTGCCAGAATGGCTAAAATTAGAAATATCAATGACAACTTATGCTGGAGAGGATGTGGATAAAGGGGAACACTCTTCCACTGCTGGTGGGAGTGCAAACTTGTACAGCCATTTTGGAGATCAGTATGGCAGTTCCTCAGGAAAATGAGAATCAGTCTGGCAATCCCACTCTTAGGCATATACCCAATGATCCACATCCATGTAACAAAGACATGTATGTGTTCAACTATGTTCATATAGTTCATATAGAATTATTTGTAATAGCAAGAACCTGGAGGCAACCTAGATGCCCCTCAACTGAAAAATGGATAAAGAAGATGTGGCACATTTACACAATGGAATACTACTCTGCGGGGGGGCGGGGGGGGATGGAGTCTTGAAATCCGCAGGCAAATAGATGAAACTTGAAGAAACCATCAGGAGCAAAGTAACCCAGTTACAAAAAGAGGAACATGGTATGTACTCACTCATATATAGATTTTAGACATAGAGCAAAGGATCACCAGCTCATAATTCACACCACCAGAGAAACTAGGATACAAGGAGGATTCTAAGAGATTCATACAAGGTCCCTCACAGAAGGGAAAAGGAACAATAGCTCCTGAGCACATGGGAAGTGGGGGGGGGCAGTGAGTGGAGAGGAAGCTAGGAGAAAGAGAAGGGAGAAGAGGAAAGCACATGGAACTAGGAAGATTGAGTCAGAGGAGGAATAGACGAGAGAGAGAGAGAGAGAGAGAGAGAGAGAGAGAGAGAGAGAGAGAGAGAGAGAGAGAGAGAGAGAGATCATAAAAGAGGGAGCCATTATAGGTTTGAAGAGAAAACTGACTCTAGAGAAATGTTCAGAGACCTACAAGACTGACTCCAACTAACAATTTGAGCAACTGTGGAAAGGCTGCCATAAATGCCCTTCCCTGATAATGAGATTGATGACTAACTTATCCACCATCATAAAGCCTTCATCTAGTAGCTGATGGAAACAGGAGCAGACACCCACAGCTAAACACTGAGCTGAACTGGAATCCAGATACAGAGAAGGAGGACAAGACCAGGCTACAGAAACCCACAGAAACAGCTGACCTGAACAAGGAGGAGCTTATGGGCCCCCAGACTGATAGCTGGGAAACCAATACTGGACCGACTCAGACCCCCTGAACATGGGTCTCAGTTATAAGGCTTGGGCAGTCTAAGGGACCTCTGATAGTGGAACTAGGATGTATCCCTGGTGAACAAAAGGACTTTGGGAGCACATCCCCCATGGAGGGATACTCCCTTAACCTAGAGACAGGAGAGAAGTCCTAGTCCCTAGTCCAAATAACTTGATGGATTTTGTTGACCCCTCCTGGAAGGCACCATACTCCCTGTGGAGGCGGGGGTGGGGTGGGGTGTGTGGGATGGGAGGGTGGTCAGAGAGCATGAAAGGGAGGGAAGTATTGAACTGGGATTGATATGTAAAATAAGAAAAAATTTTTTTTTAAATGTAGCATGCTATAATCCACAATGGCTCTTCCCCAGGTACTGAGCTAGGAATGTTGAACCATTTATGTGCTGCCAGGAGATCCTTCTTGAAAATGGTTGTGTTGGCTTGAATAAGAATGGCCCCTAAAGGCTCATATATTTGAATGCCTGGTCATCAGGGAATGGCACTATGTGAAAGGCATTAGGAGGTGTGGCCTTGTTGGGGTAGGTATGGCCTTTTTTGGAGGAAGTGAGGGCAGACTTTGAAGTTTCAATGGCCCAAGTTTCTCTCTCTTCTTGCTGCTCATGGAACCAGATATAGAACTCTCAGACATTTCTCTAGCACTATGTCTGCCTGCATGCCACCCTACTCCCCACCATAATGACAGTAGACTGAACCTCTGAAACTGTAACAAGTCCAAATTAAATGCTTTCCTTTATAGGAGTTGTCGTGGTCATGGTGTGTCTTCACAGTGATAGAACACTGACTAAGACAATGGTAGAACTTGGGACCTGTGGAGATTTGTCTGTATAATGTCCCATGAAAGTTCATAAGTTCAAACACTTGGTCTCTAGTAGGCTGTTGGTGTTTTTGGAGGTTGTGGGACTTTGAGGAACCTCTAGAGAACTGGAAAAAGTAGCCACTAGGGGATAAGTCCCAGTCTACTTCCCATTCTGTCTTTGCCTATTGATTCTTGATCATATGAGCAGTCGGCCTTCCCCTCATGCTGTTTCAGCCTCAAACAGCTTTGGCTGCCATGCCTTCTCTACCACGGCAGACTGTACATCCAAACTATGAACAAAAATAAATCCTTTAACTCTCAGGTTTTCACATTCATAACTTGTAGATGTGTTTCATGAAGAAAAAAACTAAGCCCTTTAAAGCCTTTGGCTGGTATGGAATATTAAGCTGGGTTTGCTTGTTTGGGCCATTTGGAAGACAGTTGTGAACAAATGAGGTAGTACAGTTCAGAGCCACACACCCAGGTCAAGCCATCCATCACTGGCACTAAGAAAATTTGCAATCTCCTGTCTTCTTTATCCATTCATATAACACTGGAATAAAACGTGTTGTAGGGAGCTAACCCTCAATTATGAAGGCAAAGGCTGAGCTCCTACACAGCAGGTAGGAAGACCCTAGATTGCCTCAGACTGTAGCATGATCTGGTCCTGAGGCAGGAGGTGCTGCTTACCTTCACAGTGGTCTCCCAGCACAGATGCTCTGTAACCCTGGTTGCACACACACTGGAAGGAGCCCTCTGTGTTTCTGCATTGCCCATGAGAGCAGAGGTGATGGTGTTGGCATTCATCAATATCTGTGAGCAAAACAGCACAAAGAGATTAAATCCGTCATTTATATCAGAGAAGTAGAACAAATACTGGTTTATAATTGAGCAAAGCCTTTTATTAAGTACACTAAGCTGAAAAAAATGTAACTCTATAATAGGGAAAACTCTAGTAAAATTAAAATGTAAATCATCTGTGTGTATACATTTTACTATTTAAATATAGGTAGCAAATAGTTTGCTATAATTTGTGAACTTCATTTTGATACATTCAATTTTAATACTTGCTTTGAAAGCATGTAGGCATGTAATAGCCTAAAAGAAAGGTCAGCCTACTACTAATTAGTATAAATTAAGTTTTATTTAAAACCTCTCTGTACATTCACTTGTTATCTGGTCCATTATAGAAAACATTTGCCACCATTTTGTTTTTAAGTAGCACAGCATAAGTTTTATTATTTCCTTGTCATTTCTAATTCTTCTTTTGGGTTCTGAGCATCTGGGCTTCATTCCTCCATTCATCTATCCATCTATCTACCCATTCTCATTTATTCTCTTTCTAAAAACAACAAGACTCTGGTCTAATCTTCCCCTCACCCTCATCTCTTCCACGTTGCCACTCCCTCACTCTTGCTAGAGACATAAGTCCTCAATTTGAGTATCATCTGTTTCAATCACATGACCCTGAGTTCAGGCACTCACCTATCATGTATTATACTGACACACAGTAGCACAAAATACTCTGCGTGAATCCAAATTCTTTACCCTCATGGCTACATTGTAATAACAGACTTCTTGGGAGCAGAAGTTTAGGATGCCTCTGGTAGGCACTCAGTTCACATTACTTGTTGAAGGATTTTTTTTAAATTTTAATATTAGAAAAGATTTCTCTTTTCCTGCCAGTGTTTCTATATGGTATAACACATGTGTCAATTTCTTCAAGGAGTTCAGCTCATTTTTCTCCCACACAGTGGTAGTCATATCTCTGGTTAGACTCTCACAGTATTTGGCAACTAAAGTGGGCTTTTTCCTGTTTATAATCTGGTAGATAGGTGATTCTGGCTATATTCTATTCATCATTTAATGGAACCTGACAGGCTTTGCCAAAGGTCTCTGAATGTGGTAGCCTGATTAAATCACGTGCAGATCTTGTATCCACTCACTCATCTGTAGGTAAATGGGGTTAGTGATTTTAAAGGTAACCATATTAAGAGGGATTCTAGAACAAGTTTTTAACTGTGTACATGAATGTGATTGTATGTATCCTGCCACCAATCACTCCTACATTAGTTAGGTATTCGAGATTCTAGAAAGGGATCCTTGGGGAAGGAGACAACAGTAACAGTAGATGCCTCTGTAATCACCATCAGATAGATACTCTTGCTTTGATGACACTCTCAATAAATGGTTTTGTTTATGAAATCGTCCTCTCTGACAATAAAGGGCAAACTATTTTAGTGTACCTAAATTAACAAACATAAACTTGAAGCTAAATGCACACTGAAATTATTAAGACTCTATAGCTTGATACCAGGCCAATATAGTGACTTTCTAATGTGAAATCACAGTACATAAATCTTCAACATTACTTTAAATGCTTAAATGGAAGTTACTTTTATGTAGTAAAGAGTTACATAGACAGCAACAATTTTTCTTCTTAGCATGATGCTTAGCCACCAGTCACCAATGTCACATTTTTCTACCTTCACTTACTTCATTTTATTTTATTGTCTTGTCTGACTTATGTAAAAGTACCTGGGTTTCTGACACTATGATCTAGGCTGTGCCATTTGCCCTAGTCTAGGTAGTTCATGATGGCACATACCTACCTTCACATTGGTCTTTAGCTGCTGACAGCTGATATCCCTGTCCACAGGTACACCGGAAGGAGCCGTCAGTGTTTTTGCACTGCCCATTCATGCATAGGTTCCCTTGCTGACATTCATCAATATCTGTTAAAATGTATGATAGCAACTGGTTTTTAGAAAGAGACTCCCCTACAGAAGAACATGGTACTCCCTACAAAGTATTCTGAGGTTACCATAATGATACCAAAATGATAGTACTTTGGCTAGCCTTACCAATGCAGTGTATTGAACTGTACATATAAGTTAAATTATTACAAAAGCAACCTACAGCTACCCATTATCTCATCCAAACACTTTGAAATAGCATAAAGACAATGTAAGAACAGAGTTGAAAATGGAAGGCAGAATATAAAACACACAGTAACAGTTAGTTGACTCTGTGGGCTTACTACACTATATGAAAGACAAAAATAAAACTATCAGGAATAAACAATTACAAATCCTGGCAGTTACAGAAGGTAACAGAAGCATACACATTCTTTATAACTTGAATTATAAGGTCACAGAGTTGTGCTAATTAAGAGTGAACTATCTTTCAAAGTGACACCAAAGCCTTGAAAAATGGTGCTAATGGAACATACGATGACAGTGAAAGACTCAAAAAGAACATGGTATTTGAGGACTTAATAAAAGTTCTTTCGATGAGCCAGGCACATACATGTAATCCTAGCACTTGCAGAGGCTGAGACAGGAGAGCCATGAGTTCCATATATGTAGATTCAAAACATGAACTTCTTAAAATTAAAAGAAATACACATTTAAGAACTAGTAATATTTTATTTAATATTTTAATATTAAAATCATCCAGGAAATATTACCAAATATTTCCACACTTAAAGATAAATAATTTTAAAGCTGAGGCAAAGGTTTTTTTTAAAAAGATCTGCCAATAATGGGAAGTTAGGAAAACTATGACAATACATTATGAGTATTATGTGACTTTTAAAAATGACGCTTGGAGAGTTAGTAAGAGTATGTAAAATGTAAATAACAACATACAACTGACAAAAGGCAGATGAAAACTGTGCATATCACATGCAGTGTTCAAGACATGTGATATTTAGAAATCCAGTTGGATTTACCCTCAGTAAAAAGTCAAATATGCTTCAAGGAGATCAATAGAAAAAAAAACACAGTGATATGGTTCATTTTTAAAGCCAGCCACTCAAATCTACTCATGAAGGAAGTTTGACAACAACATTACCTTGACAGTGTCTATGGTCTGGTGTGGGGCTATAGCCCTTGTGACAGGAACACATGTAGGAGCCTTCAAGGTTGGTGCAGGAACCATTAGTGCAGACCTTTGGCTGTAGGCACTCGTCCACATCTTGCAAGTTGTTGTGTAATGAAAAGAAACAAGAAGAAAAGAAAGCATGAATCAAATCAAGCAAGATGGGAAGAGCAGACCCTCACAACAGCAGGCAGATTCTTGGACTTCCAAGGTGGTCCTGAAGGGAAGTAGCAACTGTGCTTCAAAGTGGACCATGGTTCCGTGCCACATTCACTTTCTAAGGGCAATGAAGACCAGATGCGAATAAGCTTCATATACAAATCAAAAATGCATGGAGGGCCTTTTGTGAGAGTGGGGTTGGGGATTGTAATTTTACAGCAATATGTTCTGCAGAATAAAATTTCTAGAGAAAGGGTAAGGACCATTCTGGGAGTTGATTGGTTCAGGAAGATCAGAGGGCCTTCAGAAGCAAAATCTGTGACTCGAAGACAACCCTGGGCTTATAACTGAAGGAGAAAGTCATACACACCTCTACAGGACAGTGAATTGGTGTGATGAAACCAATCCAGGGCTGCTTCTTGAGAGACTAATTGAACAGCTAGAAGGGAGCCTGAAGATTAGAGGACAGGTGCTACAGTCACAGTAGCAGCTACTAATGAAATTGCATGTGGGCTCTCTATAATAGTAGCAAAATTAACGTGGGACAAGCATTTCAGAAAGGAACGGATACTTAGAGAAGTTCAGTATCTTGCCCAAGGGCACTGGGTTAGAAAACAGTGATGATTCTATGTCTGGAGAGATGGTTTAACAGTTAAGAACACTGACTGTTCTTACAGAGGACCCGGGTTCAATTCCCAGCACCCACATGGCAGCTCACAGCTGTCAGTAAGTCCAGTTCCAGAGGATCTGATACCCCGTTCTGGTCTCAAAGGGTACCAGACCCACACATGGTGCATGTACATAGAAGCAAGTAAAACATCTATACACAGAAAATAAAATTTTAAAAAGAAAGAAAGAAAATGGTGGGTCTGAGATTTGAATCCAAAGCCCATTTTTTGTAAACCCTGTAATAAAATTTCTGTCATAGGCAAAGTTCAGTTCAGTGATAAACATAGAGAGTGGTTGAATTTAGGTTGCTTTTCATTATTTACTAGCCATATTAATAATGAAAATATTTGTTTAGATTCTCACTGGTTTCATTTAGCAATCATTCATTGAGTTCTTACTCAATGGTTGCTACTAAGAAGGAAGAAAACTGGAGAGAAGGCACAGCTGGAAGAGTGTTACCATGCAAGGTAAGGACTAGAGTTTGGGATCTCAGAACCCAACCAAATGTAAGTGGGCATGGTGGCCTCCTGTCATCCTATCACTCAGGAGACAGAAACAGGGAATTCCTGGAAAAAGTTGGCTAAACAGGGTACCAAAAATTGCTGGCTCTGGGTTCAGTGAAAGACCCTGCCTCAATATATGAAATTAGCCTTGACTGCTGAAGACTCCTAAGGTCAACCTTGGTGTTCCACATACATGTGCACATACTGTGCACATTCATGCATATTCATTTCTCTCTCTCTCTCTCTCTCTCTCTCTCTCTCTCTCTCTCTCTCTCTCTCTGTCTCTCTCCGTCTCTCTCAAATGTACATGTGAATTTGCATACACACCAAAAACCAGTTTTATGTGTCCCATATGAATACTCTTAGGTAAGTCACCCATGACTGTTATGGGAACGTATGAGAGTGTAGCATCAATAATCAGAAGGGAAAACCCTCAGAATTGCTAAAATGCCATACATCGCTATAATTTAGTCTAAGTATTAACAGCTTATACTTAATCAAGATGAAGATTTATTTTAAATATTGTGTACATATGTGTCCCTGTGTGTGAGGGCATGTGTACATGAGGGCTAGTGCTCACAGAGGATAGAAAAGAACAGTGACCCCCCTCCCCACTGAAGCTGGAGTTACAGGCAGGTATGAGCCACCCTTATGTCCCTCTGCAAGAGCAGTGTGGTCTCTTAGCTTCCAGTCAAACTAAAACATAATCACCGGGGCTCTTAATGGTATTTATCCCATTGTCCACTGTTCACCAAGAAAGCAAAAATGTTGTTGTCTGTCCTCATAAGGTAGCACACCAGCAGCCCGAAATAGACTTTGCCTTCATTTAGCAACCCAGAGCTTGGATTACTCTTATTTTCATTGCATTTTACAAAGATGGTTTTCTTTCTTAAGAGAGAACTCAGAAATAGAGTTAGACTAAAACATAGCAGAGGCACATCTGGGAGTGTGCATTCCATGTGTGTACCGAGGAGGAAGCCATTGGCATTGCCCACAGAGCCCAGCATGGCTTTCAAAAAATAACCCTAATTAGAGCACTCCAATCTTAGTTTCTGACAACAGCAAATAGTCCCTCCAGGATGCCTCATTACCCACCCTTTCTTTGCTTGTGGGAACCTACTTTTGTAAACACTGAGAGCAAACAACTTGAGAGAAGATGCCAAGAGTTGGAGCCAAAGTAAATAGTGGAACAGAACGAGCCTAGACATGGGGCATGTAAAATTCCAGACAGCAGCAAGAGAATGTCATGTCTAGTATCTGGTTTGGTTTCAAAAATGTTAACAAGTTGAGAAATGTATGGACTCTCTGTTTAATTACTCATGCCCCAGCAAATGTGATTTACAGAGCTATAGAATGTAACAGCAAAGCCTGTTCCTAAGGCCATATTTTATTTAAATTGCAGACACTGCAGATTGACATGCATGGGGTACCTACAAAGTTGACTTAAAAAAAAAACGATGGGCATGATTAATGATGAAGCAAAATGCTATGTAATAACAAGGACAATTTTATATGTTTATCCTTTTCTTACCTTACTATAGACAAAATCGCACAAAATCAGTCATTTCCATAGATGAACCAGTTAGAGTTGAATGGGTGCATGGCCTTGATGGAGATTACGTTCTGGAAGGTATAACTCCCAGCAAAATATCCCCAAGGCATTTCTACAAAGGTAGCTACAGAACACACACATACACACACACACACACACACACACACACACACACACACACACACACTCATGAGAGAGAGAGATGCTTGATCAATACATGGAGAACAAAGTAAACTCCATAAATTATCCTGAAGCCACAATTCTTCCCTAGACTGCAGATCCCTGCATCCAGATAATCAGCCTAGTGAACAACCTTCTGCTCTTCCATAGGTACCTCAGAGTCTTCACAGACAAAACTGATCACACCCTGACTTTTCTGTAAGGTGTTTCCTATATTTTCCTGGGGTACCACCATGAACGAAAAGGCTCATGGCAGAAACCCAGAGTCATCCCTTCTACCCCTCCCCACATCTCCACATTCTATGACTGCTGGCATATTTCAACCTACTTCCAAGATTTCTCTCTGCTATACAGATTTCATTTCACTTCATTATTTCATTTCATTCCATCTCTATGGCTCCTATTTCTTTTCCCCTGAGTTTAAAATTAGGTTTATAAAAGTCTCTCCATGTCTATTCCACTATCTAGCTTGTAGCCAAAGTAGTCTCTAGAATGCAAGTCTGAGCAATCATTTTGTTCATGTACTGTAACATGTTTCAATAGTTTCTTGTATTTTTAAATTTAGCCAATGACAAAAAGCATGTGGACCTTGTTGACATCAGAAGTTTATGGCCCCATACTTCTTATTTCTAACCTGTGGGATAGTCTCCCAACAACATACCATAGGAAGCAAGATAGACCTTGCCAAGCTAACATCTGCCCTTAACCATTAGAAGGAGACAATCATGTCTTTGGTTGCCCATATTAGAATTCAAAGTTTATGTTACTATACCTATGGTCTTATAGAATATACATACTACCCAAATTCTTCCAATGCATAATGTTAATGAGTTCAAAAAGTCTCAGATTCTTATCTCAGGAAAGAAATGTTATCAAGAAAAGAAAGCATAGACAAATAGGTTCCACATGCACAATGGGCTGTTGGGATGTACCAACCTGGTGTCTGCCATTCAATGAATTACATTGAACTTCCCAGAGCAATGAAATGGCAGCAGTTTACATAGTTAGACTTCATGTCTGTAACAGCTCAAAGACTTATGTATCCATCTTCTTATGCTACCTCCAGTTCCAAATTTATCCTTATCATCTATGGTGCCCCAAGAGATGGAGAAATGCCTTGTTCAAAACTTGGTGTGCCAGGCCAGCTGGGTGTGCTGTGTGAGTCCTCTAACAACCCTGTAATGATTTGTTCTTACTGAACTCTGGCTGGCTCACAAAATACCCTTTCCCGTTAAAACCCTTCTATGTTGTTGTCGGGATCAAACATTCTGCGGTTCTTTGTTAAGATCAGCACTCAGATCGGTAGTGGATAAACCCCCAGTTCCATCTTCCTTCCTCTTTCTGCAGAAATAAGGACATGCACCTCCCTCAGCCCTCTGGCAAGTTTCCATTCTCCGCAGTTTCCCAAAGATGTCTCCCAGGTGGCCAGCAATCCACCTTGCTAATTCTCAGAGCCTTGCAATATAATTCATGTGAGTCAGGAATCTCTTCTGAACTTTCCTAATATCCTAGGAGCACACCACATTGCCTCAAATCCCTCATTGTTGGGCATGAACTACCAGGTGTGGAAGGTCTGAGGAGGCTGTACCCGCCCATTCATGTTCTCCTTGGACTACTCTTGCTCTTACACATCACCTGACAGTTCCTTGGAATTGGCTCGAATTTGTCCCAGAGCGGTAATTTACATGCATTGTTTCCTGTATTTTCAAGGAGATGGATCTGTCAACAACATGAAGCAATCATTTCTCTGAAGCCATCCAACCACAATTAATTCCTTAGTCACCCACATCAACTTCAGGCAATGACATCCTTTTGAACCAAGAAAAAAAGCATCATATTCCAGGAATACAGTCACATAAATGTGGAGGCTAATCACTTCCTCACAGAAATATGTCCTAACTGCTGTGACCCCTCAACTATTCTCCATGTGTAATCTTTCATAGGAAAGACAGGAGAATGTATTTGACATAAAATCAAGCATGGGGAAATGAGAGGCAGATGTTGATTGTGCCAACATTGTGAGACCATCTCAGCTGTACTGAAGGTGCAATGAATACCAGGATCTTAGGCTCCCTGTCAATACTGATGAACTTAAAAATATGAACTAGCAAGCTTCTGACAAAAACCCGCTAAATGACAGAGAACCACTGTTTTTATTGTTGTTGTTTGTTTGTTTTGCTTTGTTTTGTTTTCGTTGTTGTTTTTGGAAGGAGCCAAGACTCTCTACATCTTACACCAACAGCCAAGGATGATCTCAGAAAATCAATCCAAAACTGTATCTAGTCACAGGTTTCTGTCTTACTTACCAAAGGAAGACTACCCTTCAGGAAAATGCTACCATAGTTAAGGGTGTTGCAGAACTACAATCTCTAATTCCAGAACCTCTGAGCTATAACTAGCACTGTTTACAAAGGCTGACTCCAGCCCACATAGCTTTCTCCTTCCTATGAAAAATTTAATGCCCTTATTGTTTCTTTTATATTGATTTGTTCATTAATTTTCTTTCATTTATAGGAGGGATACACACGTTTTCAAATAAATGGAAACACCAGATTTGGAAATAAAAGATCAGGGATTTTGTCTTCATTCTGTTAGTCCACGTACTTCTAGGAAGTTGATTAATCTGTTCAAGAATCAAATTTTTTATCCATCCCATAGGCTGATTGCCATGAAATGAGAAAATCAAGTCAAATTTCTCTATTAACTATATAAAGAGTTTTTATTCATGTCATACAGCTATGGTTTCTACGTCCACAAATAGAAAAATAATTCCCCAATGAGGCAAAATAATTCTACATTGAAAACATTAAAACAGTAAATAAAAAAATGGAAGCAGACAATAGAAGATGAAAAAACTTCATACACTCAAGGGTTGGCAGAATGAAAGCTATTCAAAGAGCCAGGTTACTAAAAGCAAATGGCATATTCAATACACACCCATCAAAATTCCAATTATGATTTTTATAGAACTAGAAATAAATTCTAAAGATAATATGGAAGTGCAAGGAACCACAAATAACCAGGTCAATCCTAAACAGAAAGGGCAGTGTTGTAGCTACCAGAAATATCTGATCTCAAATTATATTACAGAGCCAAAGTAACAAAACATAAGTAGACACACAAACACAAGTAGACCAAGGACTAGAATAGAGAGTATCGAAATAGCCACACAACCACATCCACCTAGATTTTAACAAAGTTGTCAATAAATAAATAAATAAAAGTGGTGAAGAGAGCCTCTTTAAGTGTTGAGAAAACTAAATATCTGCAAGTCAAAGAAAGAAATTAGATCCTTGTCTCAAGTAAAAATAGATCAAAGACTTTGATGTAAGACCTGACACTCTGAAACTGCTAGGAGAAAACATACAACATTTCAATACATAAGCATAGGCAAGGATTTCCTGATTAGAACCCCCAAAAGCACAGGAAATTGACAGAATTAACAAATCATATTTCATAGAACGAGAAGGGTTCAGCATAGCAAACGAATCACAAAAAAAAGAGACAACCTACAGAATTTGGAGAAAAAAATCTTTGTCAACCACACATCAGACATGGGATTGATTCCTAAAATACATAAGGGATTCTAAAAATTAAATAGCAAAACACACGTCATCCAGCCAATAAACAGGGAGATGAATTGGACAGTCCTAACAGAAATACAAATGACCAATAAATATTTGAAGAAGTATCGATATCCTTAGACACAGGATAGATGCCAAGTAAAACTGCCATGAGATTCCATCTCACCAGCTATCAAGAAAAGACATGACAATCAAGGCTGGTGAAGGTTGTGAGGAAAAAGGAACTCTCATACATAGCTGATGAGAGTGCCAACTGGTACAGCTTCTGTGGGAATCAGTACAAAGACTCTTCATACTAACTAAAAACAATTACCACAAGGCTCAGATACACCAACCCTGTATATACTTCCAAAACAACTTAGAACATATAGAGGTACTGCCCATCCATGTTTACTGTTGCACTAGTCATAATAGCTTGGCACTGCAACTAGCCTAGATATGTAGCATCAAGTTAATGGATGAGTGTGGCCATATAACATGACATTTTATTCAGCCACATAGAAAAATGAAGTCATATTTGTGGAAAAATAGTGGAGCCAGAAATCATTTGTTAATCAAAAATAATCTGGACTCAGAAAGACGTATTTGTGATGTGGGGGGGGCATGAGAGGAGAGGAAAAAGTCTTAAGACAAGGACAGGGCAGTTGGGGGGGATAATTGAACATATATGATAGAAAAGCAGAAATGAGGACTACTTAGGGAGAAGGGAATCAATGAGAGAGAAGTAGGCAGCTCGGGGCAGACAATGGTGCAGGGAAGCAGTAAGAATCAAGTCTGTTGACCTCATGTACCTACATGTTGCCAGGAAACTCAGCCCTATGTGTGATGATTCAACGAAATAATGTAGAGTAGGGACTTTTGCTGTTTCTAGTGACCACATGGTCAAGAGCTCAGTGAAGGCTGGTTAGAAGACTCCTTTGCTATACAGTAGCTGAATCATAAGACTAGTGTTTGTATATTCTCACAGTGTGCTAATCTACCATAGTGAGCAAAAAGGCCTCTGCAGTATCGTACCTTCAAGTTCAGAGCAGTCTAGAAATGCTCACACAGTCCACAGAAGTCACCGCTGAGACCTGCATTCTGAAAATGTGGTGTAAACACTGTGTTCTCTATGTTTATGCTACCAGGGCTCTGAGCCTAATCAAGACACTAGGTTATTCAAGTGCCCAGGCCCACAACCCTGAGAAGGCTGTCCTTGAAGGCGGGCTTTTACCCCAAAGAGATTAACAAAGAAGCAATACTCTAATCAAACTCCAAACATTCCCAAGTCACATGATCTGTCACAGACTCAACTACAAAGCAAGACAGTAAAGTGAACCTAAGAAGGGGCGGCTGCACACATTCAATTTGTACAAACATTGTGAGTTGTGAGGGTGAGCAAACAGAATAATGGGCAGAAACAGGAAACAGTAGCACTAACATAGAGCCGAATCCATCATAAAGTCTAATGGTTATTAGGAATCATTAATGATCCCACAGAGACATACCCTAACCCTAAGAAGTATATCCCACCAATATTAAAATACTAAAAAGTTAAAGTGAAACCACAAAATTAGTTCATATTAGAAACTTCCTATAGCAGAGGGAGAGTAAAAAATTATATGCGATGGGTTTGAAGAAAGCCAAAGAGTGTATAGTTACATAGAACATGTAACATAGTTTATTTAACATAGTACTGCTGTGTTTGTATTTCAGGTAATAAATAGGCCATATGGTTGGGAAGTTATATTTATTGGACCTAATCATATATCAGACAATGTGCTTCATATTGATTATTTAATTCTGGTAATATGTCATACAAAGGTATTTTAATCCTTCTTTGGTACATTACAGATAATGAAACTAAACTTCAAGGAGGTCATATGGCCCAACTCACACCTAATTTCAGAGATACTGAATATACCTATAAATAACTAACTGCCCAGGTATTCCTTAGGGCATGGCTCCCATCAGGCTATTGTAAGCGAAGCCTATGAACTGAGGATCCGCCAGGTTGCCTTCCCTTACAAAAGGCCCTGGTTCAAACAGCCAGCTGGAACTGGCTACAACCCAGAATGATGAAACAGTCATTGAAGACAAGACCAGGTTGGCAACACGGGCAGGTTGAACACCAGCTCCAAGGAGCACAGCACCCAATGATGAAATGGGCCACTGGGACAGGAAGGAAATGTACAGATCAGGAGTAGCTATGAATACAGAACAGCCAAGAAAACCTGACAAAAGACACTAGCAATGATGTGCTAGGTACAGCATGGTCCCCAGAGATGCCTGAAGTGGATAATAAATGACAAAGAATGGAGAACTGTGCACCCTGAGCCAACCAGCAGAAAAAAGACAGCACCCACCCCAGACAATACCTCCTAACATTTTACCTGTTTTGACACAACTTCTGTTCTGATTCAAAAACCAAGAGGCTGCATTGACAGGTAGGATCAGATCACACTGCATGAACACAGGTAGGTCACAAATGACCTCAGCAAGTTCAGCATTTACTCATATTACAAACAACCCCCAAATTGCAAAACCAATGCTCAAGAACATTAGGACAGAAATAGATTTCATTTTTAAAATTTAGTTAGCAAGCAAAATAAAAAGTTCCTTTATGCCATTTTCATGTACCTCATTTCCTTGTATGAAATAGTCATTCTTTTTCTTTTTTTTTAATTTTTAAAGGAAATTCTTTTTAAAGATTTATTTTCATTTTATTTGTGTATATGAATGGTTTTCTGACATGTAAGTATATCATGTATGTGTGGTGTTGTTAAGGATGAGAAGGGACGCTGGATCCCCAGGAACTGCAGTTACTGATGGTTGTGAGTACATATGTGGGCCCTGAGAACTAAACTTGAGTATTCTGCAAAGCAGCAACTGAGCTAATCATGAGCAATCTCTCCAACCCTGAACAGCCAATTCTTAAGGAAGTCTTTTAACACAAAACAAAACAAACAAAAAACAATCTAATTGGCATGTGTATAGACAATTTTGAAAAAGACAAACTTTAATATTATATAAGACATTGCATTTGTTTGAATACACTAACGTAAAAAACATATGCCATGAGATGGGACAAGGACCTCTAAGGTGCTGAAACATCACAGCCATGTGGTCAGGTACTGTCTTCTCTTGAAATGAGAACTAATGAGTTCCAAATCTAGGATTTTCCTCAAAAAAAATGTGACTACAGGATATTAAAAGCTTTTAATGTTCTTACATAAATTTTTTCAATTAAAAAGGAAGGGAAAAGCAGATTGTGAAAATATCCTAACCTATCTGAACTCAAAGGATATTAAAAACAAAACAAATATCAAGCTGGCAAGATAGCTCGGGAGTTTTTTCAGCAAGTATAGAAGACATGAACCAATAAAGGTGTTTGTCCACCAAGATGGAAGACCTGAATTTGATGCCTGGAACCCACATGGATGGAGAGGAATCACTCCCATGGGTTGTCCTCTGACCTCTACATGTATACCATGGTATGCTTACATGCATATGTATGCGCACACACACAAATAAAACAAAATACAAGAATTTTATATCAAATATTAGTCATGGGTAACCACTAAGAGATAGAGATAAGTGTTTGGTGAAAATGCTCTTTTTGTTAGTTTTCCAAGACAGGGTTTCTCTGGGTAGCCCTTGCTGCCCCGGAACTTACTCTGTAGCCCAGGCTGGCCTTGAACTCATAGACATCTGCCTGCCTCTGATTCCCCAGAGCTGGGATTAAAGGCATGCACCACCACTGCATGGTTATCTTATTATAACATGTCTGAGCACTCTCAATATCACAGTCTCTGAAGCTCCCTAGCTACCTCCCTTTCTCCTTCAGGCTCATTTCTCTTTCTTCACGAAACTCACTGTGGCGGACTCTGTGCCATCCACTTGCTGACTTGTGAAGCTGAACACTAGAGTACAAGTGCAGTGGGAAGAGAGGCTTCATGTCGTTCTCTCTCAGTCGCTGCTGTTCTGAAGAGCACCGAGGTCAGAAGGCACTAGACATACTCACTAAACAACCAAACAAACATACTCCATGGCATGGGACATTTTACTCAACTCAAAGATACACTGCAGCTCCTTTGGGGGCTCAGGATTGTTTGGATTCAGTCTCACTCAACAGTTCAGGCTGACCTGGAACTTGATGTGTCTCAGGCTCTCCTCATATTCATATTCCCCCTGCCTTGGCCTCACAGGAGCTGGGCTTAAGGCATGTGTCATGCTTGACTAATACTGCACTTTGTAAAAAGTATTTTAGACTACCCAAGAATAGAGGAGAGAATTGAAAAACAAAGGCACAAGACAGCAGAGATCAGCATTTATTAGCATTATCAGAAATGTTTATAATTCTATCCACATTGCTCTCTCTCTCTCTCTCTCTCTCTCTCTCTCTCTCTCTCTCTCTCTCTCTCTCTCTCTCTCCTTCCTTTATTCCCTCCCTCCATGTATGTGTATGTGTGTGGGGGCACATGCATGCATGTATGCAATGAGTTGATATGGAGGACATGAAGTTCTAAAAGGAACAAATAATTCTGATTGGCCCAAATTACCCCTAATAGGACTTTAAATAAATTATATGAGTGGGTATATAGAAAATGCTTTCTAGCCCACTGATTTTCAACACTAGAAGCTCTGTTGCCAATAAAAAACTTAAATTAGAAAATTGGTTTCAGTATAATCTATAAAAATAATCCCTCATGGGAAATTGAAATAAGTGGCAAGTTCAATATATGAACAATAATGGAATGGCAATTCTACTTTGATCTACATGTTATAGAGCCTGACATTCTACACAAAGCAGACAGAAAAAGCCTACTGCCTACTCTAAACACAGAAATGTAAGACATTAGCACTGCAAACACATGGAACTTGAGTGTGACTTTGGTCACAAATGACTTACAAGAACTTGTGCTCATTTTGGCAGCATATATACTAAAATAGGAACAATACAAAGATTAGCTTGGCCCCTGCACAAGGATGACATACAAATACATGAAGAACTCAATGTTATTTATACTAAAGAACCATCACTTGACCACTCACCAATATTTAGACACATAACATTAGTGGATCCATGAGTCAGGATGTGTTCACACCATTATGAACAACAGTTAGTTAAGGCTGAGCTGATTAAAGAATTGCTTCTGGTTCATATACTAGTATGTGAAAATGAGAAACACACACACACACACACACACACACACACACACACACACACACACACACACCTGAATCCTATGCCAGATGGGAAAATTAAAACCAAAAGTACCTTCTGAGTAGTGTCAACGACACAGACAATCTGTTTATAAATAAACAATGGACAATTGGGATTGCAGATAGAGATGGGGATGCAGATGGTGATGATGGGGATGATAATGCAGATTCAGATAGGGATGCAGATGGAGATATGGATGCAAATGGGGATGGACTGTGGATGGGAATGTGGATGCAAATGGTGATGAGGATGCAGATGGAGATGGTGATGCAAATAGGGATGAGTTATGGATGGAAATGCAGATGGGGATGCGGATGGAGATGGGAATGTAGATGATAATGGGATAGGGATTTCAAACAGGATCATGTGTACCAGCAACACTGGCTGCACAGGTCCTGATACCTGGTGATGAGACCAAAGCTCCATCACTGGGAGTGTCCCTGCTGTCAACTTATCTTCATCCTTCTAAAGCACCTAAATGTTTTCCCTGAGTAAGCAGAATAAAAATCAACATTCGTAACTGGGTAGAAGAGCCCTTGCCTGTTCTGTCCTCACATTTTACAGCATGTTTTCTGTATCAACTGGTATCAACCTCATTGGCCTGTTGGACAACCAGCTTCATAGTTTTTGTATAATTCCCTTTCACACATATTGCTTGGCCAGAAATTGTCTCCCTTCCTCCCACATCTAAGTGATCACTAAGGAGAGTTTGAGGGCAACACATTTTATTATTTACAGTATTTCAGATTTTCTTCCTAATATGTTCTCTACTGATCTTACTGATCTATCCTACTTGGGAGGTGTTTGTATATGAGCCATTCTTTTCTATCAGAGAAGTAAGGGCCATGAGGGGAGAGGTGTAGATAGGTTTTGTTTCTTGATGTACTTAAGTATATGAAACAATTCTCTCTCTCCCTCTCGCCCTCAGCCCCCCCCTCTGTGTGTGTAGTTACTATATGACTGAAACAAAATAAAAGTAGGAATGAATGAAACACTGAACTTCTAACATAAAGTGGAAAGACATCAACTTCTAAAAGAAAGTTATTTGCATTCCATGTGTGTTTTTCTTACATGCTCGAGTGTGAACCAGATGTATGCAGTGCCCCTGAGGCCAGAGGATGGCAACAGAGCCTCTGGTACTGGAGTCAACTGGAGTCATGGGGAGTTGTGAGACACCCAGTGTATTTTGGGAACTAAACCAATATCATCTGCAAGAGCAATCTGTGCCCTTAACAATTGAAACAATCTCCCCTGCTATACAGTTAGATACAACAGGATTATGTTTGCATCCATTGGAAGAACCAAGAGCTCAACAGAAAACAAAACAGCCACAGGCAGACAGATGCACAAAGGAGGACCCCAGCAAGCAGAACACTTTCCCTTCCTCAGCAACTCAAGTCCTACCTTTGTTTCAACTTTGTGTGCGCATGCCAGCTTCTTGCCATGCCCAATCTCCCACTCCATCTCGCTGTAAGTCCTTTCTTTTAGTCCAGTACTGGGGATTTAATATGGGAACTTACACAAGCTAGGCAAGAGCTCTACCCCTGAACTACATCTCCAGTCATTTTCATTTTGAGAGAAGATTTTGCTATGTACCCCAGGCCAGACTGTAACCTGCAATCCCTCTGCTTCAGACACCCAAGTAGCAGGGATTATGAACATATACTCCTCTCTTTTTTAAAAGCCATTTTCTCTGTCTTTATTTCCTGTAATGTTTATTATTTTGTTTGATTTTATTTAAAAATTTAGTGGGTATAGTTTGGGTCAATCAGAATTATTTGTCCCTTTTAGAACGTTGTATCCTCTGTGCCAACTCATTTCCTTGCATTCTCCACAATTAAAAATTACTCAAGAATTTTCTGAGGATCACAGGAATTTCTTATACTTCATCATTATTTTCAAAGGAACAGAAGCCCCTGTGGGGGTGTGGTGGTACCTACCAAGGCATTGTCCATTCCAGCCTCGGAAGCCTTCTGTGCAGGGGATGCATTGGTAAGAGCCCGGGGAGTTCACACACTGTTCATCAGGACAAGTGCTTGGTGTTAGACACTCATCAATATCTGAAAGATTAGGAAGTGAGTTGGTGAACATTTTATCAGAAGGCCGAAACAAACTCTGAATTTCCTCATAGGAGTGAGAACAATCAATCTTATATTGCAGAGAAGAAGATAACTAGGGAAGCCTGGGTGTCAAGTAGCAAATATCCAACAGGAGCACACAGTTAGATATAGCAGGGTTACATTTACATACATTGGAAGGGTGATCTTCTCACTCTAGGACCTCTAAGACCACACTATGGATCAACTCTTTCCAATGATAGCACTGCTTTCCGGAAAGAAACAAGAAATGAGGAAGAGTGTGAAAAAAACCACATAGCCAGCTGGTAGAGGCGTTCTCTGCAGATATGGAGTCTTTAGGGTCATCTTCACATTGCTTTTATGACTTAGAGGACTTTGTAGGCTTGAGTCATTAAAAATCTTTCACACTATATGAATTCCTCAGAGGCAGAAAGAGAATTAGAGGAGAATGAACTCATTAGGTACTTCAAAACTTTTCCAGCAAGGGTTATACGACTATCTATAAGTATCCTCCACTAAAGATGTCAATTTTACTATCCACTGCTAAGGGATGTTATTAATTACAATTCTTCTCAAGTGAGAAAGCACTTCAGATATGGTTGGGACTTTGTCAGTGTGTGCTCGTGTGCAGGCATGTGTGTGCACCTTGAGTGTGTGTGCACCTTGGGTGTGCATGTATGTGCATGTGTGTGCATGCATGTGTGCACCATGCTTGTGCACGTGTGCACATGCATTCACCAGAGTGCACATATGGAGGTCAGAGGACAATTTGTGAGAATTGGCTCTCTCCTTCCACCATGTGGGTCCTGGGGACTGAACTCAGATTGCTATACTTGGCAACAAATACCTTTACTCACTTAGCTATCCTGTTAGTCCTAAGTGTGGTATCTTCTTTTCAGGACACTAAAAGCAGGGAAAGAGGTGGGGTTCTGGTTTAAAATGGCACTAGTCTGGGGCCACTGTCTCCATTTAGTAGAAACTCATTTTCCTGGAGAGGGAATTTTGTACTTAGAGAAATACAATTAATGTCTAGGTTTCCCAACACAAAGGGTACAGGACAGAGAACCTCAAAACATGCCTATTTAAACATACCTTTAGGATGCAAGCCAAAACATGAAAGTAAACATAAACATAATTGACTCACTAATTATATAACTATTTGGTGTCTTCCTTTTATCTACCTTTAAAACCACTTTGTGAGAGACACATTTATGGAAAGATGCTTAAAGTGGACATAGTTCAAGATCATGGAGCACCAGGTCATTGCTGTAACTTTTTTCTATCAGTGAAAACTTCTTATTCTTGCCAATAAACATGACACATAGTCTCTCTCTCTCTCTCTCTCTCTCTCTGTCTCTGTCTCTGTCTCTCTCTCTCTCCTTTTTACCCTTTGGTCCAATGTTCTGGGACTTCTACAAAATTATGTTTTTTTTAATAAATAAATTGTAAATATTTTTACATTTTGCAATGGGAATGCAATGGCCAAATTGGATATTGGTATTAGATTGGCCCTACAAACAGCTGGTTCTGGTTGAGCAGCCTAAGGCAGTACCTGTGGATCTGCCACAGCACTTCCTGCTTATCCTTCATCTACAAATCTGGGGCCACCTGCCTTGTGACATTTTAATGTGACAAAGTGAAGGCAAATGAGATAATGTCTGGAAATTATGACAGGCTCCTTGGAGACACAGTGCTGTTTGAAATTTGCTCACTCCATGACATCTGAGAGAGGCTTCAGGGAGCCAGAGGCCTGGGGACCTTTGGTCCTGGTCCACCATGGAATTAGAAAATAGTCACATCACTTGGCTTCTTTTTCTTTTCAAACCTTTTTGAGGACATAAAATAAAGCACACCCAGGGAACTCTGGTAACATATTAACAAACATTAAATACTTCCCACAGATTATTACTAAATGTTCTATCAGATATAAATCACAGTCTTTTAAATTTTCTAGACTATTCATTTCTTCATTATTTAAATATTCTCTCTCTACTTTGGGACTGCATACAGAATGTAATTAGGTTTAGTGTTTTATTTCTTTGCATATGAATATTTGTCAAATAAATTCATCTCTAGTTCTTAGCACTATTTTTGCTTGAGTCAATAACTATAGAGGCACTGAGAAGACCTAGGCGAGAACAAAGAGTCATGTAAGATGGTTTAAAGAAACTTAAACCTGAAAAGTAGATGACAGGTGTCACATAGGCTACAGCCACACACATTTATGTCCACAATGACCCTGCCAATTGATTCCATAGCTCTCCTTTTACAGGCAACGAGCTAAGGTTTACAGCAGACAGTTATGATGAGTGATAGTTGTCAGCTGATACCCACCCATGCTTTTCCACTCTTACACCCTCTACTGCAGAGGGAGGATTCCCTAGAAGAGGACAATGGGGTCACTCTGGTGCCTGTCCAATGGCACCAGGCCATCAATGGGAAGGTTCATGCCTCTGCTCTGATCCAAACTGACCAGACATCCAATAACATATGACACTCCCACTTGCCTCTAGAATTAGAACCCGAGGGGCTGAGGCAAGAGGCCAATAGGACAGGCAGGTATGGGCTGCCAAGAAATGTCTAATTAGTTCTCATTCCAGGCCTAGGTCATCCGAGTGTGAAGGGAACCAACAAGCAGAAGCCAAGGGACAGCTGAGAGAAAACTGGCCCAATGTTTCAATCGCTCCCTAGCTCTAGAAGCCAGCCCACAGCAGACAAGATACAGAGCTTCAGGCAGCTGCAGGCAAAACCAGACAGGGAGCTCCAGGACCCAACACCACATCTAAGTCTAAACCCTTCAAGCAGCAGGACAGGGACCCCTGTCTTTGTTCTTGTGGGTCCATACCAAAATTGCAGCTAAAGTTACTTTATTTCTCTGGAGAAAATAATTACTCCCCACCAAAAAAATTACCATGGGGGTTTCAAAAAGATCTAGTGTAGGGTGAATACCTGCATCAACAGAAATAACAATCGGAACATAATTCTGACTGTGCTATACACAGTTTCCAAAACATTTCCCTAATGAGAATAATCTCTGTAAATGTAATTAAGAAAAGTTATCTAGCACTGTCAGACTCGGACTACAACCTGGTCAGACAGTGCTTCAAACAGTCTGTGAGAAAGTTCCAGAATACATGTAAAAGAAGACAGTTAAGACAAAAGAATGCAACAAGATGGGAAGGGCAAAAAATGAAAAATAAACACAGGTTACACCTGCACCATATTTATAGAAGAATGAGCAGCCAGACATTGTAATTAAGTCTGGCCTCATTCCAGAATAATCAGCAATTAACTATGTTAGCAACTCCAAGCACCAGGAAAGACAGATCCCAGTGTAAAAAATAATGAGAACATGAGATAGAAAATAAGGCAGACAGAGCCATGGAAATCAGACAGAGGCTGTGAGCAAGGAAGGTGGCATCGAGCAGAGGGGAGGGACCAGGGACTCACTGGGTGAGGGACAGAACTAAGGAGAACAGCAAGAACCATGGAGCTGCCTACTAGCCCTGGATCTAGATCCAGACTGCATCTCACAGTCCTGTGACTCACAGGTCTCCAAGTCTCATGAGCACACTCACCCTCACAGTGTCCCCGCCTTGTCATTCGGTATCCGCTGTCACAATATTCACACCGAAAGGCCCCAACAGTATTGATGCAGCGACCCTCCCTACACACATCAGGCCTCAGACATTCATCCACATCTGTGAAACACAAAATATTGTTCAGGTTTATTTTTATTTATTTTTTCTGTAGTTTATAATTACCATACAAAGTAATAGCTTTCTTTTAGGGCCTTTACAAACACTCTTAGTTTTTGTTTTTAGCCCCCCCCAACCTGATCTCCCTACCCCCATATTCCTGCTGCTTCCCTGACCTATATCCTTCCTTCCAATTTCCCCCTTTCTGCCTTGATGTCACACATTTTCTATACTCCCACAACCCCCTTCTTTTTAAGCCTCTATTTGCCTCTATTTCCCCCTTCTCATGTGCTCCTTTCTGGTTGCCTGGCCTCTAGCCATACCCATTCCATACAAACACATACACATACATACAAAGCTAGTGAAACAAGCAGTGTTTAGTGTAAGTCAACACACTTAATGTTTTCAAAAAAATTAGTAATCTCTCTCATTATTTTATTTGGAGCTGAAAAAACCCTTCCATATATACATATATGTATATGACACAATCACACACACACACACACACACACACACACACACACACACACACACACACACACACATATATATATATATATATATATATATCACATTTTTATTAACCACTCATCTATTGATAGATATCTACGCTGGTTCCATTTCCTAGGTACTGTAATAGCTATAAGTGTGTATGTATGTCTGTGCAGGATAGAGTCTTTGGGGTATATGTCAAGAAATGGTAGAGCTGTATCTTTAGGTCTTCTATTTGTAGGCTTTTTTTTTTAAAATTATTGTTTAGGTTTGTTTTTTGAGAAATCTCCACACTGATTTCCAAAGTGACTATACCAGTTGTATTTTGCAAAGTTATCACTTTCTACCTCTCTTAGTGTTACTTAAATATGAGAAGAAAATGTATGGTCTGTACCATCATTTCTTTGATGTATTCAGCATGCTTTCCAGTCACACTGCTTTGATTTGCATGGTGGCAGTGGAAAACCCCCAAAACAACCTCTTTGCATTACACACCTTTGATACTCTTCCTTCCAAACTGCTGTCCCTCAGAACCAAGTAGATTGCCATCCCATAGCAGATGTTTAATAAAAGGATGTTGGATTATTTGTAGAAGCCCCAAACTGGCCCAACCCCCCCCCCCCAATATCCAACATCAGGAAGAACACCATCATTACCTATGCAGTTGGTACCCTCCTCACTGGCCATAAACCCTGCTGGGCAAATACACAGGAAACTTCCCTCCGTGTTCTCACAGCGACCCTGGGAGCAGAGGTGCTGGACCTGAGCACATTCATCGATGTCTATTAACAAGAGACAATGAGGAAGATTGGGGCTATGTAGCTGTGTAGCAAAAAGAGTGTTCCCTGTTCTGTAAAATACCAAATACCAACACTAAATGACCTCTATCTCCAAATACTCAAAGGAGTGTTAGTAGGGAATATGTAAGTTTCAAATTTTAAAACAATAAAGAAGCCACAAAACATAACACTAGCATTTCAAAAATATAGATTCCTGCTCAATAGAGAAGGGGATTCTGGCAAGCAGGGTCACCCAAGCACTGGAGTTGACCTTCGGGACAGTCAGGGACAATGCCACCCGCAGTGCACTCAGAGGTGTGCTGGTAATATTCTTTATTACCTCTCCTCCTTAGCATTTGAGGCCCCAAGGGAGACTACACATGGCAGATGCATGGGAAAGCAGACAGCTATGAAGGGCCCCTTTTACCTACCCACATGAAATGCATACAGTAAAGAAGTACTAAGTACTAGCTGTGTGTTCTTGCTGCTTCATTTATTTTTCCCGTGTCTTAAGACATAGTGCATTTTCTTTTAAAAAGAACTAAATTTAGAGTTAACATATTATAATCATTTACTAAATTCTGTATCACCTCTGGAATAGCTCCCTTCACCCCTGAAACATAAAGTTCCCTCACTCAGAAAATCATCCTCATGCTAGCATGTAGAGATTTTTGAATTTAGAAATCCCTTTCAGCTTTTGTATGCCTATGTGGATTCATTACTGCAGCATATATCAGTATAGATTGGTTTGGGCTAAATGCATGATTGCTGGTAGCTGCTGCTAGAATTTTTATTTATTTTTGTAAAACTGTCCGCCTTTATGTAAATGCCCTCCCTGTAGTGGGATTAAATCCTGCCAATTTGAGAAACCAGGCCTTAGTTCTGTTTCTAAAACTAAACAATGTTTTCCCAAGATGATTAAACTTTAGGAACATTCTATTTCTTTTTCCCATTCAGTAGTCTATTTACAACATGTCTCTTACCAACACATTTCCTCTGCTGATCACTGAACCTGTAGCCATCATAGCATATGCAGGTATACCGCACTGGCAGGTTGATGCAGTGCCCTGCCCCACAGATGTCAGGGTTCACAGTACATTCGTTGATCTCTTTAAAAGAAACAAAACTATGTGAAAAACACCTCAAGATTAACATTTCATTGTGCCCATGCAGCAAGGCTTTGTGTTTCTCAAGCAGCTGAGAGAATCATTTCAGGCACATAACTACAAGAACACAGTGGACTATAAATCTACCTGCAAATTCATGCAGTTACTTTGTGACTGATCAGCTAGTTCCACCTAAGCTCATCACTCGTTCCTAGTGAATCAAGTTCAAAGATGAACTCGAGCAGGAATGCAGAAGGTTGTAAGAAAATCATTTCATCACAAAGCAACTACCTGCACGTCTTATCAAAGAGCTCTTCTCAATTCTGTTTCTTCTTATGTGGGGGAATTTGAATATTTATATGATCTCTCCTAATAAGAAATGTATGAGAACTTTCTATTTATTCGCAGCCCAAATGTGAATTCCTCAGAAATGATCAAGCTGCTGCAAAATTTCACTTCTAACATCCAGACAGATTCCTAAATCTTCTACCTGTACCTCACAGTTTTAAGGTGAGGGCACTTTGCATTAGCAAAGTAGAACCATCCTCCAAATCTGTTTCATCCTTCCCTTGCTTTCCTACTGATGCTTGAGTGACACTTTCTGCTTCCAGTAAACCTGTAAAATATCCACAACTTTCTCTCTCCCTCCCTCCCTCCCTCCCTCCTTCCCTCCCTCCCTCCCTTCCTCCCTCCCTCCCTCCTACCTTCCCTCCCTCTGTCTCTCCCTCCCTCCCTCTCTCCCTCCCTCCCTCCCTCTCTCTCTCTCCCTTCCTCCCTCCCTCCCTCCCTTCCCTCCCCCTCTCTCAACACATACACACACCACACACAGACACACATCACACCACACCATCACACCATGGTGGTAGAGATTTCTGGGAATGTGTAAAACTGAGCTTAATCACCCAAAGGACATAGTATACAAAAACACATTTCTAGGATGAATGTCCTACCTAAGATTATTCTGTCTCCAAAGAGCCTTGCTAGAAGATATAATGGCAGAGAGTAGTAACTATAGCCAATGGCTTTTATAGCTTGCAGTAAGAAAAAGGTACAATTTTTTTGTCATTTATAGCCCTGCAGCATGGGACAAATTACTCAGACATTTCCAGACCATACTTTCTTACAAGTGCAAAATGGAAATAGTCAGAGTTCCACCTTCAGAGTGGTCCTGAAAAGAGAAGAGCTAAATAGCACTTGTGATTTAATGTGCAGCTCAAAGAAGTTAGCCATCATTATGTTACTATTGCTCACAACGAAGTTATACAAGATCCTAATAAGGATGGGGCTGGAAAAGTGGCTTCAGAGGAACTAGATTCAATTCTCAACATTTACAGTCTGCAACATCCAGTCCTAGGGGATCTGATACTTTCTTCTGGCCTCCACAGGCACCAGGCACTCAAATGGCACACATATATACATGCAGGAAAAACACCTGTTGTGAGATATTTGCACACTGTGTGAAGATATATTGCTGTGGCTGGCGTAATAAAAAGCTAAATGGCCAACAGCTAGGCAGAAGGCATAGGCAGGATTTCAAGGGAGAGGAAGGAAGATCCAGAGGAATCTAGGTACACAGGACATGCCAGGAGACATGGTGAGGAAACAGGAGGTGCAAGATGGAAGAGAGGTAACATGATGTGATAGAATGTCAATTAATATAAGGGGTTATGTTCTAAAAGCTAGTTAGGAACAAGCCTAAGCTACAGGCCAAGTTTTCATAATTAATAAGAAGTCTTTGTGTCATTATTTGGGAGCTGACTTGCAGGACAGAGAAAGACTTGCTACAAACACCCATACATGTAAGATAAAATAAATGCAATATAATTTCTATGTCCTATAAAGCTGAAGGTAAAAGGTGAAAACACTTTCATTGTGTTCTGCTCACAGAGTTTTAGGTAAAAATTATCTTGTGCAAATTTCATAGTAGAAAAAATATAGCTCTAACTATTCTTGATCCATTATAAGTAGACACCTTCCTTCTTTGGAAATGATTGGAATTTCAAGCTCTTGGTTTGCTAATTATTGATATTCCTATACAAATTATTATTCTGGCCATTTTCTTAAAACAGAGAAGTCTACACTTGCAATAGTAAAATGAATTAATCATCATGATCATACTAGGGCAATGATTCAGGGCAAACTAAAAGGCTATAAAACTAGGGTTTATACAAAAAATGTTTGATCACTGCAATCTCCTCATGCATACCAATTTCTTGATTAGCAAATATTTATTTTTTATTTTGGGGCATAACTATAGGTTGGAATTTTGTACACATGAATAAAAGGTTCCAAAAACATGGGATTGTGGGACAGAACTCAATACATTACATTCCCACACCACAGTTCATCAATGTATTCCAATTATTTCTCTTATGCTTGTTCTGTTGTGTCATGTTAACCATCTGTATAAAAAAATGATTAACAATGTTAATTCTTTGGTTGTGAAAAATGGCATGAGTAACAGTGGCTTTTCCTTTCAATCCAGCACATTAAATTACAGCTGGGGGTTGAAGTTACACAGGTAAAGAACATTTGAGAGCTTTGAGTTGACTATCTTCTAGATTAAGCATTCAGAGGCATAGCCAAAAACATTAGTCCTGGCTGGTGAGGCACTAAACATGTATGGAACTGCCATGTTGCATAAAGCATAAAGAATGGAGGGAGAGAGGGAAGGAGCAAGGGAGGGAGAGAGAGAGGGAAGGAGGGAGAGAGGGAGGGAGTATCATTCTTACAACACACTTAATTTTTATTGGTTATCCCATTTTTACAGTGATTAGTTATTATAACTTCCAATGTTTTGTCCTCAAAGATTGTTTCCATTCACTTGCTTAGCAAGATTCCACCCTCCTGGACAGAAAGAGCTCCAATCACCTTCACGATAGCCTATCTGCTTTCTACTAAGCAGACACCAGAAAGTTAGTCAAAATCATTGTTTTCCTGAAAGTCAGCATAAATCAGGTAGGACTGGAATTACATCTCTACAATTCCAGCACTTGGGAGATGGTAATAGGAGAACTGAAGGTTCAAAGTCAGCCTGAGCTACATGCTGAGACCCTGCCTCCAAAAGCTAAGCACTGGGAATTTTAGCTCAGTACTTGCCTAGTATGAGCAAGGCCCTGGTTTTGGTTTTGATTTCCTGCATGCACACATGAATGTCCCCCCCCCTCTCTCTCTGTGAGTGTGTGTGTGTGTGTGTGTGTGCGCGCACGAATATGCGTGCAAGCAAATGTGTATATGCATTTGTGTTTTTAACCTTTTAGAGTATGTCTTCCTCACATTTTCCTCATTCCATATTAGGTTTTTTAACACACACACACCACTCCAGAGAGATAGTCTAGTGAATCCCCTACTGGACTCTTTCCTGTGCCCTTTAAAATACACGTGTGCCACTTGGGTCACAAGACAGTTCTGCCTCTGATACAACTTCACCCTCGCCATCTCAAGAATCTCATTCCATTCCTTTTTTAATGATCCACTGAGTACTAGGGGAGGGGGAAAGAACTATGAGCAAAATCCAGTGAAAAGCCAAATTCCCTGTGCCTCTCTCCAAGAAGGTCTATGGTAGACTTAACAGTGTGCTTATTTTCAAAATCTCAGTGAAAAAAAGAAGCTTTGGGCCAGTTGTGAAAACCGGTATGCTGACCCTGAGGTCATTTCTTCATTGTGTGATTGATGGATGAACAAAGTGATTGATGCACAGACAATGGGGCTGGGGTAGCAAGAAGTGATTGTTTTACACCTAAACAACCTGTTCGTTTCTTGTTAGCATAGGCGTTGAGACTGTAATATCAGCAGGGATACGCTGCAGGGACAAACATTTTTGAAGGGGTCAACTCTGAGTTCTGGACACATTAGACCAGCAAATAGTTTTGAAAACATTCTGGCCATGGTCACTATGGAAGTTTCCATAAGGGCGGAAGAGTAACTCCTGGCTGGTCAGCAAGGGCAATGAAGACAGTACAGGAAGAGCGAGGCATCAAGTATTAATTCATGGAAGGGTTATTAAAATGCCCTGGCTTCCTAACTACCCCAGGAGGAGCAGACATTGCCCCACAGCAACTGAAACAGATGTTTCCACTTTGTAAATATTTGCTAGAGAAATAAAGATTTGATTTTCCAACCTATCCTTCAGCTATTGTGACATTGTGTGAAATTGAGAATGTATATGCTGAAATACATGATTGATTTGGAAATGGTAGATCAATAATGTTGCAAGCCACCAAATACTCTGCTCATTGTATGATATTCCTTATTCAAGGGTGTGTTGCTAAATCCAAAAAGGCTCCTTTCCAGTCTCGCAATCACAGAGATATCATCACTGAGCAACATGGGACTGATTGTGTTTATTTTAGAATCATAGATTGCTCCATCCCTTCCTTCAACTATGGGAGAGAACAGCAGTAAGATATGACATTGACTCTGCCTAGATGTTAAAGGAGAAAAATTATTCAACGTTCCTGTGATAAATGATGTGAGGGTTCTTTAATTCTAATTCTTTGCTCATTGCTTTAATTAGCAGGAATGTTTACATTTTGATTGAAAATGGAATTTGGCATGAAACAGTATCCTCATTCTACTGGAACTTGTGTTCCGTAACAGCTCTGAAGTTGCAAATATATCAATTAGAAGTCTCTCTATTTGTAATTTTCTCCCTGAGGATGGATTCCTTCCAAAAAGTTATTTTACTAGAGGAAGTGGAAGCACTTTACAGCTGTTATGCAAAAAGGAAGAAAAAATTCAGGGTCACTTGTTTCCTGGAAGGAAATATTTGTGTTTCCAACATGATAGCAGATGTTAACCCTGAATGTCTGCCAGACTAAATTGAGCTGTCTTCTGACAACTTTGCATAGCAAGGCTACACTCATCTTTCTTTCAATCAGCTCAGCAGTTCAAGCTGAAACCCAGAAAATCTCACTTGTTATTGCTCACATGTTTGCATTTAAGTGATGAAACCAAGACCACTAAGGCAGAGAGATGGCTCAGTGGTTAACTGCACATACTACTCTTTCAGAACCACCCATGTCAGGTGACTGACAACCACCAGTTCCAGGACTTCTTTTGGACTCTGCAGACATGGCATTCACACATGCACAGGCCCTACCCCCACCTACATACATGTACATACATACATACATACATGTATACATATGTAATCTGAAAAATAAAATAAATATTTGAAAAAAGTTCTATAGTTTTCTTTAATGATGAAATAAAATTGGCATCATGACATTGTGTCCTACATTTCTTAATAAGTATTATTACAGAAATATTGCTCTAAAACATTATTTTTTAAAAATGTTAATAGCTCTATAATATTCCATTGCAAATATACCCTGATTTATTTATGCACAGTCATTTCTAATACATTTGCTGTCATAACTAACCTAGTGATGGTCAATCTCATGCGTTTGATAAATTCATTTGACATGCAGTCCACACATGTATTTTCATAAGATGCAGAACACGGAAAACACTCCACTGACCTGTTACTTGTGTAGGAGCTATCACTTGGCTGGCACTAGACGTGGAAGCTTCAGGAGCCACTTCTACAGGCACAGGGGGTGATGTCTTTTCAATCACTACTACATGAAGAAAGGGAGATAAGAAAATGAAACCTCGTTATGGTTATGTTCCCTGACATCCTTGGGCAAAATAGAAGTATAACTTACTCTACTAAAACAGTAGTTCTGTTAAAGAACTGATTATGATCCTAAAAGCTTGTGATATTAAGTCATAGTTCTGGTTTGACTATTTAGTTAAAAAAAACTAAGAAAAATTCAGAATTCAAAAAATATCACCATTTGATAAATAAAAAATTCCAACATTTGGAAAATGCATACTAGTCCTGATCACTGAAGATAGTGAGAGGCTGACATTTCCTATTACACTACATATATTACTCTTCTTATACCAACATTGTTCCAGGGTAGGAACCTACTCCATTGTACATTTCACAATAAAATGCAACAGTACAGTCCAATGACCCACCAAATACACACATACACACACACACACACACACACACACACACACACACACACACACACACACGAGTACCCTTATAAACAATACATATCAGCACAGGTTACCTGGAAACTGTGGGCGCAGATGAATAGTTGAAATGCCTGGGGAGAGTTGGGGTTGCCCAGGCTCAAGTCTGTTTTTTTCTTGATCTAGTGAAGGTATTTCCTGGGTGGTTGTTTTTCAGAGAGCGATAGAGACAGAAACATAAAGTGGGAATTATGTTTATTTTTCTCATGTGGTGTTATTTTTATTTAATTAATTACATCCTCAGAGAGGCAAAATATCATAGGATCAGATACACACCTGCATATGTAACTTGTGCTGTTACAATGCCAAATTGTTATTTTAGCAACGGTGCTATCTATACACATGCTCTCATCTACTCCCTCAGACTTCAAAGTCAAACCTTGAAAGCAATGACCTTGGCCCAGAGTTCCACATTTGATCTCCAACTGGGCAACACAAACCCTAATTGGGGACTTAACATCCATGCATTCACAGGTGGTTCTATCCCCGGCCACATTTTGTAGATTAAATGAATAATAGATGTAGCAACTGAGCCATAAAGAACATCCACTAAGTTTAAGTACTTTAAGCCAGGCAGTCACTGTGGCCTTCTTTTGCTCCAAACCTAATAAGGTAACATCCCCTGGCTCTCTCTATCAGCAGTGGTAGGCTGTCATAGCAATAGCAGCTGCAGTCTTATAGGACTTGAGGCTTCTAACTCAAGCAAAAATAGAAAAAAAAGAAAGAGAGAAAGAAAGAAAGAAAGAAAGAAAGAAAGAAAGAAAGAAAGAAAGAAAGAAAGGAAGAGAGAGAGAGAGAAGAAAAAGAAAGAAAGAAAACAATCCATTCATCATCATGGCTTAGCCTTCAGCTATAGCTCTGTAGGGGCTCATGCCAACGGAACAGTTTGTCTAGTTAAGTAAGGTTTTGTACCATTTCTTTTACCAGTGTGGGGCCAAAGAGCTCATTAAATGCATTCATCAAGTTACTTCCTCACTGTTACCCAACGTCTTTCCTCTTTGGCTTCATTTACTGAAATTCCACTTCCTGACCTTGGTTTCACTCTAGACCTCTCTCCTTGATTTAGTTACTACAGTAACTACAGTAAATATCCTCACAGTTTCATCAAAACCCAGTTTTATAGGGAGGAATTCCTACAGAGTAACTTTCTTTCAACATGCTACAAATACCTTATACTCCCATTCTTGACCCTTCCTTGAAAAAAAATCAACCAGCCTCTGCTACCAACTTCATCTTTCTGTCAATGCCCATAGTAATCCATCCCACCCAGACGTAGTCACATTTTAGGGTTTCCTCTTTCATTCTGCACTCCCAACCCTGCCCATATTCAGCATTCTTTTGGTGATCTACCCTGTTCTAATCCATAGTCCTGAGTGGATTCGTTTCTCATGCTCATCTCACTGTATCATCTAATTGGCCTCTCAATCTACCAGTCGCTCTACTTCAGTTAAACCTTCAACACATCCACCCAGGAAACCCTGACCACTCGTTACATCTCCCTGAGTACTCTCCTCTCTGTATTAAGGCAGACTGACTTTCTGTAACTTGTGAAAGATGGACTCCTTCAGTATCTGTATCTTCTCATAGCCGATGGCATAACGCAACAAAGGGCAGCCCACAAAAGGGCATTAGCTTACTTCTGTGGTTTATAGGCAGAATCTCCCCACCCACCTTAGGTGTAGGCTTCCCAATTAATATCACTTCTCCACTTAATAGGCAGGGACCCGGATCAGTATCTATCACTGTCTACAAGTGTAGGTAGTATTTCTGGCCAGTCAAAGCAGGACCAAGTTCCCTTTCTAACCTAATTTTTGCTGCTGTAAATTAAACCTTCACATGTAAATGTCTCACCCTTGGACTGACCTCCTTTGCCCACATCTATCTTTAAGATCATGAAACATTGGTATCAGTCCTAAACAGTTCCTGATTTCATTCACACCTTCCCAACTACCCCCTTTTAAATTAAAATGCATGGTCTTAACTGTACAAGGAAAACAGCCAAATGAAGTTAAGACTATATAGGAAAAATGTTCATGATCTCTTTCTGATTAGATCCCCCCACCACTGTGTGTGTGTGTGTGTGTGTGTGTGTGTGTACTTTTGTACCCATGCACTCACACATACATGTACAGTTGTGCCTGCAATGTATCTTCTCCTATGTGTGTGCACATGTAGGGGCCAGAGGTTCATACCAGGTGTCTTCCATGCTCACCCTATGCCTTATCTTTTGAGACAGTATCTTTTCTTTCCTATTCTCAATTACAGTTTCAGAAAACTAGGGCATACAAAGGGAAGACCAAAGCTGAGTTATGATGGCTTTGTTTAGGCAACTGACTGGCATAATTACAAGCTCAGTGATTTTTTTCCCCCTTGGATCATTTAACAAAATTGCAAGCTACTGTACCTCACCCATCATTCAAAATGCTAATTGAGCCACAGCTGTGCAAGTCAAGTATGCAGATCTGTTGTAGTTCTTTTAGGCTCAATATACCATGATCTAGCTAGATATAAGTGTTATCACCCCACATCCATCATTTCCTTATTCTGGATTCTTTTAACACTCATATGCTAACATATGTTACAAATAACAATTGAAACACCATTTGAAATAGTTTATTTCTATATGACCCCATATGAGTTTTAATGCCTAATATAATCCTGGCAAACGGATGAATGATATATAAATGAAAAACATTTAATAATTACATAATTTTCATATTATCAAATAATGATTCAAGGCATGAGAAGGAGCAGAGAAGATGCAATAGTACACAAATAGGACATCAAGTCAGCAAATGTTCACACTTCCTGTTATTGAGTCCCAGTACTCCTACTTGCACCTCATGTTCCTAAACCCACTAATCAAATTTTTTCTAGAATGTCTAAGAAACAACAGTTAAGTATTTTATTGTGGCTTTCAAGCATAAGTGCTGTCTTTAATCTAATTTGATCTAATTTTATCCAAAGGCTTGTGTTAAATTTTAGTTGGACTAATTAGAGTCTCACTTAATTTTATATGCATACTGAGAATACATAATTGGATGAACACAAAACAGTCTTCCTTTGCACAGTTTGTCCAGGCAGATAGCTGACCCTATAAACTCTGTTCATCATTTTACTCTCTCCAGAATTTAGCTTCTATGGCAAGAGATGGTGTTCCCCACCCAACCCCAGGAAGATTAGCCATCACTTTCTGAGCACTGAGAATGAAACACTCATTTAGAAAATCCTGTCACACAATTTCTTGCATATGAATACCCTAAAATTAAAAAAAAAACTTCTTATGCATATCCTTAAAAAGTATCTTGAAGTCAGTAAGAGAGAAGACTTAAAAACAGTGAATGAATTACCTTTTCAGGAGGTGCTGTTACCACTAAAACCAGAAAAGAGAGGTGGGAATTAGCATGACTAAGCACTCATCAAATTTCAATCTTCAAAAGACATTAGAAAGCCATTATCTCTCCCCAAACAGTTACGAAGCAAATTAAGTCAAATGTGGAATTCCCATCATCTGCCACTTTCAAGAATTTTACACGAGTGACAAAGGGTTTTTGTGTTATTTATTGTTCAGCTATCCAAGTTCAGAGGTCAAAGGTTCAAAGTCTTTCATTCAACATTAAGAAAATTAACCTCAATTTTAAAGAAAATACTTTCTGTAATGTTACTTAAAGCTTAATCTTGAGCTTGGGCAACTTCCCATGTCTTAGAAAACAAATGCTTCCAGTGTTCAGAAACCCATCTGATGTCAGAGTTTAAAAAAAAAGAAAGAAATATTCTTATCATTGAGACATGAGAATGGGTACTGCATATTTATATAAACCAGTTTTTCATGAATCCTTCTGATTATTTTCATGCAGACATGCTTTATAAATCAAACAAAAGCCAGACCTCATAAGGCAATAAGAGACAATTATGAATTAACATAAATATAATTAGCAACTTAAGTATTACACAATCACTCATGTTGTTTTGGTGGGGTGATGTCTTTGTATTTTGAAGTGCTTGTTTTTATTAAGAAATTCTTAGCACTAGTCCTCAACTTTGCTTATTACTTAGAATTTTCTGAGTCAGTATGTCTCCTTAACCATTAGCAAAAAGGCTGGATGCATTAATTCCAAGAAGCAATGAGGCTACCAGATAAATTAAAGTCACTGCTCTTTCAATGGGAGGAAGCTGACTTTCTACCTTATGACATCCATTGTTAAGAAATTCTAAAGGCAGAGCCACATTTGTTCCCATCTCCTTCTTCTAAACAAAGGATGAACAACCTAGGTCAGTGGTGTTCAACCTTCCCACAACCATAAAATTATTTTTGTTGCTGTAATTTTGCTACTGTTATGAATTGTTATGTAAATATCTGACATACAGGATGGTCTTTGGTGACCCCTATCAAAAGGTAGTTCAACCCCCAAAGGGGACTGGACCCACAGATTGAGAACCACCTAGATGGACAGAGACAACACTAGGTGAGATCCTACCTGCTCTGCCGACCCAAAGAAGAATTACAGCAGCGAGTGAAAGGGTAGAAATAAATAGGCCAGAAGGCACCAAGTTCAAAGCCCCCCCCCCAAAAAAAAAACCATGCTACCATGGAAGAAGGTTATGACATATTCCCACGACCCACAAGTGGGCATCCCAAGTCCTTACCTAAGGACCAATGACAAAAAGCCAACAAGAAATTTTTTATTTTTTAGAGGAAATACATACATTCTTTATAGCCCTAAAACTGTTCCTTTTTTCCAGGAGTGAGGCAGTTCTGTGGTAATCAAAACAGAGTTTTATCCACCAAGAAGAGAAGAAAATCCCTCTGGGGAGTGGGGTGGGACAGAGACTTTAGACTCCCTGCCCTTGGCCATGGGTTTATACACTTTTAATGACACATAGCAAGTCATGTCTATGGCTTGGATTTCTCACAAGGTAAATGAAGGGACTTCACCAGGGCTCTCCTAGAATCTTAGACTGGCTGTCTGCTAGTTACCTGCTTGCTACCTGGCTTTATCCCACCTGCCAGCCCCACCATCATTTCACCAAAGCTCAGCCCATACTTTAACTATTTTAAGCCTGTGTTCTACATTATGCAGTAGAATTCAATAAATGGCTCCCTGGATACAGAATTGGGACTATTCCTCGAAGATGAAAATCCCTCTCCAGGAGTAAAGACTAAGCACCTGTACCTCCCCCAAATGCAAGACATTGTTCTGGAATCCACGTGGAATATTGCTATCTGCTCAACACACACACACACACACACCTCAGCAGTGGCACTCGATCAGAGAAAATGGTCCATATTGTTATCTATTATCTAAGGATGTTTGCAGTGTTCAGACACCATTTTAGTGCTAGAAACAATTGTGTGTGTGTGTGTGTGTGTGTGTGTGTGTGTGTGTGTGTGTGTGTGTGTGTGCCTGTGTGTTGGAAGTATCACTATCATATAACTGTCAAAGGTCACTGACATAGCTAAACATCCTACAAGACCCAGAACAGCTTCCTCACCCACAAATTTAAGAATTACACATTTGAAAATGTCAAAAACATTAAGGCTGAGAGCCATGCTCCAGAAGGGTAAAAACAGACATAATAGAAGTACAGATACAGAAATGGGCAACTAGGACCCACACCCAGCATGCAAGCTCACCTTCGGGCTCCACCATTCCCGGCCGTCGTTCCCTCGAGGAGGTCGAGGCCTCCACTGGCTCTGCCTTGGCTGGGAGAGGTGGAGGATGAGTACTTTTAGCAACAGGTTGAGTGTTCTTTGGCTTGACAAACACAGCTTCTTTACCTATATGCTGATGGACTGGCCTGCGTCTATGAACGCCAGAAACCGTATAACCCATTCCACCAGGACAGATTTCCTTAAAAGCAGCTAGATTTGGGATGGGAAAATATTCCTTTTAAAAATCTAACAGTGAAAATTTATACAGAGGAAAATATCATGATGAATATCTCTTAATAAGTCATCGCTAACATAGGTACATCTCAAAACTTTAGAAATAAATGCAAAATGTAAGCAGATTGCTGATAAACTTGCATACTTACAGGGAAAAATTCTACTTTTATTTTAAACATTTATTCACCTATTAATTCTTCATCCTGTCCAATTAAGATATATACACATACACACATATGTGTGCATATATATATATGCACATGTGTGTACATATAAATTACATAGGATATATATTTAGCATGAATTTTATATATTGAATTTATATGATAGTAGCCAATATGCCATTATGTAGACTAAATTACATATGTAAACTGCATTACATGAAAAGATATATACTAGCAGCTATTTTATGTATAGGTGACAGCTGTCTAATATGTGAATATGCAATATTAACAATAGTCAGGTTTTCCCCTTTTTCCCTGCTTCTGTGTTTATTAACAAAGAGCCCAGTGGACGTCGAAGTTACATGACAAACATTATATTCAGGAAAATGGGGTACTGAAACCGTCCTGAATTATTTCCAGTTGACAAACCCAAGGACTCAGCCAGAATGGAGTGCTACAGCTGAAATGGGGGGTTACCAGTGAAGAAGGGGCAAAGAAGGGCATGTCCTTCAGACAGTGAGAAGAAACCCATGAAGCAGGCTACAGGCAGTAGCCACAGCAGGAAGGACATGCCAGGGCAAGCTGTTGTTCTCTGTATGAACAGACAGGCATGTAACTAGCAAAAACTTGGTCAGTTTCACTAGCCAGAGGACAATGGGACATTCTGTACCACGTAACTATCACACTGGCCAGGAAAAAGGAATCTTTGGAATGATGTTTTCCCCCTCCAGGCAGACAGGGTATGGTGTGTGGTTTGCAAGGCTCCAGCAGCGATCTCTAAGAGTGGGCAGAGAAAAAAGACAATGGTGGTTGGTGGTGTGTGGCAGGAGTAAACTCCACATAATTCCTGGGCTGTTGGTGTTGGAAGCAAATTACTGAATGCAAACAAGGGGGCTTACAGTCAAGTTTTTGTTTCTACTTTTAAAATTGAAAGTAAAATAAATCATTTCTCACTTTCACTGAACAAGAAACTATGTTGGATATACTGGGCTTAAATTTTTTCCTTGAGAAAGAGGGAACGCTACAGTATTCCTTTAAGGCCTGCCTTTCTAGGGATCAGACACTTAACTGTGGAATCTACTAGGACAGAGAATTCTTTAAAAAAATGAATAGTTCAGAACAAGGCATGGTTGCCTACTTAAGCACATACTTAATTAAAATCATGACATTAGCAAAACCTACCTAAGCATGAAAATTGTATCATTACTATCATTCTCAGATTCCGTTACTGTGTTTTGGGAAGCAGCCCTGATGCACAATTTTCATCTTGGTTACACTTCCCGTAAGGATTAAAACACTGTCAAAGTGGAACTTAAAGAGAAATAGATTTATGAACAGCAAAGCGTTTTAGTGATGAGTGTTAGGCTGCATAGCAAGGCACTAGGGGCTGTGGGAAGAGTCTGACAGCACCCCTTCTATTAACTCACCACTGACAATGTATCACTTTTACCTTAATTGTTCCTTTTGATTCTAACCACTACCAAAGGTGAACTATGTTTTCTGTTGTGTAATTTGCTACTTTAAGACATTCCATGGACCTAGAGATTTAATGCACTTCCCTATAAGGGAAGTTTCTCTAAATTAAGCAATTTAGTGCCATGTTTTGAAGCTATACCAAGCCAGTGAAAGAGACCATACCTTCCGTGATCATATGATGCCTGGGGCTAGCAGATTGTGTCTCTTTCTTGTCCATTAAATTCCTTTAGATTCTGATTGAGAGTTTTTTTTGGTTTAAAAGTAAGGTATCTAGAGAAATTTACCCCCTCAGAGCTCTGGGTAATTATAAACCTAACTGAGGGGTAAAGACTCAACTTTTTAACACTTGATCTCCTTTAAAGTCCATAGTGGTTTTGACAAGATCTCTTTTAGAGCTGTCTTCACTATATAAATACAAAACTGAATACAGTTCTTTGTATTTCTGATTAGAGAAATCAAGTGCAATTTCAGTAGCCAAGTAAAAAGTCAATCTCCACAAGGCCATTATTGTGAAATGCTGGGTGGTATACCATTAGCAAAGCACATGGCCCTGTACAGCTTCCTGATTTTTACATGTAAATATCAGTCTGCAAACTCTGAAAGCTGAGAATAAAATGTAATGGTTTATCTTCTTGGCTAAACATTCAAAATGAAGTCTACTATTGCGTAGGAATGATGGGGAAATTCCTTTGTACATTTATTTATTTTTTTTCTAATTTGAGATTCTGCAGCTATATTTTCTTCAGAAATGATGCAAACATATTATACCATTCAAATCTAAACTTGGAAACCAAAAATGGCCCAAGCTGCTGAAGTCATTTTGTTCCTGTGGCTAGACACATTTATGTGTGTATGTAGCTGGCCATGGCTTACCTGTACCTGGGAGGGGACATTTTTCACAGTGTGGTCCCCAGGCCTTGCCCACACTACAACAGCAGATCTGCTTGGTTAGGTGAACAGAGAGAGGATGCATACAGTGTCTTCCAGGACTGACAAGGCGGTAACAGGGCCCCTTCTCTTCTGAGATCACAGGGGGATCCGCTGAAGAAAGACAAAGCCTAATGTTATTGAAGAAACAAGTCACACCACCATTATGTTAAAATAAGATGACCCTTACAGCATGGATAAGAGACCTTCCTTTAAGATAAATGCATCTAGATTAGGGGAATTACTCTTTTTGGCTAAGAGTCCATTCATTAAATTACTCTTGGATTCAGAGCATCAAATGCTATAACTAGTGATCCCTGTCCCTGTCTGGATTCTATTTGTAACAAATATTGATACAGGATGTGTGTATAAGTTAAGCATTTTCACAAATGCCTACCTGTCCAACAAACCTAGTCATTTGCAATTAATTACAACCATGACCCATTGTTTCTCTACACTGGGCTGCAGAAGTCCAGGGCAACGACTGGTGAATGTTTAGGCACCATGGAAAACCAGGAGTGTGGTTAACACTACAGATCAGCAGCTGTCCTGTTCAGCTGGAGAGTTAGTGGGAGCTCAGGAATCCTCACCCAAGGCTAAAGACTATAAATGGCAGGCAGGGAGTAGCTGCTGACCTGCTGAGACATACAAAGTCCCAGAGTAGCAAGCAAGGCAGGCAAGGTCTCAAGTCCTCAGTCTATGCTGCAAAAGGTAACCAGACAGTTATCATCCAACTCTTGCCTCCTCACCCTGATCTTCTACTGTAAACGAGTAGTGGTCATCACCCAGACACCTGGCACACAAGGTAAATTGGAGAGCAAGATACAAGCCTTGTCTTTGAGATGTGTATTTCTTAACCTAAAGCATGCATAGTTGGGGTAAGTGCTCCAGGACAACTCAACACTGCTGAAACACTCCCAGGTCTGTTGCACCATCTTGGTTATATTTATTCTCTCATGGTATCATCTCAGTCTGCCTTCCCTCTAGCCCCTGATACTCACAATTCAACTCAACTTCCTGCCCTTCTTGTTTAGATATGCATACACACTCCAACCTTTCCAACAGGACTGACTTTCCAGGTTAGATGCTCTAAGAATAATCTGAATAATTAAGGTGTATGGCAGAGGAAGATGCAAGGGACATGACTGGCTCTAAAGTGTGGGTGACCACTTTCCTGTCCCCCTAATTTTCAGGAAACTTGCTGTGATGGTTTAAATGGGACATATACCTTGTAGTTTATGGCATTGAACACTGGATGCCAAGTTGGCAGTGCTCTTTGGGTAAGATTTGGTGGTAAAGCTTTCCTGGAGAAAATACATCACTGGGGATAGGTAGGTTTTGAGGTCAAACAAACAAAGAAAACTCAGGACTCCCAGTTTCCTTTCTCTGCTGTATGCTTGCAGTTCAGAATATGAGCTCTCCAAAGGGGTCAAGACCATGATGGGGAAACCCACAGAAACAGCTCACCAGAGCAATCTCACTGACTCTGGATTAAAGTTGGGGGATCCTGCATAGGACTGAATGTGGGTGACAGTTGTGTGGCTTGGGCAGCTTATGGGGCCACTGGCAGTGAGACCAGGAATTATCCTAGTGCATGAACTAGTTTTTGGAGTCCATTCCCTATGGAGGGGTAACTAGCTCAGCCTAGATATCAAGGGGCAGGTCAAGGGAGCAGGGGAGGCTTGTTCCTGCCTCAAGTGATGTGATAGACTTTATTGATTCCCTATGGGAGGCCTTAAGCTCTCTGAGGAGGGAACAAAAGGTGGGGTGGGTGGAGTGGAGAGGAGAAGGTGGAGGGAGCAGAAGAATGGGAAGGAGGGGGAAATGGGATTGGTATGTAAAATAAGTTTTTTTTTAAAGATGTCCATCTTTAAAAAAGCAACATCTAGGTTGCTTCCAGGTTCTGAATATTATAAATAATGCTGCTATGAACATAGTTGATCAGATGTCCTTGTGGTATGAATGTGCATCCTTTGGGTATATGCCTAAGAGTGGAATTTCTGGATCTTGAGGTAGGCTGATTCCCATTTTCCTGAGAAACTGCCATACCGATTTCCAAAGTGGCTGTACAAGTTTGCACTCCCAACAGCAATAGAGGAGCATTCCCCTTTCTCCACATCCTCTCCAGCATAAACTGTACTTGGTGTTTTGGATTTTAACCATTCTGACAGTTATAATATAGTATCTCAAAATTGTCCTGCCCCAGATGATGTGTCAGACTTTGATCCCTCATGGGAGGACTCATCCACCCTGGGGAGTGGGGGAGTGGGATGAGGGGTTGATGGGGGGACAGGAGGAAGAGGGAACTGGGGTTGGTACGTAAAATAAGATTGTTTTTAATTTAAATGAAAAATTATTTAAAAAATAAAGAAACAACTTTAGGACACTAATTAAAAAAAGAAGATGCGAACTTTCAGCCAGCCTCCTGTTCCTACTATTATGCCTGTTGCCTGATGTTACCTTGCTGTTCCCAACATTATGGACTCTTACCCTTTGAAAATGTAAACCAAATTAAACTTGGTCTTCCTTAAGTGGCCTTGATCATAGTGTTTTATCAAAGCAACAGCAACAGCAAAATTAATACACTTGCCTTTCCTGATCTGTAGTGAGATAATTCACCTTGTCTGCACCTGTGGCTTAGGCCACACCAATTGGGGGCAGAGACAGAGCTGGACGTGACCTGCGGGAAAAGGCTGGGAAAGGGTCGGGGCGCTCTTTTTGGTGGTGGACGCTGGAAGGCTTAGGATCCGGTGGAACCTGCCGCATTCATCTGCCTATGTTGTGAGTTATTTCTCCCTTAATAAACATCTATTCGGCCTAATTGTTTATCCTGATCCTTATTAAATCGTAATACTGATCCTTATTTTTTTCATATTTTGATTTACAGAACAATCTCATGGGTTTATGAGAAACTCATGTTAATTGGCAATAATGGTTAATTTTGTGTACTCACAAGGCTAAGCAATACTACCCAGATATTTAATCAGATACTGGAATGAATGATTAGTTGGGTTTTGTTGTTATTTTATGTGACATTAATATTTAAACCAGACGACTTGGCTAAAAAAATATTTATCTTCCATGATGTAAATGGGCTTTATCCAATTAGTTGGCAAATTTAAAAGGAAAAAAATGACTGATTTTAGAGCAAGAATAAATTCTGTCAATGCCCTTCAGAAGCAGGCTGCTATGTCAGCTCTTCCTTGGTGGACAGTTTGCCACTTTGTAGATTTTAGACTCATCAGTCTCTGAGCTTATGTCCATCAACCCCTTGAAATAAATATCGCCTCCCCTCATTTATGCAAGAACATATAAGGCATGTGTGAATGTGCATTTATAAACACATAATATGCATTACCATGCAAGAAAGAATACTCTAATATTTATAATATATATAGGGTGGGATATTTATTTCAAGGAATTGGCTTATACACACATATGCTTACCCTGTTGGTTCTGTTCCTTTATAGAGAATGCTAAATCATATACTAGTCAAGTCTCCATAACTTTCTTACTTAGAAAGAATAGGGTCATATCCATATATGACATTCTAAATACTTGGTATATAGTAGACACATAATGCATGTTCAGTTTCCTATGATAATACAAAACCTAGCTATCTCTATTTGTGCCCAACTGGATCATTGCTTAGTAGCAGAAGGTCAACAAAGCAAAGAAAGACATTACAAGTGAACTGAGGGTTGGAGGGTAAATGACAGATGAAAAACTAGAACACTCCTGAAGTTTCAAACCCACACACGTGCTGAGGGCATGGATCAGTGATAAAGCCATTACCTAGCATGCACAGGGCCATAAGTGAGTTCAGCCCTGTTTCTGGCAGGAACAGAATAAAACAAGCAAAATCCCCTTCACAAAATATGTCTAATAAAGCCTACTCTACTATTGCTTCTAAAAGAAATGGGTAGATAGAAAAGTCTGGAATTTTTCCACTCCCTTTCACACTTTCTGGCTTCTGTACAGATAAGTTAAGAAAGGTCAAAGGTTACAGACTAAAAGTAAAAGACAACTTAGCAACATTATGGACTCTAACCCTTTAGAAATGTAAACCAAATTAAACTTGGTCTTCCTTAAGTGGCAGCAGAGTCCTAGGCTCCTAAAGGAAAGTAAGCCCTTGGAATGACTAATGCTGCTTACATAACACACATGGTCACATATGCATGTATATGCATGTGTATACTCATTAGAACATACACACATTTCTCATGTAGCTCACAGAGGATTTTATTCTAGAATTTCCTTCCCCAAATGATTAGATCTTACTTATAATCACACTCATACAGAAGCAATGTCAAAACATCCCACCAGAGCCTATTTTATACACAATGGGGCTTGATTATAAAATTAATCACATTAGTGTTGCTTCTCAATCCCAGGGCCATGGGCAATTCAGAACAGACCAGTTTCTTCATATTCCTGACATTTGTCCCATGGCAATTAATACTCATTGTCATTGTATTCTGAATGGGAAATACCACCCACAGGCTCTTATGTGTGAATGCTTGGTGCCCAGCTGGTGATATGGTTTTGGAAGGCTACGAAATCTTTACAAGGTGGAACCTTGTGAGCTCTCCAAAATTAAATAATGGTCACTTGTCAGTTCAGAGCCTATAGAAAGACAGAGTTCTGTGTCTTATGAACCATGTGAAAAAAACTCACTTTAACCCTTTTCTGCCCTGGTTCTTTCACTTCAAAAACAGGAAGAATAAAAGCACACATCTCAGGAAGATCTCTTAAATACTACCTGTGACAATGTGTGCAAAGTACCTACCATAGATAGGCTCAGACACTTATTAAGTACATAATAAAGACTATCACCACCGTGCCTGCTATTGTTACCACTATTATCAGGGAGCAAACAGGTAGCACAGATTTGTCTATCCCCCAGGTCATGGTGCCATGTCCTATAAGGAAAGATAGGGTCCCTGAGCTGAGGTAGCCATAGAGGATGTAGAAAAAAAAAAGAAAAAGAAAAAAAAGGAAAACAGAAGACATATGATGAAGATGAAGACTTAATGACTTCTTTGAAAGCCAAATGAGATAAAAAAAAAAATCCAAGCTGACAGGCTCCACTTGATAGCCTGAGCAAACAGGGTTAATGTGGGCAACAAACAATTAAACAAAAGAACTACTCAGTCCTCAAGGAAGCCTGATGTAGCAGGAAAGTAGTGTTAGAAGAACCTTTATTCCACTTTCCAAAAATCTAAAAGCTAGGACAGTGGTTTTTAATCTTCTTAGTGCGTCAATCTTTTAATACAGTTCCTCATGTTGTGGTGACCCACAGCCATAAAATTATTTTTGTTGTTTCTTCGTAATTGTCATTTTGCCACTGTTATGAATATTGTATCGTAAACATCTGTGTTTTTTGATGGTCTTAGCTGAACCCTGTGAAAGTTATTTTGCCTTCAAAGGGGTCTTGACCCAAGGGTTGAGAATCACTGATCTAGAACTACACAGTTCAATACATCAAGCAAGAGACACATATCACTAAATAAACTTATGAAATTTATTTAAAAGTCCTGGTACTCTGTTGGACTGACTGATGTCTTCTTTAGGCAACATGGAAGCAAATATCCTACTATCTCTGAATTTTCTACTAGATGCTGTTCCAGCATCCTAACTCTATCATGAATACTACAAAAGCAGGCTTGGACAACATAAAAATGGAGGTGCCTATGTGCCAATAAAACTTTATTTACAAAACCAGACAGCAGACAGATTTGATCCACAGACTACAGTTTATCAACTGCTGGCCCAGAAAGCTAATCTGGATGCCCCACATCCTAGCTTTGAAGCTCAACTGTTGATTATTAGATATGTGATCTGAAGAAGTTTCTAAAACTCTCTTAGCTCCAATTTCCAGTGTGTGCAAAATGACCAATAGTAACACATTTGATAAAGAGGGTGGGGAACCTAACTAGAAATCATGTGTGTGAATATGACCGGCTTTTTAGAAAGAAGCTGCTCTTCTTTGTGTATTGACCTCTGGGGTAATGGTAGAAGTCCCTGAGCACATGTCCTCCTCAGCCTTTTGTTTCTGTCATTTAACTCCAAGTTGATGGATAGAGAATACCTAGAGACTCAAAAGCCCTGAGGCAGACATCTTTCATCTGAGGACCTTTCCTGAGCTCCAGCAACAGTCATGGGATGCTTAAATGCCTGCACAAAAACAAGTGCCGTTTCGGAAGGCAGAAAGTCTAGCTCGGTACACTACTTCTCTTCAAATTGCTGTGATGAGTCCAAATTTTGCTCTTTTTCCCATAAGACAGGCAGGAGCAGGCTTGGAGTATACTGTCCCAGAACCCTAAGCCACAAACACAGGTCAAAAGAGCCAGCAAATGTCAGCATCCTCCCCCTCTTTTCTTGTGGACTACATGAAGTCAAGGGCAAAGTGGGCAAGGCAAGAAAAGCAAATGGCTGCACCCTTTGGCTGGAGTCACAGAACTCAGAGGGTGTTCACCTTGCTGCATTTGGGAACACAAAGAGCTTCCTAGTGCCCTTTAGTCACTGCCAAGTGTGCTTCTTCAAGTTCACAAAGTCAGCCACTCATTTTATGGCCTGGATATACCCTAATTCCATGCTGCTTAAGCAAATGCTGTCAGCCTCTATCACATGCTTGCACACTCAAGCCCTGGCTGGAATGTGCACATATGTGTGCATCTAAGCCCTTGCTCACTTCCTAATCTCCTTTGCTACTCTCCCATAACTGCGAGGAAACAGGCTGCTCCTACTTAGTGACAGCATCACAGTTTTTGTCTGAGTCTTTCCAACTGTCTTCAGACTCTTCAACAGTTTCTTCGTAAACAAGTCAGGACAAATAGGTACAAGTCACAAATTCCAAAGGAACTGGACACACATCCATGATACCACATGTGGAAATTCAGAGAAAAAAAGACAGAAATACATCTGTGTACCGTGCTGGAAAGGAACTCAATTTTAACTCTCAGTTCTAAACTGGAACACTTAACTAGCAACAAATAAATATCTCTTAATACTTATCATTTCAGCTGTTGCAGCTGAACCGTAAAATTGAATTATTTATTTTGCAAATAAGACTGAAGGGTTGTTTAATAAGTTCAGAATTATTTGGGCAATGACAAGGAAAATAAATTCTAAGAAACTGTGCAAGTGTTGTTTCTATGATTGCATGAAAAGCTGGAAGTCTGCTCTTAGTGCTAGACATCAGGGCTTGTCAAGCTTTCACAAGCCTATGGCCAGTTCTCCAAGTTTACCTAATCTTCAACCTTCCATATGAAAATTCTAACCAGACTATGTTAAATCAAAAGTCATTTACAACAAGTTCTGCCTCAAAGCTCTTTACAATAATTGCTGCTTAAATTAGAAACCTGTTTAGATGTTTGTTTATGTAGTTCAAAGTAGCTGAAAGATACTATAAATTGTCTGGATATTTTTGACAGTTTGGTTTGTGCCCAAACATTCTAAATCCTTACACCAGTTTTCAAAGATGACTTGTATGAAAATTTCAGTCTAATTTAGCCACCTCCAAAAAAGCCCTCCCCCCTCCCCACAGGTTGGGTGCTTTTCTGCTTCAGATCAGAACCACCTGTAAAAGAACACGAGGTGGGGGGGTGGGGGGTGGGGGGGAGAAACAAAAACCAAAACAGACTTACGTGCACAATTTCCTAATCTGCATTTGTCAGTTTTTAAAAAGAAAACAGGAGCAATTAGTAACAATGTTACAAAAGGCATGCATCCACCAAAGAGGACAGTAATTTTCACATCACTTCATTTCATCCTTTCTGTATGTATAGACAGAGATAAACTTCTAAAACTGAAGGATCATATCATCAGGAAGAATGTTTTCACTTGATCAAATGTGAGACAGGAAAAGAAGGATGCGGCTTAATAAACACCAAGTCCACATTATAAGAAATCCAAAGAGCTTAGCTGGATGCAGCATCGCTCCTCAAGTTACCTCGCCCTGCTGTGACATTTTAAAACTTTGCATAATTATATACAGTTTTTTATGTGCACTGTTTACCTACTTTCCTAATAAAAGGGTTACTATGAAATATGGTTATATTTTAAAATTCTGCCTTTGAGGGCCTAGAGAGATGGCTCAGAGGCTAAGAACACTGACTGCACTTCCAAAGGAACTGAGTTCTATTCTCAGCACCCACATGTTGTCTCACAAATGTATATATAGATAGTTCCAGGAGAAACAGTACCAGTTCTTGGTTTCAGTGGGCACCAGGAATATACATGGAACACAGACATACGTGGAGACAAAACACCCACTTACATTAGAATATAAAATAATATTTTAAATCTGCATTTCATGCTAGGGAGAGAGCTTAGTTGGTAAGCTGCTCACCCTGCAAGCATGAGAACATGAGTCTCATCTCTACAACCCATGTAAGAATAATTCAGGGCTGTGGCTCCTTCTTATAACCTCTGCTGATAAGTCAGAAAGAGGGGGATCAGTGGCCAGCCAAGTAGCCTGATGAATTCCAGGCCAATGAAAGACCCTGTCTCAAAACAGCAAGATAAATAGTGCCCAAGGTATGTATGTATGCTCTTGTACACACACACACACACACACACACACACACACACACACACACACGCGGCGCGCGCGCGAGAGAGAGAGAGAGAGAGAGAGAGAGAGAGAGAGAGAGAGAGAGAGAAAGCTAGAGAGAGAGAGAGAGAGAGAGAGAGAGGCAGAGACAGAGAGAGACTATGCTTTTGAGGCCTTTTTTTTTTTTTTTTTTACCTCAGGTGCATCCAATCTAATTGGCATAAAGATTGCATAATCTATATTGATTATATAAATACCTTAATGACTAACCTGGCTTCATTTCCATTAATATTAGAATATGTGCTTCATGAGAGACTTTTACCTCTACTAGATAGCAAAGAAAACTCCAGAGACATTTGCTCAAACCAGTAGTGTCACTTTACAGGCATTTTCTAGGTTTAGAGAACATTAGAGCAGAACCATAAAATCTGAAATGCATGGGCTTTGGAATGATTTTCCAGGCTTTTCCAACTGAGAGAGTACAGTGAAACCCCATAAAAACAGACTGCTGTGACTCAGGACTTGCGATAATTAAAGGCAGAAGCTGAGGCCAAGTTTGATCTAGCCTAAAGAAGACTTAAATATTTATGAAGGAAAAAAATTGGTTTTTATCTCCCAGAACCACAAAGGACTAATACACCTATTTCAATAACTCTTTTCTTCCCACTCTACCTTTTTGGAGGTGGTGCAGTTCAAGATAGGGTTTCTCTATATGTAACCCTGGCTACACTGGAACTTGCTCTGTAGACCAGGTTGGCCTCACCTGCCTGTGCCTCCTTAATGCTGGGATCAAAGATGTGTGCTACCATCCCTGGCAAACTCTTTTCATGTTTATCCAATTTGATTCTCCCATTGTGTTTATGCCCTATTCTGAGTTTTTGCTATGAAGTATTTCTGAACACATTTAAAATGCATCTTGGAGAAGGTCCCATAATATGGACTTGGTTTACCAAATTGAATTGGTCTCCTTGCTCTTGTCAATTTTATTAATGACATTTTCTTCCATATTTTCAGTATCCAGTTGAACATTTTCTTCTTTTGGGTAACCCCTATAGGCACATGATTAAAAGATAGAAAGCCAAACTGATTATTACTTACGAACACAACTTGAAAAGGTAGGATCAGGCCCAAATCCTATTTTGCAGGAACATCGGTAGCTGCCCATGGTATTCAAACACTCACCATTAGGGCATACACCTTGTAGCTGACATTCGTTAATATCTGCAAGAAAGTAAAAGCAGTTTAGAAGGATCAGCCAAGCCATGGTGTGCAGATTCGGACTCTTCTCATGCTCACTCTCTGCTTCAGTGCAATAATCTTGTTTAAAGTAAACAAAGGGAGAACACAGTACGAGTAAATGAAGAAAATTAAAATGGTTGCATCTTCATTAAACATTTGCTGTTGTATCGTCAGCTCTGATGCACATACTATATACTATGGGTTTTGTCTTAGGTGTCGGAAATGTACCAGCAAACAAAGCTAACCAACATGGCCATCTTCACAGAGCTTTTATATTAGTTTACGCTGGGTGTTAGGGAGCACACAGGTGTGGCAATAATCCTTATTCTGAAAATACTGACAGCCTGACTACACACAGAATACGTGAACTGCTAAAGTAGTAAAGAATAGTTTGTTAACCAAACTAGAGCAATTAGAAACTGACATTCAGTTCTGAAACTGCGTATACAGACAATACAACAACCCCTGAAAGAGGTTAGAGGCAGTGTTGGGCAGGGTGTGAGACTTCATCAGGGTAGAAACTGGGTGTGTATGTGGGTGTGGGGGGGCAATGGGATGGAAAGAATATTTATGTCGTTAGAAATTGAAGCATGAGCACAGATAATGGCCAAGGACAGGGACTCAGGAAATGGTGAGTCAAGTCACTGACTGGAAATAAGTTTCAATAAGGCAAAGAGCTGGACATGAAGCTGGTACATGCCAGGCTAGGCCGGGACTCAGTCTTACTGAGAACAGGAAGCTGAACTGAAAGATTTTGAGTAGGAAAGCATTGCTATTACTCGTACACTTGTGGCCAGCATATAGTTTGGTGAGCAGAGACCATAAAACAAACCATTGAAGGATAATGAGCTACATGATGATAGTGATGAACCAGTGATGATCCACATGGGTAACAGTAAACATAGCCAGGAAGATGAGGGAGGCACAGTTCATTTTTAGAAGGAACGATTGACAAATCATGGCACTTGACTAAGCAAACCGAGGCTGGAAAATAGGGGAGAGGCCTCAACAATGTCTGGAGGACTTTAGTCTGAGAAAGAGGAAAGGATTTGTAAATGGAGAATGCCCAAAGAATGAAGAATCCTATTTAACAATTAAAGGTCACATTATGATATCTATGTAGGAATATCCAGCCATAGGAGATTCTGGAACAAATGCCTGGAAACAGAGAACCTGACCCATGGGCCAGTCCCAAAGGAAAACAAAATGAACTGAGAGAGAATATACAAATGTGGTGACTAAAAACTAAAACAAAAGCTTACATAGTCCTTTGTAAAGGTAACAAAAAATTAAACAAAATGAATAAGATAAAAATGAATAAGCTAAAAATAAAAAGCTAGTAGCCATATTTTATTTGATCTAGTGTGGACTATGAAGCTTAACAGTTAACAGATGTTGTCTATTAGAGATTCTATGTCAAGTAATATTTATGTCTTTCCATCAGAAAATTCTTCTGCAATCTTTTTATGAAGGGTCTTAAAATGTTAATTTCATAAATTAAGACAGAACACAATGTTAGAAAAGTATTACAGAATCTCCACATAAAAGTGAAATACTTCCCTTGATAATTCATTCTTTAAGAAAATATTATTTAAACATGAAGACTAGAAGATGTTCTAAAAATTCATACTTATCTATGTTGCATATATTTCATCTAAACCACATGCTTTTTAAAGTTTTATATTTTTTACACTTTTATATTCATTGTATGAGGTATCAGGCTCCATAAGGACATTTCCATGTACGTATATGTTGAATGAGGGGTAGGTTAACGTCAGGACAAAATGGAACTTGGTGCATGACGTACAAATGAGCAATTAGTGCATATGTGTTACATAAGTTTTACAGGCTGTCAGTGAAATGTATCTGGAGATGGGGTAGCTAGATTACACACAGAAGAACACCCACTGGGCCCAGCACCTGATGGCCTTTTTCTTTATCAGGCTGTGTACTGTGCTGCAAGAGTCATTTGTGTGTGGCATGTAATTGAAAATATTCCCCCATAACTCATTCTTCTTAAGAAAACCACCATGAAGGACCAGAAAGAGTGCCAACTCTAGCTGGAGCTTACACAGTACAAGCAAAGACCTTAACAGGATCCAAGTAACGCCTGAGGTTTGGATAGCCAGCCAGTCGCGATCAGAAACACTGGACTTCTATTTCTTATTCAAATCTCTACTGGGCTATGATCAATGATCATTAGCCTTTTACTCCTACTCAGTGGCTTTTTTTTTTTTTTTTTTTTTTAACCACACATTCCATGATCACTTCCTGGGAATCAGAACCTTCCTTTGTTACCAGGTTTACAAAGTGTCTTCATCCAGTCTCACTGTTGGTTGTCAAGTCAAAGTTGAAGGTTCTCCATCTTCTGACCCATGAATGCCTCATTTATAACAATTGACATGAACTCCTTCCCAATGCCTCTCCTTTGCACATTCCATAGCACAACGCACAACTTTAACCATGATGCCTTGGGACATAGGGACTATGAGTTCAAACCACACAAGCAATAAGGACCAAGAGATATGAACAGGGAGATTGTGGGTGGGGATCATGGAAGACTCTCCTGATTTCTAGTACACTGGTCACCTTGGACCATCATATCCTGACTGCCACTGCCCACAACTGACCCTAGGGCCCTTTGACACATGGTCTTTCTGAACACAGTCACAGCTGTCAGAAATACCCTGCTTCCTCTATTAGATGATTGGTTTACATCTTAGCATATTTCCTAAAACTTCATGATCAGAGAAGCATTACATTTATATTCTCTTTCTCACATTTATTTTATATGCACTAAAGTATCTCCTTTTGAAGTACTCCAGTGTGTTGGCACATGCCTGTAATCCCAACACTCAGAGATAGAGATAGAAGGAGTATATAAAGTCAGCCCAGCTCTGAAAGAAATACATGTATTTGAAGGAGAGCAGGGAGAGGTATATGAGAATGTTTGGAAGGAGAAAAAGGAAGGGAGAAATGCTATAATTAAAATACAGTCTCAAAAATAAATGTATGTGTGCATATACTATTATGTAGTCACCACCAAGGTCATGATTAAGAACGCTTCCACAGGGACTGGAGAGATAGCTCAGAGGTTAAGAGTGAGTACTGCTCTTGCAGAGGACCTGACTTCAGTTCCCAGCACTCTTGTTGACTACTCAACTTCAACTCCAGGAAACTCTACACTCTTTCTTCTCTCCAGATACTTGTGCTCGTGTACACACCCACACATAGGCATGCACATACATACATATAATTTAAAAATAACTAATAAAATTGAGAAAAACCATTTTCATTGCCTCAGAAAGCTATGTCCAGCCCCTTCCCAGGTGACATCTCTGCCCCCACGGCTGGCTATTATTCTCACTGCTATCATCTTGCCTATTCTTGTGAATCACATTGCTTATTTTATCTGATTTATTTTACTATGAAGTTCTTCAGTGTTGTTGCATAGAGCAGTTCAGTCTTTTAATGGTGTGTTATATGTTAACCAATCAATCATTCTAATAATGCATTTGGGTTTTTGTTTTGTTTTGTTTTTCCATTTGGGGCTATTATTCTGAATGGTCTGTGAGCATTAATAAATACATGTACACACACACACACACACACACACACACACACACACACACACACACTAACACACACATCTACCTGTGTACACAGGAAGACCTCAGCATTCATTCTCTTGAGCATGTATTTAAGGGTAGAATTTTTAGGTCACTAGAGAAGGCTTCTATTTATTTTAAAAAAGCTGTCCAGGAGTTATGCCAATTTCCACTCCCAGTTGACAAGTCCTTGTCAACTTAGTATCAATCTTCTTACTAAATTCAGTCATTTTGGCAGAGGGCCAAAATGTTGTTGTGTTGTTGTGGTCTTAGTCCGCTGTTCTCAGATGAGGATCGGCATTATTTTAGACTTTTCAGCCATTTAGATATAAAACATTTTCTGCTAAAATACAGTCACTCCCAGGAAGTGTTTATAGGTTTGGGAGTTGCTGCCCTCTTGGTTTTGCTTTATTTAGTTTGAAATGAGGTTTCACTCTGCAGTCCTAGGCTGACCTAGAATCCATTGTGTAGTTCAGGCTGGCCTCAAGCTCACAGCAATCCTTCCATCTTACCATTCTAAGTTGTAGGATTAGATGTGAGCTGCCATGCCCTTATCTATTGAGGGGAAGATGGTCTGTGGCCATCAAAGGGAGACATGGAGATGCATGGAGAGCATCTGGTTTCCATGAGGACTGGGAAACTCAAAGAGGATGAATAGCAGTGATTCTAAACATTCTAAAAGTAATCCCCAGAGTTACAGTATGCACTGACAATTTCAGATGTGCAAAACAAATCATTATGAAGTAAGGCAGAGTGAGGTGGATGTCCGATCTGGCTGTGTAAGACTAAGATGCTCTGGTTTACTCTACTCTTGTCTGTATCAACAATGCGTAAATCAAAATTTGGGAAGGATTCCAGTCACAAATTATCAGCAGCCACAGGGAAACCAATACATAAAAAACTACACAGATCTGCTCTTTTCTCCTTGTCATCCTGTCTTCCATCCCCTGCTATATTCTGAGAGGTATGTAGATAATCTGTTGCTTTTGTGTTAAAGGATAATCAAAAGGCCAAAAGCTTATCACTTATGAATGTTAACTTAGTGTTTCAGAAATTAATAAGAAGCATGAGCACTCATTCAAAAGACTTTCTGAGGTAGTCAAGTTCATTTTGACTTCTCTAAATAAATGGGAAGGAACTGCAGATCCACAAGCAGATGAAGGACAAAACATAGGTTATACTAAATATATCACATCCAGATAAAATATGCTTAAAGACAGTATGGGGCCAAAGTTTAACAACCATATGAAATGTGATTGGCAAATTGTGAATTATAATTCTGCCCAGTCTTCAATTCCTAAGGCTATTTTCCTTATTTAAGAAAAGCGTCTCTCTGTACCACACACATTTAAGAAGAAAATCTTCTAACTTGATTATAAAATATAAGTAACCGACCCTTGGCTAACACAATAGAGATCAGAAATCTCACATTTTATGGGGTCAACCACATGTCTTTAATGTACTCATACTAAGCCAAAAGTACTTTAATTCTCAGTTTAAAAAACAAAATAGGTAAACAATTGGATTTATTCCTCTTCAGGCCACCATTGTCTCTGAAAGTCCATAGGGCCCTGTCTTCAACAGGAAGAGCAGGGCTACTACACACAGCACCATCCACCATCCTGCGGCCACCCCCACACATACTTCTATCTTTAGCCCCAGTGCTGTGTTAGGGCAGGCTGGGAACTCACAGAAGCAGACAGAAGACACCTACATGGCTGTGGTTGTGTCAAGAAAGCAGAACTGGTGAAGCCACACATAGCTTACAGAGAGATTTACATGTCCCCCCTTCCTAAAAATACTTAGAGTGGCTCTGCCTCTACAGCCTACCAGTGTAGCTCTGACCTGTAAAGATCCAGAATACAAAACCATCAAAGTGGTTGAATCTTGGCCACATCACATAACTTAATCTAAGATGAATGGTCTTCTAAGGGCTGGGGATGTAACTGGTTAGCAGAGTGACTACCTGGTATATACAATGACTTTAGTTTAATACCCAGCATTGAAGAAAAAGATAATGTTAAGCAATCTATTGTTGGGAGCACAGAGGTCCTTGTGCTCAGAGACAGCACTAAGGAAGCCAGGAATGCTAAACATGCAGGGTTGTTTTTTCAAGAAAAAAGATGTATAACCTCTTTCTGCCCAGAAGGCTGGGAATGGAGATGGCTAAAGCCTAGGTATCCCCTGTGCTATCTTTAGGGCCCAGCCATACCTACCTCCTCCAAGCTCAACCAGAACTAGAAGTGGCTAATAGCCCAGATGACCTCTGCTCTATCTGTATGACCGAGACCACACCAGATCCTCCCTCAGGCCCTTAAGATAACACATATAGCCTATGAATACATCCCATCTTTATAGAAGAAGTTCCCCCTCCCTCCTCCAGCTTTTCCCACCCCTCCCACTCCTACCCTCACCTCCCTTCTGCTCCTCGGAGAAGGTAGGACCTCCCCTAGGAAGTCTACTAAGTCTGTTCCATATATGGAATAAATGATATATACTTGAGGAGTTCTGATGTAATCATGCTTCCTGGTGCACAAGGGATTGTATTACACCAAGAAAACTTCTAAATTGTATTGTACTTAAATATAAACTGTATGGTGTCATACTCTCAAAGTGTGAACCAACACCAGCAACTGCACCATGTTAAACTGATTTCCTTCTTGCTTTACATGGATTATAACCCTGTCATCTCTGGTGTTTACAGAGACACCCCCCCCAATCTATTAACTAGACAGAACAAAAAAGTAATATTCCTGGTACACGAAAGGACATTGGGAGCACATTCCCCATGGAGGGATACTCCCTTAGCCTACAGACAGGAGGGAGGGCCTACGCCTTACCCCAAATGACTTGACAGATTTTGATGATCCCTCATGGAAGGCATCACCCTACCTGGGGAGTGGGTGTGGAATGGGATGAGGGGCATGGGAGAATAGTATCAATATGTAAAATAAGAAAATAAAATTTAAAAAAAAGAATTCAGAAAAATGCAAAACCAGACATTCTCCTCAAACAGGTCAAGGCTCCAGTCCTGGAGAACAGTATAACGAAGCCAATGAGATGCAATGCATGAGACCCTTCTTCCTCCTCACTTATACATGTACAGCTCAGTGTGTCCCTTGAACTTCATGATTATTTTGGATGGCTATGTATACCATTTTATAAAATCATTTTTTTTTAAATATCACAAATCACTTTTTAAAGGAGTAAGTGGCTGGCAAATCTAATAGCAGAAATATCCATTTAAGACCCATTAGTTATATCTGGTATAACTAAGATATGAAATTTTGTAACATAGAGCAATTCACTAAAATCACCTCATCTATATTTCCCATTCTTGTAACAAAAGAAATCTAATAGAGGTAATCTCCAAGTTACTTGTAGCGTAAATATTCTTTGACTTCAAAACAATCTTCCACTTTCCAGGGTGGAACACGTCAGAGGATAAACTAAGTATGGCATTTGACTTGTAACATGTTGAATTGTGTAAAATATACTCAACAAAAATAAATATACATTTATACATCTATTTTCCTAAAAGAAAATATGTATGTTTAACCAAGTGAGTAATAATTTAGCACCTTTTCTGTAACATAAGTTGACACAGGAAATGAGGTGTGCCTGGTCACTAACAGGCACTGGGTACAAGGTGAGAGTGGCACTTGAGGATCTGTGCACAGTGGGGAAAAATGGGCTTTCTGGAGACTCAGCTGTGTCTGTTTAGCCTTGCTGATGGATAGACATTCTAACATCGAATTCCATCAGCAGTAGGACTTGCATTTGAAGACAGAGAAAAATGCCATGAGATAAATGTTTCCCTCAGTCTAATGGATTGTCTGGCTATTTAAGAAGGCACAGTGGTGTGCTGGGTAGTTTTATGTCAACTTCACGCAAGCTAAAGTCATCTGAGAGAAAGGAACCTCAATTGAGAAAATGCCTCCTTAAGATTGGGTTGTAGGCAACCAGGCATTGGTAGTGCACACCTTTAATCCCAGAACTCAGGAGGCAGAGGCAGGTGGGTCTCTGTGAGTTCGAGGCCAGCCTGGTCTACAGAGCTAGTTCCAAAACAGTCTCCAATGCCACAGAGAAACCTGTCTCAAAAAAAAAAAAAAAAAAAAAAAAAAAAAAAAGATTGGGGTTGTAAGCAAGCCTGTAAGACATTTTCTTAAATAGTGATCGATGGGGGAGGGCCTAGCCCATTGTCTGTAAGGCAATCCCTAGACTAGTGGTCCTGGGTACTATAAGAAAGTAGCCTGAGCAAGCCATGAGGAGCAAGCCAGTAAGCAGCACCCTCCATGGCCTCTTCATTAGCTCCTGCCTCCAGGTTCCCGCCCTGCTTGAATTCCTGTCCTGACTTCCTTCAGTGATGAACAGTGATGTGGAAGTGTAAGCTGAATAAACCCTTCCTTCCCCCAACTTGCTAATGGTGTTTCATCACAGTTGTAAAAACTCTAACTACAGCAAATGAGACGCTGTCTATGAAGTGTTTGTTGCACAAGGGTGAAGAACTGAATTTAACCCTCATTACTCAAATAAAAAAGTGAAGAATGCATACAATTCCATTGCTGGTGAGGCAGACACAGAAAGATCTTTGATGCTGGCAGGCCAGTTAGCATAGCTGAATTGGCAAGTTTCAGGTTTAGTGAGAGACCTTTTCTCAAAAAAGTATTTGGTAAAAAGTAATTGAAGACATCTAGTGTCAGCCTCTGGCCCACACATATATACTCACATGCTTATATACCCACATGAACGCACACACACACACACACACACACACACACACACACACACACACACACACGCACACACACACACACTTCACTTAATTTAGGTAGAGGAAGACTACTCTCTAAGAGTAGGTATGTAGGAAGGCTGCAAGGAGTCAGTGAAGAATACAGCAAAGGAGGAGTACTGGGGATGCTGAATAACAACAGCAATCCATAGCATCCCCTCAGCAGAATAAACGCTGATTGGCCACATGCTGGTAAGTGAGAGAAGGAGAAGACAGACACAAAAGAACACACACTGGGTTGGGCATAGTGGCACATGCCTATACTCCCAGAACCCAGGAGACAGAGAATCACATATTCAAGAACATCCTGGACTCCACAATGACTCTGGGGCCAGCATGAACTGCCCAGGAAGAACCTATCTCAATGGAGGAGTAGAAAGAGGGAGAAGGAAGGAAGAAAATGGTGATGACAAGGGGGGGGAGGAGGAGAGAAATAAAAATATAAAATATTAGAAAAATTTCAAAAGATACAAAACTAGACTGTGGTTCCAAGAGTTAGAACACTGATTACACCTAATATAGAGGAAGAAAGTGAAATTCCAGGCAGGAAACAGGGCAGTTCCAAGGTGTAAAATATATTCTGTGTGTTGACCTGGGAAATAACTATACATGTTTGCTTTGTGATGACCTATTGAACTAGACAATCTTCTGACTCTATTTTTGTATCTGTGCACTAGACTACCCATGGATCACACTCAAACTGTATCTGTACACTAGACTATCCATGGATCACACTCAAACTGTATCTGTACACTAGACTACCCTTGGATCACACACTCACTGTAGCTGTGCACTAGTCCATCCAAGGATCACACTCACCCCAAAAGGTTGGAGATGAAATTGCTTCATATATAGTATAACCACTAGTTGAGTCTCATTTAACAAATATGATCCTTAAAATGTACAATTTATTATTTTTTGAGTGTACATAAAATTTCATGAAAGGTACACTTCAGGGAAATCTTACCTATAAAGAGCCAGACAGTGGGAGTTTCAGCAATGAGTACCACTTCCATGAATGTAACAGTTTTGTTCGTTTATTTTGTTAAGTCAAAACAATGAGTATAATAATAAAAATCAAACAAAAGAAAGGTCCACAGGCAACTCCTTCACCACTCCTTTGAGAGGCTCATCCTGAGTCAGTTATAACTCAATGTCTTGGGAGAGTGAATTAAGCAAATTACATCCTGCTGACTCAAACTGCTGTCTGAGTGTAGAAATAGTATCTTACCCACAACTCATGACACATCTTTTATACATGGCAGGAATGCCCCCTCAATTAACATTTGTGGAACAGTGAATCACTAGGAAGGTTTTCAAGATCACCCTTGAGAAACTAACATTTATGCCACCAGTCATAAAACTGTAAGGCACCTCATATTTACATATTTTGATGCAATCTGTACCATTTTTGGTAGGTGATTTTAAGGCAGAAAACAGTTGTGTTGACTTTTTTTTTATCTGTGAAGTCATAAAACTGGTAAGTGATTTTATGGATGCCAACAGATGTTTGCTTTTAAAAAATATTTGGCACTTAGAAGTACATCTAACTTGGTTTGGGGGACAAGGTCTCATGTAACCCAGGTTGGCCTCCAACTCACTATAGAGAGGAGAATGACTTTGAATTCATCTTTCTACCCATTGATCCTAAATCCTGGGATTATAGCTGCTGCCATCACACCCATTTTAATGGTGCTGCGGGCCAAATTCATGGCTTCAAAGATGCCAGGCAAGCACACTACCATCTGCGCCACATCCCCACCACACCCAATTAGTCTGCATTTTAAATGCTCTTATCTCAGGATAGGGTAATGGGGAGTGAAGACACTATTGGAAGAGAGGAAGTGTCTAGCATTTGATAATGTTATGGAAAAATAGTCATTCTTACTACTATTTCTAGGCAGTACTATTTCATTTATTTCTCATTGTGTATAAAACCGTTAGCAAAATAACCAAGGGACAGATGAAGAATGACACTCTGGATCCACCAGGAAACACAGCTGAATTGCTAGCTGTGATAGATGAAGCTGATCATACCAATTCCATCGTGCTGAGGAGAGAGGGGCAGCTTTCAGAGCGGTATGTGTGCAATAAATCATTCTCTTGAAAAGATAATTACTGAATGACTAGAGGAGAGAGGGGGGAAAATCTTGAGGCACAATGATGTGAAAGCTTCTCAAATTAACATGTGCACAGTTGGTTCTTTGTTATTAAGTACTCGTTGGTAAAAGCTGCTTCGGGACATGAAGGAAATAATGTAATTCCAGTTATTAATCACTTTAATTTTAAATGTGCTTTGTAAACAGAGAGGGCTAGAGACTGAAAGAACAATGTGGGAAGCACACGTAATTAGATGCCTAATGGGTTCCTTTTGAATTTCCGTTACGGATAACAAAATCAAAAGGCTTCAAGAGTCTAGGAAATCAAAGTGTCTGTACGTAATTCAAGAAAGTTCTATTTCATTTTGCCAACTAATAATATCACAAAGGGAGGGAAATTAGGCCTTGTTCTCAATAGCAATTACAGTAGATTGTGCTGAATGAAATCATACTGTTTCGTGAGTCAACCTTCTCTGTAGTGTAATTTAGCAGTGCCTTCTTGAGGCATCATGAAACAGATGTTCTGTGATACTACAATCCAGAAACCTTCCTTGCCAGAAAGCCTAATGCTGCTTTGCAGGCCTCCTCCAGAGACCAACAAGAGCTGGGATTTGGTGTTACTAAACAACCATCAGAAGATTTGCTCTGCATGGACCACATTTGCTAACAATCACCCAGCCATACCAACAGAGGAAAATACAAAACTGACTAGCATCCCCTGAAAAATTCTCCAGTCATTTAAAACCGTGGCTTGCAAAGTTTCACTTCTACTTTTTTTTTTTAAAAAAAAAAAAAATTCAGACAGGATGTTTGCATATGGCCCAGTATGTCTTAAAACTCACTAGCTTCAGTCCACCTAGTTTGATACTTAGCCTATAATGAACAATTCTCTAACTTCGATGGGCCTCAGTATCTCTATCTGCAATACATACACAGCATCACCTACTTCACAAAGACGTTTGAAGGGATAACAGATATTGTTGAATTAACATATCATACCATAGAAATGACTGGGATAAAACAAGCAGTTGTTAGAATAAAATTAACTATTAAGAAAATTCAACTTTGAGGCCATCCTGTTCCTTACATTTCAAAAAAGAAAAAGAAAGAAGTTAGCTATTTGTGTACCACTGTATAAGATTCTGGACATGGCTTAATGTTTAGACACAGAACTTATCAAGAATCACTAAAAACATCTTAGTTTTCTTCCTAAGCCATCAGTACTTTCCCTAACTAAACTAATAATAACTCTCTTATTAGTAATAAAGAAACCCTTTCTTCATTCACTATTTTTTTTAATCTGCAATGAGCTCTAGGCTCCGAGTCCATGACTCAGTAAGGCTGGGTTCTTAGTCGGAGGCAATCAAAATCTACCCAGAAAACCAACTTGGAAGCCAATTCTTAAAACACAACATCAAGAAATAATTTTAGGACTAAATAGTAAGAAGACATCCTAGGTCTGTCTGGGAACTCTTGGCAGTGGTCCCACCAAGTAACTCAGTCACAACTGATGATATTGAGTACTAAAGGAGGCACTGGTCAAATTAAGATATGGTTTCAGCTCTACTCAACCATACAAGGGATACTTAACCTTTCAGCATGTTTTTACTTTCCTCACTCATAGGCCCAAGACTAGATGAATTGTGAAGTATTCCCCCTACATACAACTCCACTATTGTGCTGAAGCAAAAGTACTCAGGGAATCTCCCACTTGGCTCTCTAGCTTTTCTCGCTGCTTGAGGGACAGAGGTCCATGGTCTTATTTAGTTCCTTCATAATTTGCGATGGAAAGCAATACATTTATGAGAGGAGAAAAAGGAACTCTGTTGTGAATGGTGGGTCAGCAAGGAAGTACTTCTGCTTAGTGGGTACAGGTATGGGTACCCAAGCACCCATGTGACATAACAGGCATGAGGACTCAGGGTCTGCTAAGCACTAGCCACACTCATGCACGGTTTTGCCACAAGTTAATAAAAGATAAGAGTTCAAGGAGTTTTAAAGAATATGGAGGCAACTTTACTAACCACACATTAATGTCAGTATGCCCTTAGCTACATGGAAAGAGCAGGAAGTCATCTACCCACCATGTAACTGACAAATGCTAGACCCAGGAGCATCATGTAGCAGAACAACTCACACTTCCAAAATGCCAAGACACCCATCAAATCCCATTAGTAAATTCAATAAGCCTTACCTTGACAAAATGTGTTGTTAACCCGCTTATATCCTTGTAGGCATTCCATCATTTGAGTATATCCATGGTAGGCTATAAGTGGGGAAAAGAAATCCTTCATTACATGAGTAACTTAAAATCTGATGGTACCATTATGGCATTAGTAGACTTATCATTTACAAGTTATAGATACCAATAATGAACTTCACAAGTGCTTTCACCTCATGCTTCTTTTCAGTATAGTTTCTATTTTACAAGAGCTGTAGTCCTAGAAACATGCCAACAAATATTTATTATGTTAACTGAATCATAAGACTGTTTTGCATTATCTTCCAACTAGTGATTAAATATTCATTTCATAAGATGCATTCCTCTACAGTCATTTATTTCAGAGAACTGGGGGTTAAAAGGGGAAATGCTGGCTTGTGGAAGTTGCTCCATTCATCCCTTGGCCTCATGTCAAGCATCATCCCATATAATGAAAACACTGATATGGATGCCTACAGAAACTGGGACCTCAGCTATGAGTTCCTCAAAGAAAAAATGATCATATTTAACAGTCTCTGCAAGGCACAGAGTCGGGCCAGATGATCTCTCAAAGTCTTCCTCTTCTTAGGATTCAGTGTTAATTTTCTTCTAAAACTGTATGAAGGCAAGAGACTTGTTCACACTAAGCACATTGCTAATAGATGACAGACTAGTTAATGAAATCATTTACAGATTTAAAATTAAGCTTTTACAGCAAAAGAAATTATCACCAAATGAAAGGTTTTATATGTTGTTAAACAAAAAACTTTATTAGCTAAAAGCCACTTGAAAGTTGAAGTTTAAACTATTTTGAGTGAAAAAAAAAAACCAAACACAAAACAAAAACAACAAAACAAGGGCATGGAACCTGAAACCATCATATATAGCAGCCAAGGGAAGTCTCTCTTCCAACATGAATATGATTTAGAGAGTAGTACCATCCAAGGAAAGGACAGTTTTTAAGGAAAATGTGACTTTGACTGTGCTTCTCCGTGGTGAGTCACTTTAGACAGCACAAGCAGATTAAATGCCAAGCTCTTAACATTGGATTCATTCATCATCCCCACTGCCCTGAAAACCAAAGCAATTTCTTCAATTCATGTATCAATTGAGCCAACCTATGAACTTATTTTCATCAACATTTGGTTAAAAGAACAACTTTGTCCTTTCCTGTTCAAGTGAAATCACCATCAAGACTGAACTGTGGAGCTAACAACACCATATAAAGCAACAAATTCTTTCCCAGATGATGCAATGCCAGATACAAATGACTGGAGGTCAGGAATGGCCTTAGGAATTAAAGGGGGAGAGATGATATGAAATCCTTTACCTCTAACCCCTAACTAACCTCTGTCACTCTTGGCTCCTTTGGAATTTAGAAAATAGAAGAAATAGAAATAGCTAAGATTTGGAGAAAAGACACAAAGAAGCAAGTATGGGAAAAGAAAACAAGAAGGAAGATGGAGAAAACATTAAGACACAGACACTGAGACCAAAACCCAAGTTGGAGGAACTCTTCTTACCCTTATGCTTAGACCTAACAGCGGGAAGCATGTCACCACCACAACATTATTAGACAAATTCACATGGCCAATGAAGGGTGCATGGCTCCCAAAACAGATGGAAATGTGTTTTCAACAATTTAGATCCAGATTCCTGGTTAATGGCTCATCAGAATAATGCAAATGACAGCAGTGACAGTCAAGTTCATATCACTCAAACTCTAAACACCATGCCCTTTAAATAATTCCAAATAGATTCCAGAGATCCTTCATTTAGATAACTATGATAATTTAGATAACAGGTCTTTAAGTCGTGTGGTTTGTGGAGGGGTCATCATTCTACCAACTACATAGAAGTTTGTACTGCTAATCATTATTCAATCATCTTGAAAAATCTATTCCCTCACTACAATAGCTCGTGTGTTTTTTCCCCCTCTTTAATGAAGAACTAACTTTAACAAGCAGAAATGTGTATAAATGAGTCTTCTAAGAAACATTAGTAGTGTCAACTTCAGGTATTCAGAGAAGTCCAAATGACAAAAAAAAAAAAAAAAAAAAAAAAGTGTTTACATATTACTATGCTGGGAGAATAATATAAAAGAGGTAGAAAGTCTGAACCACCAGATTTTAGGCTAAATTTTTATGCTAAACAAAGAGGTTTAAAAGGCAAGTGAGGGCCTGGAGTGATAGCTCAGTAGTGAAGAACACTTGTTGCTCTTACAGAGGTACCAGGACAGACTCAGTTCCCAGCATCTACATGGTGACTCACACCATCCATAACTCCACTTCCAGGAGATCTCATACTCTCTTCTGAACTCTGTGGTTACAAGGCCCAAATGAGGTACACAAATGTGTATGCAAGGAAAAGCCTCATAAAATAAATAAATCTTAAAAAGTGTTAAAGACAAGTAAAACTATTAATCCAATCAACCATTACTTAATATGAATAAATAAAAATCATCTGGTTGAAGCAAATGTGATGTCCTTTTTAAAATACGGGAGAGGGGAACAATTATAAAGTCTTTTTAAAATGTCAGTAGGAGGGCTGCAGGAATAGCTCAGCTGTTAAAGTCTAGGCTCACAACCAAAAATATAAGAAATATCAGCAGAAGTTAATGATGCATTCAAAAACTAAAGCTACAATCTGTTGCAGAGAAGAGGGGAATGGAATGTTATAAACCTAGATTTACTCAAAGAACAGTTTCTGCAAAACACTCTAAGGGAAAACCACAGCATGTTGTTTGAAGATGGGGGCAGTATAACAGGAGTATTAGGAACAGGGAGACAAAATACTAGGCTTCATAATTCCTCATTTCTTTTTCACAAATCAATAACCAGTCAATACCTCATCTGCTCTTTTTTTCATAAAGGAGATCTGTAGCAGAATAAAATCTATGGCCTATGATGTGGATAGTCACAAAATTTCCATTTAAGGACTCTAACCTAATAAATAATAACTGTACTGACTTTTTAAAAAATAAGGTTTGAAACACTTGTTCACCATTTTAGAAGCCGTCCATTTCCTACTCCCCAGGGCCAGAAGGATTGACTTTGCTCATCAGTTCTTCACAGTCTCCCACATATAAGAAATTAAACTGTAGAAGGTGACTGATAACTGAGCATATTTACAAAAGAACTGATATGATAGTTTTAATAGTCTTGGAATGTTTCTAGGTAATGCTGGTTGTAGCACTATGTTCTGGAATACAGCCAGGGATTTCTCTGAAGATCTAAGGGACTCATCATTAAGAGCCATAGTACGAAAAGAGGTATGCTCTATTAACCAGTAAAGAAACAATGACATGTCACTTACATGGCTTCTTGGGGCATTTCTGGCATTTGTTAAAGCCCCAGGAGGTTCCCACTGTCCCACAGCAGTCCTCTTGCTTTGAAAGGCCAGGGAGCGCTTTGCCACACTGCAAGGAGGTGTGAAATGGGGAGGTTAACTGAGTGCAGACTGCTCAGCCCCAGAGCTGGGGTGCTTCCCAGTCATTTTTTATAAACAGTTCCCTTGATACCATGCAATTACAGAGAAAAAGAATGGCTATAAAACTTAGAGACCAAATACTAGGGCAGAGGCAATACAGCACACAAGTGAATGAGCTCATTTCCATATATGAACTCCTTTGCATTTGTAAAATCTTATGAACATCTGAAGCAGCAGCACAGGTCCATGTACAAGGTTTACGGATTTTCCCACTTGTCTGGATTTTCCCTAACTGTCCCCTGTCCCCTCACCTGGGGAGTCCACTCTTGGGTCTCCCCACAATAATTCCTTGCACAACATGTTCCTTCGTAGGCTTGTTCTTTCATTGTTCCTTTGCTCTGGATTTATTAAGCACTTATATTACTGGGATACAAAGATGGACATATGCACAAGATTGAGATGGGCAGCCCTAAAACTGTAAAATGAGCTGTGAAGTCAACAAGGGAGGAATCATAGAACCTGAGGAGGACCAAGAAGGGGCAGGCCAAGAAGGGGCAACCTAAGAGATGACCACAGGCTGAAGCAGATCAGTTCTGCAGACACTAATGCTCCAGGGAGATCAGTCAAACTGGAAAGGGGCTGGCAATTTTAATCAAGACCAGCAGTCAGAACAGATGCCCCTAGAACTATATAGTTCCATATTGTCAAATATTAAGGTCAGGTGAGACTCCTAGTCAACCACAGGAGATCAGGTGATCCTGAGGCAGTGGACTGAAGTTACTCAGAACTACCTGAAAATCGATCCTGTCCTGCAAGATTACTCAAGGACCAGATGGCAATGAGACTGACTTGATGCTCACTCCCTGGCTGCACAGGATAAGCTCACACCCCACATCTTTGTCTTGTGTACAAACATGGATAATCTAAGGGGCTCCTCTGCTTTGCCAAAGAAAAATCCTCAGATGATTTCCAGAGTCATCTTTTCTAAAAAAAAATCTGGTTACATAACTCTTCTGACTAATGACCCCCAGCAACAATATCTGCTGCTATCCCCAGGCAGGATAAAGAAGTCCCCTCTGGTCTCACTTTAGGCTGCATCTTGTTGCCTTCCACCTCTGAGCATCTATTTAGGCTTGGCAAAGGACCCTTTCTGATTGTCTGAACAACACAGGTCTGTTTGAATGCTCTCTCTCTCTCTCTCTCTCTCTCTCTCTCTCTCTCTCTCTCTCTCTCTCTCTCTCTCTCTCTCTGTGTGTGTGTATGTGTGTGTGTGTCTCTCTCTGTTTCTGTCTCTCTATCTCTTTCTGTCTGTCTCTGTCTCTCTGTCTCTGTCTCTGTCTCTCTCTTTCTCTCTTTGTGGTACTCTCCTATTTTTTCTTTCCTCCAACTTTGTTTCTACCATGAGAATCAGCACTGGCTCTTCGAGTCATGATTCAATTTCTTTACTTCAAACATGATGCTGCCTGGGTCCACTACTACCAGTTTCAGTCCAGGGCTTGTGTCTCATCTTTATATCCCCAAGCAGGACACATTTCAAATGCTCAATAATGCCAAGTGGATCAATTACTGTGGGAAAGCCCATCAGTGGTTAGCATACATGCCCCAGGGCAGGGGGCTATGCACAATGAGGGAAAGTGAAAGCAAATGGTGATCTCTACAAGAACAAGATCTGGCAGGCCTCCATGGACAATGTTTCCTTCCTGCTGGGTCCAGGCATGCCTCAGTCTGACTGAGGCTCTGAGTAACTACATACATCACTCATAAAGCAAAACCACATCAGAGAAGTCCAGCTAGGGTAACAGCATGGTGTTGGTGTCTTTAGGCTTTTATGATTTTATATGATTTTAATAATTTTGACAAGTGTTATATGCTTTCCAAAAGCAGCTTGTGATAGTGGTTAAAACAGTAACTGAGATACTCTAGAAGCCTGGGTATGGATTCTGCTCAAGGACTCCATACACACACACACACACAGTTAGATGAATTTTCTTATCCATTACATAATAGCACGTTTCTACATGCTCATGAACTTGAAAGGTAAAATCCATGTACAATACTGAGTCTATGTCTGATGTGTAAGTGCTAAGTAAGCTATTACTTTTATCACTATCATTATCATCATCATCTGAAAGTTTCTTATTACAGATGTCCCACACCAGATCCAAATTGTCAGATTCTTCAGGGAGCAAAGGGCATATGAATGGATTGAAGTGGACTGTGAGTGTTCTGTGAAACAAGCTGGGTAGTCTAACTGTCCATTTAAAAGTATCATAAATAACCAGAAATGCATTTCTAGGAAAAAATGACTTCCCTGGAATAAAAGATAGTCCTGAAGACATTTAAAGTTGTTCTATATTTGAGAATAGCCGTGTGTGTGTGTGTGTGTGTGTGTGTGTGTGTGTGTGTGTGTGTGCAAATGTGCCTAAGGGAGGTGAACAAGGCCAAGGTCACTACATCCATGACACCTGATAGTTACTCCTCAGATAGGAAGAGATAAGCATGCTTTTCTTGAAAGAGGCAAGAAAGCAACCCAGTTGGTAGAATGGACATTGCTTGTGTGACTGTTATAAACGAGTGCACCAATAGAGAAGCCTGTATGTAGGTAGCTGTGTGCACTACATGTTGAATGGGAATGCTCCAATCCCAGATCTGGACCTAACCCAGGTCCAAGACAGGAAGCACAAGCATACAGGTGCACGTGCACACACACACACACACACACACACACACACACACACACACACACACACTACACCACCATAAAAGAAGATAAAGAATCAAGGTGAAGACAAACTACCTGAATCAGGATAGTTGCCTAAGTCCTTGAGCCTAACCACAGACAATTTAAATAAAGATTAGGAGCAGGAAAGGAAAGGGGACAATAACTCAGTATAAAACAAGGAACAAATAAAAACACAGAGTTCTCCATTGCAGAAACCTGGCTGCCAACATCTGCTTAACATTCTCTTCCAGCTTCATAAATTGGTTGGGCTTATTTGAGACACCAACCACTTTCCACATAGCTCATTCTCTGGGCTCTTCTCTTAATCAGGCGAAACACTCAACACTTGCCGATTTTATATGCTCAAAATGTTAGTGGCAGTTAAAATCCAATTTTCACCTTGGATTCCTAGAATGTTTTATTTGGTAGGAAAAAAATAAATCATTTCCCTCTACTGGGCCTCCAAAAAGGTACAAGGTTTTCATTACATGATCCAAGCTGCTTTATCCCATGGCTTTATTTTTGCAGGTCTACAGCCAAGGGCAGCACAAGCAATCAAATTGGTGGAATGAATGGGGTGCGTAGGTGGTACCATGGCACTGTGTGTCTAGAAATTGGGTCTACACAGCACAGGAATGAGCTATGAGGGATGGAGTCATGGTTATAAGGTACAAGTTTTCTATCAGTCTCATCAACTATTTAAAAATAAAGAAACTTCAGGCTTTAGCAAGAAGTGTGTTGTGAAAGATCTCTGTGGTCACACTCAAATCTTTTACCCAAGAGACTACCAGATACCATCAGTCTTATCTGAGTGTAGTCAGAAGTACCCAGAGGAGGCAAAAAGTTAGGCCAACAGATGTCTCTCCCACACCAAAGGGCCACAGTAGGAAGAATAAGATAGAATAGAATGAGGTTGGGATGCTTTTCTCTAAGACTGGGAAGTTCAACTTCTCCACAAGATGAACTCACATGGGCATAGACTCCCCTAGCAACATTCACATGCAGAAATCTAGGTGGTTTTTACAAATGAAAAACATAAGTAGAATTTCTCCCATGGAGTTAATCAACACATTCCCAAAGGAAGATCATCAAACATTTCAGAACCCATCTTATATAATGTTTACCCCTGTACTTAACTCTACTAAGTCAAATAGCAAGGTGCTCTAACTCCTCAGAAAACACCCATATCCTTCAGTGCTAGTGAAGGGACACTAACCCCATTTATTTGCTAGGATCCAGCTAGGGCAGGGGAAGCAGAATATTCAGGCAACCAGACCAGACCTAAGAAGATCAGCTGAAGAATGGAGCACTGATCAGCCTACATGTGGACATGATGGCAATGTGGAGATTTATTAAATAAGCCTATTGCGTTCCAGAAGTTATCAGCAGGATTGAAGACCCAAACGCACTGGAAAAGAGGATTCATCTCACAATGTAGATGATCTTTCCACTGTAAATGTTCCTACCTAATGGGAAATAGTGACCTCTCTGGTGAGAGCTGAGTCTGATGGATCATCTCTCAGGAATGTTCAAGCTGCAAAGTGATGACCTCTGTGTGGTTTCTTGAAGGCTTAAGATTCTGAGGTCAGTATGTGCTGCTAGGTTACATGACTCCGTTTAGAAAATATAGACTACTAAAAGATAGAGCCAAGTTCAAGGACTTCTGTTATTTTAATAGGGCCAAGTCTGGGCTGATCAGCTCCTAGCCCTCTCCTTTGTCTGCTTCTACTTCCTTATCTCTAGAATCTTCACTGAGTCTAAACCTCTGTTCATTAGACTTAGGGAAACAAGACAAAAGAGGAAAAAAACCAATAGCTCCACTTGACCTTGATTTATGAAAAATGAGTGACAAAAGCTTTAGACTCTTCTTCTCCACCTCGGTTAATGGAGGCTGTACTTCAGAAGATTAGGTCTTCATACAATCCATGGGTTAGAGAGACCCTTCATTAGCACTGAAGGTTCTGGAAGTTTCTGGGGAGTTAGAGCATGCTGTTATTTGACTTGGTAGAGTTTAAAGTATATTTCACAATGCAAAATAATTATGAGCAATGGTATAAAGGCCTTCAATTATGTAGCTAATTATCAATAATTAGCTGATTGTGGGAAATGTACTTAAACCCTTTTTACCTGCTTGAGAATATACCTCTTCAGATTTTAACCTCAGTTTTGAGGTAAAAGCACAAAACTTTGCAATTGAAGTTAAATTGTGATCATGGTTCCCTTTAGATCCTCACAAATCAAAATTCACCATCTGGCAATCTGAGCTTATCATGTTTGACAATGAAAAAGCTCACTATTAGAGTTTCTTGAAAGATGCATGGTAACTGGGAAAACCTGTTATAGACATTAGAACATGGTTTATGACATTTCATAGTAAAACTGATACTCAAGGGTTTTTGCTTCACTGTGTTAGGTCCTGGAGAAGGAAAGCCTAGTAGTCAAGAAAAGAGATGAGTCCTAATTGAAAACCATTAGACCTCAGTCAATACCCCAGCTCTCTTACTAGGATTGGGATATTCCACAGATCACCCTGCCTCTCTGGAACAGTAATAAGACTCTAGAATAGTAGTCTTGACCTCAAACAGTAGTGAGAGTAAATGATGAATGACTAAGCAGGTGTGGGATCTAGCCCTGTGAAATATCCTACACTATACTTTGGTAAGCGGAGTGTAGGTTGAATCCCAGGTCTCATTCACCTGCTCCCTTGCACGGGTAAAATTATAACCATACTTAAAGGGCCTGTCATCTTATAGGCTCTGTGAAGATTTCTGTTAAAACTGTTCAGATATTTCACTATAAGAAGGGTCATCCCAGGAAGACAGTACAATGCCAAAGGACATACTGTTTAGTCTCACTAGTTGAGATATTTAAAAATGTCTATAGTGAAACCTTAGAAATCATCCTCATCACATGTATGTAACTCATTTTGTTATCAAGAACTATTCTATAATGAACTATGAATACTTCAAGCTAGAATAAAGGGCATCTTCTCCCAAAGAAAACATGGCACTAAGCCAATAGAACAAATAAACTTAAAATGTTAAAGCAATACAGTTTTTTTTTAAATACTCCCAGGAGTTCACTGAGGGAAACTAATGGGGGAAAATGAAAGTCTGATCCATTGTAACTCTTGCAAAAGTACACAGGTATAAGTTCAGGCAAGTGCTGAAATGAGGAAGTGACTCAAGATATTACTGCTGGGGACAGACTCCAGAGGGACACAATAGCTCTCCCAATGCAGATGGCCAACATTAACTATGAGCAGACAGGGTAAGGAAGCATGGAGGAAGGCAACTTGGCATGAAGGGACAAAGGGAGGGTACAGAGAGCTGGAGAACAGGATGGTGCTAAGTCATGGAGAATTTTCCAAATTTGGGGTTCAACTTCTAGTTGGACTTAAAATTCAACCAGGAGACAGGAAAGTAGCACACTAGTCCTTTTCTAAAGTCAGTTGACTTTTGCATTGCTTAAAAAAAACTTACATATTTTAAGGAACAGTCGATACAGGGATATTGATGGCTAATCAATAGAAAGAGAATAAGGGCCCTTACGAAGGTATAGTATGAGGCCTGGGAGATGGCTCATTAGAGAAATCACTTGCTGTGCAAATGTGAGGGCTCCAGAATTTGAATCTCCGTAATCCATGTAAATGCCAGGCAGGAATAGTATCCGACTGTGATCCCAACACTCCTGAGGCAGAGACAGGCCATCCCCAGTACAAGTTGGCTTTCTAAAGTTGCAAGAATTGGTGAGCTTCAGGTTCTGAGGGAAACCCTGTCTCCATAAATATGGTAGAGAATGATGGATAAAAACACTGGATGTTAACTTCAGACTTTGGCATGCACATTCAAACTTACATACATGCACACACACCACATACTCATAAACATAAGCATTGAAAAGAGAAAGTATGGTTTTCTGCATCTGATAATCAGAAATGTAAAAATGACCAATCACGGTACAATATATCATTCATGGGAAATGGAGAAGAAATTGTATTCAAGATAAACACATTCAGGAATATTCAAAGAACCAAAAAATAATAAAGCTGGATTAAAGGCCCTTTCATTATACTTTTCAGATAATGGGGAAGTTTAAACTTAGCAAATGATTTCCTTCATATAACAAATGTTGTTCAGTCACAATCTAGGGCAATGGCTCTCAACCTTCCTAATGCTGTGACCCTTTAACAGTTCTTCATGCTGTGGTGCCTCCCACCTGTAATTTTATTACTGTTAGGAATTGTAGTGTAAATATTTTGGAGACAAAGGTTTTTAAAAGTTGTTGCAACCCACTGGCTGAGAACCATTGATCTAGGAAATCATAACACCAAATGAAACCCGTAGACTGCTACCTAACTACCCATTTGAGCTCATTTTCAAAGGTAAACTGACCATTATTTAAAGCCTTGTGGGTGTGGTGTGTGCGTCTACATGTGTGTGCATGTTCACATGTATTCCTGTATGAGACTATACACCCCGTGAAGAGACAGTGTAAAAGGGTAGAATAAGAATAAGAAAAAGAAAGAAAGAAAGGAAGGAAGAAAGAAAGAAAGAAAGAAAGAAAGAAAGAAAGAAAGAAAGAAAGAAAGATCAAGGAACCAGGAAGCATCAGTGTTGGTCTCTACCTGCCGCAAACTCAGTAGAATCTAGACACTAAGTGAATTAATTCTCTGAATGTCAGTCTCTTAATTAATAAGATTGCAAAGACAACCCAACTAATACACAATTAATGTACTTAAATTTAATGATTTTATAAAGGCCACAGTACAGAACTGAGGCTGTGAGGGAATAATGGTCAAAAGTTTTAATCTGTCACAGTCACCCAATAAAGATCAGTGTTCCTTAAACGTCCTCTGCCTACAAGCCTGACTAACTGGAGCCCATGACCCTATAGCTTTCCAACTGTCCTCAAAGAATGACTAGGACCCATGTCACCAGTGATGACTATAGTATATTTTCAGCCCTCTCTTGACAACTCATACATACAAAATTGCATCCACCTACCTAAAATTAGGTATGGTTCTTAAACGTTTCCTGCCTGATTATAAAGGATAGGGACAACAGTCATTTTATTATTGATAAACAAATTCTCGGAGGTATGCATAACATTCATAGAGCTGTAGATTTTGCAGGTATGGAGCTTGCATGCAAAGCCACATGATGGCCCATTCACTCACATGATACAGCTGCATCCTCTAAAAGCCCTCTGTCCCAGTGCCGTCCTCACTTGCACTCACATTCAAAAGCATGCTGCTCAAACACACTGGCCCAGACCCTTGAGGATGTCAGCGAGCAGAAGCACCACCCTCACTACTGTGACTCTAGTTGAGGAATAGAAGTCATATTTCGTAAGAATCTTTCACATCTCTCTACAAAATTGAGAAAAAGTCCTTTATGGAAAACTCTGATTGTACATAAGAGACTGAATTCATCTGACACCTTGATTAAGATCTTCGCTGCTATGTCATTAGCAACCTTTCACAGAAATGTCTCTCCTTTGGTGAAGTAACTCCTGTCCAACTTTCATGCAAAATGGCTCAACTTTGGCTCCAAACCAAACTGGAAAGCCTTACCAAGAGTTCTTCCACATCTCTGCACTAAATCCTTAAATATATTTATTTTTATGTGTCAGTGCTAAACGTACCAAATATTTGAACACAGCTATTAATGCAACAAGAGTAACATATTTGATAAGCTAGCTCTGAGGGTCTGTCTTTCTAATGGAGAATTCTCTACCATGGCTCACTGGCAGGGCAACAGGCATTGTCCCATAAAAAAGAATGGGAAAATGCTTAAATGTTTCCAGATTTTCTAAAAGAACTTGTAAAAAAATTGCTTTGGCTTGAGCAGAACATTCTTCATGGGCAAGTTTTTTTTTTTTAGTCCACCAGCTTTCTTTTATTAGAGTAATTAATACAATGTTAGGCATTTGGGGTATCTGATATATGCATAATCCTCTGATATTTCAGGGTATTGATTTTATAAAGTGTCTGCTGTGACTAGGGCATTTACAGCTGGAAATGTATCCACACTGATTTCTGACAGTATATTTGCTTAAAGCCTGCTGAAGCCAAACCATGGACTTCAAGGAACTTCAGACACCTACTTTAGTTTATGAAATGGTATTTTTAAACACATTGGTTTTTAATGTTAACGTCCTAAGGAGAAAATATTCTTAAGGTCCTGACATATGATTCTCCTTTGTATCTTTCCTAAATAAATCATCAAATCCAGCTGTCTACATTCTCCACCTCTGAGATTTCAGAATTTTGACAGACAAGTCTTCCAGGTTGTGGATCTGTGTATTACTGGTCTTCCTCGGCAGCTAAAAGAATAATAAAGAATAAATAAGTTCTATCATGACTCTATTTTCACATAATTCTCACTATGCTTTCTTCTGAAGAAAAGCAACAGAACAGGCAATCAAATGCAGTACTAGAGAGAAAAGAAGTCAAATTTATTTCATTTATATTATTAATTTTAATTTCTATAAAATACTAGATGCATTGTGACATTTTCATACAGGTACATACTGTTAAATTTATTTGAAATTCTATTGTTTATTTCTTTAAGTACACTGGATACTTGTCTATGTTAAGTTTCATTGTGTAGCAGTTCCCTTTCTGTCTCTATGGAGATGGTCAAAAGAACAAGGGCCATGTCAGGTCTCAAAGGACTATGCAAAAAATGCAGGCCTCCCATTTGGTTAAGCTTTTAGTGTTTCTTTGTCCCACCCAAATATACAGAACTTACAACTACTTATTACCTGTGGCTTGGATGTAACTTGTGGAGAAAAACTGGAAGCCACAAATAAAAGTAACAGGTTCGTTTACATGCCTGGGCACAGGAACTTGCATTGTCTGCTGCCCTTTCACTTAGACAGAAAAATTATTGCCCAGCAAATGGCCACTGGTTTCTCCACATATCCCAGCTACTAAACAGGCAAGTCTGTCTGGCTGCCCTAACAAACTACCATAAACTAAGTAGCTTTGTGTACATGAATGTATGTATAGAAGTTAGAAGTCAACCTTGGTATTGTAGCTCAGGCGGTGTCCACCTTGTTTTGTGAGGCAGGGTTTGTAAGTTGCCTAGAGCTCACCAAGAAAGCTAGGCTGGTCAACAAGCCCCAAGAAACTTCTTGTCTCTGGGATGACAAACACCTACCACCATGCCTATCTCTCTCTCTCTCTCTCTTTTTTTTTTTTTTTTTTTTTTGCTTTTTAATGGATTCATCCTTTCATAGCAGGAACTTTACAACCAATCTTTCTTCCCCAAACCAATCATGGCTTTGACAATAGACATTCATTTTTCAGTTGTAGATTTTGGATGCCCAAGATTAAGGTGCTAGCTTGGTCAATTCCTGTCTTGTATTCAGCAGCTGTTTGGTTCTGTGTTCACATACTCTCTTGCTTATGAGTCTACAGGAAGGAAGAAGCATTCTGGTATCCTTTCTTCTAATGATACTAATCCCAATCTGTCATGGTCCCACCCTTATGACTTCATCTAACCTCAAGTATGTTTTTAGTCTCTACTCTCTGATATAGTAATCATCAGTAGTTTTAATACATGAAGTTAGGGAATAGGAACATGTAACTGACTAGCAAAAAGTGAAAAATGGGATCAATGTTCCTAAAAGCATCTTTATTCCTCAGCTACGGGAATCAAGTATCTTTGTGTTTCTATTCTGGCAAAGTTCAGATATTCTGAATAGTAAAGCAATAATGTACTAGAACCATCCCCAGCTAAGGTCCCCAAGGAAGACAGTTCTCTGCTTTCTTGATGCTATCCAGTCCATGCAAAATGCAAGCACTTGCTAGGTTTGTCACAGTTGCAAAGCCTGTGCCAACTGGAGCAGCATGGATACAATTAGCAATGATTCATATGTGCCCATTACTCAGCTCATCCTAAGTTGCTTTGCCCTCATGAAAAGTACAAGCTTAACAGGAAGAGGAACAAAAGCAACTACTTGAACATAATTAAATTAGAAATAGTCTGACTAGCATCTAATGCAACAATAATTCAGAAAAGGAGCAAAGTGGATTGAAGAAAACTCTTTGGAGGAAACGACAGTTGAAGGGACCTATCGCAAGTCAGGACAGGTTGGAGACAATGGGACAGGGTATTCACCACAACTGATATTTGACTAGATTGCTCTGCTCATATGTCCTGTGCATATGTTAATAGTGCCTATGACTGAGAATTTTTTTAAATTAAAAAAAAAGAAAGGGAAATATGTCAAAAGTGTCACAGCAAAAGAAGACAGGACTCAGATGTCCCAGGAGAATTCTCAGTCCAAAGTGTGATGAAATGAGGCCAGAGATGTGGCAAGCTTGCTAAAATGGAACAATAGCTCCAGACTTGGACCTGATGAATCAGCACACATTAGTCCCAACTTCTCTGGGCCTCCAGTTTCACATAGCTTAGATGGGAGGCACAAATACATACTTTCCCTTTCTGTTACATTGTTTCAAAGGTCAAGTATGGCCATGACTGTGAACGTTCTCCATCATCTATCAATTTTACCAAAATGCCCTGGTGTACTAAGAGGCTTGCCTCAAAGCCACAGAATGTGAAGACTGTGTTCTTAACTGTTTAAGCTTGCCCATTCTAAATAAGTCCTCTGTGAAATGGTGATCCTGGAGACACTGCCGTCTTGTTTGAAATATCTGGAGCTCCTCAGTTCACATTTTAGAATGAGAATTCTCTTCAGAACTTAGGATATATTTAAAACACTCTTGGTGATGGCAAATCCTTGAAACCAGAGTTGACTTGTCCATTCTAAGCTTTCTGACTCCTTGAGGAAGTAAGAAGATGACAAGCAAGGACAAATTCTTACTCAGCGCTGGAAAGCTTTTTCTTCAGTTCAGGCAACTCAGAACTATACAATAGCAGGGTTGGACAGACAGCTCATTCAGTGGTTAAGAGTACATACTGCTCTTGTAGAGGAACTGAATGCAGATCCCAACACCCATGTCAGGGCATTCACAACCATCTGGAACTCCAGCTTTGATAGATCTGTTCACTTCTAGCCTTTGAGATTACCTGGATTCGTGTATCTCCCACACACAAATACACATAATTGCAATTAAAATAAACATGAGAAAAATGATGCAATGGCAGTATCACAAGGGAAAATATACAGCCTCTGGAGGTGATCTTATAATCACAAAAACTCTTCTTGCCTATAAATAGTTTTTATACATAAATGGAGGAGGAAGAAGGTGAAGGTAGAAGGGGAAGAAAAATGTAACACTATTGTCATATCAGGAATGGTGTGGGACAGATATGAACAAATTTTACATTTCTCTGTCCAGAGACCTACAGGACTGACCCCAACTAACAATTTGAGTAACAGGGGAAAGGCTACCATAAATGCCCTTCCCTGATAATGACATGGACAACTAACTTATCCACCATCATGGAGCCCTTACCTAGTAGCTGATGGAAACAGAAGCAGACACCCACAACTAATCACTGAGAAGAACTGGAATCCAGATGCAAAGAGGGAGGACAAGACCATGCTACAGAAACACATAGAGACAGCTGACCTGAACAAGGAGGAGCTAATGGACCCTCAGACTGATAGCTGGGAAGCCAGCATTGGGCCAACTCAGACCCCTGAACATGGATCTCAGCTAGAAGGACTGAACAGTCTAAGAGACCTCAGACAGTGGAACCAGGATGTATCCCTGGTGCACAAAAGGACTTTGGGAGCACATTCCCCATGGAGGGATAATCCCCTAACCTAGAGACAGGAAAGAAGTCCTAGTCCCTAGTCCAAATGACTTGACAGATTTAGATGACCCCTCCTGGAGGGCATCATTCTACATGTGGAGTGGGGGGGGATGGGAGGGGAGAATGGTTGTTGGGCATGAGAGAATGGGAGAGAGGGAAAGAGAGAAGGAGGGAAGGAGGGAGAGGGAACTGGGATCAATATGTAAAATAAAAATAAATTAATATAAAAAATCTTACATTTCTCAGAATACCTCATAAAATTGTTGCAAACTGTTCACTCTTACTAACCCAGATGATTCTACTTCAGTTTAGTAAATATTAATTCTACCCGATGGAATGAGGACATGAAGTGACTTTAGTGCCTAGAAATTCCAGCAGTAATTCTTTAAACATTCTTGTAGTGTGTCAGGTCTAAAACTCCATCAAGACATGCTATGTTCTCTTCAAACTCCCTTCAACACATTCATAACTTTGCCAGTATCAGAGGTGGCTTACCAAAAGCCCCAAACTCTGTTTCATAATTATTTTCAATGTCTGTTCCTGTGTGAAAACCAGGAGTCTAGTAATTAGTAGGTTTATGGTTTTGGTGTGCCCTAAAGGCAAAATATGGAAGCTTGATATTCTATGTCACGGCAAAAGTATTTTCATGGCCAATAAAATGGGGGCAAAAATCTGGAAAAAGAGTCAGGGAAACCCAGTGATGCATCCCAGACTTGCTTCTGGATGGAACAAGTCCGGGAGAGTGAAGATTTGAGGTTGACAAACTTGTGACACGTACAGAGCATCTGCCTAGGTGAAGACTAGACAGTGGGCTACAGGAAGTACCGTGTCTGGACCCCACACATTCTGTGAAGAAAACTACCCCGGTTCTGAGAATCTATATTTAGCTCTCCCAATATCTGAGCTCCACATTCCTCTTCCCAGTAAGACTAGCAGTTCTCCCCCTTCTGGCAGAAACCTGGCAACAAGAATGTTCTCTGTTCTCTCTCCCATGTGGTATCCCCACCCCCCCCACTCCCCGGCTTTGGATCCTATCTTTTGTGTTTCGATGATCTTTCTCCACTCCAGGCAAGAGGGACCCTTATAGGCTGTCAGGCAGAAACTGCAGGAACAAGACCAGTGAACACTTAAGACCTCCAGTACCTATCACTGAGACATGCACACTACCTTCAGCAAAATCTTCTGATATTGACACAAGCATGGATACAAAGCACAGCCATGTTAGAGCCACTAGAGACATGGACTCACTAACACTCAATTAAGTGTTTCTTGGACAAGGGAGCACTTGAGAAGGACACTGAAGAAAAACCCAGATGGCATAGGAAGTGGCTAGTGTTGATGACTTATTCCTCCAGAAGGAGGCCAAACCTCAGTAAATGTGGTCAGCATACCCAGACTGAGAGCTCTGTTCACGAAGAAGACAGATGACTGGGAAAGCCAGCTCTGCCTTCCCAAACCTCCAGCAAGAAGACCTCTAAAAGACCCAAGCTCACATCCTGAGCAAGCCAGCCCTAAAGACACAGGTGACAGTCAACAGAAAGTGAAATGAAGACCAGACCTTTACTTCCACCTTCTGCTGAGCCAGGCAGTGAACTCTGTTGTCCCCAGAGCACTAGTGAATGAGAAAGTCAAAGTTTTATCATCATCATTTATTCTTTAAAAAAGAAGTTCTATTTCGTTTATGTATCTATTTGGGGGAGGGCTGGTATTTGCATGTGCCAAAGCATGTATGAGGTGGACAGAGGGACAACTTGTGGGAGTCTGTTCTTTCCTTCCACCACGTGGGTCCCTGGGGTCGAACTCAAGTCATCAGGCTCGTCAGCAGGTATCTTTACTTATCAAATCATCTCACTAGCCCCACATTTATTCTTCAGTCACCCAATCCGTTTTGGTAGTTTCTGGATTCCATTTAGGAAAATAACCAATGTGAAAGTGTTAAGATAATGCCAACATGGGACAAAGCTAGGATTTCCATTTTAGCTCTAGGCTCACTCCATTAATATATAGAGTCAGTCTATAATATGTAGACATTAAAGAGAATCTTTCTAAACAAAACTTAGTGTTCTAGCTCTGTTAACTGAGGAATAAATTACTTTCCCATCACTGAGAAACTAGTTTGAAAGTCTTCCTCTTTTCCTCCCTCCCCTCTTTCTCCCTCCCATATACTTCCCCAATCTCTCATTAGTTTCTGTGAGGCCCCAAATGTAAAATGTTCCTCAGAGTCTTGCATTTTTGAATATCTGGTCCCCATTCGATGGGGCTAATTGGGGAAGTTGTGGCAGCTTTTGGCCTTGGGGCATAACTAGCTGACTAGATCACTAGTACCAAATGTGAAGGTTGCATCTCAGCCTGGGCTTGTGGTGATGCCACCCTCTGCTTTCACATTCTCAGAGAGGTGGGACAGCCATGCCACAAGTTCACAATACCCAGAACTAAGCCATATCTACTCACTCTGACTCCCCAAAACTGTGGGTGCTATTCCCTTAAAGTTAACTGTGAACCAAAGTAAACCATTCTATCATAAGTATATCTTTAGGGGGGTAGGGGACTGGGGCCAGGTATCCTGGCATAGCAATGGAAAATGCAACGAATACAGAATCTATGCAAATAAAGCTACGAAGTTTTTCTTCACACTTTCTAACAAGTACATTGTACAATTAGGATAGTCTCCGTTTCCTGTTCATGATTTCCTGTTAATTTCTCATACTGCTTATTGTTGTTTCAAACAAAAGCAGAGGGATCCTACATTCCCTTCTACAATGCAAGTAGTACTGAGATTTGACCTCCAGGTGTTGCACAAGGCAGACCTATCTCCAATTACTGGTTTTCTCCATTGGTCCATTCTGTTTCCATCCTTCCTGTCCATCGAGAACCACTGCAATGGTGTCTGGCACCTCTAAGAGACTACTAACAGTTCTTGTGTCACTTAAAATCAGTTTTGCCTCAGGACTTATTATTTATGTTATGGGTAAGTAATGGAATCAGTTTTTCTTCCAATGACTTGGGTGTTTCACATCATATACTACTCCCCATTCTCTGTACAATCTACAGATTATACACCTTCGTCTTCAAGTCTGTGGCTTATGATATTATTTTTTAATCTTTGTGGAAGTTTTTACAAGATCTACTGTGTCCATTTCTTTAACTCTCCATAGCTAAAATCCTATGAACATGGGTTCATGTGGTATTTTACCCATCTATGTTAGAGTGCTATAAAAATGTTCTGTTTATATCTACTTCAGGTTTTCCAGTGTTTCTGCACTTCGTAGTTAATCTGGATGTTTATATGTGGAATTGTCTGCTCTTTCAGCATTTGTGACATGAAGGTCTTGAGACATTTTGCTTTGCCTTCTCTGTAATGACTGTGTCTAATTACAGTCCATGTTACCACATTCAACAAAGAGACCATGATCATATGATTGTGTAACCTTGCAATGACAAGGCCAGCATGGAAGCTGGACCCTGAGCTCTATTGTGATTCTAAGCACTTCACAATAGGGGACTTTTTAAACTATTTAGTATCACTTGGTCTCTGCAAAAGTCTTGTTTTCAACAACAGGTCAATCAGTAAAACCCAATTCAAATAATCACAATTGCAGATGCCATGTAAGATCCGAACTTACATCACTTCTAAGGGAAACAATTTGAAACAAAAGTCACCCTACATAATGAAAAGGGTGTGTAGATTTAACATCCCTGTGAGGCAGTGATGGACCTGACAAAGATTTCCTGAAACTGGGCCTCTCCTCAGAGATGAAAACTGGAATGGAAACCTTCAAGTTTTAAACTCATGAAAATAGGTTTCTCTGAAAAGACTTGGAAATTGTAATCACTGAAGCTGTAATTCTAACTCAGTCACAGAGTGAACAGACTTGCAAATGGTATGCACAATTTACTACAAATAACACAGAACCTTAAGTTAGCCAAGACTATGACCTGCCAATTCGGGAAGTCTACACTCAAAGCCACTTTACATCTTCTCTATTTCTACTCTTTAAATGATTTCTGTGGTGCCTTCTGATTCTAACATAAGAAAATATTTTAGACCATGAAAAATTAAATAATACTTTCTACAAAAGTCAAAAGGAAAAAAAAGGAGGGGATAAGCTTCCCTCTTCATCCTGGCACTCTCTACAAAGGTGAAAATCACTACAGAAATTTCCAGTGCCAGTGTTATTTATATCTCTCTCTCTTTTTTATGACAACATCCAAAGAAATGTCCTCCACTGTCAAGAATATACTACCAGGAGATGTATTTGCTGATCACTGAACTGTCTTCATTAATCCCTTCACATTCCACTGATAAATCCCCATGCCCTGACCCATAGTCAAGAATACATCATTCTTAATACAAATCAAGGTGGGATTTTTCCTTCAAGGTCCAGCTAGCTACCTTCCTTCAATTCCCTCCTCCAGTGGGTCAGCTACCGGATGACAATGAGCACTGGCCTGCCTTCAAAGTAAAAACAGCTAAGAAGAGTTTGGCATGCCACACTCATTTTCTGCATAACATTCTACAACCAAATCTTGCTGATATATCCCCTACACTGCTTATCTTTATCTCCAACTCTCCTTTTGTTGACCCTTGACCATTTCACATTTGATACAAGCTCAACTTCTTATGTTTGGCAGCCTCATACCCAGCACCAATGAAATGATAAAACTGGCAAATATATTTTTCTAAATTTTATTCAAAGCATTAAAGCTGTATTTTTCAAGTTTAGTTTGAACATACTTTAAGTCAAGGAAAATTTAGTAGTTTCCCTTTCTTCTCATAAAAAATTTTCAAACATGCTAGATTGATATGATGATAATCTGTAAGTTGAATTCCCAGAGTCAAAAGCTTCTGACATTGTTCCACACCTGTGTACGGAATACATTATATATATAAAAAAAAAACTGCATACACTATGATACTTCACTCTTAAAATTGTTATCACTCAACTCACAAGAATAAGAACACTCTCCTGCATAAACCCAACACTACCATCACACCTATATAGTAGTGATTGCAAAACAACATCAAATAGTCATTTCAGTTTTTCCATTTGTTTCTGAAACATTTCACAACCGGCCTTTTTTTTAAACCCTAATTTTGGTTCAGCAAGATGACTCAGTGGGTAAAGGGACTTTCATTTGATACCTTGGGTTAGATCCATGGAACTCACATGATAGAAAGAGAGAACTAACACCTCCAAGTTATCATTTGGCCTCTACATATGTGGTGGTATGTGTATATTCTCCTCCAACCATAATGCACATTAAAAAAATTAAAAATTTTAAAGAAAAGTAACTTAACCCCCATCTACTGTATGTCTTCTGTGCCTCTTTCTAGAAAAATCATCCTATTTTTGTTTTCATGGTATGATTATAAAAAAGGCAATTTTTTCCTACATTATGGATCAATTTTTTTGTACTTACATGATAATTTTAGCTTTTCCCTTTACCCTCAGTTGATGGAAGATGTCATTCTGTAAATATGTTTCTCATATTGGTTAATGAATAAAGCACAGTTGGCCAATAGAAAGCAAGATAGGCGGAACTAGGAGACTAGGAGGAAAGAGGAAGTAGTAGGGAGGAGATCCAAGATGGAGGACCGGAGAAGAATGTCAGCCCCTCTCTCTGATAAGATAAGACCATGTGGAAGTACTTAGATTAATAGAAATAGGTTAATAATTAAGACAGAGGTAGCTGATAAGAACTAGTGACTGGCTAACAGAATTATATCTAATACAGGGTCTGTGTGTATTATTTGGGGCTAGCGTGGTGGTGGGACAAAATTGACTGGCGGGGAAAACATACTTGTAACCCTCAGTATTTTATACACTCTTAAGTTTAGTTGTGAAGGTTTAATTAGGGACATATTGGACATTTTTGGAAGAATACACATACCCCATGTAGTTGTGTCACCCTTAACAATGCTGAACTTTGCTCTTGGTAAAGGGGCTTCAAGACATGTTGACATTATTCCCAGCCATTTCTATTCCAATATGTCCCAAGTTTAAGATTTTTAAAAATATGTGCACCAAAGTCTATCAGGAATCCCAGGCTAATTGCTTCTTTGGCCTCTTTAGACTCTTTTCTTCAACTGTTTCTTAAAATATTCTCCTCTCTGTTGAATCCCCTTTTCCTTTGCTCTGTAAGTTTGGCTTCATAATCCATTGCTCATTTTTTCCCCTACCATTTATATAGATCTGAAATTTTATGCTAGGAAACTTCCATGGACTTAACTACACTTACAGTGCATGTTGAGTTTATGGCCCAACTACTAGACTGTACCACAGAAATATGAACTATTTCTGACAAGCTCATCTGGTACATGACCTCTTATAGCAACATACAGATCCAAGTTCTTATTGATATCCATGAATGTTAAGTCTCAATAGCTACAACTACTGAGCATGCCCAATGAGCAAAGTGAAAGTGTAGTAGAGTTGGGTTTTCTCATTTAAAATCCACCTACACCTGTCTGTGTCTGTGTTTCCAACAACGTAGCAGGACACACCTAAACACTATTGATTATTTTCAAATAATTCTATGGTTCATCTGAACTGCCCTAGTTAATAAGGCAATCTTCACTTTCCAACCGAGTGTCTCACAAGCAGGAAGACAAATACATGCAAGGAATGTCTGATGAAATAGGACTTATTTTGAAGCTATGTGTTGGTGAATACACATGCAAAATGAATTAAGAATTGAGATCACTGTCTGGACCATTGAGCCGAAAGTCAGAACAGGATCCAGATAAGGGGAGAGTATCCCACTGGGCTTGAATTATTTAGGTAACGCCATCAATCACTCAATTCACTTCAATTGAATTGTCCAGCTTAGGCTTATAAGTAATTTGTTTTCATCTTTGCTAGTTAGCATCATCTGTCTGATATTATAGTAGAATAACAAGTTTGTTATGTTTCATTTTAAAAGCCTTTTTATCATCCATGTTCCAACTTGGAAACTGGGGAGAAAGGTACTGGGCACATAGTTTTAAAAGGATCTGCTTTTTCCTTTCTCCATGACCAACCTAAGCTGGAACGACTGAACAATGCAAATGGCACCAAATTCAACTTCTGTCTCCAAGCTTCATCTGGGGCAAAACTATGACGTGCATCAAGTTTATCTTCAGTCACATTCTGTACCCTTTCTTTCAGAGATTAATTTAAATGGATGATGTTCCTTCACTCCAAAGCATTTGCTAATGCTGGACGTCAGTGGAAAAATGAAATGTTATTTCAAGTGTGCTGTTGTAAGTCAGCTGTTTTATCATTGTGACAAGAGGCCTGAGAAAACAACTTCTGAGAGGACAGATGCATTTTTCCTCGTGGCTGCAGAGGTGGCAGTATATGGTAGGTTGGTTCCATGCTTCTGGGCCTGAGGTGAGGGGGTACATTATGGTCATCAACCTGATGACCTACCTCTTCCAACAATGCAGCACCTTCCATAGTTCTACCCACTCCCAATATTCTATTCAGATTTTAACCTATCCATGCATTAAACCATTGGTTATGCCTGAGCCCACAAAAACACACATGGAATAGTGCTGTACTAGTGTCTTATGCATCTTTTAATTGAACAATCAGGATTCACTATCACATGCCCAGAAGTAGGTACTTTCAGTATCCATGGGCAGATAAAAGTTACTTTTGGAAGCCTGAGGGTTTTCCTATCTTTGAGAAGCTACGCGACATAAGCACAAGCAACCAGAAATTCTGGCTACTTTCAAAAGTTTGACTCTATCAGTATCCTCTAAACTAATATTTTCATAGTTCTGTGACATTTACAAAATGTGGTTTACATTAATTATCCTGTTTAATCTTAACATAACTCATAAGCACTATATTCTTGCCTCCAGTTTGTAGATAAGGAAGTTGGTTCTCTGCCACCAAGAGCTGGGCCCTGGCTCTGAACAAGATCTGTTAATTCCCCACAGTACCTTTCCATTCTGCATGCTGTAACTCCATTCAGATCCACAACTAACTTTCAGTTCTAGAAGAGTGGTGATAATACTATACAGTGACTTAGTAGCTAAAAGGGGGTTGAAGGTATCTTAAGCAGTAACAATTGGTTCTATAAGCCTAAAGCATTTCTCATTTTCCTTCTTAGCTCCTACCTTCCCACACACTATTTTTTGGAATGAAGACCACATCTTTCTTACTTTATTTGCAGGGCATTTAACATAACCGGAAGGCAGCCAGAGGATCACAGAACAAAGGACATCATTACTACATAGCCTGAAGCAACAGAAACAAGTGGCTGGGGAAGAGAAACCAGAGGTCCATGATGTTGAGAGAGTAAGAAGGCACATTGGAGGGATTGCATGGAGGAAAGGGAAAGGGGAAAATAATATATTTTAATTAAAATACACTTCAATTAAAAATCCAGGTTGCCTTCAATACACAGATTCAATGGAAGAATTTGAAAGGAAATGAACTTTCAATTTATGATATAGGTTAAAGTTACAATAACTCCAGTGACATTTAAAATTCACACTAATTTATCCATTGCCATCTTAATTACAAATTAAAAGAAAACAAAAGATGGTAGTAATTATTACATAACAGATTCAAAATTCAACTCTATTTACTAACATCTAAATTATCAAAACACTACAAAAGTATTTTCAAACGTCTTTGTATAAATAAGGTAGCTCCTCTAACATATCTCATGGCTAGCATGCTTTGCACTTGCACACAGATCACACACACACACACACACACACACACACACACACACACACACACACACACAAGTGACCATGAAACCCCAGCATCACTTCCAGAAGTTCACTACTTAAAGTTATTCCATACATCATGAATCAGCAAGACCTTTTTCTGTAAAGGGTCACAAAATAAATAGGTTTTGTAGATCACATGATCTCACTGAATATGCTGCTGTCCCTGCATAAGACCAGCAAAGATGAAAAGTAAATGAATGAGCAGGGCTATGTTTCAGTAAAACTTTTACTTGTAAATTCACCATAGCTTACCAGTCTATCCTAGAGAAATTTGTTTGTACCAGATCTGGTTTCTTAATAGGACAATGTCCCACCTACAGACATTATCAAGATTGCCTGAAAGATACTGCTCACCTGTGACCCAATGGTTTCCTGGAAGCATCGTCCAAGCTGTGTCTTAGCAGCCACGGGATACACGTGTGGGATGAGCTGCTGGTGGGAGTAGGTGGAATGCACTGTCTGGGTCTTCTGGACGGGAGGGCCTTGGTAAGAGACTTGTGGCTGGCCTGGCTGGGCTGCTTTAACCTTCTGGCCCATTGGGCCATCGATTCTGGAAACCTGGTGTATCTGGACAGAAGCCTCAGGAGGATGCTTCACATGGATATTGACTATGTTGGGGGGGAATTTCACTACAAAAACCAGGAGGACAATTTGTTAAACATGAATACTCACTGGGAAACTCGGGATTTTTAAAACATGAAGTGAATTTTATACAAACATACCTTACCAATAGACTCCACATAGGATAACATATACAACGTATCTCTTTTGTGACACAGACATCAAAATTCTTGGGAATCTTGTACTCAAAGTGACAAATTTGTGCATTTTTTTAAAAGCTAAACTGGACTGAAAGATGGCTTAGCTGGTAAAGGTGTCTACCACCAAGTCTGATGAGTTTGCTTCCCAGATACAAGATGGTAAAAGAAGAAAACTAACTCCACAAGTTGTCCTCTGACTTCCACACATGCACTGTGGCATTCTCTCTCTCTCTCTCTCTCTCTCTCTCTCTCTCTCTCTCTCTCTCTCTCTCTCTCTCTCTCTCTCTCTCTCTCTCTCATACACACACATGCAAATGAATATATAATAAAAATTTTAAAGAAAACTGTGATTATGCAGACATTACAGTAACACAGTGATGTATTAAGAAACAAAAAATATTGGAGCTGGAGAGAATGGCTCAGTAGTTAAGAGCACTGGCTGATCTTCCAGAGGGCCTGGGTTCAATTCCCAGCACTCACATGGCAGCTCATAACTGTCTATACTTCAGTTCCAGGGAGTACATACATACATACATGCAGACATACATACATACATACATGCAGGCTGAATGCCAATGCTTATAAAATAAAAATAAATAAACTTCTTTTTAAAAAAGAAAGATAAACGTTATTTTAACCAGGATCATACAATTATAAATTCATGATGCTTTCACAATAAGGTCTATATATATACCTTACCAAATGATAATTTCTGAGAAGAAATTAGGTACTTTTGTATACTTCGTAAAATTTCTTCTATAGAAATTTCTATTATGGAAATTTTAGGACTTAAATTTTTCCATTAAATTCCAATTTCACAAAGTACGCTTCTTTTGTCTGCTTTAGGTATCTCTTACACATATACGTTTGAATTCTTTCTGAGGACACTCTAATGTGTGATTTATTATATGTGTCACAAGACTGCCTTTCTGTCCCTTTCAAAGAAATTTCAGACAAAATGTTCATCTTCTGACACAAACATTCAGGGTTTAAAGAGTAAAAGCCAGTTACACTTTTCTGACCCCCTTTTTAAAGTTCCTAAGGATGCCAGCTTTGAAAGGATGAATTAGTCACAGAACTTGTGAGCTCTGAGTGACCTGGTTTGCCTTCCTCTACAGATGGACAGACTGAAGCCCAGTGAAGTTAAGTGATCATGTAGGACTCAAATCAAGTATCTGTCAGCTACAGAATTCATTGTCGGGTTCGGTGTGGCCTGTTAGTTTATTGCTGCTGTTGCGGTCAGACTGTGACTTTGTCTCTGGCCCTGCACATCCACTGCTCTGTGGTGCTGAGTCCTCAGAGGTGCAGACACTTCTTTTGGCTTATCTTATTTTCCAGATGCCAGTTCGCTGTGGCTTAGAGTGTCCTGCAGCCACAAAGTGGGCCCACATCCCCGTCTCTACTGCTGTTTCTCAGGTCACAGATCCACACCCTCCCACCTGTGTCAACCCCAGTCCTGGCTACATGCAGTGACTTCTCTTTGGGTATGACCTGAGAACAGAGGACTGGGTAATGAGCAAAAGGAGGATGCAAAGCTTACCTTTGACTCCTTGCTGGCTTGTCATGGTCAGAGGCAAGGTGTGTGTGGAATGGATGACATGTGTCCCCAATGCTTTGCCTGGCTGCTGGGAGTGCTGATAGAGTTTAGGACTATTGGCACCAAGGACAGGGATCTGGCAAAGCTTTCCTGTGAAATTTGGAGGGCATTGACATTTGTCCCTTGAACTGCACTGGCCACCATTCATACATGGGAGATGGCAAATTACTGAAAAGGAAAAGAGACAATGTGGAAATTTTGTTAGTTTCCTAAAGGTTAAATAATCAATCAGCACCCACCACCACCACCACAGCCTTACACTGATCCTATTTTGGACACACTATCCTGCTGGGGGTCAGTATACAGCCAAAGAGTTTCTATTATCTGTTAGCTTCTCCTGGCAATGGAAAGGTATTTAGCTTCTATGAACTGGTGACTGTTTGGAGTTCATGGGGGAAGAACTGAGTAGGCTGATAAGATGGCAGTGAGTGATGGCTGCCATGCCTGATGACCTGGGGTTGATCCCCAGGACCACATGGTAGAAGGAGAGAAGTGACTCATGCAGAATGTCCTCTGACCTCCATGAATGTTCCCTGGCACAACACAGACCCGTATACATGCATATATAGACACATAAAGTAAATAAAAGAGTATAACAAAACTACTATATATATATATATATATGCATGCATGTATGTATGTACATGTGTATGAAGTAACCACCCAGAGTTACTGTGTATCTCAGTACCATTTTAAGCATCTCTTGCAATTTGAAATTATTTTGCTTCTTGATTTATTGATGATTAGCTAGCTAATTGTTTCATAGATTATAAACTCCATGGAAAGACAATATATATACACTTTGATAACCTTCATGTTCTCAGTACCTAAAAGATAGGCTGCATACAGTGGATATTTGCTCATAGAACAGATAAAGGAAAAATTAGAGTAATGAATTTTTTTCTGTAGAAGACAGTGAACTATGTACCTATCGGGATATAATGTGCAGATAGCTTGAAACACACTTGATTGGAATTTTCCATCCCATCAGACAACCAAACAAACCTTGAAACCTGGTGGTATCTGAGTTATCATTAGTGTGAAGTCTGTTCACTTGAACTATCAAAAGATAAGATGATGCACTTTGGGGAAGAATTTCCAGTTTTTAAATTGGGGTAACCTCAGCAATGGCGGACCTTCCTCATCGCTAGTGAACCTATCCTGTCAGCCTTTAAAACACCATCAGATTTCTTCCTGCTTGATCAAGAAAAGCTCTTTCATTCTATTTCTCCTTAGCTTTTGTGTTCATTAAATGTTGTCCCTCATTACTACACTTGACTGAAATCATTCTTTACTTCCCAATATACCTTGAGGCAAGACACACCTTCCTTTCCTCTATAGAACCCATCTTCCTAAGGCCACTAATGGTCTCTGTGTCACCGACAGGCAGAGATTCCAGTCTCCCTTGGTTACCATGGCACCTTGCTCATCTAATTGATATCTTCCTCCTTCCTTTGCCCATCTGCTTAATCTTTGCCGAAGTCTTCCTTTGATTGCCCCTTAAACACTGCTGCATACCATGGGCTGGTCCTAAAACCTTCTTGAACAGCTCCACATTTTCTAGGATTTCATCATGTTCCTAAACATGTCAAAGCTTTTGCTGAACTTCAAACTGGCTATAACTCCATGTATCTCCATGGAGACATCCCATCGATGCCCCCAAACTCACATCATCTACAGTAGTGATCATCTCCCTTCTAATAGCCCTGACCCCAGAGTGGTCTTTAGCCAAACACTGCTGTCCCCCCTCCAACCTCACTCATTCAACATCCACTCTAGAACTTCTCTCTTTCAATATCTCAGTGGTCTGTTCCCTCTGCAACCTCATCACTTCTGAACTCACCCCATCTCTTACAGCACAGCCCACTGAACTTTATTCAGAACTGACAAGCTTGTCGGGGAGTCCTTTGCCTGGGACACATTCCATTCCTTTTCCTTCTGCAGACTGACTTTCTGTTTGTCCTCTAGACTCTGCCTGGCCCATGCCTCTCTGAGAAGCATTCAAGTCACATCCCAGTCACTACCCTCCCGGTCACATCTCTAACTGCATGACAATTGTCTGACTATTGTGTATTCCTTCCTCCACTAAAGTTCTGTGAGATCAGAGAATCAGTCCTGATTAATTTTACCCATCATACATAGCTCAGAACCTGGCAGACAAGCTCAAGGTCTGAAAACATAAAGAAAATGATAAAAATAAACACAAAGATGAAGAAATGAATAGTTCTGTGTCTGCCATTGTGTTAAATACCTTCCTTAGCCAGTGACATTAAACAACTCAGGATAACTAAAAGTACAAGGAAGCAGTGACTGCAGAATCTCAATAAAATTCTTTAGAACTTCAGAAGTCATTGAAAAAGTCAGAGCTGGGAGAAGTCTTTGAGAGAAAGCACAATTGAGAATGCAGACACTGCAATGTTGAGAGATCATCTTCATAAAGGAAGAAGTAGCTTGTCCTGGAGAGAATGAGTCAGTGTGTCCTGTTAAACCCCAGGTTTTTAAAGAAAGGGAAGGAATCTGGCTATAAGCTGGAAAGTGAAGTCTTACATCAGACCCTTAAAGATGTGATAAGGGGTTTGGACTTCATTCCGTAATGGACAAGTTATCCTGAGGCTTGAAGGAGTGAGTTAACAAGGTTGCCAGTGTGTTCCAGGAAGGCCATGCTGCACATGGGCTTCAGGATTAGTTGAACAGAGAAGTGGAAATGCTGGGAGGGCCAATTTGGAAACTGTCATAATAATTGAGAGGCAAGTTGAAAACTGGGCTCGGGGTGATGGCAGCAAGCACTGAAAGGAATATGAAGTAATGTAATCTACAAGGAGGTTCAGCAGATGGTTCAGGAAACTGAGAAGGTGGAGAAGGAGAGAGCTGGAAAACACTGCCCGGTCACAGCCCCAGGAACTGTCTTCTAGGTCTATGTTTCAGCTTGAGTCAAACAACTCACATGAGCTGGGGTCTGCAGAATTCCTGAGCTTCCCCCTCTTATCCCATCTACTCTGAGAAGTACCAGGTAAAAGAACAGGTAGTCAAAATGATTCCAGTAGTCAGTATCCTTGTAACTTCTAGTTCAATTACAATTTCAACTTCAAAATCACATTTTGTCTCACTGGATGAGCTCAGTGTACACTGGGTAACAGCAAAGAGTCCCATACTAATAAACTAATTTATAATGCAAATCCCCTATGAATAATTCACCAATGGACTACAGACTCTCTTTACTACCAACCTGCAGGAATTTTATTGATCACAGTACCCTGAACAAATACATCAAATGTAAAATTCACTGTTAGCTCTATCCACCAAGCCCTTCAATAATGGTAGGTGTATTTCATGACCAGTGCCTACTCCTATCACTCCTTTCAAGTTCAGCTGATGAGTAGGTACTCGCTACACATCCATTAGTGGGGGTACACACATCAAGGCAGGTAGCCCTGGCCTCCTAACTCCAAAGCAAAAAAAAAAAATCACAGACTGTTTAACAAAAGTGGATAATCAAAAGATGGCATGGACTTTAGAGAAGTAACAGTGAACTCTGAGATGGAAATTCGCACAGTGCACTTGTCTGGTAGTTCACTCCTTGGAGTTTGCTCCCAAAATTCTGTCCAAAAGGAAAGGGATGTGACAGTGTATAGAGCAGTGTTTCTCACCTTTCCTAATGCTGCAACCCTTTAATACAGTTCTTCATGTAGTAGTGCTGACTCCAACCATAAAATTATCTTCTTTGCTACTTCATAACTGTAATTTTGGTACTGTTATGAATCGTAATGTAAATATCTTTGTTTTCTGGTGGTCTTGGGTTACCCCATGAAAGAGTCATTTGACCCCAATGTAGTTAAGCCCCACAGTATGAGAATTGCTGGTTTAAAGGAAAGAAAAGAAGCTCTATGTCCTAAGTTATACAGTGAAAAGAGCACCAATATGCTCACACTATTCTTGACTAGTTTCAATTAAAAATAAATAAATAAAACACTTTAATTCTTCCTGCTTCTATAATTTTCAATTGTAGACTAATAAAAAAATTAGCCTTACTGTTTTGTTTTCATTGTTCTACATATTTATATTCTCCCCTTTGATATTTTGACAAAAATATTTAGAAGCTGTGCAGCTTGAGTTTTCCCATTTATTCAGCTTCAAAGTAAAGGCAGCCATGATGGCACACACCTTTAATCACAGCACTTAAGGAGCTGAGGCAGGTCAATATCTGAGTTCAAGGCTAGTATGGTATACATAGCAAGTTCTAGGCCATCCAAGGCTACATAGAGAGACCCTTCCTAAATAAATAAAATTTTAACATATATAAAGTAAAACCTGCCTATAATCTATGCTGGCATAAATTCATAGAAATAACCAACTTAAAAATTAATCAATTGACCTTTACAAGATATTTCCACTAATGCTGATAGACTCTAAAAAGCAACATGGGCATAGATCCCCTAAGTCTGTCTACCTTTCACTCCAGAGACGATGTCCCTGAAATTGTCCTGTGGAGAGAACCTAAGAGAACACAGCAGTCATCCATGAGCCCCAATAATCCTCTGGCCCCAGTCATTGGGAAACAGCTTCTGCCCAGCCTTTGTAATCACCAAAATGTCACTATTCATAATCACTCATGAATAAGGAACAAAATATCTATTGTTTTGTTCCAGCACTTTCTGAAATCTCAAGAACAGCAAATAAAGGCTCTTGCCTCAACTCAACAACTTGAGATGGAGCTGTTTGCAGTAGGCAATCTTTTTAACCCTTAAATCTTTTATACATTAAAAACAATTTAAATCAATCTACAGACTGTAATATTAAGCTATGAATAACTTTTTTCTGTTTCTCTAAGCACCACTGCAAGGCGTATCATCAGTATTCTATAATGCATTCTCAGAACATGGAAAGGAAAAAGAATGAATCTATTAGGTTGGCTGAGAAGCCTGTGGTATGTCAGTTGTAACTTTGCTTATGGCCCATATATTTTGGACAATCTAACTAGAATGGAGAATATAGAATGCTGCCTGAGAAATGCCATAACCTTGTCAGCATGATATTTTGCTAGCCACCGCCATAATTCACCATCTTGTATCATATAGTCGCCAGGGAACTGCTGTAATAACAAAAGGTATGTGGACCACTATCCTGTTATTCCAGAAAGTGTAATTTCATGATGTCATCTCAAAGTACCTCATGATGCTACTATAAAAGACCAAAATGAGCCAAAGGATCCTGCTTGAAGGAGCAAGTCAGAGGTTTTTTAACTTATCAAATGTTTCAGATGCTTTCCATCATTCACTGTGCTCTGTAAAACAACTTGCAATGTTCAGAAACTTGGGATGGCAGAATTTTCATTCTACCTTGCAAACTGGAACTCCATCTAAGTAACAAATGCTAAGGGCTTGGGTTCAAACAGAAATAAGACATCTTCTGAAACTCTGTGCTATGATAATAGGCTACCTTTTTCTTTCTTTCCAGTCATCTCACTTGACTATAAAAACACTGAAGTTGCTCATTCTGAAAAGGTGATCACACATTGTTCCAGCCCCTCTTGCAGCAAATCCTAAAAATTCTGCCTGCCCAGGACTTTCTGAGCCAAAGATGAGAGAGGAAAACCCTCCACCTGAGGGAGGCCAGTGCACAGAACATGGGCATGCATGGCATTGAGGGAAACGGCTGCTTCAACTATATCAAGCCCACCACTTCATCTCTCACTAAAGGGATAATGTTCTCTTCAATAACCTCAGCTCATTTCTCCATACCATTTTGTTTTTTGTTTTTTAAATACCCTAAAGGCAGTCAGACTTCTATCACCTTAATTTTCCTCCTTTTTGATCAGAAAGTAGATGGATACTGTAGCAATGTAAAGATTTTAGGTAATAAATATGTTCTATAATGATTGAGAGCTGGGTTAGGGATGATGCACAGTGGAAGAACACTTGGGTAGCACGGACAAAGACTTAGGTTACTGTTACAAGTAGGTTTTTCCCTGCCGGTCTGGTCCCACCACCTTGCCAGCCCCAGTAATACACAGACACACTGTATTAGATATAATTCTGTTGTCCAGTTACTAGTTTCTTATTGGCTAGCTCTGTATTAAATATTAACCTATTTCTATTAATCTAAGTACTTCCACGTGGTCTTATCTTACCGGAGAGATGGCCGGCGTCTGTCCAGTCTCTCCATGTTGACTCCTTCTTACTACTTCCTCTCTCCTTCTTCTCTACTAGTCCTGCCTATCTTGCTTTCCTATTGACCAATAGTGCTTTATTCATTAACCAATAAGAGAAACATAGTTACAGAATAGCATCTCCCATCATTTCCTCTTTGCTGTCAAAAATAAAAAGAAGGGTCTTAACCTTAGCATAACAAAATATATCACACAACAGTTATCAAATAAGAATCACAGTTAACTATATTTAATCCATATATACTTAGCAAGATTTAAAGAAAATATTCCATAATCTATCTTATCTTTGTGAGTCTGAAGTCCTATATGTAACTTATCTTTAATCCTAACTAAGGAAAACTATAACCATAACTCTCTGTCTTCAACTCCCTCAAAGACCACAACTCCCTCAAAGACACCAGATATTGATGTTTAATAAGGATCAGGAGAAACAAATAGGTCGAATAGATGTTTATTCAGGGAGAAATAACTCACAACATAGACAGATGAACACCAGCAGTTTCCTGGTCCCAAGGATGCCTCCAGATGTACTCCTGTCCCCGTGCTGCAAGCAAGAGAGCTCTCCGAGCCCCCTCCTCAGCCTTAGTTCCCCCAGGTCATATCAGGCCCTGTCTCCACCCCCAATGGGCGTGGTCTACGCCACAGGTGCAGACAAGGTGAATATCTCATTACAGGTTACCTTTATAACACTGGATTCTCTCTCTTTCTCTCTCTCTCTCTCAAACACACACACACACACAATTTCTCTCCCTCTCTCTCTTACACACATGCACATACTCTCTCTCTCTCTCCCTCTCTCTCTCACACACACACATACACTCTCACACACACAATCTCTCTCACACACACATGCACACTCTCCCTCCCTCTATCTGTCTCAAACACACACACACACACACACACACACACACACACACACACACACACACACAATCTCTCTTTCTCATTTTCCTCTTTCCCTTTGCTCTCTTCTTTTGAGCCAACTATAGATCCTAGTAACTGAAACAACACAGAAATGTGCTTTCCTTTTAACATAGTGTGTTTCACATCCCAAGAAGAGTTAGCAAAGTGGAGAGTCAAGGGGTGCCTAGATAATTTCCTTCACCCAAAGTCAAAACAGGGGAGAACATTTTTTTTTATCTGCTTTACAAACTCAGATGGCCACTTTCATTCCCTCTCCACCAATGAGATGCCCAGCCAGAGAGGACACTGCTTCATGTGAAGATAAATATAGGGATTAAAAAGGGTTAACTATAGCAATGACCACACACAAGAATTCCACAAATACAGAAAGGTTTTAATGTTTGTGGGCATTAGCAAAGTCTTCTATGCTGTGTCCTGTTTATACCCAGGAGATAGGAAGTCCTATCCTACATGCCAAAGCTTCCAATTTGGAATGGGGCCATTCGTCATCTCAGCTTTGTTTATAATTTCCTCTTCATTAATCATCAACCTCACTACCACTGGGAGATATCTCACTTCATCTAGGTTTATATTTTGCAAACCCTGAGGAACTTAGTAGATGGATCTTATCACCAAATTCCACTCCACAGTCTTCATTACCCATACTGCCACAGAGGCGGCACCTACTGCTTCCCAATCCTTGAGTCACTTTTATCACCATCTGTAGTCATGCTAGCAAACTGTACACAATGGTAAACAGCACAAATCACAGACAACTTAAGCTATGGACACCCTTGATCAACAGTCTTTCAAACCAAGGCTCCTTGATGATCATCATGCCTCCATTTACAAATGAAATGGCTGGGTGGTATAATGTCAGATTCTTCTTCATTCTTGAGATTCTGATTCTCAAAACTCCAACTACATCATCTGTACCAACTAACATCCATTCTGTGTAGAGAGACATTCATCCTGGGAAACTGAGTGTGGCTGCAAAGGAGGCTGCCCTCTTTGCCAGTCACGTTAATGTACATTTTTGTGGAACCTGGCTCTAAACCATTCATAGACAACCTACTAATGAGACAGGATGCAAACTTCTACATCTCATCAAATCTGACTGACAGTGTTTAAAATTTAAAAGATGACATGGGGGACAATGTGTATCCTTCTAACTGCCACCCATGTTCAAGGGGCTGGATATCATCTGTTAAGTGATGGATGCTGGTTGAAACCCAAGTTTCACTACTTGGGGGGAAGGACATGGACATGTCAAACTGGAAAAATTACACAAAGAGAGACATATTTCATAAAGTGATCATGGTCCTTCTCTGTGCAGGACTCCTTAGCAAGACATTACTGCAGCTATCTATGTGTTGCCACTTCAGTCACTCTGGTCTGGCATTTTGTTTAATATCCTTGCAAAAGGCAAGCTTGCTCTGCTCTGCCGTGTGGTGTTCTGTGCTGCCTCAGGACCACAGCAGGTCCCCACTAGAAAGAAAGCCCCCACCAAAAGCCAACCAAGAACTAAACAAATATCTTTTCTTTTTAAACAATTCCAGCTATGATATTCATTCATGGCACAAGAAAATGCACAAAGGTACCTACACACACTAAGAAAAACAAATGGCTTTCCAGCTGAGCCCATAAAGCTCCTAGTTCCTGCAGAAGCATAGTAAATAAGAGTCAAGAAGAAGGAAGCAAGAAAAGACCATTTGCTGGAGAGCAGACAGAGAGTGCTCCCCTGGCTACAGAGGGCACCTTGGTGTATTATTGGTCCCCACACTCTCCCCATGAGTTCTGGTGAAGTGAGACAGGAAGACTAGAAGCACCACGGGTATTTTTTCATTTAATGATTATTTATTGTCTGTCTACGAGACACAGTTCTAACATTTGGCAAGATGAGCAGACAAAAACAGACAAAACTTCTGGCACTTACTTTGCACCATCTTTGAGATGCTCTAAGAAGCAGGGCTGTTCTGGGACCCCAAAGTTAAAGAGCCAGGTGGGGTTGAAGAAAGAGTTCAATAATCCCGGCACTTCATGGAACGTAAGAGACCTGGGTATGACACACACCCAGTGTTCTTGGGGGACCTCTTTGGGGAAAAAGTGGACCAGAAGACTTGGTGAGACTGTAGCTCACCAGCATAAAGTAGTAGATGAGGAACAACCCTTAGATTTGGGAGTAGCTTTTACAGGGTGCAAAGGAGATGAAGATAAGCAAGGGCTAAGGCATAATTTGTTTTAATAATTTTCACTACAGCATCTATGACTCTCAAAGTAGTAACACCTAGAGAGACATCCAAGTGATAGTTAAAATGCACATGCACACAGTATATATTTGCATAATTGCATACATACTCTTCATACTGTTCATTGTTATGTATTTCTACATAGTCTTAAAAATCCATATTTTAGTGTCTATACAATATTCCAAGTAGACAGAATATAGAGTATATAAGTATTCCTCTATTGCTTGTTCAGTATACCTGCATTTTCATTTTAACTATTGCAGAGAAAACTTCAGGAAACATTCTCAATAATATAATTTTATTTTTAGTAACTATAACTGCATGCACTCAAGAAATTTTTGTTGGTTGCTTAATAACTCTAGGTGACAAGCTAAGAGACACAGTAGACAAGCAAACACATGATCCCGTTAATCTGATGTAACTGCCTCATCACTAGGGAGGACACAGAGCACAGACATGAAGAGCCCTGAACCAGGCCTCCAGCAGTTGACTCCATGATTTTAATAATGGCAGAACCTTAGGCATGTTGTTTAACACTTGTCTGCCCTGTGTCTTCACCTGCAAAGCAATAATAATCACATGCAGTCATATAGTTGTCACATGGCTTGAGTGGATTTATACATAGTCAAAATATGCAAAGTACTCTGCCAAAAAGTCAAAATATGCAAAACTTAGTGTCCCATAAGTACTCTGCCAAAATTAGCCATCAACATCATGTCTACTATGGAAGATGCAATGGAAATACAGAAAATGGGGAAGCCAAGACAGCATACTGGCGAGGAAAGAACATATACATAACCTAAAGCTAGATGAGCCATGCAATATGCAGCCCAAAAGCCCATCAACCACCCTTTTCAGAGTCTAGTGTAGGGCCATGAAATTGTTGGGGTATCAGTAAATGAATCTTCCACAAAGAACATGCCAATAACATCAACACTAATGTATAAAAACATAGAATTCACATTTACCTTAAAGAATAAGAAATATTGAAATCTGTCCTATTGGCGTTGAACTCTCTTGCTTCCTCCTTGTTGCCTCCTGCTTCTGTCTCCTGAGTACTGGGATCCCAGGTGTAACACTCAGGAAAGTCACATCACACTTGTTCCTCTTGGGATCTTTGTCTTAACAAGATAACTTTCATGATGGCTTATAAATGGTAGGTCTTTGAGACTTTATTTGTCCTATTGATGAATAGGTCTTTGTCAGTCTAGTTCCTGTTCACTTCCATTCACTTGGGTACACAATTTTATACTTGCTTGTTTTACACAGATAACTTTATATGCTTGTTTCTCTCTATTCTATTGTTTCAATCCTTAAAATCCCAGCACTCCTCCAAGTATCTGAGTATTTCATGCTAACATTAATTTTTAATCTTTCTTGGTTAATCTATTTAACTTATTCCATCTGAAGGCTTTATTCAGTATATAAATATGGATTATAACTATTTTTGCTGCAAACCTTTATCTAAATATTTTAATATTGGTTATTAAATAAAATTTCCTTTCTCATGTTTTAAAGATAAGCAATTACATTGGATAGAAAGCTTTCAAGGACAGATGGAGACATAACACAGTAGAAAAGGGCAGCTTCAGGTGAAGTAAGGAATGGGAGATCAGAGAAAAAAAATGCAGGATTAAAAAAAATTACCAAGACCCACTCAGACGAACACAAGGGCAGAGCAACATTCCCCAAGGGACATGAAAGGAGAAACACACTGGGCCATAAAATGAAATGGGGTCTATAAAATTCACTCTGAAAGCCAAAAGGAATAAATTCTGGGTGGACAATGTTTGGAAACCACTACTATAAACAAAACTCTGCATGGCTGTCTGCAGCTCCTTCTTCCCACCCTGCATGGCCTGTAACTTTCCCAGACCCGCACCTCACTGTCTGCTACACTGGAGGCATTTTTTCCTTCACCCTGTCTCTCCAAGGCTTTGATTCTAATGTCTAGTCAAAGGTCTAGCTAGAGGTTGTCTACACTTCTCAGAATCAAAATGGGCTGAAAAAAAAATCAACTGAGGAGGTTCTTCTGTTATTGAGATATTGGTGACTACTTCAGTTTAGTAATAAAACAGTTTTAGTGCTGGAGAGTTGGCTCAGTGATTAAGAGCATCAGCTGCTCTTCCAGAGGACCTGGATTCTATTCCCAGCATCAACATAGCAGCTCACAATCATCTGTAATTACAGTTCTAGAGGACTCAACTCCCTCTTCTGGCCTCTGAGGGTACTGTATGCATATGGTACACAGACATGCATACATCCAGGTAAAACTTAAAAAAATAAACATAGTAGTTTATAGGCCTTCACTGAAGAAATTCAAGTTAGAGGTTAAGGAAGGGATATTCATAAATAAAAAACACGAACAATTTGCAGGGCTATATCACAGGTTGCACTTCCACAATGTGTAGATTAGAAGAACATTAAATTATTCAGCTCATCTCCTCTACTCTTACATAGATAATGGTGCCACCCTCAGTGGGCTAGGTCTTCCTTTAGCAATCTAAACAAACCCCTTACTGGCCAATCATATCTAGATAATCCCTCCTTGAGGCAGTCTTCTCAGGTGATACTAGTGTTTAGTAACTAAGAACAAAGACTGATTAAAGTGTCCAATAGGGGAATCTATACACATAGCCAAGTCACAGCAATTAAGGGGTTCCCAAATGGCTTCTAATTGGATAATTCCTGGGATACAGAGGCAGTTGTGTGGAATGCCACCAAATACCATCCTTGTTTATTTCACATTCTCTATAACTGCCTCATGGAAGAAGAGCCCATTCTGATCAAGTTCTTCCTCCCTGCCCCATTTTGTCTCCTGATGTTCACACCATGTTCTGGTCTCACCAGTCACACACACATAGTTTTAGACATACTCTACCCTCTTCCTCCCAACTCACCACCATACTGTTACTTCAACCTTTTCCTAGTGATAGCAGGCCAAAGATGGTGGCATTTCCCACCCCTGCCACATAGTCCTAGAGCAACACAGAGTCATCTGCAATTCAGAGTTGAGAGGTTAACTGTCTTTGTTCATATCAATCTTCCCCCAAATGATCCTGACCCCTCCACCCCCCCCCAAGAGCATAGGAGATAAGGAGATAGTCTCTGGGATTATGAACTTGCTGGGGCTCATCCCTGAATGTAGAGTACATGATAGCTGTTTAATAAGTAGATAAATGAGTGTTTTACTATACATGCCTTTTTTCATTGGGAACATTCTGAATAGCAAATTACAGATGTTACAATTTACTAAGGTCTTCACATTGTCTTTCCTATCCCAAATCAGTAACTGACATGTATTAGTGATTCACTTTTACTTAGTCTTCCAAAATTACACACCTTAATTTTCATAATTACAGTTCTCTTTTGTGTACAAAGGCTTGGTCAATTTATTTAACATTTAATTTGATGTTGAAATTTTAAGTCAGTAATAAAAAAGTGGCTCTTGGGAGGGAAGGAAGGAAGGAAGGAAGGAAGGAAGGAAGGAAGGAAGGAAGGAAGGAAGGAAGAGAAAAAATTTCATATTTTAAAGGTAGAAGATGTGAACCCAGGAGTCACTGCTAGCTAGGAGTGTTCAGAGGACCCTGGGCATCAGTCTGTATATTTTTAAAAGGGAGTGGTGGGCTTTGGCTAGTATATACAATTAGTTTTCAATTTTCAACTGTCCACTGCTTTAAAAACATCACACCATGGAAACTTCCAAGGTCAAATGTGAAATATCCAAAAGCCTCGTGATTTGTGACTAGCTGGTGAGATGAGCCAAGACGTCTCCTTCCATTCAGCTTTGAAGGCTTGATATGTCAAGTTCAGGGCTTCAGAGATCTTTCTTGAACCTGGAACATTCCACTAAATCAAGTCAATATGCATCAAGACTGACTTCCTGAAGATGATCCCGTCTAATCCTCAGTACTGGTTGGAGAGTGTGTTTCTAATTAACTCCTCTGCAAGGCTGCTCAGACTAGACTGGGCTGACTTCTGACATCCTGGTGTATACTCGAATACTCGGGCACCACAATGAAACAATCAGACGTCAAGATTGTATACAGGATAACAATCAGAGACAGAGAAGAGAAGTCAATTAAAACTACCATCATTAATCAGGACTAAAAAAATTCCAAATCCTTTGGCAATATTCCTAAATAAACAGAAAAATCATCAGAGACATTGCTTAATTATATGAAGGAAAATTCCAGAAACCTCCCCTAATAATACTTCTGTTTCTTTCTCCTTTCCTTTTCTTTTATGGCTAAATGACGAAGTTACATCAACTATATGCAGATGATTTGGGGATTGAAATGTGCATACAATGGTTTTCTTACTGATACAAAATGAAATCTCTTTTAAAACGCACATATAATCACTGTCCTAATTCACACACATACACACACACACACACACACACACACACACACACCTCACCTTACCAAACCCGTTTTAACCTGAAGTTAAAATTTATAACTTATAATTACATTTAGGTTGAATTATAGCAAATAATAAGAAAAGGAAAAAATGGCTCATCCTGCTGTCTACTTTTAGAGTCTAGCTATTATGGCAGAGGTAATGTTCTAAACTGAATTAGTTGGTGGGAAAGCAAAGCAGAAATAAGGGCTCAGGTCACACACTTTCATCTACAAATGGCTCAATAGCACCAAAGCATGAAACTTAGAAAGTCTACTTTGCCTTTTTGTTTTTCTTTAGACAGGCTCCAAATCATCCAAGGCTATACAACCAAGGTCAACCTTGAACTTCTGATTCTCTTGACTCCACCTTCTAAGTGTTGGAATGCATAGGTAACTAACTTTATGTGGTCTGGGGAATGAACCTAGGCATCTGGGCCAAAGCTCTTTGACTGGTTCATTTTTATATCTTAGCATGTCCCTGACTAGGGCTGATAGACTTAAATACATTTCTCACATGACTCCTACTTTCGAGAACATTACTTTTATCCAGATAGATATCCCACCTACTAAAAAAGATTAATCACCAACATTCCCAACTATAATAAAACGATGTTTTCTGTGGAGATTTTTCTTCCTTCTGTACAATTTTAAAGTCTAACACAGTGGTTCTCAACCTTCCTAATGCTACAACCCTTTAATACAGCTCCTCATGTTGTGGTGACCCCCAACCATAAAATTATTTCATTGCTACTTCATAACTGTAATTTTGCTACTGTTATCTGATATGTAATGCAAATATATGATATGCAAGATATCTGATATTCAACTCCCAAAGGGTCACAACCCCCAAGTTGAGAATTGCTGATTTAGTAGATGAGAATATTCCTATTCCAGAAGCCAAGAGGTATCAGTCGTAGCCTTAGGTTTGTCTCACAAGGTTGACCTGAGTAACCTTGACCCATGTCAGTCAGTTCTCTGCAATTTAGGTTATGTCAACATGCCCAACTTTTACTGCTTCTTTCTTCAGTGTCTCCAATGACTTGGTCCAAATATACTTACTTTCTTGTCCTCTGTGGACACAGCAGGCTCCTGGGAAGTCTCCCCACCACTTTTCTTACCCCTCACTGATAAAATCTCTCTACACTATTCCCAGCTTGCACTAAATCACCTCATTTATCTATATAAACTTTCTATGGCTGTCACCTAAAAGAGAGGAACAAATCCTGTCTTCTCCATAGAATTGGGATCAGAGCTTGTGCCCTGGGATGTCTTCGTAAGAATGAAAGATCTTATTCATAGAACAGTGTGTTCCTTCCCCAGTGCTGTCTTCCTTATTAGACCCCTACAATTACCTCCCAGACAGTTCTCTCCACTTCAACCTATTCCACAAATGTCAGACCATGAGTCCCAACTTCTTACAATTCATGCACTCTGGGTCAAGAGTCTATGACAGTGGTTCTCAACTGTGGATCAGGATCCCTTTGAGGGCTGAACGACCCTTTCCATGTGGATCACATAACAGATATTTACATTACAATTTACAACCACAGCAAAGTTACAGTTATAAAATAGCAACAAAATCATTTTATCCTTGGGAGTCACCACAACATGAGGAACTGTATTAAAGGGTCACAGCATGAGGAACAGTGAGAACCACTGCTTTATACCAGTGCACTAGCAAGCTTCCTAGCTAGATTCTGAAAGAAGTCCTCTTCCCATTCTGCTCAGTTTTGCCTCACCTCCCACATTCCATGACCCTTCCTTAGTGGGGCCTTCTGCTCAGTGAAGGCTTCCATGTACCACCATGTACACTCACCAATCTACACACACACACACACACACACACACACACACACACACAAATAAATGAATAAATAAATAAATAGAAATTGCATGTAAACTCAAGGATGCCTACCATTATCAGCCTTGGGTAATCCACAAAGAATATCTTACGGAACATCAAAGTTGGGGACCAAAGAAATGTCAATAGTTTAAAAAGCATCCCAGTGGTGTCAACTTTGCAGCCCTCTCACAGAGACCAAGAGACTCAAAGGCAAATCCTCTTGAGGTTTACACAGACCAGGGAAGAGTACTGTTGACAGCACAGTTCTTTTTATTCCAATTGACACCAAAATAAGAAGAGTAGCAATGACTTAAGTGAAGTGGCAGCTTCAGTCAGAATCTTAATGGAATTTCAGTGGCTTCTGGTACTATGTCCATGTGTGTAGCAACAGTTTTCCTATAGCCTTCCTCCCAAGCCTCAGATCTGTGTATACATACCTAGGATTATTTCCAGAGTACTTCAAGAGTGCCTATGTTCTTTGCATTATATTCACACAGTCATATATATGATATGATACAGTCATATCAAAGATAAAGTATCTTGAAGCTTCCTATGCCTTAGACCCAGGGGAACATACACTCAACTCTCCATGTTAGCCAAGGGCAAAATGACAGTAGCTCCTGATGGTAAGTGACAGATTTCTTCTGAATCCCTCATACAACATTTCATTACAATCTAACATTGTTCATTCCTGTTTTTTAAAAAATCAAAGAGTAAATGAAATGGCAATGAAATTAAAGAATTAATTCTCTTATTGAATACAAAGCTTCCCCTACCACTGGGAGGAGAATGACTATGGTGTGGAGAAACCCAGACCTTATTCATAATCTTCGTGAGGGGTTTACGATTCATTCAACTACCAGCAGACCAATCAGTCAACAGCCAAGCAGATGAAAGATGGTGGCTCTAACTGGTCATGTGTGGGTGTTATCACCATGGTCTGTTAGGACAATGTAAACTTGAGGGCAAGGACAAAATTTCTGCTTTCAGCATTAGCATAAAATTGGTCAGAGTTCTTGTGATTAAAATGGAAAATTCTGGGTTTTATAACCCAAACCCCCATGGAAAATGGGAAAACCAGAGATTGACAGAATTTTCCAAGTAATTACAATATGCACAGATTTCCTCAAGTAAATAAAAAAAAATAATCATTAAGAACTAATTTCGGAAAAAAAAGACTACAATTCCTGAAAAAGGAAGGGGCAAAAGATTACTCCTTAAATATCTAAATAAAAATGAAAACAAACAAAAAGAAATGCTTTTAATTTTCAAGGTGGTGTTTGACCATTCTCCTTATTACCACTTATTGATGTATAATTCTATGGATGCATTTATGAGCAAATGTAAATTCATTAAATAAGCCTCAGCCACAAAAAGGAGACAGGACAATATTTTTATTAAATGTTCTCTTGTGAGTCAGACAAAAGGCAGAATTTATTTATAAATGGCTGTTACTCTGTTTCAAATAATGAAACCTACCAATTAAGTTCTGGAGTGTGTATTTCTCAGGCTCCTGTGAAATTATCAAGGGATATTAGCAAGCATACTCCCTGTCAACAAGCCACCCCATGGTCACCTGAAAGAAGCAATTCAAAAGCCACCATGGGGATGAGCAAAGACCTGGATGAAGGCTATCAAGAATACACCAGGGAGTTCTTAGTCACAACCAAATGATTCAGAATTTCTTAGCCTGGCTGTCAATAAAAATTATCATGTGACTGTTTAGTCTAAAATGAAGGTTATTTAATATGCTCCATATAAACCTCTTGAAGGTTTCTCCTTTCTTGGTTAATAAAATGCATTGAGCACTTGCACTCAATAGACTTAGGGCCCAATAATATCGTAAATGATCATGTATTTATTAAATGCTTTGCCTCCACAGTCAATGTTATTCATTCATCAGTGTCCTATGTTTATTCACAACACCTGAGGAGAGCACAGCTCAGGAAGCTTCCTGTTCAAGATACAAAGATTCTGGAGTCCTCTTTTCCACCCAGTATATTTATGACCTCCTCTACTTCTTCTGCAGGCCTGTGTATGACATCTTTTTGCCCCAAGTTACAGACAGAGAACTGAGATTCTAAGCTATTTAACACTCTTTTTAAAGAACACTATTAATGCATGGTGGAGTCAAAGTTAGGTTAAAGGAAGTCCACAAACGCCTGAATAAAGAATGATAGATATTTATCTGGGGAGCACTCACACAATGATGGTAAATAACTGCCCCTGAAGGCACAGAGTCTGCAACCCAGGATGCTGGGATCACAACCCAAGAGTCAATCGAGTGAGCCCCTCCTCTTCCTTAAGAGGTCACATCTGCACACCGAAGCCATTACCTCAAGACTTTTGGCTGAACAAGATGCCACTACAGGAGTCAAGATTCAAAGTCCACCATGCAGTCTCCAGAGGTGCACATCATACCAGTGATTTTTGAAAAGTCAGGAAAGAATAACAAGAAACCTGTCTCCCTAGAAATGGCAACTGGATTTCTGGAAACCTGGGGGAGCAGCAGCTGTGGGGTAGGTGCTATCCTCTCCTCTTAATAAAATAATTAACCTTTCACAGTTCTTCTTGGGCCCAAATCAACACTCAATATACAGTGCCAAGAGGCCTCTGATACAACCAATCCATGAAATTAAATCCTTGACTTGAGGACCACAATGACCAATAAATAACAATGAGGCAGAAATGATGGCTATAATCACAAGGGCCAACATCTAGCTGCCAAGATTCTCATCTACAGTATCTACTCAATCTCAACAGAGCTTAAAAAATCCACTTCTACAGCCAATCAACCAAACTAGACTTAATCCCTACACAGTTCCTTCTATTATACTGATCATTATTATGGGAACAAAACAGAGAGGATGTGATGTGTTCTCTGTAAAAGCTTAGAAGATTCTATAGAAAATAAAATTTACACAAGCCTTCAAGCTCTTTGGAGGGCCACCCAAGGATGCTGACACAATCAATCAAAATATTTCTTTGGACACAGCAGTGCCCTAACCACATGAATGACCCACTCACAGTCATCCAAGGCACTTGGATTCCACTAAGCTCAAGTTTTTCTATTCTTCTCCCAACAATTAAAAGTGTGAGCCTTCTCAAGACCCTAATAAATTGATTCTCTGTAGCTACAGAGATGGAAATTATGCACGACAGTTGTTTTTGCAGTTGGGTTCTCTCTCTGTGTTGAGTACTCTATGTGACAGGTCTCGGTTCCACAGCAGTCATTGGAAGTGATATTTATGTCTCAGGATGAAGAGAAGCAGATGGGAGAATGCTTAATAAATCTATGCAGGGCACACACAGAGTCCACGGTCAACTTCACCCTTGCTCTCCCACCTTGGAACCAATTTTATTTTGGAAAGATTCCTTTTCTGATAAAGCTACAGACTGCCACACAACAAGAAAAAGAACCCCAAAATTAATGAGCTTGGACAACCCAAGATTCTGGGTAGGTTAGTGACTACTAAATAGGAGCTCCCTTACCAGAGTTCCTGGTTTGTATATCTGACTGCTGTGTCTGCATGTCTGTGTATACGTGTATGTGTGTCTATCTATGTCTTTGTGTATATCTGTGTGTGTGTGTTCCTGACTATATGTCTGTCTGGATCTCTCTCTCTCTCTCTCTCTCTCTCTCTCTCTCTCTCTCTCTCTCTCTCTCTCTCTCTCTCTCTCTCTCTCTCTCATTCCTGTGTGTAAATGTGGAAGTGGGAGGTCAACTCTGAGTATCTTCCTCAATTGCTTTCTAGCCTAATTTCTTAAATAGTGTCTTACATTGAACCTAGAGCTGGCCAATTCAGTTCAATTGACTTGGAATCCCTGAGGACCCCCAGGCTCCTGGGTCTCCAGCACTGGGATTACAGACTTCCAGCATAACATCCAGCCTTTCAGTTGGTGATGGAGATCTAACTTGGGTCCTTGTGCTTCAGCAACAAGGATTTTATTGAATAAGACATCTCCCAGACTTCCTGGGTTTTTTGTTACATAAAAGTTTTATGTAAGGAATTAAATAACCAGGTACAAAAAAAGTCAGAAAGGGGAGCTGGAGAGATGGCTCAGTGGTTAAGGACATATGTTCTTCTGCAGGATGCCAGTTCAATTCCCAGCACCCACATAGGGCAGCTGATTATGGCATGTAGCTTCAGCTCCAGGGGATGTGATGCCCTCTTCTGACTTAGGCAGGTACTACACTCGCATGCACATACATACACACAGAGACACATAATTGAATAAAATATATCATTGTTTTTAATAGGAAAGAAACAGAGGCAAGCAGGATGTTAATTCTTCCCTGGCATTGGAACCGGTGATGTTCCCTAGAACATTAGGAGAGGACTGACAGCCCCTGAACAGCCAGACTCTGGCTATACAACAAGCATTCAAGGTTCAGAGGGGCTGGTGGTGTTCACTAGTTCATCCAGAAGGACAAACAGTTCTCACTATTTGTGGAAGAACATTCAGGAAATGAGAAGCACAGTGGCAAGCAGAGTGCTTATCTCTGACATTACAAGCAGGACTTAGGCAGGGCTGGGAAGATACAAGTACACACAGCTATCATGACCATAGTCACCACTTGTCAGTCCAGTGCTTTGTCCTCTTTCAGAAGCAAGCTTAGGGACACTAAGCCTCTACATTCCCATCTCATTGCACTCTGTCTGGCCATGAGACAACTGACATTTTCATGTCACCATAACTGAGCTACATCCCAAAGGAAACATGTTTCCTGTTTCATCATATAATATAAGAGTGTGTCTTTCATGGTAGAGAATAGAGAAGAGGACCACTCTGTGTCCTTGTCATTCTGAAGGTAGAGTTTCTGCCATCAGAGCTACTTAGTACTATAACCCATAGTAGAAGATCAGTAATGGGGGGGGCTCACTATTTGTACTGTTTAAACATTACTGCCAAGAATCTTGAGTCTCTGCTTTCTTGGAAGTCCAAGTGTTCTGGGTAATATATGTGAATCACTGGAAAGAGATTTTTACATCTTTCTGAAAAAAAAAAAGAAAAGAAAAAAGGAAAGAGGAGTGTTTGGGAGACCACAGTGTTTTTGAATCACATGTACTTTCTGTCTCCACTTCTATTCAGTGGACACTTGGGAACCCATCCAGGGAGTAGCTGGAGAAGTTGAGCTTATGTGGCTCTCCAGAGAATACCCATGGAGTCTCAGCTCAGGTCCTCCTCTGGGCTAACCCAGAAATATCATAGAACTTGATGTCCTTCCTTTCCAGGCCCACAGCAACTCTTGTGGGTAGTAATCTACCTTCTGATGTTGGGAATGAGAATCTGCCTGCCTGCAGACCTCAAGGATGCTGTCTCTAGGTGAGGACTTGCATTTAGAGTTGCGAGTTCTCAAGCACTGGCTCAAAAATTATCCACTTCAATCCACATGATGTTTATGCAACATCAACTGCCCAGCCTCACGTCTAACAAATGCTTATGTAATAAGTGAGTTATTTCTGTTTTACATAAATATTCTTTCTTGAGTAAAGTCATCTCAGCTTCCCCTGGGTACCCAATGGCTCCTATCCTCCCCTTAACTGGGTAATAATTCTTGAAAGTATACTTGCATTTCATCAGCTGGGACAGAATTCCCTTGACACTCATTTGCAGTGTACATGAAGTACACTGCCCATCTCTCCTCACAACAGCAGCAGCATCCCTCAGAATTCATCCATCACATTTGACAACATTGATGGGAGGCCCAGTTCCAGTGTTCCCAACTGGGGCTAATGCACCAACCTCAGAATACATGGGGAAACATGAACTATGGTAGGTGGGGGCAAACACAGTCCTGGATTCTGAGAGACTTGTGATTGAAACCTGAACATGTTTGCTATTGAATGACAGCAAATGCCTGACCTCAGATGACTCAGCTATCAGGCATTAGGTGTACAGTTGACACTACATAGTGCCATTAAAAATTCAAGGTTACTCTTCATGGTGGTTTGAGAGAAAATGTCCCCCAAAGGGAGTGGCACTATTAAGAAGTGTGGCTTTATTGGAAAAGGGATAGTCTTGTTGGAGGAAGTATGTCACTGTGGAGGCAGGCTTTAAGGTCTTATATATGCTCAAGCTATACCCAGTATCTCAGTTCACTTCCTGTTGCCTGTGCAAGATGTAGGACTCTCAGTTACTCCTTCAGCACTATGTCTGCCTGCATGTTGCCTTGCTTCCCACCATGGTGATAATGAACTGAACCTCTTAACTGTAAACCACCCAATTAAATGTTTTCCTTTATAAGAGTTGCTGTGGTCATGGTGTCTCTTCATAGCAACAGAAATGCTAACTAAGACACTCTGCCTGTTTAATAAATCTATAATGCCACTGATCAAACTGCAGGGTCTTCATGTGTTTCCTACTATGAGTTTATGTCTAAGGTTGAAGAGGTAAGACATTTGAACAAGAAGTGGATTTAAACTTCAACTAAAATGCTTCTAGCTGGATATGGTGGTACCTGCCTGTAATATTAGCACTTGGGAAGCAGAAGCAAGAAGATCAGGCATTCAAAACCATCTTTACTATATGGTGAGTTAACTGCAGCCTGGGAGATATATGAGTGTGATACAAAGGCTCGGGACTGCTTCAAACATTCTGTAACACACAGGACAGCCTTGAAACACCTAATTCTTCACCTGAAAATAAAGGATACAGAGACTGGCAGACTCAATTTCAAACACCTAAAAAGCAAATGTAAATATAAGCAAAATGTAAATTAAACACTGACCCATCCAATGACAGAGTTCAAAATGCCTCACAACCAACTAAAGAGTGTACAGGGAATGAGTTAGTGCAACTAACCAATATGTTGTGCTAATGTTAATAAGTAAGTACTAATATTAATAAGTGCATACTCTGTGGTTTAGTAACACTTCCTATGAATTATCCTGAGACATTCACAGATATAATATGTGGTTATTTTACTATTGATTGTCCAATTGACAGGGTCTAGAATTACTGAGCAGGTGGGCCTCTTGGGAGTCTGTGAAGGGCCAACTAGAGCAGTGGCTCCCAACCTTCCTATTGCTGCGACTCTTAATACAGCTCCTCACATTGTGCTAAGCCCCACCCATAAAGTTGTTTTGTTGCTATTTCATAACTGTAATTTTGCTACCATTATGAATTATAATATAAATACCTGATATATAGGATATCTGACAAGTGGTCCCCAAAGGGATTGTGACCGACAGATTTGAGAACCACTAAGCTAGACTGTGGAAAGACCCATGTCTAGATGTGGCCAGACTGAGGTCCTAGGGCTTAGTTCCAGCTTTCATCTCTCTCTGCTTTCTGACTATGTATACAATGTGACCAGCCACTTCATAATCCTGACACCACTCCTTCCCTGCCATGACTGTACCCTCACAATGGATGCCAAAGTAAACTCTTCCCTTCTTTAAAGTTGCTTTTTCCTGGTATTTGATCACCATGGCAGGAAAAGTCACTGATACCTATGTTAAGACATTTACTGTCTCTTGCAGCTTGGATGACAGCAAAACCCAGAAAGTCAGCTGTCTAACAATTGAATCTGGCTAAACTAGTTATAATATATGATGGAACTGAATATATATAGCCTTCAAAAATGTCAAGGCAGGTTTATTTGTGTGAATAAGTATAGCTATGTAAATAAAGCATGACACAGGACACTAAGTAATTAGTGAAGCTTCAGGATGTGTTTATATATCTGCCAGTACAGACCCATCACAGAATACATACAAATGGACTCATTTATATCTCTAAAAAAGAGAGATGGGGATTCACAGGACAAAAATGGAAGCAAAACTTGCATTTGACAGAACAGTACCCATCTCACCCCTTTGTCCCTTTGATGTGTCATTTATTCAAGTATTTACTTTTTTAATGATGTACAAATCAATTTTTTATAAAAAAATCTGTCTTCAGATCTAGTTAACTATAACTTTGGTATGAACAAAGGCCAGCCAAAAGGAGAAGTGTCTTCAAGTGAGAATATTTATAAAATAATTTAATAGAAAAGCTTTTGAAAAGAATGCTGGTATATTCCATAATCCCTGTACTCAGAAGGCTCAGACAAGAAGATGGTATGTTAAAAGTTAGCTGAGCTACACAGGAATATGCTTTGCTGTCACCACCACCACAATCATCATCACCACCACCATCATCATCACCACCATCCTCACCACCAACACCAACACCACCATCATCACCATCATCACCACCACTATCACGGCCAGCACCATCACCACCACCACCACCACAATCATCATCACCACCACCATCATCGCCACCACCACCACCACCATCTTCACCACCACCACAATCATCACCACTACCACCACCATCACCACCATCATCACCACCATCACCACCACTACCGTCATCATCACCACCACCACCACTACCACCACCATTATCATCATCTAGTCAGAGTTCTGAGAACCTCCAGAGAGACTCCTGGGGTCAGAGGGTACCTCTTGATAGCATCTGTGGCCTTGAGTGAGGACACAGAAGACCTCAGGGAGCCTCCAAAAGGCAGCTTGAGCAGCAAAGAACCAACCTCTCTTTTCTACCCTCCCCTGTGTGGTAGGGATGTGAAGCCACTGGCATCTTGGAGAAAGGAGTGCAGGGTGGGATCTCAGCACAGGGCTGGAAACAGGGCTTTCTAACTCTTGAAGAATGCTCATGTGTCTGGCCTTTTCTTTATTTCTACTCAAAGAAAAAGAATCAAGGCAGTATTAATCCAGAAAAATAAAGACAGTCCTGGGAATTGGCAGGAGATAAATGAACCCAAAGATGTATCAGGGAAAATTACCCTTTCAGTTGCTAGGAAAATGCTTTCCTCAACTTTAAAGTTTGGCTCTCGATGTTGTCAACCCTAGCAGGGGATTTAGATAACCGTGGCTCAGATTTTTTAGCTGTCAACCATCCATGCTCTGTTACTTATAATGGGGTCCCAGCACAATATATAGAGTGCAGGTTCTCACTTCAATTCTAGGAAAATAAAACCCTCAGCCTTCTCCAACCTATTGGCCCAACCCAACTCTGTCCTTTCATCACACTCCAAACAAGCTGTGCTTCCTTTAGGCCACCACGGAGTCATTCTGTTCTGGGCCAAACTCTTCTGCAAACTTGGAGCTGAAAATCTAAGTAAGAAAAATAGAGAGTCATTTGTAAGCCTGTCCAATGTTTCCAGTCCTCCATTTTTCTGATCAAACCTGTCAGGCTGATGACACTTCACCACACGATATATCACTGTAGTTGTACAAAGCCATTCTTTAATTCATACTGAAAGAAGAGCCAAAAATAAAAAGCACAAAAGGGAATGCAGTGTGCATACTTGCAAATCACAGAGAGTATGTGCAGGATAGAGAAAACAAAACAAAAACATAGTCAAGATAGCCTACTCTACTCACACTCCATGCTGCTCCCTAGGAATAGGCTTTGCACCCCCAAGGCAAGAGGCTTTGGAGGGGCTGCCAGAGTTGCCTCTGTGTCCACTCCCTCAACTCCTCCTGAGGGATGGGAGAAATTAAAAATTCATAAAATGAGTCTTGTCCAAGTAAGAGTGCCAAACCAAAACCAGAATGCAGATCTCCTAAAAGATTCCCAATCAATATCAGCCATACAAGATGCTGTAATTAAGAACTGAGCTTGGAAAATAGAAACCCTGCCTTAAAAAAATATACCAACCACATCAAACCAATTCAAAACTGGGCAAAAGACTGAACAGGCATGCTTTCAAAGGAGAGCCACAGATGTCCACTGAGTTCATGCGAAGATGCTCACCCATCATCAGAAACATGCAAATCAAAGCCATGAGCTATCATATACTAATTAATCAGAAGAAAGGGAAAATAGCATTTGTTCAAGGAGTAGGAGAAACTTCAGGCTGAAGCATTGTTCAGGAGGCCATAGAAATAGCATGGTCTCTTGGGACACCAAGTTGGCAATTTCTGGCAAAGCTAAACTCAGAGCTTCCTACAGCTCAGCAATTCCTCTCTAGCTATACATGGAGCACCTCTTATCCATGCACTTGAGAAATACGTGACTTGAGAGGCTTTTTTTTTCCTTTTTTGCCTTAGAAGGTCTACTTCATCCTTATCACACTGTAGTCATCTGTGTTGAGAAGATTTTACATGTTCCCGAATGAATCTATTGGAGTCTCACATCAGTGCTCCAAAGAACTCAAATTTCGGAGCATTTCAGACTTGGGACTTTCAGATTGGGGGAGTTCAAAATTTGCACATTACCCAAAAATTCAAAGGAAGGACATAGATTGATGGGAGATGTCATTCTGTAAATATGTTTCTCTTATTGGCTAATGAATAAAGCACTTTTGGCCAATAGGAAAGCAAGATAGGCAGGACTAAGAGACAAGGAGGAAAGAGGAAGTAGTAAGGAGGAGAGTCAGCATGGAGAGACTAGAGACAGCAGAATGCCGGCCATCTCTCCGGTAAGATAAGACCACATGGAAGTACTTAGATTAATAGAAATGGGTTAATAATTAAGACAGAGCTAGCCGATAAGAAACAAGTAACTGGCCAACAGAATTATATCTAATACAGTGTCTCTGTGTGTTATTTGGGGCTGGTGTGACCCAGGTCAGCAGAAAAAAACCTTACTCATAACAACAGATATTGCACCTCACTGCTCATGGTCCTATTGTCTACAATAGCCACAAAGGAGAAATGGCCTAAATAGTCATCAATTGATGAGTGGGTGAACAAAAGCATTGTTTATCATTAAAATAAAAAATGAATGGAATAGCACCCATATGTATTCTCAGGCCTTAGTAGGCAGAGACAAGAGAATCATAAGTTTGAAGCCAGCCTGGGCCACAGAATAAAATCCTCTCTTTAAAAAATAAAAAAAAAGAAGAAGAATCTGGAGAGTCAGCTATGTGAATTAAGAGAGATACACATTAACTTACAGTGGCTTTCTGTTGATGGAATTAAGAGTTCCATAAAAAAATAAAAAGCACAAAAGACCCAATTGTGCAAATCCCAAGATACCTAGCAAGGTGACCAAAACCTAAAAGGAACAGCTCTGCAACTTAGGAGTAGGTGAGGGCAAGGTCTCATCCTTGCTGTCTAGAAAGCCCCACAGTGAGCCCCAAGAACATGATCTGTATCACTGTCCAACTAGACTACAAGTATTTGAACCACCAAATGGTTTTTCTTTTTTTCATCAAGTTTGGAGTCAAATTTTCAGTGTCTGGCTCTTTAAAAAAAACTCTCAGTCAGGCAGTGGTGGTACATGCCTTTAATCCCAGCACTCAGAGGCAGGCATATTTCTGTGAGTTTGAGGCCAGCCTGGTCTACAAAGCTATACAAAGAAACTGTTGTCTCAAAAAGAAACAAAATAAAACAAATCTCTTCTTTTCCTCCAAACTTGGCAAAATATACAAAGAGACTTGGGTGAAAATAACAAGCATGGTCAGGTGGTGGTGGTACACACCTTTTATCTCAGCATTTGGGAGGCAGAGGCAGGCAGACCTCTGTGAGTTCAAGGCCAGCTTGGTCTACAGAGTGAGTTTCAAGACAGTCAGGGCTACACAGAGAAAGAAATACTGTATCAATAATAATAAGAAGAAGATGATGAGGATGATGAGGATGAGGATGATAATAGCAAGTATGCACCCTCCCAAGGTGCTAGGTTTATTTGAATATGCAATGATAGTATTGTTTAAAACATGCTTGAAATTCTCTTCCTCTGCTAGTCTCTATGCAGGCATTCTGCACCCAAGTGTCTACAGAGCAACCGCAAGCTCTGAAAATGAGGCATCTGCCATCCATTCACTTCTGAGATGTACAAATGATATCTCCTGGACATTGTCCAGCTCATTACTTTTTCTTGCCATTTCCAATGATGTCTAATGCTAAAGATCAGTAAAGCTGGCTGGAGAAGTCCCTAAAAGACATTCCAACCCATGTTGACCAGGGTTGGAGAGTTCAGAGAATCGCCACCATTGTCTTATGTAAGGTGCTGAGTATGCATCAAGCCTTCAGGAGTCTAGTATGGTTGGTTAGACTGCACATACCCAAGGACAGCTGAGCCTGTGTACCCCACCACCATTCCTGCAAGCATCTATCCATGACAAAAACCTTGAGACTTTTATCTAGACAACTATCTGAGCCTAAGACGGAGGCTTTCCACTGACATGGACACAGTACTATAAGGGATTTTAAGTGTGTCATCTTTAGATGTGATACTCTTGACATTTGTGGCCTGTGGTGGTATGAGCAAGAAAGCTGTCATAGTATCAGATGTTTCAATACTTAGTCACTAGTTGATAAAATTGGTTGGAATCAGGATGTGTGGCCTCATTGAAGGAGCTGTGGGACTGAGGAAGATGAGACTCAAGACTTCAAAGTCTCTCTCTGCCTCCTGCTTGCAGTTTTAACTGTGAATTCTCAGTTCTTCCTGCTACCCTGCCTTTGCTCCATCACCATGGCCTCTAATCCTCCGGAACTCTTTGCTCAATTAAATGCATTTTTTTCATAAGTTAACTTGGCCATGATGTTTCATCACAGCAATAGGATATTAACTTATATAGAGTCAAATTCTCCTCTGTGGGGGATGTCCCATTTTGTAAGATGTTTAGACCGCTAACCTCTGCCTCTGCCCATTAGCTGGCAGTTGCCAACTACCTGCTCAAGTTTGGAAAGCAAAAGTGTATCTTGGCATTGCCAAATGCTTCTCTGAGAGCAGAAGAGGGGTTCACTAACTGTCCAGCAGGAGAGCCACTATTATATACATGTTATAGTGAATACGGGAACAAGGATCTCAGTGAACACCAACTACAGCCATGACTGCTAGAGATGGGTGAACAAAGACCATGAGGAAAGAGGAAAAGGCCAGATGGAAGTGAAGGAAGAATATGGCTACCAGGGCATAGAGGAGGGTAAGATGCAGCTTTGCTATTCACCTGAGTTGATCTGTACTTCATTTTCTGCTCCATGCTCAACCTTCACACTCTCAAGCTCCATGTTCACAAGTAGGAATCTCAGCACTTTTAGTCTGCAGGTTCAAAACATGACTGTGAAGCGACAGGCTAGGGGCAATTGCACCCCCAAGTACACCTATTATAATATCTCTAAAATGCACTTTTGAACACCATTAAGGTGCTCAATAGTAATTCCATGGTGGGTGTGGTAGGCATTTAACTCATAAGGATGGCACTGTAAATATCTCCCTTTCTGCTGCTTCCAGAAAAATTAAATTATCTGTCCCATAACTAATAAGCCAAAAGGCTCATCTTTCAGATAGCTATCTTTCAGAATAGCTCACTAAGGGCAATTATCATTAGTAGAACATTATACAGGGAACTAGAGTTTCATTTGGGGACTTAGGCTACATTCCTAAGCTGAGGGCAAAAAGGCAGCAACAGCCATTCTGCTCTCAGGGAGTGTCAGCTGGACTGCAGAAACTGCTTGGTCCTACTAGAGCACGAAAGATCAAAACACTTAAGAGAGTTTGGTGTGGTTGGACTTTGTCTCTTGAAAAATCCTGAACATAGGAGCACATAAAATCATTATGAAACAGTAAAGTAACAAGAGAGGACATGCCATACAGCATCTCCTGCAACAAGGAGGCACAAGTACCTCAAAGTCTTAACTATTCTGGTGGGACCTTTCTAAAAGATCACCAGGCAAGGTAGGGAAATCTCAGATTTAAGGGAGACACCAGCTGAGGCAGGAGATATATAAAGGTCAACATCATCTCATTGTCTCTTCTGGCACTTGCTAAATAAGGTATTAGGGAACTCAATGAGTAAGTATCAAGGGGCTGGGATGACAGTCGATAATAAAGGCTTCCCTTGCAGGTACAGTGCCAGAGTCTGATCCCAAGAACCCATGGAACATAAAAGCTCAGTCTTGCTGTATGCTTTGTACACAAGTGTTAGGGAGACGACTGAGGTAGACAGATCCCTGGGGCATGGTTGGCCACTCTAGCCTAGTTAGAGAGTTCCAGACCATTGAGAGACTGACTTAAAATAAAATATAAAAGTGGACAGCACTTGAGGAATGACCATTGCCTCTCTGTGCTAACAAAATACACATTCTCAAAAGAGGCCCAGAGGTCTTTGGGTGCAAGCTGGGTGTCTCAACCAAGAAAACACCCCAGATATTTGATGGGGGATATTCTTCTGTATAAATGTTTCTCTTATTGGTTGATGAATAAAACACTGTTTGGCCAGTAGAGGCGGGGCCAGGAGATGAGGAGAATGCTGGGGAGAGAGGTGCCTCAAGTGGATGCCATGTAGACCACAAAGGAGTAACAGGTCCTGGCATTCTCAGGTAAGCCAAGACCACATGGAAATACATAGATTAATAGAAATGGGTTAATAATTAAGACAGAGCTAGGCAATAAGAGGCCCTAGACATCAGCCAACAATGTGTGTGTGTGTGTGTGTGTGTGTGTGTGTGTGTGTGTGTGTGTGTGTGTGTGTTATTTGGGGCTGAAGGGGGCAGGACCAGGTGGGAAAGAATCTTTACCTATGGATATTTTCTCTTTCTTTCTTTCTTTCTTTCTTTCTTTCTTTCTTTCTTTCTTGGTTTTTCAAGACAGGGTTTCTTTGTATTGCTCTGGAGTCTGTCCTGGAATTCTCGCTCTATAGACCAAGTTGTCCTCAAACTCAGAGATCTGCCTGCCTCTGGCTCCCGAGTGAAGATTAAATGCATGTGCCACCAATGCCTGGTTACATCCCAGATATTCCACAGTAACAGTTCTCAATATTCCTAAGATTGTGAGCCTTTGTTTCTCATGTTGTGGTAACCTCCAACCATAACATTATTTCCATTGCTACTCCATAACTGTTGTTTTACTACTGCTATGAATGATAATGTAAAAAAATGGAGATAGTTTGTCAAAGGGGTTGAGACCTACATGTTGAGAACCACAGTTCCACGGTCTAACCAGACCTAGAGACTATGATTCAGAGATAAAGAAGGCAGAGTTTGGAAGGAAACCTTGTACACACTCTTACTCAGGTGAATTCGTTTCTCCTTCTAATGGCTTCATAAGTAATAAATAGCCTCCAACCAAACATGTGTTCTCTCAGTGATCCATAGTATTCTCATTCACACAAACCAGAAAGAGCAAGCAGAGATGATACACAAAGACAGATAAGCTGTAGAGACACTAGCTGCCTTCAGCTTAAATCCAGACTCATCTGCACAGAGTCTATCATCTTGACCCAATTTTGACTCCTCTGAAGGTCTTGCTATTTGTGAATGAAGAGGAAAGGAGCCATTCATTCATAGCTCCCACCAGACCATTTTGTCTTAAAGGAAGGATAGCTGGAATGAAAGATGCTGCTGTTATTGCTGCATTACCCAAATGCTTCGAACTCAGCCACCAGTACAGCAGGTCTGATTCCAAACACTAGCTGAACCAGAGCCCAGGGTCCTGTTTCCCAGTTGGTTTCCAGAATCAACTACAAGGAAAATTGAACACTACTGGTCCCTGGTGCAGGATGATTTTAAGAGTTACTTTCCTAAATGAGCTCCCTTGGAATTCTAGAATTTAAGCCACTGCCAGGTTAAAAGAAGAAATACTTTTGGCAGCAAACAGTCTATAATATGATGAAGTTTGACAGTTAGGAAAACAATAATTACCATATGGCCAGCAGAGTCACGGGTCTTTTACCAAATAAGGTGATTTTCTGCCATGAGACTATTTCAATGAAAGGATATTTTCAGTCTAAAGAGTTTGGCTTATCTTTGAAAAATGGTATACCACACAAAGTGCAGTTGGCTTAATGAGGAATCCACATATTTACCAAGTATTCAACTTTGGAGTGGAGTGGGTTTTTTGTTTTCTTTTGTTTTGTTTTTTGGTTTTTGGTTTTTTGTTTTTCTCAATGCCATGGTACTCTAGGCATAGTATGGGATACTCAGATGTTTTTAATTACCCCCTGTATACACCCAATAAAACAGCTAGCTCAAGATGCTATTAATGCCACAAGAAGATCCACAGGGCTTGTAAATCACGCTTTCTTCAGAGAGGGTCCATGCAGTGGCAAAGGGGGTAAAACTTTAATCTTGCTAAATAAGATTTCACCTAAGAATGTTCTGGTGTTTATCCTAATCTGTCAGGGAAAGGAAAATGGTCTACTTTACTCACTCCAAGAGATTTAGCATCTTTTTCCTCTCACCTCTTGGAGAGAAAAAAACTGAAGAAAATTAGGTCAAGCTTTTGCACCAGGAAGTCAAAGAGCATCCCTACAATGCGGAACCAATTCTTCTGGACTCTCCTAGGCATCCTAAGCTTAGTTTCAGAGTAAAGAAACCTTTCATGGCTACATGAGCTGGTGTTAGGTTTTGTTACATTCTTCCCTCAGCTCTCAGGAGAAGCCAACATGTAGCCATGCCAGTTTGTCAGCAATTATTGCCTGAGTCTAAATTCAAGATAATGAAGTTGAGCAGCAAACCATTCCTTCAGCTCTAAGGAGAAAATCAAGTTTTAACAAGTGTGTCAATGACAACACCACACTAAATTGGCAACGGAGGGCAGCTGCCACTTTCATTTTCTGTGTTTCTGATATGACTTTGGGAGAATAAATCTCAAACTTCCAACTATTCTTTCACATTTGGTAGTTATTTTATTTCCCTGGACTGCTTAGCATGAAGATGATTGTATGGCTGTCCCCAAAAATGTGTTCACATCATCTGTAATGTTAGTTCCAGGATGTTTTGCAAGTAATACGCACATTCACTCTCCACTTAGAAAAAAAATATTTATGTACCTTGATTGTTAAAAATTGGTACAAATTCTTGACACAGCCAATAGATGGAAAATGTAGGCCAGTTCCTATGCCAATATACGCTGTAGGTACATGCTGCATCAAGTCTAACTTCCTCAAGTTTACTGCAGCCTCCAAGCATAGAAGTTATACAACTGGCAGTGGAATGAAGAGTACAGAGCAGGAACAACTATAATAATCAGCCCTTGTTGGAGATGTTCCCATCTCTTCAGGTTGATGACTTTTCCTCCTGACCACAGCACTGACTTCCAGAGAGTATTATACTGTTTGACTTCTTCCACCTTTGCCAGCAGTCTTGGCAACATGCAAGCACTTCCTGTGTAAGCAAGTGAAATTCACAAAGATACACATGGTCCAAGCAGAGAGCCATGTCAATGGAGACCACAGGATAACAATACAGGACCATGCTCTGTGCAAACTCAGACCTTCCTTAGCAGTACTAAATGTAAACAAAGATGGGAGGACCCAGGAGCAACCAAAAGATGGATCTTTCATTCTCTCTTACTCCTGTTACGCTGTTAGGATCAGTGCACGAAGGAACCACTACCAGAAGGAGCATGCCTGATCCAGGCTCCAGGAACCAGGAGCACACCACGAGTGCATTCAACCACTCCCCCAGCCCTTACTCTGTAGCACATGAGACAGAGTTTACAAGGTATGTGAAGGATGGACCTTCTTCAGAAAAACACACAGTTCTTTTCATCAATCCAAAATGTCACATCTACCTCCAGCCTGCTTCTTCCTTAGGTCCATAGGATCTCTCTAAAGTTCAACATATATCCCACCACTATGATGGCGTGGAACCTGAGAATCAGAGAGAAAAATACCAGGGTCCTGAGACCAGTTCACAATGCACAGCACTACTTGAAACAAAACTTAAAGGTCTGCCTAAAAAGACTTGATGTTTCCATAGGAGAAATGTTCTGGAATTCCATATTGTGGGGCAACTGTACTAAGGCTACAGAAGTTAAGTGGTAGTTTGCTGTGACTGGCAAGTACTGTACTCTCAAGGTTGAAGATGTATCTCCATGTTAAGTATTATGGGGAGTACACCACTGCTTTTCTCCAGTTCTGGAGCCCAGGATCTCGGGCAATCTAGGCAAGTTCTGTACCACTGATGTATCTTCCCAAGCAGACAAGGTCTTTTCTAATGCATCTTTTGGTGAATGAAATTCATTTTGTGTGTTTCTCTGTCACTGTGTATGTGTCTCTCATGTGTGTGTATGTGTCTGTCTCTCTCTGTATGTCAATCTTTGTTTCTATCTCTGTGTCTTTGTCTGTCCATCTCTGTCTCTGTTTCTCTCTATGTGTATATGTCTCTCTCTCTGTGTGTGTGTGTGTGTGTGTGTGTGTGTGTGTGTGTGTCTCCATCTTTTCTAAATTGTAGAAAGATGATTCAACTAATCGTTTTACTTAAGTGATTGTTACTTGCCTTAGAATTAATGGACTAGATTAAGACAGCTATCTACATGACTCCATGGTACAGGCTCTGACATATAAACCCTATTAAACATCACCAGAATACGGAGTTATGATGGCTTCAGAGATATTGAGTGAAATCACACAGGTCTTTGTTTCCAAGTGGGTCCAAGTGCAGTGAATAAAAATAGGCATGCCAACAAAGAAGGGAACCATGAGACACTGAGCCTGGCTAGAACCTTTCTGAAGTGAAAAAGGCAACAAGATGGCCAGAATGGATGAAGGAGTCATGCCTGGGCAGATGGAGCAATGTGAAGAGAGGCACAGAGGACCTAGGAATGAGAACATTTGGCATCCCAGAGGCTCAGTTTGGCAGAGGTAGAGCATCAAGCATGGATGAAGGGACACAGTCAAAATAAAAGTGAAGGAGCCAAACAGTAGATCTAGAGGCCCAAAAAGCTCTGCAAAGTAGTCTACATGATAGTACAAAACACATCACCTGACCAAACTGACACAGTGAGAAAGGCCCCACGTGGTGACACCATGCTCTTTATTCTAGGCTGCTTAGCACAAGGCCTAAAGGACCCCCACCACTCTCTGACAGGCCAGGTACGGCTTTAAAAGAACCCAGGAGTCACATGAGCTTTTCTGTAGATACATTCAACAGTGGAGTCCTCCCTCTACTAAAGGTTGCTTTTAAAAACTGTCCTGGCTGCAGATTCACTTTGTGATACTATCAGAGAGACACCCCTGTCATCATCTCAACCCTGGGCATCTTCCTTGTTGGGCATCTTCCTTGTTGACCAAAGATGATCTTGTTCTCTCTGGCTATTACTTTGAAATGTTAACCTACTATCTATGAATTTTAAATAACTGCTACAACTGCCCTTCCATGAATTTCTTCAACCAGACTACCTTTGACCTTCTACACACACACACACACACACACAGAGAGAGAGAGAGAGAGAGAGAGAGAGAGAGAGAGAGAGAGAGAGAGAGAGAGAGAGAGGAGAGGGGAGGAGACACCTTTATTCACAAAGGAATCACTCTGCCCCCCATATTAATAACCCACTTACCCCCAAATGACATGTGACCTGTCCTATATAAAAGAAAGAGAAAAAGAACACTGTTTTATGAGGGTTATATATTGGAAACCCTTAACTTTCTGGCATAAATTACCAACTTTCCTTTTGCCATAATGCAGGGCCATTTCTTTACTTTTTGTCCTACTAAAGGTCAAAACTTGCTTGCTTCTGTCCTCTGTGTAGAAGGCTGGTCTTCACAGACATTCATCTGATTCCCCAACACAGGTCCATGAAACTGAACCCAAGAGACAGACTGAATTTGAAAATGAAAGCCACTAATGCAGGCCTTCCTGGCATTCTCTATGTCCAGGCAAACACAAAGCAGTCTCACACTCAGCCCTAAATGGGATACCTTTATCAAACCTCTCCCCTCAAGGCTCAGAGTCTATGTGAAAAATTGTAAGAGGCAGAGGTGGTGAATGGTTCCAAGGACCCACTGTTATACAGACACAAGACAGATTCACACATAAACTCATAGAGTCTATGACAACATATATAAGACCAGTATAAGTTCAATCCAGAAAAAATTCCCAGCCTAAAAGGGGAAGTTGACACAGTCCCACCCCTAACCAAGAAGCTATTTGCAAATTATAAATAGAAAATCAGTTTTCTCCAATGGAGTGCTACTGGGTATAACAACCATGCTTCAGAGAGGGCCCCATGTCCAGGATTAGCTAGCTAATACAAACATCTCTCTCTCTCTCTCTCTCTCTCTCTCTCTCTCTCTCTCTCTCTCTCTCTGTGTGTGTGTGTGTGTGTGTGTGTGTATGTGTGTGTGTGTGTGTGTGTGTGTGTGTGTGTGTGTGTGTGTGTGTCTGTGGGGGGTGTCTGTGTGTGTGGACATGTGTGTCCGTGTGTATCTTAGTCTGTGACTGTGGACATGTGTGCTTTTGAAATGGTGTTTTTAAAAAGTCTTACTGATTTTCTTTTCTTTTTCTTCTTTCAGTTTATGCAGTTTGATGGTAGTGGTGGGGTTTTGGGGTTTTTTGTCTTGGTTTGTTTTGTTGTGGTTATTTTTTCTGTTTGGTTTTTCTTGTTTGTTTATGAGGAAGAGAAAGAACATGAAGTTGGGTGGGTAGGAAGTGTGAGGAATCTGGGGGGAATTGAAAGAGGGGGAAGAATAGAATTAAACAGTGCTCAATAGTTTTTTGGTTTTTGTTTTTTGTTTTATGCAGGCTTGCACAGACACTGCCATTTGTCAAGCTCCCTCACAGATCTTCATGCAGATCACAGAGATTTTATCAAAACCAGCAACCCATGTTCCCAGCCCTTCCCATTCTCTGTCCTTTATTTTCTTCCATGGTATTTATCACTTCCTGGCATTTTATGTATACTATTTCTTACAATAGATTGTTTATAACTACATATAAACAGAAAGAGAGCAGATAACATATGGCAGTTTGAATAAGAATGGCCACCATAGGCTCATGTATTTGAATACTTTGCCCCAATTTGGTGGAACTATTTAGGAAGGATTAGGAGGTATGGCCTTGTTGGAGGGGGTGTGTTACTTGGGGTAGTGTTTAATATTTCAATAGCCCATGCCATCCCAAGTTAGCTCTCTCTACTTCACACTCACATGTCAAGATCTAAGCTCTCAGCTACTGCTCTAGCACCATGCCTGTCCTTGTGCTGCCATGCTCCCCAACATGATGGTCATGAACTCACCTTCAAAAACTCTAAGTTCCAATAAACCATTTCTTCTTTAGGTTGCTTTACTAGTAACAGTATCTTTTCACAACAGTAAAAGCTTAACTAATACAGTACACACATATGTATGTATATAGTATTTTTATAGAAGAATACATGCAGCATAAACTGTAGAATCTTAGTCATTCTGAAGCATAACACGCATTACATCTAAGTACATTCACATAGCTGGGCATCCTTTCTCTATAATGACTTTATCTTGCAAAACTAGAGCTCTGCCCCCAACTAAAAAGCTTTCCATTCAGGCCTCCCTGCCACCCCTGGAAATAATCACTGCCTCCTTGAACCTGATAGCTCTAGGTACCTCATCTCTTCTCTGGACTCCGCTCATTGTGATCTACCTTGGTTTAGGGCTCTGTGCGCATCTTCTTCATCCCCTCCTTACAGCAGTTGCTTTATGGTTTGTTCATCGTGTATGCAGTCAGAGGAAGGAACACTGGGTAGGTCTTCATGTAAACCTAGCATCCTGCATTATGTAACATTGTTTAATACATGATCAGAGGAGGCAACATGAGATAGCTGGAGGGACTGAGACACTACAAGAAATGTTGTTTAAGTCACCTTCAATCAAGCCACAAATGCTTCCTGTTCTCAAATCTACAGATTATGGCTTCTACCATTGAGTTCTCTCAAATGAAATAACAGAAGGGAGAGCGGTTTCTGATTTATCAGATACGTTTCTGTAGTTACTTACTGAGTATTCATAGGACAACAGTCCTTTCCAAACACTCAGAAAAACAGCATAGTGTAAACGGGATGCAGAGAAGTTTATATTGCCTCTTTTCTTAAGAAGTCACAGCAGATGGCGTGTCTGCGGTGTTTGTGATATTCTGCTTGCTTGTAACACCAGTGAGTCTTTGGTCCCTCTTTCTTCATATGCACAAACACCTGATTTTTTATTACACACACACACACACACAGTTAAGAAGCCATTAACACAGCAACATTGAATGAAAAAAAAAGCCAGCCCGCCTTAAGGTAAGTTTTTATTTTTTAAAAGAAAGAAATGGAGGGAAGCAGCAGAGAGAAAACAGCTATCACTTGAAACTAATCAGTCTAATTAGAAATCCACTTTAGAGACAATATGACTCGATGTAAATCTCCTGTATGACATCTTATTACCGTGAAGAAGTGCTGCATCCCTTGAAAATCACCTCCACGGGGACTCTACTCTTTCCCTTATAAAATTTATTATGAATTGATTTCTTTTTGGTACTGGGGCCTTGTGCATTCTAAGCAAGAAGAATTCTGCCACTGAACTACAGCCTCAGCCTAGAGGCCTCACTTTGAAAGTCTCATTTAGTAGAAATCCTACTTCCCGACTCTCCCACTGAACATTCAAGGGCAGAGATTATTAGGTTTAATCATCACCAGAGAAGTAGGGAAATACCTGCTGCTTTGCTCACATCCGCCAGCCCAACATGTAATTGGTACAGCACAGGCCAACCCAGATGTAGCATGAACAAAGAAGGGATCCAAGGCACAGCCTTCTACAGAGACGTCCTCTGCATGACCATTAGTGACTGCCAGGGTAGGTGGGGTTATCTGGACCAGAGTGGGTACAGAACCAGAGCTTGGCTATAATGAAGTCAGGATTTTGACCCTTAAGTACCAGGCTCTGTTAATTTATATGTTCTCCCTCTCCCTTCTTAATTCATATATTCTCATGTTCCCTCCCTCTCTCCCACCCCCCCGCCAGCTCTCTCTTCAGTCTTTCTACATGTTCCAACTCCATGAGGTTCTTCAAGGTGTCCCTTTGATGCACTGAACTCAGACTCTGGGAAAGTAAGCATGGAGATGGCGTAAAGAGGTTGTTCCTCTCTTTGCTAAGCAACTGGTTGTGTGTCTAAGCCCAGTTTACTGAACCATCTATGCCTTTATCATTATTGCAAAAATTGGGTGACAATAAGATTAGCTCTGCTCATTTCAAAGATCAGTACATTATCAAAAAAAAAACCCCACTGTTTTGTTTACTATGGATCATGTCATTAAAATATCCTTCAATCAAACTTCATGGGATATTCTTTGAATCATTTTTTTTGACTCCTCGGGGCAGGGATCCACAAATTTGAACTTGAGACAAATGTTGCATACCAACTGCTGTTGGGTCACAGCGTCTGCTCTCCTATATACTGTCTACAGAGCAGCAGAGGGGAGCCAGAGTGCTATGACAAGCCACAGAACCATGAATACTGAATTGTATTGTCTGGCCTTCCCCAGAAAAGCACACCAGGCCAAGCCCTTTAGTACCCATAAGTACAGCAAGCCAAAACCAGTTGTTAGCAAGCTATGCGCACTTGAATTTTCCACAAATTACACCATTTTCCATGCATATATCTTATTTGTTAAAATATGTATGACCTTGTACAAAAGTACAAAGGAAGAGAAGATAAGTCAGAAAACTACTCTTTATAAATAATAAAATATATTACACCAATAAAGTCCAAAATGACCAAAGCATGCAAATGAATTTTTTTCTATGTTTTTGAAGGATCACAATTTACAAGTTTGCTAAGACATCTCTTTTCAATAAAGACAAATTGTAAAACATACCCCTCAAGCCCTCTAATACTTGACCTGAAATGGAATAAAATAACATTGGACAGAAATAAAAGATTCCTCATGGTGTTCCTTGTGAAACTACTCATTGTAAATAGAGTTTAAATTTTTTTTAATTGTACTTAGACTTTTGAAAAGTTGAATGGCAATGCCAATCCTCTTGTGAGGGGCTGAGGGCTGATTCTGAATGGCTTTTGTGGGTAACTGTGTCATACCTTATATTCTGAGTGGACTATGTGTAATCTGCCCCTAAACAATTGGGCATCCGCCAGAAAGGAAAGTGTGTGGCATGCGTTAACAAGCAGACTTCCTCTGTTTCTCAATGCCTTCAAAGATTTAGTTTCAAAATGAATATGCTGCAAGCCAAGAAAAAGAAAAAAAAAAAGACTACTCATTCAATTACTTAGTCATTGCTACTGTAAATATTTGCCATAAGTGCTGGGAGTGCAAGGAGGCACAGACAGCACTGACGATGACAGAGGAGAACAGCGAGAAGGGACTCCGGCAAGGAAAAGTGAAATGAGAAAATAGCACCCAAGTCCAGTATCTCCTGTCTGAGGATTGTTTTCTCCCTTCCTCTCCTTGTTTATAGAAGAAGAGTAGGTCGTGAAATAGCACGATTTACTGCTGATTTTAAAAGCCATAAGAGGACTGAGAACGTGAGGCACTAGAGCAATTTGCATAGCATATGCATTGCAATATGTCGAATCACCAGTAAGACCAAAATAAGTAACAATATAAACCTCACAGTGTAAGATTTTAGAGGTAAGTTTTGGGAGTCACTATATATAATCCCATTTATTTGAGAGATGAGAAAAACCGAGTCCCCACAATTCTAAATGCCATGCCCCTGTGGACTGCCAGGATAGCAACAGAACCAAGACACCAGTCTATTTGCCTGATCACCAATCAGTTCAGTACACTTCACCTTAGACTTGGCTCTCTGGGCTGCTAAGCACTATGTGCCATTTGGCATATAATAGCTAAATCCTTCTTAAAACTTTCCCAAGTACCCCAATCCTAGCCAGAAAAATGACAATACCCTGTTCAGTCATGGGCACATACTATTTTTCCAAGTACAGATGATCAATAACACTGCTTCGGCCTCATTTAGTTTCCACAATGCAACAGACTAACTAGGGCACCAGTAAGGGCTTCAGGCTGCCCTTCATACTTTGTCCTGATGAAAATCAGTTTGAAATAGCATCCCTTTCCTGCACCCCTCGGACACACACTCCCAAGACTAAACAGCAATATTCCATAAAAAGGCCAGATCTAGCCAGTGTTATTATCTGTCTGACATTTCAGTTATTCTTGTGAGTAACTCAGAAAGTAACGTGGGTGTCTGGATTATTTGAGTACACATGGCAAGCCATAATTGGTGAAAAAATAATAAAAGACTCTTTTTTTGAGTGACAAAAATACTGTATTGCATGATGGCATGGCACTATGACAGCTATCAGGAGACCACAATACTTTCTCTGCTTACAAAAATGCAGAAAAGAAACAGAATTTTAAAAGAGGCAAAGTCTCACTTATGCAGTCAGTAAGTACTAGTTTACATTTAAAGTTTCTGTGGGCTGACAGCAATCCACTAGCCCTCTTGTACAAATTCATCTTATACATCAATCCATAATGCCATCTCGTGATACAGAGCAGACACGTGGCAGAAGAAGCAAGGCTACCTAAACCAAAGTGCAGATTTTGACAGTTTGTAGAGAAAAAGAATTAGGAGCCCCATTATTTGCGATATGAAAACTTTTAACTTCGTTACAGCATTCCAGGTTATAGGAGTCAAATCTAATGCCGATCAGATTTACTAATAAGCTGATAAAATCTGAAGCTAAGCAATGCAAGTTAGACATTTGGGTCTCACTAGAAACTCAATCTTGTCTGGTCCACTCAGTACCTTCCCATCACTGAAACAGCTAGGGAGATGCTAAGTCATAAGGGGAAATATTCTAGTTGCCATTTCCCCAAGAAGCCAAAAATCAGACTGAAAAAAAAATATTTCAAAAAGCAACTTAAAAGACCTCATAAAACAGGCACATTCATCTTCAGAGATAGAAAGCTATTTAGGCAGAGCGAGCCATGTGAACGGCACAGTGTCCAAGTGTTATATCCTCATAAAACAACTGGAGGTAAAGATAGTTAGGGACCACGCAGGAACTCACCCACTCGGAAGTTCGTGGCTGTCAGGGTGTCGGCTGCATGGCCGTTCTCACTAATGAGAGTCGTTGTGTTCCCCTTCTGGCAGCTGTTCTGACAATTACCCTTGGTGCAGGTCACTTTACAGATGCTCGGAGTAAAGACCACCTTGATGCGGCCAGTGTGGTTACTCACTAGGAGCAGAGGCAGACAGAAAGAGAACAACAAACGCATCAGCTTATCCATGAACTTGCCTTGGAAAAATTTTCAGCCAAAAAAAAAAAAAAAAAAAAAAAAAAGACGAAAGAAAGAAAGAAAGAAAAGGGCAAGAGAGGGAAAGAGTGCCCACAGCCCGACAGGTCTCAGGCAGAGGGGAGCCTGCTCTGCTCGCTGCTCTCTAGCCAGTGGCGTCTCTGAAACAGGAGTAGGAAGCTTAACAAACAGAACTCCGGGATGCACTCCAAAACCACATTTGAAGTCGAGTCACTGGAGTGGGATTACTAACCACAATGCTGCACTTTATTCACGGGCAGACAAAGAGCAACATCCAGGGCCAGGCAGATTAAAGAGCCAACCCTACAGGCAGATGTAAAGCAAAGGGGGTTGGCCCCCGCACCTAGTGGTGAATAAAACCCTGTGTCCTCCACTTGCATACTTTCCCGTTTCTCTGCTTATGAAGTCACTATTTGCAGCCCGACCCCTGGAAATGTTTTAGGCATGCGGCATGTCTGAAAACATCTGTCTCAAATCTCCTGGCACTCTCAGATGAAGTGATCGCATCCTATGACGCAGCTGTGGGAGCCCATTTCTTTCTCACAACTCATGGGCATCATTGGTCCATATGAATTCCTACTACCTGCATTTTGCTTTCCTATGTATGGGGCCCATCAAAGAGAAAGTTAGGGCCAGTCATGGGAAAAGAAGTTCACCTCTGTTAAAAATATCCTGAGCTCTCACATTCTCTGTACACAGACCACCTGAAAAGGAAATTCTGTCATATCACAAGGTACTTGCTTAAAAGCCCAATGCTATAATCTGACAGGCCAGCTGAGGTAGCACCATATCGAACAATTGGGCACTGAGCCAAAAATGCATTGTGGCTTTGAATCCTGGCTCAGTTCTCATGTGACTCTGAACATTCACCATTTCTCTAAAACATGAAAGAATTGAAACTGACATTTTTCTAGCCAATCATAACTTTCAAAGTCTCCATGTGGAACCAGCCAACGATGGCCCACAGACCAAAATCGACCCACTTCTTGGTTTTTTGTCAATAAAGTTTTATTGGAACATGGCTGCACTCATTATTTATCTATGGCGGCCTATTACCATACAGCACAACTATACTGACATCACATGACGTGAACACTATGGTTCTGCACAGCTAGATCTCAATCTATACTGTAGACTAGTATTCTGTTTTGACTTCTGTGTGTGATATACCTACATTAGGGTTCTTCCTCTTTCCCAACCCTGAAGCATTAAGTAGAGATGTTGGCAGTAACTGATGACAGAGACAGTTTAAGTCTTCTGAGAAACAGTGCCTTTACCCTGCCACTGTCTTCACAGAATTTCCAAAGGGGACCAGGGCCTAGTCGTCCATCCAGTCTCATCTCTGCCCCAGCTCTGGACTTTGTCAGCCTGACCAGAATTACATTTTCAGAAAATCATCCACATGCCACTAGAGACCCACAATAAATTAAAGTATGGCTCGAATCTGAGCTTAGACACCAAATTGACCAGAGAAGCCATTACAATTTCAAAGCTGGAGTGGGGCCCCAGAGGCTTTCCCACACAGCCATGTCTCAGTCACTGATTGGATTATAAGCGACAAATAGTCGTTGAGGCTTTATCTGACCCTCTCATGACAGGGCATTCATCACCACGAATCCTGTCCTAGGCACAGGGTGATTTCTAAACTATGTTCTTGAAGCAACATATTAGTCCTGATACAGGTTTCCCTGTCTCACAACCCAATGCCTCTTCCACGTGGCAGCCCTTCAAAGACTCTAAGCCAGCTGCTACATCATCACAAAGCCTAAGTTAAAAGTGGTAGAAACCATCAGCTACATTTGGACTGTTTCATATGATTTCTCAGAAGGAAAAAAAAAAAAGCCCCTTGGTTCTTTTCAAATGGTTTCCAAAAGTTTTGTCTTCTCTAGGGGTTATAACACTAGAGGTCAAGACAGATTGTTTAAGCCAGGTATCAAGATGTATACCTGTAAACTCAGGAAACTGAGGCAGGAAGATTGTTGCAAATCTAAGGCCAGCTTTTTCTACCTAGTGAGTACCAGGGCAGCTAGGGCTACATAGCCAGACCCTGTCTTAAGAAAAGAAGGAAGGAACTAAAGAAGAGAGGAAAAAGGAAAGAAGAAAGGAGAGAGGGAGGAAGCAATTGGTTTAATGAACAGATACTTTACTTGCAAACAGACTTCTAGCACCTTCAAAAATGGCATTGTATAAGATGTTATTTCCCAGCACTTGGGAGGCAGAGGCAGGTGGTTCTCTGTGAGTTAGAGGTCAGCCTGGTCTACACAGAAAAACCCTGTCTCAAAAAACCAGAAGGAGGAGAAGGAGGAGGAGGAGGAGGAGGAGGAGGAGGAGGAGGAGGAGGAGGAGGAGGAGGAGGAGGAGGAGGAGGAGGAGGAAAGGACACCATCAGAACCTTTTGGCTCTGCAGCCATAACCTGAATGCACCTGTACCAAGCCACATGGAGGACTGGGAAGATGGCTCAGCACTTGCTTGCTGTGCTATCCTGAAGGCTGGCCCATGTAACACCTCTAATTCTAGCTCCAAGGGATCTATTATTCACAACTCCCTGTGCCCCCCACACACAGATACAAACATATAATTTCATTTTTAAGCAACATGCAAACAGTGAGCTTAGCTGTGTTTCAGTAAAACTGTTATTTAAAGAAACAGTTTGCTGTCTGAAGCTTTAAATACTTACATGGATATTTCAAATTATCTGGGCATCTACCTTAGAAAATCAAAATCATGCAATGGGATACAGTCAGCTAAACAAAGTTTTTTCAGGTTTTTGTTTTTTTTTTGTGGGTTTTCTTTTTCAGTAGCACAAACAAATCAGCATGGGCTTAATTGTTGTCGTATCATGCTTATGAATATCTTGCGTATATTTTGTGTGTGCAAGCCGAAGCGCAGGGGTATGGTGGGGGCACATGTGACAGCATTCAGATGAATATAAATTTCTGTTTCTTCTGGCCCATGGTACAATAATGAAATAAAAATCCTGGTGCCAACTGTTCTGTCTTCTCTGGCATTCACTTGCAGCATCAGCAACTGCCATGTGGATGCCCAGTTACCTAAATTACACTTAATTATGTGAAGTGAGACATCCAAAGAAATCAAGTATTCACTCATGAGCCCTGCCCCATCCCAGAGCTACAGGAGTCACTTCAGAGGCACTTGAGAGTCTCCTGGCCTATTGTTTTTTAAAAATTTATATTTCTTTGCCAAATTATATGTTTCTAGCCTGGAACCATCTGGATTTTCAAAAGACAGAGACAGTTTCATATGACTTAATCCTGATTTTTACAGCATACACATTATCTTGGAAGCAGACGATACATGGGTTTTCATATTCCCCCTTGTGTTTTCCAAGAATTCTGCTGGAATTAAACTCTAAAGTGACACCTATATTCCTGGTGGGTCCTTTTGTTTCATCATGAAGCACTTAATTCTTCATGCTGATTAGTTTGAGGTTCCCATACTACTCTTCAAAATCAGAATTGGAAAAAAATATATTGACACTAACCAGTTATTCAGATTCCTATCAGGACTTCAATAGACACTGTACTGAGTGGATTCAAAAATATACATGTCTCTACCCCAATATCCAAAAACCATTTCTACCCACTGAAGTAATGATTTTAAGTTTTAAAGTGTGTAAACTTCAGTCCACTGTTCAGTAAAAGACCACACTAGTCACCATGCAAGAGTCCAGTAGAATGTCACTAACTATGGATGTGAGCTCTCCTCTACAGGCCACTGGGGCTATTGAAGACATCTTTGTGAGTCAACTACTACTGAAGGACCCTGGTGTCCTGTATCTGGTTGCCAGAAAATGTTAAATAAATAGAGTGACTTGAAGCTGTCATAACACAAGGATATGACTGCTGAGCCCCTCTTTGGACTGAGACTCACAGGTTGCTGGAGGTCATTTCTGTCTAAGGCCTTGCTTCATAATGAGAGAATGCAATAGTCAAAGACCCTATTGAGAACCATGTCCTGGCTGGAGATGGCTAGTAAATCTGAGAAACCAAAAAGAAACCAGACAGGAGTTAGCAGATAGTTCACTTGATAGTTTTTATGCTTGTTCTTTCTTGAGAGAAAATAAATGTAATTTTAAAAGATCCTTGTAGGTAAATCAGCCCCAGAAATCTTTAGCAAGCAATTTAAGACCTGGAGTTTTAGAGGCCTTGGCTAAAAGTTGAGATTGCCTGGAGCCATGTAGCACCTCCACAGGGCCTCCTAGTCAGTCAGTCAAAGACACTCAAGAGTCAACATTTTGTCTGCAGCTTCTGCCAGACCCTGTGTGAGCTTAAACCTCCAAGAAGAGGCTCAGAGAAAACCACAATTCAGAGTGAATGGCAAGTGTCATGGAAGTAAAGCCAATACCCTCCCAAGATTTATATTAAAGGGGGAGGAGCTGTCATTTATGCTGCTTAATTAGTACCCAAGAGAAAATTCAAAACTATGGAAGCTGTTTCTGACAAACAGACCTCAGTCTAGAAAAGAGTACAGTTGCCATCTTTCAGTCATTGAATCAATATGTGATCAAAACCCAAGGCAGCCAGAGGAATAAATCTAACAAGTTCAAGCCTCACTTTAGACATCATGCCCAAATATGGTCTCCTAGGCATTCACCGAGAATGCTGTGACAGCACGTCAGCACTATCCAACTTAAACAGCAGAGGCTAGTGAGCTGGCAATGTCCATCAGGGGCAGCCACTCTAATGAGAAAGCACCACCCTGCCATGTAAAGAACACATTAGCTGAGTCAACATAGGTAACACATCCTCTCTTCTCACTGAGAGAGAATGAGCCAAGAGGTCACACTCCTGCTTGCAGTCCATCACTTGCCCCACTGCCAAGAATTCTTTCAAATCTTAAAGAGTACCCAATGCTGCGTAACCCAACAGGGCTTTCCATTCAGCTCCGGATTTAAGACCTTATAGATCACTAAAGCAATGCCCACAAAGCTCTACATTCTTCAAACAAGGTGGAAATGACCAATTAACATCAAATCCATTACCTGATGGGGTAATGCCCAGGACTGGAAAAATCCTCCCAAAGGAATGTCTGTTGAGATTTCTACCATGAGTTTGGGCAAAACCTGCTTGTGACACAGGTGATTAAACTCCAAAGGACAGTTGATCTTTCTCCCCCTTCCCAATTCTCCCAATAATCACTGGAGGGCACAGCATGTCGGAGATGCATTTCCCTTGAGTGAACCGACACAAATATACACTTAAGAAAATTGTGTTATGTTAGGACAAAGAGAAAAGTAGAAAATTATGTTCAGCAAAATAAGTTCCCATGTATGGCCTGGGATAATGCTTATCAAAAACCAGAAATGAGTGGCTCAGTTGGCAAAGTGTTATATAGGAAAGCTAAGGGTCTGAGCACCAGCTCCAGCATCCACATTAAAGAGGAGCTTGTAGATGTGCATCTTTGATCTTGTAATCCCACAACTGGAGAAATGGGGACAGGAGGATCTCTTAAGCTCAGTGGCTGGCCAGCCTAGCCAAATGGGCTAGCTCAAGGCTCCAGTGAGAGAACCTATCTCAAAAAATAAATCCAATGGCTCCTGATGTTGACCTCTGTCCTACACACACACACACACACACACACACACACACTCACTCACACACACGTAAGCATCTGAGTACAATTCAAGTATATATATGCAATGTGGGACTCAAATGCATATGGTCTTAAAATAGAAATGTAAATGGCCCCCTCAAAATGCCAAATTGTAATGTGCAGTAGCTACCAATCCCACCCACTCACTATGACCTCACTTACCATCTCACTGAAAAAAGAGAATCTAAGGACACATTCATCAAGTGATCCCCACTGATAGCTGGCCCAGCTTTGTCCTGATGAAGAAAGTTAGCCCATACATGGTCAATCCCTCCACCAGGCACCAGACCCTGTCTACTCTACCTTTTTAGAAGGTAGAGTATCCTCATTAGCATACAGTCATGCTGCATTGTCTTCATATTTACATAATTTTATTCCATTCTATTCTACTCTATTCCAGATGGTGTTCTATTTCTTGTCTCTCCTTATAACAAAACTGTCATGTCCAAAGGGTCCCCAAAGAGACAGGACCATTGATCCAATACTGAGTGTAGATCCAGCTCAGCCTGGACTACAGGATTTCTGGAGGTTAGATAAAAGCCAGTGTTCCTCAGGAACTTGTGAAACTGGTTCCATCTGCCAAAAAGAACCATGTCTCTTACCTGTGGCAGAAGGGACATATGGCTAACTGAGGTGCCTACCAGCACATCAAAGTCTGTGCTTGCTTCCAGGCCTCAGTATCACAAGTACCTTTATACATTTTAAAGTCCTTGATAGCATCCTAGCCTTTCTCACTTACTCACCTACCCTCAACTCTCTCCAGCTTACAGGCTTCTCTCTTCCCAGCTATTCCTCTTCCTCATAAAGGGGTGATTCTTTATCTATTTCCTCTCCTTTAATGCACTGATTCCTTCTTATCCTGTCTCCTGCCATCCCCCACAATGTGGTCTAATCCCTATCCTTCCCACCATCTCACTATCTTCACTGTAGTCCCTGTCTATCCCACCATCTCACTGTCTCCACTGTAGTCCCTGTCTCTCCCACCATCTCACTATCTCCACTGGAGTCCCTGTCTCTACCGCCATCTCACTATCTCCACTGGAGTCCCTGTCTCTCCCACCATCTCACTATTTCCACTGTAGTCCCTGTCTCTCCCATCATCTCACTATCTCCACTGTAGTCCCTGTCTCTCCTGCCATCTCATTATCTCCACTGTAGTCCCTGTCTCTCCTGCCATCTCACTATCTCCACTGTAGTCCCTGTCTCTCCTGCCATCTCACTATCTCCACTGTAGTCCCTGTCTCTCCTGCCATCTCACTATCTCCACTGTAGTCCCTGTCTCTCCTGCCATCTCACTATCTCCACTGTAGTCCCTGTCTCTCCCGCCATCTCACTATCTCCACTCAAGTCCCTGTCTCTCCCACCATCTCACTATCTCCACTATTCTCTCCTGCTTCCCTAGTGCTAGCCACCTGGCTATGTTCAGTCTGTGCCCTTTTCCCTCTGCCCTCTTCTCACTCACATTGAAAACCCTACCATGTCACGTAGCTGTCCTGTTGTCACTTTCTTTACTGAACCCCCTCACATACAAACCCATCTCCTAACTCTCCTTACAGTTTCCTCTTCAGTTTGCTGAAAGCAATCAGGCTTTTGCTCTCAACACTTCCATATACCTCTTTGGGGAGAACTGGTGGACTCCTCATTGTCAAAACCAATCAAACCCTCTGGTCTCTCTACAGTATATGACACAATATATAACACATTACAATATGTGACACACTAAACTGTATGACAAACTTCTACAATATGTGACACACTATAGCACCCTGCCTTGTGACATATATTCCTCATTTGACTTCTAAGCTACCCTAATCTCTTAAAGTCAACTCTTTCCTTGACTTTTGCTCTTCTAACCCTCATAATTCAATTCATGGGACAGACCCAGAGATCAGAGTTGGTAGCCTTCTCTCCCTTATATTTAATTCATAGATGACTCTATCATGCCCTGTTTCGTTAGACTTAAACACCCTCTATAGATTTATGTGGAGTAACACGTAAAAGCAGCCAATATTACCTTAATCTTATACATGATTGTTTACGTTCATATTCATATGGGAAACACTTTAAACACATATTTGCACATATACGCATGTGTATATATAGACATACACACAACAATCCAACTACATACTCTGCTAGGTACAAGTTACTAGTCAAACAAAACATATCCAGAATTAAGCTTTCTTCCCTAATTCTTCTAATCTTGTTCTTTTTTTCCCCTCCCATCTGACAGCAACACAACGACAAAATCTGTTTGTTAGTTGTTTTTCAGAGAGCAGCAGCCTCCCCTGCGGTCCCTAGTAATGCCCTGCTGCAATGCCCCATGACTTTGTCTAGACTGTTTCAGCTGTTTCCTAGCTGGACTCTGTTTTCCACCATCCCCTCCCACAGCTTACTCTCCTCAACAGCATTCAGTGTTCCTCTTCTTAAGAATAACAGTCCTTCCTTCCATGGCTTCCCACTTCCACCAAGATGTAAAACAAAGGACTTACCAACCCATGAGCCACCCAAGACTTCCAAGACCACAACTTTGCCCCACCCTCCACTCTGGCTTTCTCACCATTCCTCAAACAGCTACACACTCCTGTCTCCAAACTTTGACTTACTCCCTGGGCTGAAGTGTCTTTCTATAGACACACATAGCTTCTGCTCTCATTTTCTTCAAGTCTTCTCCCGTCACATTATCAAGGAGGCTCTTCATTGCAGCCCAAGATAAAATTGTCATATCATCCCACATTGCCTACTTGTAGTTTGCATTTCATTTTCTATTTAAGTTTCTTTTTATTAATACCTTAAGAATATAAACTTCAAGAAAATAAGCATCTCACACCAAGTACTTTAGTATTAATGGAATAAAAAATGGGACTTGCTGACAGGAATTAAATAAATATTAATGTCTCCCTGTGGGGAATTACAGGACACACCTGTGAAACCTTTAGCCTTAAAATGTATTTGCCATATATACTTTTGTCTAGAGAAGATTTTAATGACTAACACATCAGAGCCAGAGAAAGCAGGAGCCATTATGGCTTGCAAATTCTGCGGTTATTACAAAACATTTTCCCTAAATCATTAAAACATTACCAAAAAGGCTAATAATTTTTAAGTAAAACTATCTTTAAAATAAATAAAAGGAAGAAAATGATGAACTAGGCAACAGGAAATAGAATTTCTCAGCACATTTTCAAAAGAAAAGTAATATTTTTGCTAATAAAATTTTACAACATATTGCAAAAAAATCATACTGACATATAACAGAAAGTCCCTTCTATTTCAAAGATAAAAGTCTGGCGTCTATAAGGTGTTTTAAGTTCTCATGTATTTCTGACTTACTGAGGGGTCATTCTCTGTTAGCACATCATTGTCCAGATGTGACAACTCTTAGGGAAGAAGTCAGTGATAAAATTCACCCCCAAAGAGAAAGACACTTTGGGTCTAAGTTCAGAGAAAGAGACTAGCCCAAAAGTGCTTCTGTGATGATGCAAGACTTCATCCCCTATCTCCATGTAGGTCAGCTCTAATTTCCTACTTCATGCATCCAATTTTTGATTTACTTGAATCAAGACATTAGGGAGATGGCTCAGTTAGTAAAGTACTTGCTGGGCAAAAGTAAGGATTTGTATTCTGATGTACAGAAAGCAAATAAAACCCAGGTGAGTGTTTTAGACCACCTGTAATCCCAGTATTTGTGAGGAACAGACAAGAAATCTTCAAGGCAAACTGACTAGAGAACCCAGAATCCACAAGTTCCATGTGCAGGGAAAGAACACTGCCTCAAAAAACAATAAAGATGATCAAGGAAAACATCCAAAACCAACCTCATGTCTCTACACACGAGTGCACACACTTGCATTTACACATCAACAACAGAAGAATCTACCATGATTTCCCTGGGCTCACTATCCATCTTGCCTTACCAGCGCATGTAATAGGGCTTTTTAAAGAACACAGTGTTTAAACATTTATAATTTTTGTGAGAATTCAATATATTTAAAAAGATCACATCTTGAGAATTTGTCATTGCTTTGATTTTTCATTGTCCTTCTTATAGTTTTACCTTCTTTAATACTATTCTTCTTTACAAATAGAAGAAAGAATCCTATTTTTATTCCTGGAATCAAATCCAGTATTTCAGAAGGTACAATATATTTTATGGTCAAAAGATTCTTGCCCAACAAATAGTTTACTCACCCAGCAGGAGCTGGCTCGGTATTTCAAGGGGAAGAAAAAGAAGCAGTCTGCCATAAAATGGAGAACTAGCAAAACACACTAATGACTTCTTGACATTTTCATTCTCTGACCTTTTTTGTAAAATAGTTTTCTTTAACCTCATAGACGCTGAAGAAAGCCAATGACCCAAACATACTTCTTCAGTTTAGGGACAAAGAACATCCAGCAAAGTTCAGGAGAAATTCTGGACAGACATGGGCACTTGCTGATCCCAAACCAGCCCCTACTAGAAGCAGGGAGAGGATACAGACCTCGGTCCTGGTGCCCCTGAGATCACAACACGTGATTCTATGGTGTTCATACTGACACTTCCTCCATAACTCTTCTGTGTAGAATACATAGGGAAAACTCCACCCCAGCCCTAACTCTGAATGCCTTCCAGGACCTACTGGTGTGTCCCACAAAATGGACAATGGGATATGGATTGCTGTGAATCAAGAGTTAAAGAAAAATATCTTCCAAAGAAAACAGGTCTTCATTCAGTCAAAGAAAGGAAGGAAGGAAGGGAAAAGAAAGGAAGGAAGGAAGGAAGGAAGGAAGGAAGGAAGGAAGGAAGGAAGGAAGGGAGAAAGGAAGAAAGAAAGAAAGAAAGAAAGAAAGAAAGAAAGGAAGGAAGGAAGGAAGGAAGGAAGGAAGAAAGAAAGAAAGAAAGAAAGAAAGAAAGAAAGAAAGGAAGAAAGAAAGAAAGAAAGGAAAAAAAGAGACAGAGGAGTGCAATGCACCCATTTTCTCAAGCTGGATGGAGCAGCTTGATAACCATGATCTGAAATACTCAGGGGGAGTTAGGAGTCTACCCAGGGATGCTTTTGTTTTGTTTTGTTTTGTTTTGTTTTGTTTTGTTTTGTTTTGTTTTGTTTTGTTTTTGAGGGGTGGGCAGATAGTAAGAGACATTCTGGTTCAAGATGTTACTTGAATAGTTTGTCTCTCAAGGAGGAAAGAAAAACATTGATGGCATTTTTTTTCTTATGTGAGAAATCTCTACCTCCCTCAATGATCCCAGGCTAGTACCTGAAGCACTTCAGACACCACAGCACAGACTTGGGTACAGCGGAGGCAGAAGGGCAAGTGACAAGATGGCATCACTGCTGTCAAGAAAGGCGAAGGCTGAATAGTCAGTATTCACCTGCCTTTTGTCTCTATACCCACACCATCTGGCTGGTCTGCAGGGACTCACTACAGAAATAGTGCTTCAATATGTCTCCTGTGACTCAGATTTTCTGTCCCTTAATTTTGGAATGGAATTAGGTTTTATTTATCTCCACATTTGTTGTTTTTCAAAAAGCAAGTGAGTGGAGACATTTGCCATTGGTCAATCACTCACCATTCCCATAAATAGTGTCCTCTGTGTGCTTGTGTGGAGGAGAAAGGCTGACTAAATAGACAGACAGCTACTGTGTTGTGCATCTACCAAGCAACAAACTCCAAGGCTAACCCACAAGCCCCAGAGGAGGCTCTGCCTCATGGATCTTAGTTCATCTCCCGTGCTCACTCAGATAGATCTTATTACATATATTTCTGACAAAAATAAATAAATAAATAAAACTCCTTTAAAGGAATTTAAGACCTTTCCTATCTAGACACAACTGACTCTCATCTTCAGTCACACCCGCAAGGACAGCCAGAGCTCCAGAATCTTCACTTGTACACTTCCTTCCATCACATGTAGCTCCATTCCCCACCCCCACCCCCAACCCCACCCCCAAAATCATTTTTTCTTTGTTTTTGAGGGGGGTGTTTGCTTGTTTGTTTTGTTCTCCCATCCTGAGTCCAGATGAATGGCAGAGTCCCCTGTCCTCTTGATTCTGCATCTTTCTATTCTCACCTTCCTTTGGCCTCAGTTAAAATGAAAAACAAAAACAAACAAACAAAAAAACAGATGAGTGTGTCTTCCTCCTACTCTTTTCTGTCTGTAACTAACATCCCACGTGTCAACTCTCTATTTGTGGAGATAAGAAACAGCATAGAGGAGCAGGGGAGAAACATAGCAAGAGAACACGGCAGGGCAGGGACAGGGGTGGGACTAAAAAGGAAGAACAGAGAACTCAGTAACAGAAGCCAAGGCTTTGGGAGCTTACAAGAAGACAGAGTGGGAAGAACAGAGAGGCGACTCTCACACAGTGACTAATGGGTACAAGTCACAAACTTTGAAGGAGCTGAACATGCTTATGCTGCTGTTACCTTCATATGGGGACTTGGAAATAAGCTGTAATGCCAAAGACAGACAGACGGACAGGATGAGATGAACTAGAACACTCCACAATATTAAATTAGGCATAAAAGGAAAAGAATGTCAAAAGGCGGAGGGGCTGGGGAAATGGCGCAGTCAGTCAAGCGCTTGCTTTGGAAGTATGGGGTTCTGAGTGCAAGCCCCAGAACCCACTACAAATACAGCTGGGTGTGATGGCAGACTCAATCCTAGGGCTGTGACAGTGTAAACCTAGCTCACTTGGTGAGCTCCAGGCCAATGGGAGACTCCACCTTAACAAAGAAAAGCTATGTGAGCCAACTCCGGTGGCTGCACTCTGATGTCCTCTTATGTGTTCTCATACATTCATGCATACCTGCCTACAAAAACATAGATGCTCTCTACCTATCTCTCTCTGTCTCCGTCTCTTTCTGTGTGAGTCTCTGTGTGTGTCTCTCTCTGTGAGTCTCTCTCTATCTCTCTCTGTGTCTCTCTGTCTGTCTCTGTCTGCCTCTCTCTCTCTCTCTCTCTCACACACACACACACACACACACACACAGAGAGAGAGAGACACACACACACAGACACACACACACAGACACACACACACACACACACACACACACAGGAACAGAGCAAAGAAGGAAGCCCAACCACCTCTAGGCCCTTAATAGGCATAGGCATCTAAGTCACTGGTACTACCAGGCTCACAGCCCCTGATGAACACCAATTCTCTCATATAAACAACAAAAATCCAGAGGAAACAAATGAAACATTGTAATTTGAATGCATTTTGCCTTAAGAAGTGCTAAATGAGTTGAATGTCAATATTTTTGCAATTGCCAAAACAATCCTTGCTAGGTGGCCTGGACTTAAAGGAAAATCTGCCAAAGCAATTGGCTATATAAAAAATTGGTAGATTTAGGCCTCAGAATTGATTTAGTATTACAGCATTGGGGAGTCCAAGTTTGTAGAGTACCACTCATGTCATTTACATCATTCCTATTGCACACAAACTTTTCTCTGGTTCACCTTTAAATGACCCCATCCATGGCCCCAACTGCTTCCTCAAGGGATTACTGCCAAATTCAATAGGTCTCATCATTAGGAAAACATTCTTTGCTTCAAAATCATAGTATTATGCCTCTGGTATCATGTGATAAATAAAATTTTAAGAATGGTTAGTTGTCACTAAAACAATAAGTTAATGCTGCATATTATTCTCAAGCTGTGAGCTAATTGTTTTCAGGTTACTCATTTTTAACTTGCTTTTTTCTCCTCATCAAGATAGAGCCCCCTCTCTTGAACACTGTAGTGACTCTAAAATACATTAAAAAAAAAACTGCTCAATACTTCTTTCTTCAAGAGGTGAAATCTAAATGGAGTAAATGGAAGGGTTGATGGGTCAGAAAAACTTTTTTATGTTTGAATTATTTCTGTTAAACTGAACAGGGATTGCTAATAATTCCATATCCAGGTAAATAATGGAAAAATTTCCCACAGCTCACAAAATGCACAAATTGTCAAATGTAATAAAAATTCAACTTCCTGTTCCCTACAACTAACTTACACAAAGAAGTAGGATTTCTTAGAATTACTAAAATTTGGTTTTAATCATTTTAACTCATATTTTTGGTTCCTATTAAATTTCCATAAATAACATGTACATTCCAAATAGGTAATGTACTAATGCTATCAGTTTCTCAATGACACGAGTTGGTGACAGATCACAGTGGTCTCATCATAGATTACAATGGAACTGACAAATCCCTATTGCCTGAGTAACATTATTACCCTAATGTGGTGATGATGGCATACACATACCTCCTATGCTGCCATTGACAGACAAACAAAAACATACAGTTATGAGGCTTGTGAGATGGCTCAACAGTTAAAGATGCCTGTGGTCAAGCATGATGATATAAGTTTCATCCTGGGCACCCACATGGCGCAAGAAGAGAACCAGCTTCGAAAGTTGTCCTCTGACCTCGCCACATATACCACGGCACATGTACATCCAGGCACATAAGCACACATCACAAACATACAGACATAGACACACATACAGACAGACACACACACACACACACTCACCAATAAATAAATGCAATGTTAAAAGCATACAATTATATAGCAATGATAACAAACAAACCACTATTAGTGGTTTGTGTTTTATTACTTTATAGATTTTAATGTTTTTAGGATGTATTGAAACTAAATTTCTTGAAACCAGCATGCTGTGTCCCGCCAAGGGCAGCTTCATACATCTTGTTTTGACTGAATATTTTGTTTGCACTAAGAGATCCTGTTGAAGCCTACAGAATGGAAGGAAATCTTTGCCAGCTATTCTTGAGACTAGGCACTAAAATCCAGAATTAACAAAAGAAAAACTGCAAAATCTAAACACACACACACACACACACACACACACACACACACACACACGAACTTGCCAATCGAGAGATGAGCTAACAAAATAGCCAATCCTCAAAAGAAGAAAACAAATAACCAATGGGTTTTCTTAAAAGGTGTTCAATATTCCTACAATCAGGAAAATTCAACTAAGACTACCTTGAATTACACACATCCTCACAATCAGAATGGCTGTCATCAAGAATTCAGAAAACACCACTGCTCATGGAAGTGCAAACCTGCACATCCACTTTGGAAATCATTATGGCAATTTCTCAGAAAATTGGGAATCAAGACCCAGGAATACCACTTGGACATTTGTTCAACTATGTCCATAGCAGCATTATTTGTAATAGCCAGACCTTGGAAACAACCTACATGCCCATCAACCAAAGAATAGATAAATAAAATGTGGTACATTTACACAATGTAATATTACTCAGCAGGGTAGGAGGAACAATGACAGCTTGAAATTTGCAGGCAAATGGATGGAACTAGAAAAAACTATCCTGAGTGAGGTAACCCAGACCCAGAATGACAAACATTGTATGAATTTACTAATAAGTAGATATTATATGTAAAGAAAAGGATAACCAGGCTACAATTCACAACCCCAGAGAGGTTAGGGAGAAATCTGGTGCTAGAGAAATTCTCAAGAATCCACAAGGATGACCCCAGCTAAGACTCCTAACAATAATGAAGAGGGTGTCCGAACAGTCCTTCTCTTATAATCAGATTAGTGATTACCCTAATTGTCATCATAGAACCTATATCCAATAACTTATGGAAGCAGATGCAGTGACCCATAGCCAAACACTGGGCTGAGCTCATGGAGTTCAGCTGAAGAGAAGGAGGAGGGATCATATGAACAAGGGGACGGTTAAGACCATGATGGAGTAAACTACAGAGACAACTAGCCTGAGTTAGTGGGAGCTCATGGATTATGGACTAACAGCCAGGAAACCTGCATGGGACCAAACTAGACCCTCTGAACGTGGGTGACAGTTATGTGGCTTGATCTGTTGAGGGGTGGTGCTGACAGTGACACCAGAACCAAACCCAGGGACATAAACTGGCTCTTTGGAGCTCATTGTCTATGGTGGGATACCTTGCTCAGCCTTGACACAGAGCAGAGGCTTTGTCCTGCCTCAATGGTATGCCAGACTTTGTTGACTCCCCCAAGGGAGGCCTTATCCCCTATGAGGAGTGCATGGGGAGGTGGGAAGGGTGGAGGTGGGGAAGGATGGGAGAAGAAGAGGGACCTGGGTTTGGTATGTAAAATGAAAAATAATTTTTAAATAAAATACAAAAATATTAGGTTAAAAAAAAATAAAGAAATCAGACAACAAACACTGGCAAGAATGTGGGGCAGAGGAATGCTATTATGAAAGTCAATAAGGGGAGTTTCTCAAAAACATTAAAAATACAATTACTATCTATACCAAGCCATACCATTCCTGGGCATACCCAAACAACTCCATATCCTACCACAGAGATACTTGCTCATCCATGTCTACTACTGCTTCCTTCACAATAGCAAGAAATTTGGAACCAGCCTAGATGCCCATCAACAGATGAATGGATAATGAATATGTGATAAATAAACACTATGGAATTTTATTTAACAATAAAAAAGAATGTGAAATTTTCAGGAAAATGAACAGGTCTGGAAATCATTATATTGAGTGTAGTAACCCCCAAATCACATTTTTTTCTCATACACAGATCCTGGTGTATAATGTATACATCTATATACAGAGGTGGGCATAACATGGGTGAAACAAAAAAAAAAACTAGAAAGGAGACCAAGAGATGGTACAAAGTGGGTTACTGGGGTCAAGGGAGTGGGAAAGATGGGGGCAGCAAACCCAACAAAACATTTCATTTGAAAATAGCATAATGATAGGTAATATTTTCTATGCCACTTTAAAAACGAAAGTAATTATAAACAGGAAGTGATTGTGGCGAGTGAAAAATATCTGCCACCAAGGTTTGTAAGTGTGCTCCGCAATGAGCATCCAGTCATAAACTGACCCAGGGATGTGGCTCTCAGAATGTATCCCATCATTAAGCAATTCAGATGTAGGACACTGAATAAATGCATACAAGAGGCTTAGTACAGCAGTTAACACAGAGACGCTGCCAAACAGATGAGGGAGAGTCTCTCATGTTTCTAACTAGCCAATCTTTTAAAGACCAAAAATACAACTTATTGTAACTTCTGTAGGGTGTCTTTTTCCAGATATACTCAGGTATATCTGGAAACTGGGACCTCTGACAAGAAACATGAATTACTTTCTCCACTAAACCTCTTTGAAATAATCCTTTAGACAGAGTTAACTAAAGTTTCCTTATTTCTGTATTTCTGTGTACAGGACATGGCAAGGCATGTCTGATGAGTATTTACACAAATAACACATTGAGATTGCCAGAAAACCCAGGCCAATAAAAATGAATGACTAGGAGGCATGATGGGGTTGCAAGAAGACTTCCAGAAAAGGTTCCCCAAGCCATACTCACTGGACCAATGACAATTGGGCATTCTTAATCCTACATGAGTAAGAATCCCCAAGCCCTAACTGAAAACATTTCTGTTAGGAATCCATATGGGCCTATCTATGGGCCCCTATGGCCACACAGACATCCCTAGTTAAAATCAGTGGGTCATAAAGCAAAAAGATGTCAGTGTGGGAAAGGGACCTCTAGAGAGCAGGGAGAGATGTTGGGAGTGTGATGGAAATAAGAGAGAGGCTAGAGTGGGAGAGTAAACAATGCATTATATAAACAAAGATGATATTGTCAAGGAACACACTTAATCATTAAAAATAATCCAGATGGGCACTCAAACTCTTAAATCAGGCGCTGCAGATCTCCGGCAAGGCAAGACAATTATTCAAGTTTTCCAAGGGTCTTGGGGAATTTTCAAGCTCGTCCATCCTTCCCCTCTATCTGTCCAGCCATCACAAGCCTTCTTAAAAAGGAGGGGTGTGAATAGATATGACAGCTGTAAGGGGAGTGAAGCAGAGAATCAGGGCAGCTAGGTTCACCCTCACTAGCAGCGATGGTTTTCATGCACAGAGTAGTTGGGACATGCAGCTGTTGGAGAGGAGGGTAGAAATAGAAACTACAGTAGCTGTGGTCTTTCTGTCTACAATGAACAAAGTACACACTCTCTGAGGCTACAGGGTGTTATGAGAAAACTGCATAGAACAGCGAGGATGAATATCCAAGATCCAGAAACACCCAGCCCCACAAGCCAAACCTTACAAACAACAGGACTTGAAAGTGAGAAAAAGTTTTAGGTGCGCATGGCATGCAGCTCCACCCCCAGGCCTATATATATATATATATATATATATATATATATATAAAGAGAAGAGAGACCCTCCTATCCCTGCACCTATCCCTGCAGGGGTCATTCTGAGTCCCTGTGGGGTGGAGACTTCACCCCTATTGCCAGGCCTCTGCTAAAGAGGCCTCAGCTGGAGATCCATCTATTAGGTACAAAAACATCCTGAGTCTCAGCCTAGGCTTTGACCCTCATCGTCAGGCCTCTGCTAGAGGTGAGTCTGGGACCAATTTGGGTGGAATCCCCCCCCCAACAACCTTTCCTGGGAACTCCCTGGATTGGCCCCAGATCTTGCTCCCCCTGTGTCCTTTCCCCATCAAGAGCTCTTCTGGTGCTCTGATACATACCCACCCACCCTCACAAAGAGGCTGTCCTCCCCCCACCCTGTGCCCTATCCTGCCCACTGTTCCCACCACTCTGGTTGAGCACTGGGACAGAGAGTGGAGCCAACAATCCTGCCACCTTCAGGGAATTCCTGGAGCTGTTCTGAGCATACTAGACCTCCCTATCCATGCTGGACCACCAGGAATCCCCACCTGCCTGGTCTCTGACCCCATCACCCGTCCTCTACTGGAGTTCAGGGCCCCTCCTATAGATCTGCCTATCCCCTCAGGGCTATCCTGAGCCCCTGAAGGCTGGATCCTTGACCCCTATCGCAGGGCCTCTGCTAAAGAGACCTCAGCTGTAGAGTGCCAGGCCTAGGCTATATGCACCTATAGGGCACACAGAACATCATGAGTCCCAGCCTTCCTGATCTTGACCCCCAACGCTGGTCTTCTGCTGGGGCCAGATCTTTGATCCCCTTCACAGGGCCCCTGCCTCAGGAGAGACCTCCTAGAGAGCTTGGACCACCCAGAGCTACAGACATCAAAGCTCTGACCCACCTAAGCCCATAGAGAGAGGGAGAGACCCCACTAACACCTACTGGAAGAAACTATGGGAAGACTGCAATACAAGAAAACACATAACAATAGAAAGACAAGCATAACACCACCAGAATTTAGGGACTCTACACCAACTAGACCTGAACACCCCAAAGCAGTTGAAGCAGAAGAGAAAGACTTAAAACATATCCTCATAAAAATGATAGAGGCCCTCAAAGATGATAAGAGAAAATCCCTTAAAGAAATGGAAGGAAAAAAAAACAAATAAAAAATTGGAAGAAATGAACAAATTTCTTAAAGAAAGAAGAGAAAGCCAAGAAAAAACAATTTAAAAGGTGAAGGAAACAATTCAAGACTTGAAAACTGAAATAGAGACAATTAAGAAAACACAAACTGAAGGAATGCTGGAAATAGAAAAACTGGGCAAATGATCAGGAACTACAGACACAAGCATAACCAACAGAATACAAGAGATGGAAGAGAGAATCTCAGGTGCTGAAGATAAACTAGAGGAAATAGATTCATCGACCAAAGAAAATCATAAATCTAACAAATCCTTAACACAAAACATCCAGGAAATGTGGGACACCGTGAAAAGACCAAAGCTAAGAATAATAGGCATAGAGGAAGGTGAGGAAGTCCAGCTCAAAGGTGCAGAAAACATATTCAACAAAATCATTAAGGAAAACTTTCCCAATCTGAAGAAGGACATGCCCATGAAAGTAAAAGAAGCATACTGAACACCAAATAGACTGGACCAAAGAAAACGTGATAATGAAAACACCTAACATACAGAATAAAGAAAGAATATTAAGAGCAGTGAAAGAAAAAGGCCAGGTAACATATAAAGGCAGAACTATCAAAATTACACCTGACTTCTCCATGGAAACCCTAAAGGCCAGAAGGTCCTGGATAGATGTTCTACAAGTACTAAGAGTCCACGGATGACAGCCCAGGCTACTATACCCAGAAAAAGTCTCAATCACTATAGACAAAGAAAACAAGATAGCCAATGACAAAGCCAGATTTTCACAATATGTATCTACAAACCCAGACCTACAGAAAGTTCTGGAAGGAAAACTCCAACCCAAGGAAGTTAACTATGCTCACAAAGACGTAAGAAACAGATAATCCCACTTCACCAGAAACCAAGGGTAAAGCAGGACAAATATATTCACAATACCACTGCCAACAACAAATCTAAAACAAACAAGCATTAACAATCAATGGCCCTTACTCTCCCTCAACATTAATGGTCTTAACTTGCCTATAAAAAGACACAGGCTAACAGAATGGATACGAAGACAGAATCCATCCGTCTACTGCATAAAAGAAACACATCTAAGCTTCAAAGATAGACATTATCTGAGGGTAAAGGGATGGGAAAAGATCTTCCAATCAAATGGAGCCAAGAAGCAAGCAGGTGTGGCTATCCTAATATCTAACAAGTTAGACTTCAAAACAAAATTAATCAAAAGAGATGAAGAAGTTCATTTGGTATTCATCGCAGGAGAAATCCATCAGCACAAAGTCTCAATTATGAACATCTATGCCCCAAATACAAAGGCACCCACAAACGTAAAAGAAACACTACTAAAACTCAAAGCTCACATAAAACCTCACACACTTATAGTGGGAGATTTTAACATACCACTCTCACCACTAGACAGGACCACCAGTCAGAAACTTAACAAAGAAACAAAAGAACTAACAGAAGTTATGTCTCAATTGGGTTCAACAGACATCTATAGAACATTCCATCCAAACACAAAAGAATATACCTTCTCTGCTCCACATGGAACCTTCTCTAAAATCAACCACATACTAGGTGACATAACAAACCTCAACAGATACAAAAAAAAATTGGAATAGTCCCCTGTATCTTATCAGACCACCATGCTATAAATTGTAATTCAACAACAAAACAAATGGCAGAAACCCTGCAAACTCATGGAAACTGAACAATGCGCAATTGCACCATACCTGGGTCAAAAAAGAAATAAGAAAGAAATTAAGACTTCCTAAAATACAACGAGAATGAGAACACAACATACCCAAATTAAGAAACACCTTGAAAGCAGTGTTACAAGGAAAGTTCATTGCACTAAATGTCCATATGAAGAAAACAGAGGATAGTCACATTGCAAAATTAACAGCACAACTGAAAGCCTTAGAACAAAAAGAAGCAAACTCACCTCAGAGGAGTAGATGCCAGGAAATAATCAATTTGAGGGCTGAAATCAATAAAATAAACACCAGAAAAACAATACAAAAAATCAATGCACAAAGAGTTGGTTTTTCAAGAAAATCAACAAGATAGACAAAACTTTATCCAAACTAAAGAAAAAGCAGAGAGACAACATGCAAATTAACAAAATCAGAAATGAAAACGAGGACATACCAATGGACACTGAGGAAATCCAGACAATTTTCAGGTCATACTTTGAAACCCTGTACTCCACAAAATTTGAAAATTCAAATAAAATGGACAAATTTCTGGATAACTATCACTTACCAAAATTAAATAAAAAACATACAAACAACTTAAATAGACCTATAACCCCTAACAAAATAGAAACAGTTATCGAAAGCCATCCAACCAAAAAAGGCTCAGGGCCAGATGGCTTCAGTGTAGAATTCTACCAGAAATTCAAGGAAGAGCTAATACCAATACTTCTCAAATTGTTCCACACAATAGAAACAGAAGGTTCATTACCAAACACTTTTTACAAGGCCACAGTCACCTTGGTACCCAAGCCACACAAAGACACAAACAACTAAGAAACAAAACTACAGACAAATATCCCTGATGAACATTGATGCAAAAATACTCAATAAAATATTTGCAAACCGAATCCAAGAATACATCAGAGAAATCATCCACCATGACCAAGTAGGCTTCATCCATGGGTTGCAGGGATGGTTTAACATATGAAAATCTATCAACATGATCCACCATATAAACAAAAGAAAAACCACATGAGCATTTCCCTAGATGCTGAAAAAGCCTTTGACAAAGTTCAACACCCTTTCATGATAAAAGTCTTGGAGAGATGTGGGATAACAGGAACATATCTAAACATAATAAGAGCAATATACAGTAAATCAACAGCCAACATCAAACTGAATGGAGAGAAGCTTAAGGCGATTCCTCTAAACTCAGGAACAAGATAAGGCTGCCTCTCTCTCCATATCTCTTCGATATTGTACTTGAAGTTCTAGCTAATGCAATAAGACAACAAAAGGAGATCAAGGGGATCCAAATTGGAAAGGAAGAAATCAAACTTTCTCTATTTGCAGATGATATGATAGTTTACATAAGTGACCCAAAAAACTCTACCAGGGAACTCCTACAGGTGATAAACTCATTCAGCAAACTAACAGGATACAAGATAAACTCAAAAAAATCAGTAGCCCTACTTTATTCAGACAACAAAGGGGCTGAGAAAGAAATCAGAGAAACATCACTCTTTACTATAACCCACAAACAACATTAAGTATCTTGGGGTTACACCTACCAAACAAATGAAAGAACTATATAATAAAAACTTTGTGTCTTTAAAGGAAGAAATTAAAGATGATACCAGAAAATGTAAAGATCTCCAATGCTCTTGGATAGGTAGGATAAACATAGCAAAAATTGCAATCTTGCCAAAAGCAATCTACAGATTCAATGCAATCCCCATTAAAATCCCAGCACAATTCTTCACTGAATTTAAAAGGATAATAATCAACTTTATATGGAAAAACGAATGACCCAGGATAGCAAAAACAACCCTGTACAATAAAGGAACTTCAGGAGGCATCACCATCCCCGACTTTAAGCTCTACTGCAGAGCTATAGTCCCCAAAACAGCCTGATATTGGCACAAATATAGACAAGTAGACCAATGGAATCGAATAGAAAATCCTGATATTAACCACACACCAACGAACACCTGATTTTTGACAAAACAGTTAAAAGTATACAATGAGGGGAGGAAAGCATCTTCAACAAACAGTGCCGGCACAATTGGATGATGTTGTGTGGAAGACTGCAGATAGACCCATGTCTATCACCATGCACAAAACTCAAGTCCAAATGGATCAAAGACCTGAACATAAATCCAGACACACTGAACCTCTTAGAAGAGAAAGTGGGAGGTACTCTTGAACAGATTGGTACAGGAGACTGCTTCCTGAACATAACTCCAGTAGCACAGACACCAAGGTCGAAATTAATAAATGGGACCTTCTCAAACTGAAAAGTTTCTGTAAGGCAAAGGACACAGTTACAAATGGCAGCACACAGATTGGGAAAAGATTTTCACCAATCCTACATCTGACAAAGGGCTGATCTCCAAAGTATACAAAGAACTCAAGAAATTAGTCAACAAAACACCAAATAACCCATTAAAAAATTGGGTACAGAACTGAAGAAAGAATTCTCAATAGAGGAAATCGAAAAGGCTGAAAGACACTTGAGAAAGTGTTCAACATCCTTAGCTATCAGAGAAATGCAAATCAAAACAACTCTTAGATACCATCTTACTCTTGCCAGAATGGCTAAAATTAGAAACACCAATAACAACTTATGCTGGAGAGGATGTGGAGAAAGGGGAACACTCCGCCTCTGCTGGTGGGAGTGCAAACTTGTACAGCCATTTTGGAGATCAGTATGGCGGTTCCTCAGGAAAATGGGAATCAGTCTTCCACAGGACCTGGCGATCCCCCTCTTAGGCATGTACCCAAATGATCCACATCCATGCAACAAAGACATGTGTTCAACTATGTTCATAGCAGCATTATTTATAATAGCAAGAACCTGGAAGCAACCTAAGTGCAGCTCAATTAAAGAATGGATAAAGAAGATGTGGCACATCTACACAATGGAATACTAGTCTGTGGGAAAAAAAAAAAAACAATGGAATCTTGAAATTCGCAGGCAAATGGATGGAAGTTGAAGAAACCATCCTGAATGAAGTAACCCAGTCACAAAAAGAGGAACATGGTATGTACTTGCTCATATATGGATTTTAGACCTAGAGCAAAGGATCACTTGCCTATAATTCACAACGCCAGAAGAAATAGGATAAAAAGTGGATTCTAAGAGATTCATATAAGGTCCCTCACAGAAGAGGGAAGGGACAAGTTCTCCAAAGCACATGGGGAGTGGGGGTTAGTGAGTGGAGAGGGAACTAGGAGAAAGAGAAGGGGAGGAAAAGAAAGCACGTGGGACTAGGAAGATTGAGTCAGGGGAGGAATAGAAGACAGAAGAGAGACAGAGAGAGAGACAGAGAGAGAGAGAGAGAGAGAGAGAGAGAGAGAGAGAGAGAGAGAGAGAGAGAACATAAAAGAGGGAACCATTATAGGATTGAAGAGAAAACTGAACCTACAGAAATGTTCAGAGACCTACAAGACTGACTCCAACTAACAATTTGAACAACAGTGGGAAAGGCTACCATAAATGCCCTTCCCTGATAATGAGATCAACGACTAAGTTATTCACGGTCATGGAGTCCTCATCTAGTACCTGTTGGAAACAGAAGCAAACATCCACAACTAAACACTGAGCCGAACTAGAATCCAGATGCAGAGAGGGAGGACAAGACCTCACTGCAGAAACACACAGAGCCAGCAGACCTGAACAAGGAGAAACTAACGGGCCCCCAGACTGATAGCTAGGAATTCAGCATGGGACTGACTCAGACCCCCTGAACATGGGTCTCAGCTAGAAGGACTGAGCAGTCTAAGGGACCTCAGACAGTGGAACCAGGATGTATTACTGGTGCACAAAAGGACCTTGCAGACACATCCCCCATAGACGGATACTCCCTTAACCTAGAGACATGAGAAGTCCTAGTCCCTACTTCAAATGACTTGACAGATTTAGATGACCCCTCATGGATGGCATCACCCTACATGTGGAGGGGAGGGATGGGAGGGGAGGGTGGTCAGGATGCATGTGATGGGGGTAGAGATGGAGGGCAAGAAGGAGGGAGGGAGGGAGGGAGGGAACTGGGATTGATAGGTAAAATAAAAATTAAAAAAAAAAATAAAAAAAACTTTGAACTTTGTTCTTGCATCCCATATTTATATGGCAGAAAACTTCCCTCTCTTCCCTCTGTCTGCTCCATCTTCCTTTGGTTAATCTAATGTCCATTCCAGCTACTCTCCATTATGAATCCCTTAAGAAGCCTTCTGTTGAATCTGGTTTAGTCAGCATCACTCGTGCCTGGGAGAACTCTGACAGACAGCTGTCCGGTCCCATGATGGTTTCCCTTGTGTCAACTGTGTATGTGTTTTCCAGTACATGTGTGCAGAAGGTGGGGATCACCCAATATGGTATTTTTCTATCCATATGCAATATGTCTAACTGCAACCAGATTGTGTGGCTTACTGAGGCTAATAATTGATTTGTGTAGAATACTCTCAATGGTCCTTCTTCTATCCCACTGGCATGGTGATCAAAGGAGAGAGAGAGAGAGGGGTGCTGAGAGAGGGGGGCACTGAGAGAGGGGGGCACTGAAAGAGAGAGAGAGACAGAGAGAGACAGAGACACAGATAGGGACAGAGAGACTCACACAGAGTGCAGATTCCAGGAAGGTCAGCAGACCAGATACTTGCCTTTCCCAGGCTCCAGGAAGGAGGGAGGGAATATGTGAGGTCTCTTAAAGCTATCAATCAGACCCACACACAGCCTTCCCACTTCACTGGTCAAGCCCTAATCAAGGGGAGGTGTGCAGGAAAGGACAGTCAGCTCACGGGAAAGAAGTGAAAAGACAGGAAAGGAAAGAAAGTATTATACATGAAAAAAACACTATCTACCGTTATTATTTATTCTGGGATAAATTAAATGCAAGGAGGCAAGTAAAATAGTTCAGAGAACCATTCTTCACAAAAATCCGCTTACCACCTTCCCTCTCTATCAAAACAATCCAATGCCCACTTAAACACTTCTTTTTTCATTAAATATCTAGTGACTAAAGGGATAGGGAATTAACCTTTAGACCAGTTACTTCTCTAACTGAACCACAAGAAGTAATATTTTTAATTGATGAATAAAGGGAAAAAATGAAAATATTTTGTTTGGGAGGAGGGTTAATCACTAAAGTAAAGTAGGCCCCTGTGCTGGCTACTCCTTGGAATGCAAGCTCCAAGTGTGGGAGGAAGTGCTCTGGTTTCTGCTGGATTCCCATCAAGTTGCTGCAATCCTTGGATGCACCTGTAACCATTAGCTTGGTCCAGCTGTTGGGTTGTTATGTTTCTACCCTCATTAGGGGCAAGCACTCAATCCCACACAAGACGCCTGGATGCTAGTACAGAAACCCAGCCAGACTCTCTGACCTGATCCAGAGATCTTGTTCTTTCACCAAAGCTTCCAAATCCATTTACAGGCTATGAAACTTTTTGACAAAATTGCAGTGTTTTTCGCAAAAGCAACCCTACTTAAAATGTTTTTATTTAAACCAAAAATAAGAACCAGGGCTGAGGTGGTGCCTCAGGGAGTAAAAGGGTTTGCCATGCAAGCAATGATGACCCTAGAATGAACAGACAAGCTAGAAGTACAACTCAAACATCTGTAATCCCAGGGCTTCCAGGAAAGCTTACAGTAGGCAAACAAGGTGGAAGGCAGGGATGATACCCACATGTGTAGTGTACAGTGGCATGCGAACATTTGCATTCACACACATAATGGATGTGTGCACACATGTGTGAGAACACATACACACAATGAAAAGCTTGAAAAAGCAAACGTGTAAAGTGTACTTGAGCTACAAGACGTTATTAATAACAACATATTGCTAATATGTAGGATAAACTAATAAGTTAAAAAGTATTTAAAAATTACATACATATTTATTTGATACACACCAAGTCACAGTCTCTCTCTCTCCCTCCCGCCCCCTCTCTCTCTCTCCTCTCTCTCACACACACACACATACACACACACACACACACACACACACACACACACTGTAGTATGTTTACCACAGGAATTAACTGAATATAACCAGGTAGCAATTATCTATTAGGAAAGAAAACAAATAGGACAAAACTAAAATCACAAAAATATCCAAATCCTGATACAATTTTTTTATAGATGTGATATAGCTGGATATGATAGCATAGGCCCACAATCTCAGCATAGGGGAGGGAGATATAGGAGGACCCTGAGTTTGAGGGTGGCCTGTGCTACCCAACAAAAAACCATGTTTAAAAAGCCAAAGGCTATGGATGCTGCTCCATGATAGAACACTTGCCTAGATTGTGAAAGGCATTAAATTCAATCCCAAGTATTGATCCCCTCTGAAAAAGAACTTGATGTAAAATTGTGCAAGATGCTGGGGAGATGGTTCACCCAGTAAAGCCATGCAAACATGAGGACCTGTGTCCTATGCTCCAGGACTTCACCTAAAAGCTGGGCACAGAGGCACGCACATGCACAACACACAGAAGCAACCGTGCTGACCTTATCTGAAAGTGGGGGCATCCTCATTGCAGGCGGTCATTTTCAATCTCAGGAGGATGCTTCCATAAGGAAAAATGTCTGAGAAGATGAACATGTCACCTGATTCCCTTGGAAAGTGTCTCTTCAGCCACATCACAAGAGTATTATTTGTTCTGAACCAAAACCAACTTCGACTTTAACCATGGCTGCTGCTTCTTCACCCCTTCAGAATGTAGACTAAGTAGAGTCGTTGGATTCTAGCAAAGAAATCCAAAGACAGAAGAGTCTCTATCTCTTCCACCCACCCACCCTTTTTTTAAATACAGGCTTTCTCTCCCCAAAATGATGCTACTCTGTTTTCTCATGGCAAACTATAAATTCATTTGTGTTCACTGAAGATGGGGGAATACATACATACATACATACATACATACATACATACATACATACATACATATGTATATGTATGTATATGTATACATATATGTATACATACATATATCTTAGACATATTTTAGTTTGACTCTAGAATATTCAGGAGTCATACTAAGTGTTGAATTTTTTTTCAGTATCTTAAAATTAACCTTGACATCCAGAAATACATTTGAATGCAAGTAGTATCATGAAAGTGTGGGCCTTGGGAACAAAAAGTTGTCTCTGGCACTACAGACTGACCATGGAGGAATTAAAACTACATACTCATTCCTTCTAGAAGGCTTTGCTCCTTCACTGTTTATATGTTACTGGGTAAGCTTCTTGGAAGTGTTGACAGTCAATTCATGTTACCTTTTCCCAGCTATCTCTAACTATGTGTAGCTGATTGAGAGACAGAGATCATTCCTGCTCACATACTTTCCTGGGCAGAGATGGGATCAAACAACTGTTGTATAAGTCTTACATACCCTCTACCACATCACCAAGTGCAAGATGGTGCAAGCAAATAGAAAGAAACACCCCATCCTGAGATTAGTCTGATAGAACTATGTTGGCCAATGTCTAGAGCTTCTTATTGGCTAGCAAGTTTTAAGTGTAAGTTCTTAGTACCCACATTGCATTTTTCCTGCCAGCCTTGTCCCACAGCCATGTCAGCCCCAAATTACACACAGAGACACTGTATTAATTATGAAACTATTGGCCAGTGACTAGTGTTTCTTATTAAGACAGTCTAGCTCTGTCTTAATTATTAACCCACAATTACTAATATAAATATTTCTACATGGTCTTATCTTGCCAAGAAGGCCAGACTCACACATCCTTTCCTCCCAAGATCACATTGAGACTCCATTCTACGTTTCCCAGAATCCTCCACCTCTCCTAGTCCCACCTATCTTGCTTCCTTATTGGCCAACAGTTTATTCATTAACCAATAAGAGAAATATAATTACAGAATGATATATCCCATCAGAACTATGTCCACTCACTTGAGTGCCAATCTATAATAATAATAATGTTTTACTGTCTATGCTGTCAAAGCAAAGCATTTGCCAGGCATCATCAAGGAGAAGGTAAGTTTTCTGTATCTACCCTTAGCCCTAACACTCGCATTGCATTATAGTTTGGAATAATAAAATGGTGTGCAAGTGACCAAGAGGAACCTGATTTTGCAAGGGCAAGAGTATGAAGTTTTATCATTATTCTTTCTGTAAAACAGTTGTTCTCACACATTAGCCCTCTGGATGCTTATTCTTCTGTAGCTGTTATGGGTGATGGCTTTTTATCAGCTTCTTGGACAGCTGGCTGGTCCAAATTCCATTGTCATTTAATGCCAAACGAATCAATATGGAGCCAAACACAAAGATGTATCTACTTTTACATTCACTAGTGGTAGTCTCCATTTAGACGAGGCTTCAGGTGCATCCCTGGGCATCTCTCCATCCAAATGTATACTTGGTTCATCTGGAAAGGTGTCCTAAAAGGTCCTCAGCACATGTTAGTAGCTGTCCATCACCATGCAGTACAGTTTCCAGGATACTAGGTCTCTCCTACTGCTGCTTTTCTTTGACTGTCCCTTCCAAAATAAGGGCATGATGTTTCTCAAAGACAAACTCATCCTCACTAGCATTTCCAACATGCTGATGAGTTCTACATTACAATCCATCCCTTATACAAGAACTAGATATTCTTCTATACAAGGAGTTCTGTACAAGAACTACAATTCTTCTCATCCAAATCCATGTCCCACCTTTGCCCTTCTCCCCTCTTTTGGAGAATGCCAGTCAGTACAGGATAAGCATGATGCTTCCATGCTCTGACGCACCTTCTGTCCCATCACAGGTGCTCTCAGCTACACCATAGACTCCCACTTCACAAGCATTCTGTAACTAGCCATAAGCATCAGGGCCTCTGCTCAATGCCCCTTGCCCACCTCCTTGCCCACCTCCACCCATAGACTTCTCTGGGATAAAGACTCTCTCTCACACAGTGTACAGATTTGGGTTGGCTCCTCTAATGGTCTGTAAAACCATTCTCTCTCTCTCTCTCTCTCTCTCTCTCTCTCTCTCTCTCTCTCTCTCTCTCTCTCTCTGTCTGTCTGTCTCTCTCTGTCTCTCTCTGTGTGTGTGAGAGAGAGAGAGAGAGAGATATAGAAAGAGAGACAGACAGACAGACAGACAGACAGACAGTGTTCTCTTTCTCTCTCCCACTCCCAACTCGATAGCCAGGAAAACCCAAACATCACTGATCACCTCTTTGTTATACCAATAAATCTAAAACCATGAGAAGTCCTCTCTCTAGATATGTGAACTTCTGTCTTCCAGAGGATGAGCAATCGCTACTTGTCACCACACACTGATGCGCTTTCATGTTCTGCCATGTTTTCTGACATGTCTAAACACAAGCCTGAAGGCTAATACAACCAGACATACATTCATCCACTAGGCCCCTTAAAGTGTGATGATGTCTCTCACATGCCCATAGAGCCCATCCTCCTCAGGTCATGGACTACACAGTGTGGTCAGACCACAGTGGAAATGCAAGGGCTTGAACAGCAAAACCATGCTGTGAGAACATGTTGCACTTCTCTCCAACCAAGCATGGGAGATCTGGGGAGCTGATCACCCACTAAGGAAGGATAGAGTATTTCAGTCAGCCAGCTGACTGGTGGGTGGGAACTGAGATGTTTGTTACAAAGACTGACTGTGAAAGGTCAACACAGAGCATAGAATCCAGGGAAAGACAACTCCTGAGGTACCAGCTTTCTTCTGCCAAAAGTTGCCTAATGGACTATGTTCATGTTGTGTCCACTCTGGAGTTGCCTATTTAAATAAAAAGCATTATATTTAACATTTTTAAGTGAACTTTTTTAAATTTAACAATATTTATGGTACCCAAATTTCTCTCTCTTTCCTTCCCACCCTGCCTCTCAGTACATCAGAATATAAATCATCAGTCCTCTTAAGAGTCTGAGTTATCTATGTTTATAGACCTTTGGGAAGTTAATCTATAAAACATGACATATGCCTCTTCTGGAATTTAAAACGTCTGCTTCCTTGAATACAACAAAATAAACTTTTAGAAGATGATATTGAAATATAAGCAGCCCATTTAAAAGTTGAGCCCTTACCGTGGGAAAACAACTGGAATTAGCAGGGAGAATTTCAACACCAAGGTCAGGGAGATGGCTCACCCAGTACAGTGCTCTCCACACAAGCATGAAGACATGAGTTCAGGTCTCCTGAGCCTGTGTAAAAGCCAAGAATGGCAGCACAGGTCTGCAGCCACAGTGCTGTGTCAAGGGATGGTGGGCAAAGACAGGAAGAACCCTGAGTCCCAACAGGCAGCCAACCTATCCAGTTAGCAAGGCCCAGTCTCAAAAGGAAGGTAGAGGGCAATCAAGGAGAACATGGGACATCAACCTTTGGCCTCCACATGCTCATGCACAAGCGTATGCGTGCTCGCACGCGCGCGCGCACACACACACACACGAAACACAGAGTGATGCAAATTCAAATTTCTACTCCTTCCCAATTAAGAGGCCTGCTATAAAAAGTAACTGAAGGGAGTAATTGCCTCTCTCTTAGTTCCAGCATCACCTCCTCAGACTCCTAACCAGGAGGGTCCAAGGACCATTTCAGCAAGAGTTTCTGCTCTCCTAAACAAGTAACTCAATCATCAACCTTAGTAAGTCCTGTAGGGCCCTATATTACTCCTGGTAAAAACATCCTATCATGCACTGTAATAAAAACATTAGTTCCAGCTATCAAGTTTCTCATGGTACACTGACGATAGCAACAGTTTATCTGATGTGAACACTCACAGCCCTCAAGGTCTTTTTCTAGTGTGCTTTATTAAACAATTGAGTTACATACTCTTGGGTACATGCTATTCCAATCATCTCAATGGATTCCCCTTTATAACATCACCTTTCTATGTTCTACCATTTCAAGTTTCCCCTCTCAGTTAAAAATACTACTAAACCAAGTAGAGGGGAGTTTGATTTCCAAAATTCTTTTTTGACACATCACCAAGGAAGGTGCTGAAAAAAGAACTTCCCTCCTTCTCAACTTCCTGAAGACCCCAGATCACTGGGATTCTCTCTGTACCTTGGAGGTGGTGAGGTTTTTCAAACCATCTACTTGGCAATTGTTCTTGTAAACAATGTTTTACTTTTAAAGGAGACACAATTCACATGCTATTTGAACTTGCCCTTAAAAATGTAGAATTCTGTGCTTTTTAGTATAGTCATAAGACTGTGCAATCACCATGACCTAATAACTCCAGATTACTTTCCATCACCCAAAAAGAAGCTCCTGACTTATATGTTGTCACTCTCCCCAGTCCTGGGTATCACTAACCTGCTTTCTGTCTTTATGGGTTTGCCTATTATGGATGTCTAGTATACATGAAATCATGTAGTATGTGGTCTGGATTCTTCTGTGTCTAAATTCTTTAGAGTTCTAACAAATGTCTGTACTTCATTCCTTTTTAATGGCTCAAATTCCATTCTGTAGAATTACCTCACTTTGCTTACTCATTTGTCATTTATTGTCTCTCATTAGATACTGGGCTATGGAGAACAGTTAGTTACATACAAACCTCTGTTGATGTTTTGGTTTTTGTTTTTTTTTTTTTAACTCTATTAGAAGTTAAAATTACTAAATATATACTCATTCCATTTGTTAACTTTTTTGAGACATCCAGGTGGTATCTTAATATACCACCCTACCCTGTGACCATGATTCATTGTTTTCACCAATACTAGAAGGTTTCCTGAAAAGATCCAGGGCTGACATTCACTATTTTCCAAGTCCCGAAACCTGAAATTGTTAACATTGAAAGAAACTAAACTTATTTTATAATGCAGCCATTCTCAACCTGTGGGTCACAACCCCTTTGAGATCACATGACCCTTTCACGGGGGTTGAATATCATATATCCTATATATCAGATGTTTATATTACAATTCATAACAGTAGAAAAATTATAGTTATGAAGTAGCAGCAAGATTAGCCTTATGGTTAAGGGACACCAAACATGAGGAATTAAAGGGTCCCAGCATTAGGACAGTTGAGAAGCACTGTTATAGTGTTTTCCCAGTACTTCCTGATTCTCTGCTGCCTCCAAACTTGATAGAGATAAGTCTGAGAATTTACATGGTGTGGAGGACAGGTTGGTAGGGGCATTTCTTGGGAAGCTTTTGGTGTAAGTGTCCTGTTTCCAGTTATCAGTTGATCAGATCCAAAATCTAGATGTTTGGTCGATGAAGAAACTGAGCTTCAGACCAGGGGTGCTCAATGGGTTAAGTGCTTATTATGTGAGGAGCTGAGTTTGGATTGCCAGCATCTATATAAAAGCTGGGTATAGTGGGGTGCAACTGTTATCCCAGCACTGGGAGATGGGAAGAGTTACATCCCAGAGGCTTGATGAGCAGCCAGCCTGGCTGAACCTGGGAGCTCCAGGTTCAGTGCGAGCCTGACCCTATTTCAAAACATGAGGTAGAAATCAATAGAGAAAAACAGGTCAACCTGTGACCACCACACCCACAAACATGTGTGAGTAAACTACCAGACGCATATGGATACAACATACAAAAAGTACCACACACAGAAGAGAGTGAGTCTAGACCAGGGTTGGCAAACAATAGTCCATTAGCCTCAACAATTTACCTAGTATTCTACAATCTGTGACATTTTTTAAAGGTCTTGCTTTAAATAGGTATCAAAACATTTATATAACAACCTCTTTCTGACCTTTCATTTTTTTACTTCCTTTAATGCACTTCTCCAATTCACCCAAGGAAAACTGATATATGATTATGGTATTAGTTGTGACTTTTGCTAAATCATAAGATACAGTGTAAGAGTTATCAGAAAATTTCAAATATTCTTAATTACTGACCTGATGATTAGTAAATTTAAATATTTAAATAAGTATGACATTCAGTAATTGTACAGTTCCAATAAATGTTAGAATATAGCACTTAGAAATACATTTATGAAAATGAATATGATTCAGGTGTAATAATGTCTGTAACTTTTGATATGGAAATTCAGTTATTCAGTTAGTATATTCTAAGAGGCAATTGTCTAGTCAGAAACAGGATTCATATATAAAGACTTACATTGAGGTACTGTTTACACTCCAACAAAATTGAGCAATCTTAATAATCAAAAATAAAATACCTTTAAAGACCAATTATGAATTTATCATTTGATCTATAAAATGTTTTTGAAAAATTTGAATAATGTAGAAAGATTAATATCAGCAAGTGATTTATAAAACAAACATAAATTTAAAGATTTATTATATCATCAATAAGTGATCTTTGGTTGATATGATAATTATATTTGTCCTTTTATTTATATTTCTAGATCCTTAGCAATATGCCTAATATTGGTTTCCTAACAAAAAAATTACTTTCTACTGATTCAATATTTAAAAGCACTGGTTAATAATGAGAGAATTACAAAATTGATTTGTATGTGCAAACAATATCTCTCTCTTTTAGAATTTTTTGAAGTAATTTTCTAGTTTTTAATAAAACACTCCTCTTCCTTTGAAAAAGAAAAACCTCAATTTTTTTTCTTGGCAACCAAACCTAAAATATGTACCGAGCTTAAGCACAAGTTTTTTGTCAACCTACACTTTAGGTGACACATAAATTAATGAAAATAGTAGAGATCCAACTTATCACTCAAGGCATCATTTATTGGTTACCACAGAATAAGCACTGTAGGGCATGGTTGCCCAGTGACTGGGAAGGCTGATAAACATACTAAATTAATGTATGAGACATTATGTGTATACAGTGAACAAATATGGTGAGCTATGTCACTGAAATTCTGGGAAACCCCAGCAGAACACTGCTTCCTCTCCAGAAATGATCACCTCAGCAGCAATTTAATGCTTGATTTCCCATCCAGTCCATTTCACCTGAAGAGTGCTATACTGGATGCAGTCACTCAGTCATCTCTCCTGACTTCACCACACTCCCTGTTACCATCTCTTATCCGCTTATTCTGATCAGTGTTCTTTTGACCAAGTATTTGTCCTCTGGGGCCCATAGAACTGCTGTCTCTTCCTCAGATAAGCTTATTAATCTACAGAAAACAGGATTCTACACTCTCCATTATTGCTGTTTGTGAGATACCAATTTTGAACCAACCAACTATAATGAATTATAATAGCTCACTTCCTTTTTCAGCCATATCTATGTACTTTTCAGTGTGTGTGTGTGTGTGTGTGTGTGTGTGTGTGTGTGTGTGTGTGTGTACCTATTTGTATCTATTAATCTGCTAATTTGTGTCTGTGTGTGCACATAAGTATGTATCATCTATTTTAATCAACATACAACATATTAGGTTTCCTTATAGATTTTTCAAACAAATGATTCATCTCCCCAACACTTCCCCTCCCTTGTGTCCTTCAACCCCAGAAATCTTCTACTTTTATGTTGCACATATTCTAGTGCCTTCCTCACCTACCCCAACCCCTCTTTTCAATGGAGAAAGCACACAAGCTCTTCTGCCAACCCAAATGTTTCCACTAGTCCTAGTAGCTTTCCCCAATGTTGTGGCGGTACTCTAGGGAAGGCACCCCTATCCTGAAGTTTCATCCCAAGACACGGCATGTCCTAGTGACCTAATCTCTTCTGTCCTTCTGTAGTCAGAATCACCTGCTTCTCTTTCACCCTGCAGTCCTCAGCACTCTGGGGAGTTAATCTGTTTGGCGTTGAACTCTTCTATGAAGAAGAGGGTGTGAGTACTGAAGGATCCCATGTTTCCTGGATGGCCACTGTTGCCTTCCCCTCCTTTCAATCCCACACCAGGCTTCCACTTTTCTCTGACCCCACAGATACTTTCAGGTCCCTCCTCCTACTGTTCCTTTCCCCTTGTCAGTCTTCTATTATTTTTACTTGGTGTTCCTATTTCAGCATCCTTCACAGGCCAGCAAAATTACTTGTTTTCATAGCTTTCCAACTCAACCTCCAGTTCTCAATATAGTGCTCACACCAGTAAAAATAGCCACATTTCCCTTCCTGTCTTTCATATATGGCTAATGTTTCGGTCCTTCCTAAGCCTTTGCTTTTTGGATCCAGTTCCATCTTTTAGGGGGTTTGAGAAGAGCATACTACCATTGATGGCATGGAAATGACAACTTCACTAGCCTTCACTAACTCCCAACTACATAGAAAATGCATACAAGATTCAAGGGATTCAAAAACTAACATCATTTTGTTTTCCAGAAAACAGCTCAGCAAGGTTTTAGAGTTTAAATTCTCACAGAGATAGTAGGTAGATAGGTGTGTGTGTGTGTGTGTGTGTGTGTGTGTGTGTGTATAGACATACATTTGAATAACAAGTCAACTTAACCAACCAAGAGCACCATACTTCATTTTCTTTCCAGTGACCATCAATCAAGCCATCTTTTTCTGACTTTTTTGTTGAGCTCAGGATTGTCTTCCTCCATCAATATGATCATGAGGTCTCAGACATTCCCTTCTTATCACTTCCAAACTTTAGAGAGCTTTCAAAAAGTGTTTATCTGTATGAGATCCCAAGAAATAATAAGTAGCTCCTTTTGTTCACTTTTTAAATCAGAATTATAAAAACATTGCATACTCAGGGGATATTTCCACAGAAGAAACACTCCCCCTGAAGAACTCAAAGGGTGTTGAGAAACACAGTGGCACAGCTATTCTTTTGTGACTGATAAGGTATTGTCTTGCATGACAAGGAGATGATTCTAGTGGTTTCTACACCCTTCCCTAAGGCCCTGATTTACTTTTGTCTTCATCCCAATAAGTCACCCCAAACTATCTCTCTAGAGTCCAGCCACCAGCCCCAGAAGAGAACTTTCTCAAAAGATAAGGTATAGACAAATAAATCTGCCATTGAATTTTCTATGGTAAAAAAGTAAGTGTCAATCACCAGAGGGTCATAATACAAAGTGGGAGGTGAGGGCAGGAGCAGAGTAGCAAATCTCCAGCAGATTCCAACTTGTAAAGTGTCAGACAGTAGCACAACTCTGCCTGGGCTATTGCACTATTCCTGGTAGTAACAGGGAGCCCTTCTCCACCTCACACCTGGCACACTCTTTGCTCAGTTATGGTGAAGGCAATCAGTCAACATGGACTAAGCAGGAAGGTGCTGGCATGAAAGGGTGAGTCTAGCTCTCGTCTCTGAATGGTCTGTGTCTTGCTCCAGCGCATTCTCTGCAGGCATTGCCAGCAGACACTCCATAGTACCTAAACCACAAATCATCACATTCCCTCCCCTTCCAGCCAGGGCCTGTGTCCTTGAGCTTCACACAGGGAGATACCAAGCATGCTGGCCCTAGATACAATAGTTCTTTACAAATTCCTGTAAGTCTTCCCCATCTGCGAGGTAGTCTGAAAAGGAGGTGGCTCCTTTGGCATAAAAATAGCTACCATAGGTGACCCTCACAGAGTCAAGGAGGACAAATCAGGCCGCTCGCAGGGAATGGATCTTGGCAGCTTCACTAAAAAAACATTTTATCAATACAAACATGTCAGACATGCAGCTGTACCTAAAATTAGAGGGAACACGTCTCCTAGAAGAAGAAATTCTGCAGAAACAGAATCCCAGGCAAGTCGCTCCAGATTTATTTCCAAAATCCCAGAAAAATGTCTTTCCTCTGAATAAGGAAACCATGCTAAAAAAATCTGCTGTCTGGTTGTTTTAGGAACCAAAGGAGGTGTTTTAATGACTCTTGAATTTTATCTACTGTGACACATTACAGCCATCTAAACCAAAGAAAATGTTTCCAAACTCCGAGTCTATAACAGGAAAATGGCTGTCTGAGCAGATACTCACACTGAAAGGGTGAGGTGCCTGGCTCCTGCCCATATCTTAAAGAGAAAGCACCTTCCATGGATTGCTCTCCAGAGACCACCTTCCGGGCTGGGAGGTACTTGGGCTTGAGCTCGTACTCCTGGGTCTGGCCATGATGAATCATCACATTCTGGGAAGTCAAGGGTGCCACTCTGGGAAAAAACAAAGAGAGGGTAAGAAAAGAAGCATGAGGCTTTAGCAGCCACAAGGAAAGAACAAGAAATTAAATGCCAGAAGATGTGGTGAGATTTTAGTTAAGCTCTAACAATAAAGATTGCCTGAAAATCTTTGTCTGGGTTTTTATTATTTGTGCTGCAGGAAGGAGCACCCATGCTACCTAAGGCTCATCCATGCCACCACCATTCATGGCACATGAGGAGCTACCTAAGGCTCATCCATGCCACCATTCATGGCACATAAGAAGCTACCTAAGGTGCATCCATGCCACCATTCATGGCACATGAGGAGCTACATAAGGCTCATCCATGCCACCATTCATGGCACATAAGAAGCTACCTAAGGTGCATCCATGCCACCATTCATGGCACATGAGGAGCTACCTAAGGCTCATCCATGCCACCATTCACGGCACATAAGGAACGACAAGGTTACAGGTGGAACCATCCAGGGTAAAAGGAATTCACCTGTTTAGCCAAAATGTATGGTGAGCTATGGGTGATAGCAGGTGCATTTTATCAAAGACTTCAGAGTGTAGCTGCCATGGGCTTCACACAAACATGGGGCATCCATTTCTCAGAAAAGGGCAAAGACGCAGTCATGAACAGTTGGTGCACATACAAATAAATAATAAGAACTAAACAAGCTGAAAAAAATGCAAAAGATCAACTGTATGTAGGAGATCCAGTGTGGGGCAGCAGAACTTTCCATATTACCCAACTCTAGTGGCTTAGCTCATCTTGCTCTTGGGACCTCAGTTTCCCATTCTGTAGCAGAGAATCTCTATCACACAAGGCCAAGAAAAAAGATGACTGTAAAAATCTGAACACACTAAAGCAGAAAATAAAATGTGAGTGATAGTCACACCCTAATAATCAGCATTTGGAAAGCAGAAATGGGGCATCTGGAGTTTGAGGAAAACCTGGTAAGATGCTAATTCAATATACATATACACACACACATATATGCATGCATAATTCCTTCTGAAATATATGCATATGTATCATTAAAATACAGGGAAATGCAGGGAAATATCTATTTAATTTTATGCCGAATCTCATAATTATATAAATATAGCTATATAAATTATATAAGCTTATATAAGGTTAAATTATATAAGGTTAAATGTTTTATAACTACCAGTTTCTACAAATAATAAGACTAATGAATCATGGGTGAAGACCAATAATGAAAAACAGAAAAAAAAAGATACTGACTTGTTTTATTTATTTATTTAGTCTGCAATATATGATTATTTCTGTGTGCCTGTGTGTCTGTGTACACCAGAGGTAGCCAATGTCTTCCTCAATCTATCCCCACCTAACTGAACCTGGACCTCACCAATTCATCTAGGCTGGCTATTTAACATTCCAGGATCCTCCTGTCTCTGCCTCCCAAGTGCTGGGATTACTGGCCTGTGCTGCCACACTGGGCTCTTTACATCACTGCTGAGGATAAGACTTATACTCACAAGGCAAGAACTTGACTGACTGAACCATCTCTCCAGTGTCTCCACTCATGTTTGAGCATTATTAGACTACAGCATACCACCACTAACAGCAAACAGTCTTTGAAGGGGTACCTGCCAGCCGGTGTGGTCTGACTCAAAAGATGGGTCCCTCAAGGAACTACCCAAACAGAGAAGATATAACATTCAGCTCAAAAGATAAATCATCTTGTCACCAAAGCTCCATCTTAGGTGTCTTCATCAAAAGTAGTCAAAAACTCTCATATAAGTTCACTCAAATTCATTCTGGCTGGAGCTAAGGGGGGAGTCCTGAAGTAGGGCAAAGCATTCCTGAGAGATTATGGACCAGAAGTGGCTGGAGTGAGGGTGCTGGCACCTTGGCATTCACCGCTTCAAACCCTGTGGTCTCAAAATGCCTAAACTTGGATCTGGATCTTCCCAGATGTGGTACCAAACAGGGCCCTCCCTTTGTCATGAGACTAGTGACTGTATTAGGGAAAAGCCTAAGGATTAGCACAATAAACACTTCTATTTTGATGATGTAAGTGTTGTTTTGAACTTGAAGTATGCTCAGGGGTTGGAAACAGCTGGACAAATCTGGCGGTCACAAGTCTATTCTTGTGACCTTCCCAACTTGGAAGTGACTCTCTTTCTCTCTAAGCCATTTTGTCACCCTGCACAAAGACACAGACTAGCTCCTGTTTGGAACAGGAGAACCTAGAATTCCAGGAGACCTAGAGAGCTAATAATACTCCTGTCCTGGCCATCTCCAGGGGGCGGGGAGGCTGCCTTCCAGGCAAGCAACTCTTCCCTCTGAACGGGAAGAGCAATGGCAGCAAGAAGTAAGTTGCAGGTGTATGTGTACAGGGCTCCTTCCCCTCCGTGTAACAGATGAGAATCAAAGGAGAGAAAGCAAGCTGTTCCAAGTCTAGAACATGACAACAACCTTCAACCTTCTTTCATCTAACCACTTCAGAAAAAAATTTCTTTGGTTTTTAATTATTGAATTTTTTTTCTTCTCCTATTCCAGGATGAGCAGATGCTTGGCTGTAAGAAGGAAACACCAAGCTAGGCACATCACTATAACTGTAATTTTCAAAGGGGGAGGTGCAAGTTTTTGAAAAGAAAATTTAAAAATCAAAACCATGGGGATACTTGTACACTCATTGATCTCCTTCCTTCCTTCCATCCTTCCCCAAAACTACAGATAAGGGGGAAATTATAAATTCTAAAACACAACCACACTGGCATCTTCAAATATTTAAATCTCTGAAGCCTTGCCCGCCATTGTCCATCCACTGAAGACCTCCTTATTTTATCCACACCACAAGATAATTCCTTAATCCTGTACATAAAAACTAGCACTTGGCATTGCTGGAGCCCTCAGGGGTCTTGGATCCACCTTCCGTTCCAGTCATTAGAACCTGTCCCACCAACTATCATATGTTGAATTGCCCAACAATAAACTCTAAGATGCATTAGACCAGATTTATAAGATATTCAAGGTGTAGTGGATAATACTGACTGTTACAGCTAGGTGGGAGAAGCTATGCCTGCCATGGAGCAGGGTGTTTGCTTCTTTTCCTCAGCCTACAGTGACTGTTATGCCTGGAGATACAGTTGTGTCTCTGCCTATATCTGTATTTGTACACAAGCAATATAAATTTATCAAAACAACAGCTATCATCCCTGTGAAGAATATCCTGACATTTTTTTATGATCTAATTTTTAAGCAGTCCTGGGCCATTCCATTCATGACAGCTCATAGACTATAACCTGAGGCATAAGAACATTGGTCAGAAATCTCTGTAGGATTTCAAACTCAGATGAAGCAATCTCCCGGCACCTCAGGGGTTCTGGATACTGAATCCAAGTGAAAATTGATGAGGACAAGTGTAGCTGGTGTCTTCCTAAGAAGTCTATATATGGAGACAATTATTCTCTCTAACTTAGCAAGCCAACTATCCAGGGTCAAAATGTATTCCCACCCCACCTTCCAAGGTTAAAAGAAAAATAATTTTGTTCTCCAAAGGGATGAGACAATCTGAGGTAAAATCCTAACATTTATTCCTTTTCTCAATAAAGCCCTCTCCTGAAGACAGAAAGGCTGGTTCCCCACATGACATGGAGGAATCAGAGCATGGCGCAGGGGAGAAGTAATCAGAGTAGAAAATATGACTGAGATATTTGACTGGGGGGGTCAGGGATACTGAGGGACATAGTAGAGTAAAAAGAGGAGAGAGCCCATTCAAATATGATGTCAGGAACATTGTCCTCCAAGAGGAATGGAGAGAAAGAAGAAAGCAAACACCTCAGTGCATAGTGGGCACCCACAGACAAGTATTACAAATGTGCACTTGCAACACAGTACCAGATTATCAGAGGCTCCCATGGTGCACCACCAATTGCAGTGTTATAAAGATCCAGGACTGGCTGCAGGAAGCCGAAAAACTCTGAAAGAGGAAGGATGGAAGTGGAGTCCCTCATCTTTCGCAATCAAGGGTCTTTGACTGACTATGATTTTGACAGCTGAGGCTGCTAGAAGAACAAGAAATCAAGGGTTAAGTGTGCTGTTTTAGTCCACAGAGATGGGAAGCCAACACACACAAAACAGCGACTTTGGGAGGAAGGCAGGACAAAGGAGAGGTAAGCAAAATCTTGGCTCACTATGCCATTCTTAGTTAGACACCATTCACAGCAAATGCATCAAGAAGGGTCCACATGAAAATAACTGCCCGCAAGAGTTGAGGATGGACGTGAAAGGCGCCCTTGGAAACTTGAAGCTGTAAAGACCAGTTACCTCGAAGAGTACTGCTAATTCAAGGCCAACGGGAAAGTAGGAACACTGAGCAAAAGCTTCTAGAAGGGGCCAGTGTATGGGGAAGAGGGCTACCTTCACTTCACAGATAGAAATACAAGTAGATCTCCAGAAAGCAGTTGGGAAGGCCTCCAAGTTAGAAAACAGTGATGTTTTAAAGAGCCAGCACCTTCAAAAAGCAAAACTATTAAAAAAAAAAAAATTAAAAAGTGAGCCATCAAGAAGATGCTCAGGGCCACACCTGCCGGGCTGAGTTTTATTTTTCTCCAGACTCACTAGAAGAAGGAGAGAACCAACTATGGCACATTGTCCTCCGACCTCCACACACATGCTATGGCATGCATGTATTCACATATGCTAAATAAATATGAAAAGAATTCTTAAATTTTTTTTATTAAAAATCATGGACTCAACTAGTCTTGTAAAATAGTCATATTTAATTATAGAAACATTCTGTGAGAAGGAGGATTTATATTAAAAATTAATCTTTTTGTTTGTTTAAGACAGAGTCTCTCTACATAGTCCTGGCTATCCTGGAACTCACTATGTAGAGCAGGCGTCCTTGGAACTCACAGAGAGCCACCTGTCTCTGTTTCTTAAGTACTGAGATTAAAAGCTTAATTCATACATATTACATACAAACAGCTATAAGAATGGTGAACCACACTCCGTTGGAAGTCTAACTTTTCTGCTCTCTGGCATACAGTTAAGGAAGGTTGACATCTTCATGTTCTCTGAAAACTTGAGTACAAGACTCCTATTTAAGAAAACAGCTCCTCCCCCAGGGTCTGTGATCCATCCAGTCCCCAGGGTCTGTGACCCATCTAGTCTCAGGTTCTTCTTGAAAATACTCAGCTTCCACAGTGTGGGGATTCTCAGCCAGGGCCTCATGTATGCTATATATAAGCACTCTACCAACTCAGCCACATCCCCAGCCTCTTCATTTTGTAGTGAATTTGGGAATCATTGTTCATGGAATTCAGAATAAATCAACTCGTTAAGTTAGATGATAGATAGGCAGACAGAAGATAGATAGATAGATAGATAGATAGATAGATAGATAGATAGATAGATAGATCATAAAGAGAATAGTAGCTAGGGGATCAGAAGAGATTAAAAACCAAATGGTATAAGTCTAGAAAAGGTCTCAAAAGGGCAGGGAGAAAAGATTATTTACAAATTGCTGCAGAGCAGTGCTGCAGAGCAGAGAATTAGGAAAGGACAATGAGTTTGGTAGCAGGTCACTGGCCACACTGATAGCATGGCCATAGTAGCAGAAGGGGTGAGGGGAATGCCAGTAGAAAAGGAAAGGAGAAGAGAGGGAAGGACAAGAGGGGGAAGAAGATGGGGACATGGCCAGCTGCTCAAGAGATCTGCATCTATGGAAACCTCCATGTCTTTGTAAACATGGGGCAAACAATTGCACAGAACCTCTCTCCCCAGAAGAAAGGATTAGTCACACACTGTTTACACTGCTGCCTTCCTAGTGGCAATTTTGGTGCATGGATTAACTAAACTTTTCCATATTTCTAACTAAATCCATTATTTGACCTGCGAGAGGGTGGGAGGATCTGGCAAAAGACACAGCACTTCCCACTTCAGACAAGGGCTCTGGACCTCACACAAGGGAACCCCAGCCGGCCATAAAATGTTGCCCACAAAAGGTCTGTCTGACACCATCTGACCCTTCCGCCTATGGTGAGCTTCCTGGAGTTTGTAACCAGCCGTGAGAAAAGGCAGAAGAAGGATAAGTGATGAAGGAGGAAGGCAGAAGTAGTTAGCTCAAGTCCCTCGGGATATAGAAGTCGAGTCATCTCAGGGTCCTGCTGCCTTTAAGTTTCTGACAAGTGGGTAATTGCTGCTCCTGAAGGGAAGAATCAGAGCAAAGAGAAAATGCAGGCAATGGCAGTGAAGCATGTGCTTTCCCAGGGAGGACTCACAGGATTCGTAGGGAGGGCTCAGGATTCCCCAGGAGGACTCACAGGATCCCTGGGGAGAACTCACAGGAAATCAGAGCAATGCAAACCACTGGGGAGATTAAACCTGGCTTGACACATAAACACATGGAGCATCACAGGATCTGTGGTCTCTACCTCATTCATACAGAATCACCTATTGGGCCCAGATACATCAGAGGACAGAGGCTTATGCTGAAGAGACTAAATAAAGGACCAGATGGAATATACTGATTGAAATGGAACAAGCAAGACCTGAATAAATAAAACAAAACAGAGCAAAAGTACAAAAACATCATGAAAGTAAAATGAAACAAAGAGACACAGAGAGCAGAAGGCTGGTGACCAAACCAACATAAATGTAGGAATAATAAAAAATAAAATTCTTAAGGGGGACTTCATCTGAGGTGAAAGAAACAAATTAGAAAATAAAAGCAAAACAAAAACAAACAAAAAAAACACCCTGCCTCTGCCTCTGCCTCCTGAGTGCTAAAATACCACTATGCCTGTATTTGGTTGTTGTTTAAGCTATGCAGAGGACAGTATAAGAAGTGAAATGGTTCAGTGGGTAAAGGCACATGCCACCAGGATACCCCAGGACCCATATGGTTGAAGGAAAGAACCAATTCCTGTAAGGTGTTATCTGACCTCCTCACACATTTCATGGCACATGCACACACACACACACACACACACACACACACACACACACACACACACACGCACGCACACTCATAGTAAGTGAATACATAATTTTTGAAAGAATCAAGGGAACACGATCCCTTCTTTGGAAGCTGTAGACCAGTAACAGATTGTGTGGAGATCATGTTATATCGATTCTTTTTCTGTAAGTGCTTGAAAAATACAAAAGTTCTGAACAAGCCAGTGAAAAGTCAGCAGTTTTCAGGCAAAGACAGAAAGCAAGGCCAAACTATATACTACCTGCAAGAGGCACCAAAAACACTGAGGCAAGCAGGGTGAGCAGGAAAAAGTGAGAAGGGGTGTTCCAGTCATGGAAAAACTAGACTGCAGGGTCCCCAAGGAGTTGATAGCAGAGCTGAGATTCTAACCAAGGACCAACAGGCCTAACCCATAAGGTAAAAGTTAATTCATCAAGACAACATAGCAACGGAGCCTAAATGACAGGACAGCAAAAGATAATCATTGGACAAAGAGAAATGGTCTAAAAGCTGCTGTTCTAACAGATGTGAGCACATAGGAAATCCAGGAGGATAAAGAAGACTCCAGCAGCAGTCAACCAACCTCACAAAGTCAATATTTACACAACACTATACTAATTTAGAGGGGAATATACTTTGCTTTACAGCATATGCACAGCATATTGACCAAGAAGACAATATTCAAAGGCATACCATGTTTTAATAAGTTTTAAAAGATTTGAGTCATGTAAAATATCTCATTCTGGCCATAATGGAATAATACAGAAATAGATAGTAAAAAGCCCTATGAAATACCCAAATAATTGGAAACTAAATATCATGATATAGTACAGCTGTGCTGGGTAGTTTTATGTCAACTTGACACAAGCTAGAGTCATCTGAGTGGAGGAAACTTCAATTAAGAAAATGCCTAGATAAGATCCGGCTACAGGGCACTTTCTCAATTAGTGATTGATGGGCGAGGACCCAGCTCACTGTGGATGATGCCATCCCTGGGCTAGTGGTCCTGGGTTCTATAAGAAAGCAAGCTGAGCAAACCGTGAGAAGCAAGCCAGTAAGCAGCACTCCTCCATGACCACTTCATCATCTCCTGCCTCCAGGTTCCTGTTTAAGTTCCTGTCCTGCTTTCCTTCAATGATGGACTAACATGGGAAAGTATTAAGCAAATAAACCCTTTCCTCCCCAACTTTCTTCTGGTCATGGTGTTTCATCACAGCAATAGCAACTCATATTCTTATTTTACATATCGATACAGTTCCCTCTTCCTTTCTCCCTCCATGCCCCCCAAACCCCCTCCCATCCCATTCCTCCCCCCCACTCCACAGGGAGGGTGATGCCTTCCAGGAGGGATCATCAAAATCTGTCAAGTCATTTGGAGTAGGGACTAGGCCCTCCTCTATGCTAAGGGAATATCCCTCCATGGGGAATGTGCTCCCAAAGTCCTTTTGTGCACCAAGAATACATCCTGGTTCCACTGTCTGAGGTCCCTTAGACTGCCCAGGCCTTCTAACTGAGACTCACATTCAGGGGGTCTGAGTCGGTCCAATGCTGGTTTCCCAGTTATCAGTCTGGGGGTCCATGGGCTCTCCTTGTTCAGGTCAGCTGTCTCTATAGGTTTCTATAGCCTGGTCTTCACCCCATTTTCTTATCACTCCTCCCTTTCTGCAACTTGAAGCAACTCTTAACTAAGACAACAATGAACCACAGGGGGGTGAAAGAATCATAGTGGGAATTAATTATTCTTAACTGAATTGAAATGGAAATACAACATGTTAAGACCACAGAATGCTACCAATTCAATTATCAAAATATAAATTCATAGTGCTGACTGCCTACTTAGGGAAAGAAGGGAGGTCTCCTCCTCTGGCTTCTGCTGCCATATAACTAGAGAAAGTGACAGTGAAACACAAATCTGGCAAATGAAAAAATAACAAGAAAATAGAAAGCAATGAAATAAAAGACTAAAACAACCCAGAAGAGCTAATGGAATCAAAGGCAATCTCTAACTGGACTGACTGATACTTCAAAAATGAAGATAAGAGAAATGTCAGAGACTACTAGGATCAAAGGTCTAACGAGCCAATTAGAAGACAGCCCATGAGTCAAAGATGGAAAAAATGTAAGCATAAGATAATAAAATAGCTTTCTTTTTTTCTAACATTTTTACATCTATCCATTCATTTGAAATAAGTAGTAGCTCTGGAAGGTTTTTAATATTTTATTATATTTAAATTGGTCTTAAAAGTAAAGACTCACTTATTCTATGTTCCTCTGTGATGGTGTATTTTGTGTGTCAACCCAGAAAGGGTTTGAGGGTAACAGTATCAGTGGAATTGGTGTGTTCTGAATAAGAAAACATACATGTGGTGGGGCTCACCCAGTGAGATGAAGGCCTGATGGTTAGGAAAAAACAAATCAACTCACAGCATCCCTGAACAAGAGAGAACCCAACAATTTGCCCCTGGGCTTTGTCTGTACTATCTGTAGCTTTGGGTCCCTACTTGCTGATGATGTGACTAAAGTTTCCAGTTCTCCTGGGTCCCCAGGTAAACCTATACTCCACATACGGACTTACTAGCCTCTAGGATCACCAGCCAATTCCTGATAGAAGTCTATTTTACTACAAATGCCTGTTCACTACAATGGGATTACTGCCCAACACTCTCCTTATGCTCAAATTATGATTAGTTGAGATGCATTCAATTTGCCTAAACAATGAGCATCTTAGCTGAGCAGCCCAGCCTCCTACCAAACTCCCACTGTTAGGATTAGCCTCCAAATCACAGGCTGTCTGCAGACTAGGAATCATTGAACTCATGCTGGGTGTCCATCGCTCAGAAGATCAAAATCCAATATACAGCTTCTCCTGGATATGTACTGCTTTTATGACATCGAAACATTAAAAAGATAAATCACAAGTCAAAGCATTTCATGTTGGGAATTGTCTATATGCACACACTCAATCAGCTTCTTTGAGGAGCTCTAATAATGACCCCCTCTATAAAAACTAATTCAGGCAAGTAGCTAAAGAAGAGAAGCTTCCATTTGCAAGAAAAATCAGGCTACATAAGGACAATCATGAGATGGAGGATCAGGAGGGGAGGAGAAGAGGGGGTGGGATGGAGGGAGGGAAGAAGAAATGGAAAGGAGAAGAGAAGGTGGGTAAAGAAGGGGAGTAGATGGCATTTGACACCTAAAGAGATCCAAGTAGCCATTATCTATGGCCACTAACATCACAGTAACATAGACCAGGCACCATGTACTCTTAACAGAGGAATTCACACCACTTAGGAAGTTGTCCAGCCAAAGCAAAAGCCTGAACCTAACTTGGGCTTTAGTCAACATCTTATTTTCAGGCATTTCAGGGACAGATAACATGTTAAAATCATAGGAATTTTATGTCAGTTAGAAACAGTTTTGAAAGAGCAAGAGTCGGCTTAGAATTTCCCAGCTCCTCCTTAGACCTACTGTGGTGGTTTGGCCCTCAAATGCTCATATAGTTAAATGCCTAGACACTGGGAGTGGCACTCTCTGATAGGATTAGAAGTATTTGGAGGTTATGACCTTGTTGAACTAGGTACGGCCTTGTTTGAGGAAGTGTGTCAATATGGGTGGACTTGAGGTTTCAGAAGTCCATAGCAGTCTTTATCTCTCAGCCTGTGGATCCAGATGTAGCTCTCATCTACTGCTCCAGCTCCATGTCTGCCACCATGCTCCCTGCCATAATGATAAGCTCTCATCTACTGCTCCAGCTCCATGTCTGCCACCATGCTCCCTGCCATAATGATAATGGCTAACCCTCTGAAATTGTAAGAAGCCCCCAATTACATCAAATGCTTTCTTTCATAAGAGTTGCCTTGGTCATGGTATCTCCTCACAGCAATAGGGCAGTGACTAAGACACTTGCTTATCCCACCCTCCATCTTGAGTAGATACTTCACAGGAGGCAGGCATACATCTTACCACCGTGTCCCCATCCTTCAGTGCTTTTAGGGGACACACAAGGGGACTTGTTCATCAGCCACTTCCAAATATGTGAGTGTTCTCTTTCCAGTGTTTATTCAGATTCTCAAGCCAGAGCCAGCTCTATAACTTTCAATCTCTTCTACCCTTGCTCTACAGCATTGAGTTGTTTTGGTTTTTTTGTTGTTGTTTTGTTTTCCGTTGTTTTTTGGTTTGGGGGATTTTTTGGTTTTTTTTTTTTTTTTTTTTGTTTTTGTAGCCTTTCCTAGAAGTGCATGGTGAGACTTCCATCTCAATAGCTCTATGACATTTGATATTCTCGGTGACCCTCAGCTCACATCCCGTATGGCAGAAAGAACCTACTTCTGCACCTGTCTGGGAAGCCTTCCCAGCCCCACCCTGCTCATTTCCCATCTCTCCCCTAGTCTCACTGCAGTCACCACTCCATCGCTTTGCCCAGGAGAGCAGGAAGACCTGTGCACACACTGGTATGTAGGAAGCCCTCCCTTTCTCCCTTGTAAACTGGAAGAACAAGAACACACAAAAGAAAGTGCTCTTTGAAACAATTCTCCCTCTTCCTAGCCACATCTCCCTACAGTGAGCACTGGTACAGACGCAAGAAGAGTCAAGGGTGAATACCCGAAGTCACCTACGAAACACCTACTTCCGGTCATTCAGTCAGTGCACAGATCAAGATGAAGGTAGGCTGAGGAGGAAATTTCTGCCTCTGCTCCAGGTTCTGCCAAATCCTTCTAGATCTCCCTGTCATCTCTTCACTTCTAAAGTGGGGAGCTTTGGCAAGACTGCCAAAAGTCCCCAATGTACCAGTCACACTAAGAGAAGACTTGCTGGAGGAAAACAAGCTTAGTGTAACATACATGTAGACAAAAACCCCCTCTGCTTTTATTTTCCTAAGTTCAGGCTAAATAAAATAAGCAAAAGAAGACAGGGGGAAATTCTTCTGATATTTTTAAGATGAACTCAATAAAGTCTATTTTCCCCAAATGGCCTTGTTTTATTTTTTTCTATTACAATTGCTCTTAAAGTAGGCCACCTAGGTAATAAATATTGAAAGCATTGAACCAAATTCAAACATCTGTTCCAGTCCTCTTTCAGTGTGTCATCCAGCACAAAGAAAATACCCATTTCCATACAGGACCTGCAAGGCCAGGCCACACTTTTCCTGATGTTAGTGGATCTGGGAAGAGCAAGTGTGGATGATGGGTGTTGGGGAGGGGAGACACAGTGAAATAATGTCTAGGGTTAGAGGAGTACAGAACTTCGTGAGACTCAGGATGCAATCAAGGAAATCCCCCCAACATCAGATCTTTGTCAGGGACCAGGTTGCTCTTAATTTAAGCCCCAGCATACACATACAGAGAGAGAGAGAGAGAGAGAGAGAGAGAGAGAGAGAGAGAGAGAGAGAGAGAGAGAGAGAGAGAGAGAGAGAGAGAGAGAGAGAGGAGAGAGAGAGAGAGAGAGAGAAGGAGAGGGAGGGAGAGAGAGAGAGAGAAGGAGAGGGAGGGAGAGAGAGAGAGAGAGAGAGGCCTTCATCCAAAATTGCCTGTGAGAAAAATCACACTGACTTACTACAAAAGGGAGCTTGTTATTAATGAGGAAAATTAAAGAGCGCCAGAAAGGTCACAACTAAATAATAGACTAGAAAGAAAAAGGGCATACAGTAAAAAATCAGGGCAACACAGATGTCTCTTACAAACTGATGACAAAATTAATCAGTAGCCCAACAGGAACATAGGAAAATAAGGTAAATGCCCAGAGTATGCTATCACCTGACCAGGAACCCCATGAGCATGGTGTGTGAGAAGATGCAAGGCCTCAACAGTTCTCAGCAAAACAAATTCAGCATGACTGTTTTGGATCCACTCAGCTTAATTTTTCAAATCCACAAAATTTAAAGAAAAAATAAACTGGGAAGATGACTCAGCACTTCAATCACTCGACAGACAAGCTCAAGGAGTAGAGTTGGGATCCCCAGAAACCCATGTCTGTTATAGAGAGAAAGCAGGAAAATGCTGGGGGTGTGGGTCAGTAGTTGAGAGATAACCTCAACTGAAGAAAGAGAAAACAATTTCCATATTGTTAGGGTGGAATGTTTGTGACTTCAAATGGAATCTAGAGAGAAGGAACTGGAAACAAATCAAACTGGAACCAGCAAGATGGCTCGGCAGGTGTCGCCATTTGTTGCCAAGTCTGACAACATGAGTTTGAGCCCAAGGATCCACATGGTAGAAGCAGAAAACCATTCCTACAAGTTGTCCTCTGACCTCCACATGTGTACCATAGAATGCATACATATACAGAGACACACACACATAATAAGAATTTTAAATTAAAAAGAAAAAATGGTAGGCATGGTGGTGCCCAGCACTAGGGAGGCAGAAGCAAGAGGATCTCTGTGAGCTGAAGGCCAGCCTGGTCTGCACACACAGTGAGTTCCAGGACCATCAAGATTGGAATAATGAGAGCCTACTCCTTTCTAATGAATTTTAAAGATGTCTATGCTTTTATAAAGCATAGTATTCTAATTGTCTGAGATTGTGCATTTCAGGGATAAATACACAGATAATGAGAAACAAAATTATGATTGCAGGACATCCCACTTGTGGGTCACTACAGTGGTCATCAGATGAAGTGCTAAACACAGAGAGAATAATATTCCTGACTGGATTCGAAGAAGAAAACACTATGAGAAGAATGCTTATGGTGAAGCATCTGGCTGTGGTTTCCTTTCACTTTGCTTGGGGCTTGCTGAGCTCCTTTGGTCTGTAAAGTTAGACTCTGCATCTTGTCTGGGCAACTGTTGGCCATCATAGCACTGGGCTTTCCTACCATTTTCTCTCTCACCTCTGAGACTACTATTACATACACATTGTTACAAAGTATTATCCCCCAGCATGGGGGGGGTGACTTTAATCTTTTATAATAACTTTTCTCTTTGATCTCTATGTTAAACAATCTGAAGTTCATTTCTTCCTTTTCATTTCCCTGTTTCCTTTTATGTTTTCTGTTTTTCTATTAAAATCCCCCATTTACTACTGTATAAAGATCACACTTTCTTTTATGTCCTTGGTCCTACTTAAAACAGCTGCCATTATATGCTGACTCCAGCATACCCTTCATCTTAGGGCTGTTTTCTGGGAACTGATTTATCTCTTGACAAGGGACCAGTTTCTTTTTCTTCCTGTTCTGCTGTCTGGGATGCCATGGACATCATGCTGTGGGGGTTCTGCATATCCTTCTGAATGATGTAGTTTGTTCTGGTGGATCACACCATCACATGGCAAGACTTCAACTATGAATTGTTTCTCTGTCGTGTATCTAACCAGGTCTTTCAGCTGTGACTTCTCAGTTGAAACTTCAACATTCCCCAGGAACCTGAAAAGAATGTGGACAGGGTTCATACATGGACATTTGGGGGCTCTTTTTCTACATGCTTGACTTCTTACACTTACACTTCCTGGATGCTTTCCAATGACTTCATGCAGTTGATTTGATATTTTCTCTATATTTTATATTATCTATAATTTTTGTTGACTAATAAGAAACTCCTATTTATATTTTGAAGCATATTTCACTCAAATCAGTATCAGTTTGCATAATTACAGTTTTATTTCAAAGAACTGTGAAATGGAAACATTCCTTGCTAATTTTTAAGTAACTAGGTTACCTAAGGAATAGTTTTCAGTCTCATAGCAACTTTTTCCCCTACACGAACAAAAATATATGGTATAAATTTGGAAGTGTTTCCACCTTCTTAAGCATGTTTACATTTAGTAATGGAAATATTTAAGTGGGGGGAAATATGCCCTCTTTAAAGGAATGGGTGAATATATTTGTTTTTCATTGAGAAGATGGCATTACCTCACACATTAACTCAGAAATCCATGGGGTTCATAACCTCATGAAGCCAGCCTGTTTGTCAATGTCAAAGGGATGGATCACATATCTGGTAGATGGGGAATCTATGATCCCTAACTCAATAAGGAATAAAGCAACACCACCTTATGATGCTCACTTAGAATGGGCCAGAACCCAATTACAGTAAATGGCCTCATGTAATTCCCCCAGACTTAATATGTAATCCATGGGGTAATGGCCTGGGGTTCTACAGTCCTTCAGCAAGGCTAATCATAAGCCCAATGATGAAAAGCCATGCTCAGGAAACCAACAGGAATTTAGGCTAACATAGGGTCCAGTCACTTCATTCTACAGATGAGGAAACTAAAAGCAAGAGAAGTAACGCAGCTTAGCAATGAAAAATAAAATAAGATAATTGCCAACAATGACAAAAATCATTCTACAAGCCTTCCTAGATCCAGAAGTGCTTTAGAAAATTATGTTTCTAGTTTTCTTAAAATGTATCTGAGACAGTCTAAAGGAAAGAAGGAAGCTCAAATAAAAGGCAACAACAATAAAAACTCTTAAATCCTATTCTCTCACTGTTTGGAAACTAATTTAAATCTGTTACATCATTAACAAAGAGATGCAGCCTTGTTTTAAAATTGTTGTTTGGTAGGATGATTAGCAAAATTATTGCAAATGGCTTACAGATGTGAGAAACTGTGGTAGTTCTGTTGTTGCTCTAGCAGAAGTCGTAAACATCAGTGCCCAGCTAGCTACCTCCTATCAGAACACATTTGCCTTGCTGCAGTCTCTCTTCATATCTTGCAGATTCAGGTTTCAGTCACAGGCCACCCAGGAGGTGCTAAATTCAAGGTACCAATTGACAGGTTGAAAGGAACAACTCAAACACTGAGAATGGCTTTCTCTGAGATGTACTGCTATCATGAGACTTCCCATAATTGCCAACATAAGTCCTAGGAGGCCAACAGCGCCTGCATCGCTGCTTCGGGGTCTGCACAGTTACCTCCATGATGAACAAGCATGAAAAACAATCATGATTTTTCCCTGAAAAGAGTAACTGCATTTTTAAACCAAAGGAACAAAAGCAACATCCACTCACATGTGTGTGTGTGTGTGTGTGTGTGTGTGTGTGTGTGTGTGTGTGTAACATAGGTTCTTATTAAAAATGAAAGGAAGGAAACAACTTAGAAGTGTTCACACTGGGAAATACAGAGCCAATGATGGGAAAACAGAAAATGTTTTGAACAAGCATATCCTAGCTGCCAATAAGGGGGAGGGGGCATGGCCAAGAAAATGTTACAGAAGTATTCTGTTCTAATTACATTTTCCCCCAACCGTTTCCACCCAGCTAGTGAACAAAATCCCATCAGAGTCCTTGAGCAACAACAGGGGTGAGAGAATGGGAGAAGAAGTGGGGGATCCAGGAGAATTTGCATTAAATCCAATATTTGATTTCGCTCATGTAGTTCCCCTTGAAAATACACATCCATGAAACAAAGGCTTGATTCAAACACACCAGAAATGGGTTAGAATGTTATGAACAGAACACTAGTTTGTTGAAAACTATGTTCCACTTGAGAAAAGTCTATAGAGGGAGGGTAGGGAGGGTAGGCACCATGTGTCTTCTAACATACTGCATCCCGGGGGAGGGGGGGTGCCTTTACCTCTCACCCTTAAGTTTCCTGCCTTCCAGCTGGGGCAGGAGTGAACTGTAGGAGGCACTGAAGCCCACTTCCAAAGAAAAGGGAGCCTGCCTCTGTGAAGCAGCAGCTCAGGGGAGGAGGCATTGAAGCAACAAAGTACAAAATGTAGGGGCTGAGGGAGTAAGCATGGGAGGATCGCTCTTCAACACCAAAAAAGAAAGGGGGGGGAGGGAGAGAGGAGGAAAGGAAGAAAGGAAGGAGGGAGGGAGGGAGGGAGGGAGGGAGGGAGGGAGGGAGGGAGGAATGGGATGGGGAGGGAGGGAGGGAGGGAGGGAGGGAGGGAGGAAGGGAGGGAGGGAGGAATGGGATGGGGAGGGAGGGAGGGAGGGAGGGAGGGAGGGAGGAAGGGAGGGAGGGAGGAATGGGATGGGGAGGGAGGGAGGGAGGGAGGAAGCAAGCAAGCAAACACACTAGGAGCAGTATGTTCATTTTACTTGGAAGGTAGGGAAGAGAGATGCTGGGAAACAACAGAGTCAAGGAAAATGTGAACTTGGGGGATATCTGCCATGTGCAAATTCCAAGGGCATTAGGGACAGATAAGGACAGCCTTGGGCTTTTCTGTGGGATGCAGAGTTCCCTAAGTGCTTTCCCAATGACCTTTATTAAAAGTAAGACTGAAAACTAATTACCTAACATTGTTGCTGATATTAAAATATCATCTGAAATATACCGTTTCACAAGTAATTCCTCCAAGGTGGGCGGGGGGGGGGTTGCCCACTGTTTGAATTCCATGCAAATGAAGACACTCATAAGGGAAGAAGGATCAGGGACACACCCCTCCCCCATGGAGTGGCACCAACACTAACCTTCCTCTTCCACTTCAAAATTCCAGCTGGGAAGTTTATAAGTTTTACAGTTTCTAACATAACACTATTTTAATGCCTTTTTAAATTTTAATTTAAAAGAAATTTTTTCATGCAATGGTATGGTGTAGTGATTTTTTTTTTTTTTGTCAAGTTGACTTAGGCTAGGCCTTATAGTACACACCTTAAATACCTGCACTTCAGAGGCAGAGGGAAGTGAGTATCTATAATTTTGAAATCAGCAAGTCCCAGTATAGCAAGAGCTACACGGTGAGATATAAGTGATAGAAGAGAGAGATAGAAGTGAGTAGCCTCTGTTACATGTTCCCACTGCCATAATATTCTACTTCATCACAAAAACCAACCGGCTACGGACTAGAACCTCTGAAACTGAAGGTCAAAACAGATATTTCTACCCTCAAGCAAACAGTTCTGTCAGAGCAGCAAGTCTAAATAAAACACACAACCTGCCAAAGATGGGTAAAACCTCAATAAAGGACATATGTATAGAACAATTGATGTTTGGACAGAATTTGGGTCCTCTGCATCCCTTGGAATTATGTAACAAACTGTCTGCACTAATGTGCATCATGTGTGTTTTTATCACATTCTCACAGAGATTCCATATCTTTAAAACTATGGCAAGGAACTATAGAAGTAAACTACCTATTCCTTCAAGCCTCTCACACTTTAGATGGAAAACTGGAGATGCAAAGAAGATCCCATGGTCCACACAGCAGTCCCAGAAATGCCCACACAGCTAGAGCCAGAACTTAGAGCTGTGTTCAGGGTGCACCTCTTTCTCTCGGGGCACAGCACCTTTGGGAAACTATCAGACTGGAAGAACTACAGAAAGTGAAAGTCAAACAGCACCAGGGAACATTCAGAAAGTGTTCCTGGACCAGCTCGGGAAAACAGATTGTGAAACTCAGCTACAGACTGGGAAATCCAGACCCTGGGGACACAAACAGGGCAGAGGTCCTGAGAACAAAAGCCTCCCTTCTGGCCACAGCCAAGCACCAGTGACCAAGGATCCCGGCCCCTATCCTGGATTTGCATACATACTGCATCACCCTGAGGGGAAGCAATGCTCTGCTTCCTCCTGGGTGTGGTCACGAGCAGCACCCACTCTTTCCACTCACACTAACTACAAGGTGCCCCAGATGCAAACATAAAAGAGGCCAATGCTGCAGATGATGGCACAGATGTTGACACCAGACAGTCTCAGGCAGAAAGCCAGCTCTCTGGCATGGGCTGAGTATCCTCCTGTTGCATCACTAAAACAGATCCTAAAACTCAAAGACATTGCCACTGCTGGCACTGACACTTTTGTGCTTAATCTGTTCATAGACCAAAGCAGCCTAAGGGCAATTAACTGAGTACAGTCCCTGGGGGACAGAGATCTGCCTGATGTCCGTGGGAGAAAACAGCAGGTTCCCCATCTCTGTACATGTTCATGCACAAGGGACGGGTGATAAGACCAGAACAGATCTCAGTTCCCACAGTTTCCTGGATATGGACAGGTTTCTCCACAAAACAGCTGCCCAGATATCCAGAGCTCCCACAAGCCCAGAGGGCCATCAGGCACACCTAGAGCAGCACAAGGAGCACAGAGGTCTGGATTATAGGAGCCAGATGAACTCGGGCAGCCTCATCTTTGTTTGTATACAGGAGTGCATACCTGAAGACCTACATCCTACATCCGGCCCCCAGTGCTGGTGAAGAGGGAAATGATGATTCAACACCATCAAGAACATTAACTCTTCTACCATCAGATGTCTTCTCTCTCCATGCCAAGCTCTCTTCCATCATACTCTGCTGTTGGAATTGAGAACTAAGGGCAGATTTCTATGCCCTATGCACTAAAGTACTACTTCATCACAACTCCTCCTTTGAAAATAGGAAAGGTCATTAGTAGAGTGGGGATCTTTCCAGACCTTCGTACTCCTTTGTTATACAACTGTGGACAAATTGCTTAACCTTTCCAAGCATGGTTCCTTCCTCTAAAGGGATGTAATAGCATTTCCTTCAGGATGCTGTGATAAAGACGGGTATTTATGAAGACTACCTCATACAGAACATAAAACAAATGAAGCACTGAGTGCTCAGCAACAGCATCAGTCTTCGTCAGAACAAGCTATGACTGTGATGGCAACCCAGTATTAATAACAACACCGTGAACATGAAAACGGATTTAGCATGTATCAGCTCCCTGCTCCCTGTCATGAGGAACTTGAGACCACCAAGGGCAGCATCTGCGATCCTACCAAGTGAATTACAGATGTGTCATGAAATGTCCAGGAAAAGCAGCTGATTCTTAAGCCAATGCACACAACCACAAAGTATCTTCAAAGGCTTTCTCCACCCTTGACAATTATTCCAACATGATACATTTCACAACATCTGTGAGGAAGTCAATGAAATAGTGGAATTACCCCAATTTTCCAACTCTCTTCATCCACGCAAGTCCACAATATTCTTCCGTAGAAAATGGGAAACTCTAGTAAAAGGAAAGAAAAAAATCTACCAACTCTAAATGTCGGGTTAAGAATATATATGAGACAGATAACTTTGCCTTAACTTCATACCAATAAGCCAGTCAACTGATCAAGTATACTTGGCCAATCTCTTAATAAGTTAAGAGCACCTTTATTGTGTGGCTGTTGTAACTGAGCTTGGGCAAGGTTCATTGAGTCTAGGCCTAAGAAACTGGGAAAGCAAACAATAGGCTGCTATTTTGTAGCCCACGTTGTCCTCAAACCTGCTTTGTGGTCAAGGATGATCTTGAGCTCCTGACCCTCTTGCCTCCATCTTCCAAGTGCTAGAATTTTCAAGCACAAACCACAGCGCCCTGCTTTCATGGTGATACAGATTGAACCCAGGGCCTTGTGCATATTAGACATGCACTCTACCAACAGAGTTATATCCCTAGCTAAGCAATAGGTTTTAAATTTTATAAAAAATCGAGCAGCAGTGGTACACACCTTTCATCCAAGTACTCCAGAGGCAGAGGCAGGTGGATATCTGAGTTTGAGTGAGTTCCAGGACAGCCAAGGTTACACAGAGAAATCCTGTCTCAAAACAATAATAACAATAAAATAAATAAATCTTATAAGTAAATCAATGGAAGAAACTCATAATATTGATTTTAATTTTAGAAATATATCAAGCCAAAGGGCTTCTGATATTGATAGAAACCAGCAGTTGAAAATAATAATAATCTGGATTGGAAACCTAAGTACCAAAAAAAAATGAAAAAAAACTAACTTTTTAAACTATATTACTGGACTTTGATAAGTAATATTTGAATCAATGTAAGATGTTTTGAGATATTATACTGTGCAAAGATATGCCACTCTGATTGGTTTAATAAAAAGCTGAACAGCCAATAATTAGGTAGGATTTACAGGCACAAAATACTCTGGGAAGAAGAGCAGAGTCACCACCAGCAAGACTCGAAGGAAGCTTGACATGTGGGAGACAAGGTAACAAGTCATGAGCCACATGGCAGCACGTAGATAAATAGAAATGGTTAATTTACATCACAAGAGCTAGTCAGAAACGAGCCTAAGCTATTGGCCAAGCTTTCATAATTAATAAGAAGTTTCTGTGTCATGATTTAGGATCTGGCAGGCTGGGGAGATAAAGACTCACTACAGTAAGATATTTCACTGACAGACACAAATTTGTTATTTGGATCATTTTTTTTTCCTTTAAGTGAGTAGTGTGTGGTGCTTAGGATTGAATCCAGGAACTCATACATGCTAAGTGCATACTGTCCCACTGAACTATACCTCCAACCCCTTCAATATTTTAACATAAGGCCTTTTTATAAGTGACCAAGACAAGGTTTCCCAAGCCCAGCACTGTTGATACCATGTGTCAGATAATTCTTCCTGTTTGTCTTAGTTTGTCTTAGTTTGTCTTAGTTTCTTTTCTTCTGCTGCTGTGAGAAAATTCTCTGACAAAAGCATCATAAGGGGAAAAGGACTCACAGTTCCACATTACAGTCCATCACGTAACATCCACAATCAGGAATAGAGTAATGAATGCATGCATATTTGCCACTGATCAGCTCACTTTCTCCATGCCTAGCCCATAATCCTCTGCCAAGGGAATGGTGCTACCCACACTGGGTGTGTCTTCTCATAGCCATGCCCAAATCTCGATAATGGTGCCTAATCTAGATTATCCATCACTTCTTCTACTCCCTTCCCAGTGATTACAGATTACGTCAGTATAACCCTATTGATACAGTGTGCTTAGCTGCAGCCCTGCCTTCTACCCATTACATTCAAGCTGTACCTTTCCCAAAGCCACACAATTAGCAATGCTGCTAACCACTGCCAAATGTCATTTGGAGGCCAAGTCACTCAGCCTGGGAACCACTGACAGACTACATGGTTGTTTCTATGATGATGGGAAATAATTGTTTGTGGAACTCAGGCGTTACACATGCATTATCTCCAAATTTGCAACTACGCTTTATGCACATTTTAAAATGACTTCGCTGCAAAGCAGTCTACAGTTATAGACCTCAAACTTTGCCCACTTTATCCTGACTTCACCATGCATGGTTATTTTTAAATGACATATTCTTTGTGTCGTGGTCATGACCAAGCAGCATTCCAAGTCCTGGACTCTAGGATTTTAAGTTTTACTTGAACTAATAAAGACCTACCTCCACGTCTCACCACCTGTATGTGCCCACTGTTTAATTTTTCCCACAATAACAAAGTCCCTGCTTTTAAACTGCTCTGGTCCCACAGATCCAGAAAAAAAAAAAAAAAAAAAAAAAATCAAGACTGAAAGGGCTTTGTCTTTGTGGAGCTGCTTGCAGTTTGTGAGAAATTTTCTTCTTTTATCTTTTACTTTTTTTTTTTGAAACAAAGTCTCTAACACAGGCTGTCCTCAAAGTCCCCAGACAGCTGAGTATGACCTTGAACTTCTGATTCTCCCACCTCTACATCCTCAGTGCTGGGATTATAATTATATACCACCATGCTCGATTTACACAGCACTGGAGGCCTGCGCCCAGGGCTTCACGCATGGTAGGTAAGCACTTGACCAGTTGTGAGCTATATACCCCCCACCACCCCTGCCTCCAGCCGTTTTCAAGGAGAAGTCAGCACAGGAAGGAACTGGCACATATGAATCAAGGATCTGCCTTAGCACTTTCTGCTACAAGATGGCCCCCAGGGATGCAGTTTATTCACCAAGACACTTCTTTTACATCGCTCTATGCAATGAATGTAATCACGTAAATCCTGCACCCTAACCCTCTGTGTAGCAGAGGCTAGCCTTGAACTCATGAACTTTATGCCTCAGCCTCCCAAATATTAGGATTATTGGTGTTTATGATCACATTGGCTTTAACAGCATTTCATATGTCTCAAACTATGTATAAATGTTACAAAAGAATAAACATTGGAAAAGCAAAGGATCACCAGCCTACAATTCACACCACTAGAGAAACTAGGATACAAGGAGATTCATACAAGGTCCCTCACAGAAGGGGAAAGGGACAAGATCTCCTGAGCATATGGTGGGGGGAGCAGTGAGTGGAGAGGAAGTTAGGAGAAAGATAAGGGAAGAAGAGGAGAGTATGTGGGACTAAGAAGATTGAGTTGGGGACGAATAGACTAGATCAAAAAAAAAAAAAACAGAGAGAGAGAGAGACAGAGAGAGAGAGAGAGAGAGAGAGAGAGAGAGAGAGAGAGAGAGAGAGATACCATAATAGAGAAGAGAAAACTGACTCTAGAGAAATGTCCAGAGACCTACAAGAATGACCCCAGCTAACAATCTGAGCAACAGTGGAAAGGCTACCTTAAATGCCCTTCCCTGATAATGAGATTGATAACTTATCTGCCATCCTAGAACCTTCATCTAGTAACTGTTGGAAACAGAAACAGACACCCACAGCTAAACACTGAGCTGAACTCTTGGAATCCAGTTGCAGAGAGGGATGAGTGATGAGCAAAGGGGTCAAGACCAGGCTACAGAAACCCACAGAGGCAGTTGACCTGAACAAGTGGGAGCTCATGGGACCCCATAATGATAGCTGAGAAACCAGCATTGAACCGACTCAGAATCCCTGCACATGGGCCTCAGTTAGAAGGCCTGGGCAGTCTAAGGGACCTCAGACAGTGAAACCAGGATGTATCCCTGGTGTCATGAAAGGACTTTGGGAACACATTCCCCATGGAGGCATACTCCAGTAGCCTAGAAGCAGGAGGGAGGGCCTAGACCCTACTCCAAATGACTTAACAGATTGTGATGGTCCCTCCTGGAAGGCATCAACCTCCCTATGGAGTGGGTGGAGAATGGTGGGGGAGAGGAAACTGGAATGGATATGTAAGAATATTAAAATATATTTAAATTTTAAAAATACTGTTTCAAAAAAAGAATAAACATTGAATTTTATCCTTTTGGCATTAAATTTTTAAAAATCTATTCACTATAATAGATTTTATTTTCTTATGCAGACAAAAATCAGTTCACTCTCTAACATGCTGTTACATCAACTCCGCCTTCAAATTATATTGCAATTTTTAGTTCTCTAGTTTCTCAGAGTAGTAACCAGAATATTATGGTATAGCTTCTGGAGTATATTAACCTCAGGCTGAATGAACTGGAGAAATGCATAGAACAAGGAAATACAGAAAAAGAAAATCTAGATACATTCCATGGCATTTTCTGAGTTACTGGGCCAGCTTTCTGCTGTCATGTACATGCTGTTTTCCCCCATGCTTGTGACGTTTGGGATGGGACAGAGCAGCTTGAGGGAGTGGTTACGTGTTCTGAAGGTGAGGACACCACAGATTTCTAGGCCCAGGTCTAATCAATCAAGATCCCTCGACTTCAATTTAAAAGTAATTCCCTCATATCACATGGGAGCAAACAGCCTTAAGGAGGAGGACTTCACAAGGGTCCTACCTCTTTCTGAAGACCTGGAGGCACAGAAGGACATTTTCTTCAGTGATATAATCACCAGTGAGGAGCCCATGGTCGTGTAAATAACCTCTTATCCATGTTTCTGCAAGCAACCCTGATGAAACTCATTATGAGGCACATGCGCGCGCGCACGCGCGTGCACACACACACACACACACACACACACACACACACACACACACACAGAAGAGGCGCTCACCTAGCACTTGGTAGGGAGACAAAAAGGGATGATGGGAGATAAATATTATCAAAATTCATACATGTGTGAAATGTCATCATAAACCCCATTATTACATAGAACTGGTGTATACTAATTAAAATATTTTTAAAAAACTATTAGAAGAATGTTCAAATCAATCAAGCTTGCTTTTTAACAGTTTTCCTCTGTAGAATTTATGTAGTGCCAAATTGAATATCCCTTGATTTATTTAATATTTTGTCATGATGTGTTATATATGAGTGTATGTATGTAATAAAAGCAAATTTACCTGTTACTACATACACCTATCTGAATTGGGGGAAATGATTAAAATAATAAAATCTCTCACTTAAATTATTTTTTTTAAAAAAAACTATTGGAAAACAATTATTTTGAGAGGACTTTGAAAATGCTGAGTGTCTATGGAGGACAGGTAATGTGAGCCAGCATAGGGAGACTGTCCAGCCCTGCCTGTCTAGAAATCGATATGACCACCGGAAGAGAGACCAGAGGGATCTGGGTCCTTCCTATTTACATCTGTAGAGTCTAAAACTGGGAGCAACTAACCACAAGATGGAGATGTTCTCCTACCAGGGGAAGAGAGGCCACATGTTACTGTATTTTCATTCTCCTGAACGTAACAAGAGATTATGGAGGTTGGAAGGGGGAGCCAGGGAGAGCAGGGACTGCAAATGATTCTGAATATGCAGAAAACTGGTCTTTTTGTCTGATTCTTTCTCTTTTGTGTGGTGCTACAGGTCAAAGCCAGGGTCTTGCAATGCTAAGCATGGGCTACATGCTGAGCTACATATATCTCCAGCCTGAAACCTGTCTGCCTAGTGCTCCCAATGAATTAAGAGGTATCGATAAAGCCAGTGGAGAGAATAAGGTTGTTTAAACATGACACCAAGGGTTTCATCACTCAGTGGACAGTGTGCACTGTATGATCCCACCCAGCAGAGCCTTCCCTTCCCTAGCTGCAGTGAGGAGATGAGTGAGGATAAAATACACAGACATCAGGGATTTACCTGCACTCCAGGCCTCACTGCTCATAACCCTGGATCTCAAGATCAATCTGTCTCTGGTCCCCATCCTCAGTCACTGCTGCCACACTCCAAATGTACAGTACCCAATGATGTCATGTGCCATGCCTGGTGCACACCAGGAATACACTCGGGCCCCTGCTCTAATATCTAGACTTCTGCCTCTCTCCTGAGAAGAGAATCTATCATACTTTCTCATATACCCCAATGCCCCAAAGAAACATCTCCTTTCTTCTTTGTGTTAAATTTGCTCAGTGTGTGTGTGTGTGTGTGTGTGTGTGTGTGTGTGTGTGTGTGTGTGCGCGCGCATTCATGTGTGCATGTATCTGTCACAGATGATGTGTGGAAGTCAGAAGACAACTTAAGGGAGTCACTTCTCTGGGTTCCAGGAATCAAACTCAGGTCAGCAGGCTTGGCAGTAAGTACCTTTACCCCCTTGAGCCATGTTACTAGCCTGACATTCTGGGTAACCTATCTAGAACCTTCCATCCTGGAGACAAGTGCTCTTTCTTCCTCTCATCATTCTCTCAGTCGACAACTTACCCTTGTCTGAATACCAAGCAAGCAGTTCTAAGTTATACCTTCCATGCTACCTGAGCAGCTGTTTTACGATAGATGAGTACATATATGACTTAGAGCTGGGGCTGGGGAGATGGCTCTGTGATTAAGAGCACTGACTGCTCTTCCAGAGGACCTGAGTTCTCTTCCCAGCACCCACATGGTAGCTCACAACTGTCTGAAACTCCAGTCCCAGAGGATCCATGGCACCAAGAATGCATGTGGTGCGCATACCTGTGCATGCAGGCAAAATATCCACACACAATAGAATAGAATAAATAAATATGTTTTTTAAAAAGTCTTAGTGCAACATCTGTCTGACATATATGCAAGGCTTAATACAACTGAAAGTTTACTGTCAGGACTGAGGGGTTCTTTTGCATGTATGTATATTTTCATGTGTGTGGGTACACATATGTGCAGATGTACATACATATGCCGGCTCATGTGTGTGTCTTCCGATCATTCTCTGTCTCATTTATTAAGGCAAGTTCTCTCATAAATCCAGAGCTCAATTTGGCCAGCCTAGCTACCCAGCTTGCTCTGGGGCTCTCATCTCTGCCTCACTTGAGCACTGGGTTTACAGATAGACCACCACACCCAGGGGGTACTGGGGGCTCAAACTCTAATTCTCACACTTGCACATCTGTCTTCCCCAGCCCCAAGACTGATGGGTATCCAGTCCACGTCTCAGGATGCACTATTCCAAGATGGGCCATCTGCTTAACACTGTTTTACCGCACTCCCAGCGTCCTGTTATCTTATGCTCTTCCTGCCAGACCATATTTCTTCCTCTACATAAATCTACCTCCTCCAAGAACTCACCATCCAGTGGCCAGGACATGAAAGAGCACAGCCATACAGCATAGAGCAAGAGGTCTAAAATGTAACTGATCTCTCAGTCTGGCATCATGACTGAGAACAGAACTTACAGTTAGAAGGAAATCAGCCTGAACCCTGACTTTTCCTACTACATCAGTGTATCATGTGAGCAAGTAATTACAATATGCTACCCCTCCATTGTCAGAGACAGAGGGAGGCGGGTGAAAAAGAGGGAGAGAGCAATATGGATAGATGATAGACAGACAGATAGATAGATATATTATAGAAAACAATGCTTGGCACACACAGCAATTGCCATGGTTACCTGCAGAATTATTCTTAGCATCAGGAAGCATTGGAAGTGGGGTCAGGGTCACCAGAACATAGAACCAAAATTCAGCAGATATGCATGGCTATGTCGAGAGTGTTTTCTTTCTGAGCCAGAGATGCTCACTGATGAGAACTCCCAACAGCGAATCTGATTCCTGAGGCTGCTATGACCAATAACCCATGAACTGGGTGATTTCAAACAGAAATTTCTCTCTCCTCGTTAGGGAGTCCAGAAGCCCCAAATCAAGGTGTTAAGCAGAACTACACTCCCTCATTCGGAGCTATGAAAGAACTTCCCTGTCTCCTCCAACTTCTGGGGAATCTAAGACTCCTTTTGCTTTGTGGCTTCCTCACTCTAATCTGTGCCTCCATCTTTGCAGGGTCCCCTCTCCTCCCTGTCTCTTCTCTTTGTGTCTTAGAAGGAAACTTGACATTGAATTTAGTGCCTTGTAAACTTTATTAAAGTTATTCAATCAATTAAACATTGAAAATAGAAAAGGCCAAGGCATTTACCACAGAACCCAATTAAATGACCTGTAGACTGCCTATACTTCTCCACAGCTGTGGGAAAGGCTGAGCTGGATTGTGGCAAAGGAGAGCAGGATGGAGTAGGAGGGAGGTTGTTGGGGATGGTGGCTTTCTGTGCTCAATTCTTCTTAACAGTTGATATCTTTTATTGGTTTGCCTGCTGGTTATACAACCTAAAGCCAGGTTATTGTTGTAGCCTGGATCCTCAGGAGATCCAATGAACCCACAGGAGCCTTGAGGATAAAGACAGAAGCCTTCCAGACACCCCCCACTGGCAGCTGCTTCTCAGCCCCCCAGAGGCTTGTCTGCTTCATGGTTCCATTCACAACTTCAAAGCCTCTCTCCAGCCGTCTCCCTGAAAGAGACCAATCTGAACTAATAAGGTAATCTGAGGTGGCTGAAAAGTTAAAACCGTAAGTGCCTAACTGGGCACTCTAGTGCAAGAGCACATGTGCCTGTGCACACGCTAACGTGCACGCACACACACACACACACACACACACACACACACACACAAATCTGATACATGTATGCACTGTAAATGCTTCCTCATCAAGTTTCACCAAGAGCTTTTCCAGGTTTCTTTATCCTACAAAAGCCTCCTTTGTCTGTTGTTTTCTTAAGAGTTTCCAAGAGAGCCCTGGAGAGCCACTGCTCGTCCTCTGAAAGGACTGAGGAAATATTTCTAGACATCAGAGTCCTCTACTTGTAATGCCAACTTAATTAACACTCGGCAAGACTCTGCACAATAATGAGATATAACATATCAGGAGAGCCCCCAACCTTATTAGTGCAGCTTCCTCTTGTAGCGTATCCAGTGTCCTGGGAGGTCAAGAGAGTCATTAGGCATTTGTACTTCCTCCTCTTGACAAGTCACTAAATGAAAGAATGTTCCCTCCATGGATGACCTTCTGCTACTTCCTTTTTGAGTGACTGATGGCTTGACTCAGAAGCGTCCCATTCAAAGGGTGACATTCTGCACCCAGAGCAACTCTGCCTTACTATAACATATAGATAAGAGTTGGTTAGACCCTTGGGTGTGGCCCACAGGTCATGAACTATCCTAATCACTCTCTCTATGGTAAGAAACCTCTGTGAAACCCAGTAACTCCCCTGCAGAGGTCACAGTAAGTGGCCCTTGGTGCTCCCTGCTCTGAGGACTCCCTCAATTGAGCCTCCACCATGTCAGGTTGGAGCACAACCCTCATCACTGCCATTCCTGTTCACTCAAGGGTTCCTGGGCCCTTCCTTTCTAGACCCCTAAATTTGATGTCTAAGACCCTCATTGGAGAGGAGGAAAAGACACATTTATTTATTTCCTATTCCTTGCTCAATCCAGGAAAAAGGTGAGTTCCTATTGTCCATTGTCTTTACAGAGGGATGAAGCTCACAGGAAGGACTGACTGACTTTGATTTCCAGGAGCCATCACAGATGGAATAGCTCATCTCCAGCCCACCCCGTCCATCAGCTAGGAGTTATTGGCTGTGGGTAGTTGCTGGAGTAGGAGGAAATCATTCTTTATTGCAGATGTGGTCACTGGTACGTTTCCCATGTTCCGGGGGGTGGCACCACACACATGCACTTACTGGGTTATCAAAGAAAGAAAATAAAGAGACATGAAGTTGGGAGGGGGCATGCCGGGAGGAATGTGGAGGGAATTGCAGGGGAGTGTGGGGGTAGGTATGATCATTTCTCACTGTGAGAGTGACATTCTGAAAGCTGAAGGAAGGAACAAAGAAAGAATGCTAGCTGAGCATGTGCCCACAAGAGAGCCAACAAGCAGTTGCCCTCCTTGGTTTCTGCTCCAAGTTCCTTCTTCAGTTCCTGCCTTGACCTTCCTCAATGGTAGACCCTAATCTGTAATGTAAAATAAACCCCTTCCCTCCCCTAAATTGCTTTTGATAAGAGTGCTTTATAACAACAACAGACAGAAAACTAAAACAATGAGAAAGGTCAGCAATTACTCAGTGAATAAACAAATTCAAGAGAAAATAAACATAGAAATAACTATCCCCACAGGGTTAATTTCTCTGGCAGTTGCTTAAAACCAGTCACTGTGAAAACAGTGTTCTACATCCGATGCAATGAGTAATATTGTAAAAGTGTACCTCCAAAAATATTTTATATTTAAAAAATAAATAAAAGAGAAATGGGAGCTAGGGAGATGGTTCAGCTGGGCGGCCCTTGCCACACAAGCAAGAGGAATGGAGTGCAAAGTCCTAGCACCCTCTTAAATGCCAGGTGGGCATGAAGGACTGCCCATAATCCCAGAACAAGAGGGGAAACACAGGGAACCCCTTATCAACCTGGTTGGTTCCTGAGTTCAAGGAAGACACTCAAGACTCTGACTTCAAGGATGAGACCCTGCCTCAATATGTGAGATGAAGAGCAACTGAGGAAGACATCTGATGTCAACCATGGGCCTACACACACACACACACACACACACACACACACACACACATGAATATGCACATATATATATGTATATATATATATATATGCACACCATACACACAAAAAACAGGAATGAACATTTGTTTCTTTTATCTTGAACACAGATATTATCAGAAGAATGTAGGCAATAGGAAAATCAGAAATGTCAAAGATTTTTAAGTAGAACTTCTGGGTCTTTCCAAGGATTAATCAAATGAAGAAATTGGCTCCAAACATGCAGTCTCTTCTCCCCACACAGCAACATCATTTACATCATTTTGATTATTGCCGGTTATGACTGAGGCATTTTGTCAAGTTCTGGAACACAGAGGAAGAAAGTCACAGACCAAAAAGAGACGATGAAGAGAAGTTTATGGATTAGGAAAAACTTGAAGATGAAGGCAGCCTGTGGGGGGAACTGACTACATTGTAAATGAGTATAGAAATGAGGGGAAAAAATGTCATTTCCTAAAGAGCAAGAAAAGGAGAGGGGAAACAGGCTAACTGTGGGTGCTATTGTTCCTTTGACAGGCCAGGTAGTGCTACCAGCCGAAGACAGCCTGGTTTGTGTTTCATGAGAAAGGAATCAGAAAAGACTGCAGGGACACAGGACTCAAGAGTGCCATTGGTTAGTCTAGAAAAAGATCGCATGCGTGGCCATTCTGCCACCTTCATGGGTGTTCATTGGAAGGACACAAACATTATCACTAGGTAAAAGCAAAAATACCTCATTGATCCTCCCTCTAATTGACATTTGAGACCCATGCATTCAAGTATCAGTTCTGTATTAACCTTCCCAATTGACCAACGTGCCTAGTGTTTTATGGTGCGTGATCAGCCTCTATAATGACTCACCCTACTATGATCTCTTTGTTGACTTTAGTGTTTCCACTGAACATAGCTGGAAACATCCAGAAAATTCCCTGCTCACTGGCCCCACTTGATACTGTCCTTCCCAGCACTGCTTCCTTCTTCTTATAGTCTGGTTCATTCATCTTTGTTCTTTACTAAATGTCTCATCCTTAATAAATGATACCCTCACTTACTCATCCCTGTATCACCTAAGCCTGGTGTAAGTGTTCCCATTAACGATATTTAAATCAGTGCTGGGTCCTAATCAGACAATAATAACAGAACTAATAAAAACAAAATTAATGAGATAAAATACAAAGTTAGTTGAGCTCTCAATACCAGAAGAGAACAAAAATAACCATATTGCCAAATTGACTGTTATCTCAACTCTGGCATCACAACACACTGCACTAAATCTCTACTTTTTGTTTTAGGTAACCTACCATATCCTGGCAGTGCTGTCCATATTTGCACAGGTGAGAATCTCAACAGTAGCCACATCCTCAAAAAAGAATGATCCCTATCCCCACCAGCACCTATCTACTGCCAACAGCTCCTTGGTATAGTTTGGTACCCAGAGATCCTCAACCCTGTGATTATCAGAACTAACTTTGTCTGGTTTGATCTTGTGCAGATCTTGTGCTGGTCACCACAGCTGCTATGAGTTCATGAATGAAATATTCATGCCATGTCCAGAAGACACCATTTCACATGAAATAGTCATGCTGTGTCCAAAAGCTAACATTTTACATGAAATAGTCATGTCGTGTTCATGCTCTTTCTTTCCACCTCCTTTTCTACAATAGTCCCTTAGCCTTAAGTTTCTAGTCTTAAAATTATGTGCATCAAAGAGTTTCATTAAAAAAAAACTCATATTTACCTTCGGTGAAATAGTGACTATACAAACCTAATCAGATTATGAATACTGTCACTCTGTAATTTTACTTTCAATTACAAATAATCATCCAGTAAATAATGTTCATTGCTACTCTACTTTTTTCCTGCCAATCATCCCTCTCATGTGTAATCAAAATAAGCATGACTTTCAAGTCAGTACCTCTGGTCATATTAGTAACATTATTATTCATTTTTCTAACACCATGGCTAATTTGAGGCTGGATATAATTGCTGCTTCACTAAACCTCTGTCAACTTTACCATCCAGGTATTTACCTGCAAATTCATAAACACGGGCTTCCCATTTCCTTGAGAGAAAATGTTTCCCCACCATTTAATATTACTTAATAATAATGTTTAGGGGCAGTTACTACAAAGTTCACACTGCTGCAATAACAGGTTTCATGTTTCATGATTAATGAGCAGTCCCAACCATTTCCAAGGCTTCAGTCACAAATAAATGTCATCAGAATTTATAGATCTAAACGTGACCTCTCTCCAAGTCCTCTGGATTTGCATAACTGCTGAATCTCCACCTAAATGAGCACCCTGAAGGCCACTCAACCTCAAACTCCTTAGCAAAGAGCTCATTAGCTTCACCTTCTGCAGCTGTGTCCCCATTGCCTCTAACCTGGAACCCATGCTACTCAACACTATCTGTCTTAACCTTACTGCTCACACCTGCCAAATTGATGTTAAAGTACACTAGGGCAAAAAGAACAGCATTTATCAGTATCACCTATATCATGGTTTCAACAGGATTTTTCTTTGACATGATAACTTTTAGGTTGTTATCAACTTTAACTAAAACTAAAGATGAGAACAAAAGCCTTTCCAAAATCCAACCAGCAAGTAGAAAAAGCTTTGCATCACCCTTAGTAATTCTTTAGCATCTAGTGCAGCTGGACTCAAGAAAAGAATTGAATCTGGCAATGCAGCAACCTTCCTAGTTGAGGCGACAGTGCCTTGGCCATGCATTTGTGATGCTTACATGGACCATCTATCATCATCACCACACAACATCACAGCTGAATCCACACCAGGATTAACACCACCTCCCTACTCCCAGGAGTAGCAAAAGAAACTCACTTCTCCAAAGTACTCAAAGACAAAATACTCAACTGCCAAAATAAGTGATGCTACACTTTGTTAGTTTTTGTTTGTTTGTTTGTTTGTTTTAATATGAGAAGAAATCATTTCAACAACTCAAATAGGTTTAACATGTTATTATGAACTCAGAAGAATATGATACCTACTTGAGCATGAAAATAATTCAGCAGCTCAATAACATATACACTAACCTTTTCAATGCCTAGAAAATTCAATGCCTAGAAAAATAAGCATACTTATGTAATTGGGGGAGGGGTGATATAAAAAGATTTGCCCGCTAAAGTCTTTTACTTGAAAATGCCTGGAACTGACTTTTTATCAGAACAATATAGTCTTCTCAGAGGTATAGATTAAATCATATTTTTAGATAATAACTTTAATAACCTAGTTGAAAAGAAAATACACATTTTTTAAAAAAAGGCAAATTGGTAATGCACTGTAGAGGAACTTCAAAGTATGCTGGTTCAAACACATCTAAGGCTATTTTAAAGGTTTGGTCTTATAGCCTATCATCACTGCATGCTGCCAAACAGAAAAAACTTTTTCACAAGCATAAGTCCAATATCACCATCAGAGCTGAAAATATCAGTTTCCTTCCCCCTTTGCTATGGCGGACACCAATATTACATAGAATGGCTCCTATCTCCTGGGTCCCACACTAATATGACATGGAGAAGAATCCCTAAATACAGGGATCCAATGGCACAGAACCAAAGGCAATCTGTAGTGGATTAAATTCACATGGATGAAGCAAATCTGCTATTGTAAATATCCCAGATCATCACGTGTTACATTAGCATCACCTATCCTGTATCTGTCCTTTAATTACCCTCTGACTATTTATTTGCCTTCCCACAATATTCTTCAATTCACCTCTTAGAAGCTATGTTGGGTATCCTCTAAAATGTCTCCCAGTAGTCCATGGTTCTTGGTAGTCCATATACACACTTGAGTATAAAACAGACCAAATGATTCATTTCAAATGTATCTTATAGCAAAAGTGATAGTGTGTTTACCTCTTGGTCTAAGTTACAAACAGGTCATGGTTTCCACTTTGCCCATCATGGTGATTTGAATAAGAAATGCCTCTGTCTTAGGGTTTCTATTGCTGTGAAGAGACACCGTGGCCACAGGGACTCATACTAAGGGAAACATTTGACTGGGGCTGGTTTATAGCTTCAGAGGTTTAGTCCATTACTGCCATGGCAGGAAACGTGGTGGTATGAAGTCAGACATGCTGCTGGAGAATCTGCTGAGAGGTCTACATCTTGATCTACAGGCAGCAGGAGGAGTCCATGTATCACACTGGATGTAGCTTGAGCATATAAGACTTCAAAGTCTATACCCACAGCAACACATTTCCTCAAACAAAACCACACCTATTCCAGCAAGGCCACACTTCCTAATAGTGCCCACTTCATATTGGCCAAGCATTCAAACAAATGAGTCAATGGGAGCCATTCCTGTTCAAACCACCCCAGTTCCCAAAGGCTCAGGCAGTTAAGCACTTGGTTTCTAGTTGGTGGGCCTCCAGTTTGCAGAGGTTATGCAGAGGTGCAGCCTTGCTGGAGGAAGAGCATCACTGAGGGTAGGCTTGAAGGGCTTAAAGTCTCACCCTACTTCCAGGTTGCTCTCTGTTTTGTGTTTGAAATTGGATATGTGATCTCTTGGCTTCCTTCTGTTGCCAAGATGCCCACCAATTGTTGCCATGCTTCCCCACCATGGTGGACTCTTAGCCCTCTATAACTGTGAGCTAAATTAAACTCATCCTTCCTTCATGGCATTTTTACCATGGCAAAATAAAAAAAAAAAAGAAAAAGTAACTAATATACCCTTGCTCTTGCTCATTCTTGAAGAGGCCAGAGCATTTCACAGTTGCCTTATGGAGAAGCCCAGATAATGAGATGAAGCCTTCTCCCAGTGGTGAACACAGAACCAAGTCCTATCCAAAACCAGATTGATGAACTTGGGGATTTTGGAGATTGAATTAACTCTTAAGCCTTTACCCCCATTATTTATCTAGTCAGATATTAGAGGACAGGGAGGGTTACAAATAACAGTCGTCCGTCACCCTTGACAACAAGAAACCTAAAGGAAAAAAAGAATTCCCATCCTCAGAGCTCCAACAAGACCTACTGAGCTCCATCTTGAGGATGGGGCCTTGGAATGCATGTTAAAAAATAAAAAGTTCACAAGTGTTTCTGATGACCAGCAAAAGTAAAACCCACTGCTTTAGTGCATCTTTTCTTCAAGGCTCACACAGTGATACAGAGATGAATTTTCTGACCAAGACCTCAGCTAGTAACTAACGTATGCAATTTTGACCTAATCCTTTGTAGTGATATATTATTTATGATTTATTAAATCTTAACTGAGGTTTCAGAAAAACCTCAAGCTATAGAGATCAGACAGGGTGATGCACACCTTTAATCCCAGCAGCCAGAAGCTAGGAGGTGGTACACACCTTTAATTCTAGCACTCAGGATTAAAAGGTAGATGGATCTCTGTGAGCCCAAGGCCACCCAGCTCTACACAAGATTGAATCAGTCTAAAAGAGAATTATAGCTCACACTTTTAATCCCAGCACTAGAGGGGTAAAAAAGACAGCAGCAAGGATTCAGTATGAGGCATTCACTCTCCATCCATGCTGAAGACAGTCTGAGACTTGTTGAGAGCTCATGGAGACATGATCAGACCATTCAGCCTGAGGTAGAGGTAAGAAGCTAGTGGCCAGCTGCTTTTGCTTTCCTGATATTCAGCTTGAAGTTTGAAGCCTAATATCAGACTCTGGGTCATTTATTTTTTCATGTTACAATCCTTGGATAGTCTATAAGAGCAGGAGTAATGCCCTGGCCCCACCCCCACACTGTCTTCTCTGCTCATGCTTTCCCAATTCTGAACATCAGAAAGAAGCAATTTACACATCCATTAGAACATTCATTCTCCCTAAGAATAGACCAAAGAATGGAAGCCTCTGTTCTTCCAAAGGGGGTGTGGCCTTTAGGTTTCTGGGAAGTTCTTAGCATCGGCTGGCAAATCTGGGCATTCTCTTAGCACAAAACCACTGAACAGTAAAGTTACCTCCTTCAGTGAGTAAGCGCACAGGCATGCTGAAAGACCTCAGAAGACTTCAAGTGAAACGCAGCCATATTTGAAGTGCAGACCTGTGGTCACCAGCCAGGACTAGCCACCCAGTGCCTAGCACCAGCTAAGAGGTTTTCATCACCCACAGGCTCGCTGCTGTGGTTTATTTTACCCGTCAGGCAGGGCCACAGTCACCTTGCCATGGCCCTAAGCAAGCTGCGTTTAACAGATCAACGATGAGCGTTCTCCAGACGGAGGAATGACAAACTATTCCAAAACAAATTTTCAAAGGGGAAGGAGGGAATAAAACAGATTTCTGAGTTTGTTTTTCATGGGCAGCTGGAAAAAAAATAAATCTACCAAATACCAACACCTCTCCAGAAGGTTTCTTGCCAAGTTTATGATGACTGGTGTTAAGAATGTGAGTTTCCTGTAGAGAATGTGACACATCACTGAGGCAAAGGCAAGCCCAACCCTGGCTAGCGGTCTCTGTCAGAACTGGGTAACACTTTCACTGTACGGAGTTTAAAATAAGGGCACTGGTGACGTCACATCCATGAGTCATTGTGTTGCCCACATGCCACGCTTACTTTCCAACATGATCAATAGGCCGTACTCAGGGCCCCCTCATAACCACAAGCTACTGAAGACATTTTGGAAAACAGAGTACTGAACCTTGAGCAAGTTGGAAACACTGTACCCACACAATCTTTCTCAATAAGCCAGAAAAAGGGACACCTTACAAAACAATAAAGACAGTGGGACCTTATGGGCCAGAGAGGAGGACAAGGGAGAACTGAGGGGCAAAAGCTGAAACTGCACCATATTCCCTGTTCTTCTTGAGACAAGGTTTATCTGAGTAGCCCAGGCTGTCCTGAAACTAGCTCTGTAGATCAGGCTGGCCTCGAACTCACAGAGATCTGCCTGCCTCAGGAGTGGGATTAAAGAGTGTGCCACTCATATTCCCTCTTCTTACCTGAAATTGTCCAAGTAGTGAGAAAAGTGATTGCTAAGCTGGTGGCTATGCTAAGGAACTTTAGTCGATGAGGCTTTAGACATCCCAGAGGCAAATTATTCAGTTTAGCACTGAAAATAAGGCTGCTGAGTTAGCAAGCCCTATGTTCTATATTACAGGGGGGAAAAAAAAAGACAAGTATCAGAAGAGGCATATAAACAGCAAAGGAGTAGACATAAGAGGCCTTTAAAAAAATCAACATGAAGCCAGGTGTTGGTGGCATGCCTTTAATCCCAGCATTCGGGAGGCAGAGGCAGGCGGCTCTCTATGAGTTCAAGGCCAGCCTGGTCTACACAGAGAGTTCCAGGACAGGCTCCAAAGCAATACAGAGCAACCCTGTCTTAAAAAAATAAACAACTACAACAAAATATCAACATGATAAGCCACTACGTGGAGTCATGTGCCCTGGAATTGGGATGTCATCATGGGAATCCACAGGGGAGGCCACTTCATGTCTCCTACAGAGTCCCCTTAGGCTATTTCCACACAGCACTCCAAGCAGCCAATTCAAACTGATTGGTATTTGAGAGTAGATATACACCACCTGACACATCACAGAAAATTCTAACTGTACATAGGGGTTTTATGATTCATTCATTGTGCTAAAATGACATGTACAAATTAAGGGCTATGGTAGTATTGTTAGCCTAGGCAAGCCCTGCAGATCTCCAACCTTGCTTCGTTATACTGGCTAGTCCTGAAATTTTTCAGTCTTAAAGACACAAACCCCAGTTTGGTTGGAGTCAAAGACAAATGTGATCCACTCACCATAATGATTTACATACCCCACCTTCCCCACTTCTTAAAGACTACAAATATTTAGCCATACAAATACCTTTCTTTCTATGCTTACTCAAAGCCTGCCTTTAAAATGCAGGGCAGCCAATCATTGCTTCTCAGCCTTTTGGCTAAGATCAAGTGCAGTGCAGCCAATCACATTCAAAATTTCTCTCCCTCCCTGTACCTCATCCCTCAAGATGAATTAACCATGGTCCTCACTAGCAAAAAGTTATGTCTACTACTCACCTAAAGCAACTGTTACTAGAATCCAAAGGTAACCACCCTCAGTGTAACCATTCCCACACAGAGGCAGTCAAATATGTTTGCATGTGCTAGGATTCCAGTGAGTTTGGAAGGACTCATGTCCCCCCTCTCAGCCTTTGACCTTATACCATTTCAGAGTCCTAGATTGTTATTCCAGCCTGCAGCACAAGATGAACTAAACTGACGTGATCCCTGTTTTTAGCACTTGAACAGAAAGGTAAAATATATAGCTATGGGATGGGGTCCACAGTTTCTAATGAGGACCATGTGCGTAGTTCCAAGTTATCCTGTGGGAAAGAAGCTCAGGAGAATTTCTGTCTGATGTGAGCTAACATCTAGAAGAACTTGGATCTCCCAGCCTCACAGTGAAAAACACTGTTTCTCTCACATAGCCAAGTTAGATGGTCATCAACAACGTGCATTTGATAACTGAACAGAGAGCGAGAGAGAGAGAGACAGAGAGAGACAGAGAGAGACAGAGAGAGAGACAGAGAGAGACAGAGAGAGACAGAGAGAGAGACAGAGAGAGAGAGAGAGAGAGAGAGAGAGAGAGAGAGAGAGAGAGAGAGAGAGAGAGAGAGACCTAGAAATGAATGCTTCCTTATATGAGATTCTCCTTCAGGTCTCCTCCTTAGACCTCCTAAGGTTAGACTTCCTAACCACATGTTCTCAACTCTAAAGGAGAACGCAAAGAGAGTCTAGTTGGGTTCTAGTTGAGTTTTTTATTTAATTGGTGTTTTGTTTGTTTTTCCTATTTGTGTTAGCTCTATAGAGGCTCTCTGCTTTGCATCTAGATTGTTTCTTTTTACCTACACACTCAGTAGTTTCATCACAGCAAGCCTGATCCAAAAAAGGCATCCCTTTAAGGTGTCTGAAATCAGACCCCAGGGCTCAGTAGAAGTTTCCATGTTATCCTTTTGATTTATGAGTCTCATTACTGCAGAAGGCTGCAATAACTCTCTGCTTTCTTCTTGGTTAGTGGCTTCAAAATACTGTATGCTTGATTACCCAAGTACATTAAAACTAATTTAAATCATCATCTTAAATACTAGTATGCTCAACAAACCAGAAAAGACCCCCAGAACCCAAACTCTATTGGTCATATTTTATACTCCATGGGACACGAAGTAGCAAATCCATCAAGGTAATGGAACAGCGGAGCCTTTCACAGACAGGGCTGAATGCACTCTTTAACTGTTCTGCTACCCGATGCTGCCTTTTAAAGGTAAAACTCACATCCTCTCGTCCTCCTGCTCCTAGAAGATGAATTTAACACTGATCGCTTTTAAGGATAACTCCAAATGGCAGCAAGTGTGTAGCTATAAAAACACCATAAATGCCCACATTTGTGTAAACACCAGGGGAAATTAACAAGTTGGCATAGCCTCTTGTGTCATTCCCATGCATGCCTGTCATATTCAACACTCTTTGGGTTTTACAGGCAAAGCTTTCTCTCCCGCTGCCATTACACTGAGCTGTAAATGTAAAGGTGGCATTGAATTAGCATCCCTTAATCAGAATTTCTGTAATCTAATCTTTAACCAATAAAAAAGAGAGAAGCTGCTTTTTTTCTGTGCAAAAATGCCATCAAAATATGACATACAAAGAAGCATATATGTGCAATTACTACAAACTATATCAACCTGGAATACAAACTTGGGGGGACTATATAATTTGTCATCTCCCTTAGTTTGGCTGTCTATCAACTATGACTCTATATCTGGAAAATATTTCAGAATATTTATTTGTGTAAAAAGAAGAGAAATAAAGAAAGAAAGAAACAAAGAAACAAAGAAAGAAGGGAGAGAGGGGGGAAGGAAGGGAAGGAAGGAAGGAAGGAAGGAAGGAAGGAAGGAAGGAAGGAAGGATGTAGGAAGGATATAGGAAGGGTTTAGGAAGGCTACCTGAGGATTTTATTCACAGGAACTAGTACATTTAGAAGAAGTGGATGCATCTTGCATGAGCCTCGCTCAGGAGATCACTTTAACTTGGAAGCTATAGCTGTTCTTTGTCTCCCTTTCAGTTCCCAGGGGCCTACCCACCATGGTCCTTGGCAGGAATTCATCTCTTTGAAATAAGGTGATGATTTCATCCATTTATTATTGTGTGTGTGTGTGTGTGTGTGTGTGTGTGTGTGTGTGTACGTACATACATACATACATACATACATACATACATACATACATACATATTCTTTTTAACTCTTCATAGACTAGTGGAGATTTAAGAACATTTAAAAAAAAAAAAAAACTTCTTGAACAACCATCACTTTGAGGGAGTTTCTCCAGGCCAAAGTAGTTAGAAATCAAAACAATACATGGGCTCTTCAGAGGAGTGAAAACACTCTGCTTACACAATACACAATAGGATAACGGTGGCTTTGTGTGGACATGTTTGTCAAATGCATGAGTTGTACACTTAGACCGAACTCTGCATAAAGAGTAGGATCTGAGCCCAGCAGTGGTGGTGCACACCTTTAATTCCAGCTTTTGGGAGGCAGAGGCAGACAGATCTCTGTGAATTTCAAACCCAGCCTGGTCTACACAGTGAGTTCCAGGCTGGGCTCCAAAGCAATACAGAGAAACCCTGACTTGAAAAACCTAAATAAAAAGAAAGAATAAGATCTGCAGTTATCACCTGTGAAGATGCAACCACAAAGCTGGGAAACCTGCAGAGGGTCATTTGGGGGTGGCGTGTATGGAAAAGTTGTGCACCTTCCTCCAAATTCTGCCATAATGCTAAAACTGACCTTGAAAATTAAGATTATGAAAGCACAAAATGTATTTTGACTCAACAGTCAACCTGAAAGAGTCCCAACATTACTAAGGTGGGATAATTGCAGCAATAAAATAAACAACGATGTGTTAACCCAAAGAATAAAAATGAAAAAAAATCTCAATAGAGGAGAGGGACAGAGCCTCCTTACAGAATAATTCCTAAAGAATATGAAAAAACACCTCTCTCCAAACAGAGGTCAATACCTAGTGATTTGTTTCCACTAGACTACGATGGGTGGGGACATACCTAAGATGATAGAGTGTTTGCCTGGAATGCATGAAGCCCTTGGTTTGGTCCTCAGCACCATATATACCAGGTATGTTGGTACAATCTGTAATACCAGCATTTGAGAGGTAGAGACAGGAGTATTACAAGTTGATGCTTATCATCAGCTATGTAGCAAGATTGAAGCTAACTCAGGCTCCAAGACCCTGTCAAAGGATAAGAGGGAGAACAATAACATTACAAAAATGGGGGAAATAAGTGTTTTATAGGCACTACCTTCACTCACCAAGTGGTCAGAATTGGCTGCCATTAGTGACAAGTCATTTTCTCCCAGTGATTTTACTTTGAGTTTTGTTTCTATGCATGTGAGTATGTGTACAGGTACCTACAGAGGCCAAACAAGGGCATTGGAGCCCCTGAAACTAGAGGTGCAGGCAGTTGTGAGCCACCCAACTGATGGGAGATGTTATTCTGTATATATGTTTCTCATACTAATTAATAAAGCCTGTGGCCAATAGAAAACTAGATAGGCGGGGCTAGGAGACAAGGAGGAAAGAGGAAGTAGGAGGGAGGAGTTGAGATGTAGACCTGAAAGAAAGAAGATGCCGGCTGCGGCTCCCGGATAAGACAACTACGTGGAAATACTTAGATAAGTAGAAATGGGTTAATAATTAAGGCAGAGCTAGCCCATAAACAATAATGGTAATTGGCCAACAGGATTGTATCAAATACAGAGTCTCTGAGTGTTATTTGGGGCTGGCACAGCTGTGGGCCCAGACTGGCAGCAGGCGGGATGGAGCCGTCGGGAAGGAACAACCTGCCGTAACACCCAACTTAGATATTGGGGACTGAATTCAGACACTCTGGAAGAGCAGCAAATATTCTTAACCATTAAGTCATCTTTCCAGACTCAACAAGTCATATCATATTCATATATCACATAATATCAAAATGACATCATATTCTACTGTAAAGATTAATATAATCTACCCTTGTTTCTATAAACCAGTCTAAAAATGAGAAAGCATTCATAAAGCCAATTAAAAGAGTATACAAAACAATTTCAAAAAGTCCAAATCATGAAAAATAAAGGAAGAATATAAAACCACCACAGATTATGGAAAAGCTGGCTCAAAGATGAGTGGTATCCTAGATTGGGTCTTTGAACAAAAAGTGGACATTAGTTGGCAAAGGGAAGTCACTACCATAAAATAAAATTTAACTTTTAAGGATAAAATGGTACTTTAGTTAATGTTTCAAGAACTGACAAATGTGCATGATTATGTAAAATGTTTATATTAGAAGAAAGTGGGTAATAGATGTGTTAAAATCCCCTGAATTATCTTTAGATCTTTTCTCTGAGTTTAAAGTCATTTCAAAATAAAGTTTTATGATAGAGAAATACTAATCAAAATGTTTTAAGTATTTAGAGTAAAACTTATTACATGATGACTCAGAAATTTCATGTTAACTTATTCAAGCCAAATAAATGCCAGTAATTCAAGAAATTTTTGAATGCATTCAATAAAACGGACATTTAGAACTCTATGGATAGTGCATAGAAAAAATAAGTATAATTGATGCTATTATGATTATGAACTCCTATTTTGTAACCTTCCATTATTTTGGGGATTATGAAATGATCCATTTTCCATAAAAACAAATGTTCCATGTAAGTAATGTCTGTAGAGTGCATAGACTTTCATAACCTTGTGTCCAAACAATAAAAGAGGGGACAGAGAAAGAAAAATAGGAGTTTTGGATCCACAACATTGTGGGAAGTGATGCCCTCCTGCAAGTGAAGGGAAGGAAGGTTCTTGGTGAGAATTATGTACAGATCTAGAGATTTCCCACACTTTTGAGTTTATACATTCCTGTCTAGAGAAAAGAGAATGGCTCCTACCACTCAGGAAATTAATAAAACTTACAAGGCTCAGGAAGCTCATCAAAGTTTTCAGGCCCCCAAGGCCCCTCCCTCCTCAGCAAGTCATGCAGGAAACTCCAGGGACACAGCTTCAAATGATGCTCTGGTGGGTTTTTCGTGATACAGTTGCCTTCTCGTAACCCATACTCTTGTAAACAAACCCATTGGTTTATCAAGCTATTCCAATTGCATTAGCAAACATTTCTTGGGCCTGCCTTGGGTATCCCTATCTGGGGCAAATAAACACTGATCTACATCATAAAAAGAAGAGGCCAACAATTGTCACCCATCAGATAAGCACTTCAACAGTGGCATGTTGCTGGTTTTCATATAAAAGCAACTGGGACCTTAACTCAGTATCAGAAGTGGGGATATCATGCTAACTCATGTGTTCCAAACTTCACTTTGAAAGAATGTGCAAAGTCATTGACTTTGATTGTCACTGTACTGTTTAACCTTCCCAGACCAGTATTATGGCTGCTTAAGTTTTTTTCAATGACGTTCCACCTGATCTGGCTGCCCTCAGAAATCATCAAAAGCTCTTAACTATCCTTTCTCTTTTCCTCAACCTAACAGGACAGAGAGAAGACCCACTCTCCCCTTCCTTTCACTCAAACATCCACTCTCAGTGGTGAAAGCAAGAGAGAAAAGGTTTCCACCCAACAGAAGTGGATTTTCAAATTGGAAAACTGTGAAAGATGTCAGATTTTAACACAACATAAGTTAAAAGCCAACTTGTTAATCCTTCTTCAATAAAAACATGCCCCCTTAACACCACAAGTCCTTTTCTTTTGTCCTATGTCATGGCTTTTGTTATGGTTTGAATGTAAAATTGTCTCTTACGGGCTCCTGTGTTTGAGCATTTGGATGCCACCTGGAAGTCCTGATTGTTGTGATTAGGGAACAGGGCCCAGTTGGCGAGCACAGGCCACTAGAGTCAAGCCTTGGGATAGTTCACCCGGTGTCCTGTTCTCTGCTTTTACTCCACCAAGATGTGACAGGCAATGTCATAATCTCTAACACTTGGGAGGACACCTCTCTAACTGCCATGTCTCCCCACCATGATAAACTGACATCCTGTGAAATCATGCACAAAAATAAAGGAAATACAGTTCTGTACCTCATTATTCTTTTAAAAGCAACATGAGTTTATTGCTGATAAATAAACATGGCTGCCAAATAATAAAGCAAGTTCCTAGACTCCTTAATTCATAATATTAGACATTAACCATGAGGATTTTTTTTGAGATTTTTTTTTAATTACATTTGTGAGTATATGTCACATGTGTGCAGGTATCCATGGAGGCTAGGCTAGCAGAAGGCATTGGATTCCCTGGCTGGCATTACAGGCAATTTATTGTGAGCTACTTGAGACAGATGCTAGGAATCAAACTCAGATCCTCTGTAGGAGCAGTATGAGCTCTGAACCACTGAGTCATCTCTCCAGCCCTCTGATGGGGATGTTTTTAAAGAATCTGTTTTGCTGGCTTCCACTAATAAGGATTTTGCTTATTTTTAGATACTACTTGTAGAGCCACTCAAAGATGAATTGAATGAATAGGTATGCTTGAATAACCTAATTTCATCTAGCTGGAAACATTATCAAATTCCCTTGAAATTAAGAAAAGTGAACATTAGTGGATACTTTCCCAGGACCAGCACATCACATAACACTTCTTTACCTACAGTTTTCCAGGTTCTGTACACTGTTGGTCTTGACAATTAGCAAATCTGAGCCTATGATTGTCCATGGGCATTTCCTACAGGAATGGTCAAGTGACATAGCCCTGCTCTGACTACTCAGAAAATAGAGGTGTCATGGCTCTGGACAAGAAAAGCACATGGAAGCCTGCACCAGCTTGCCCAATTAAGGCAATTAAGGCCTGAGACCCAGCTGCACCCCTAAAAGCCAGTGATTATGAAAATATGCAAGTTGATGCCCAGCATTGCACACACATCTGTTTAAAATTCAAGTAACTTGTGCAAACCACAGATCGGTATTCAAACAAAACTTTTAAAGAGATCATATTCACTTTAAAAGGAAATGAGAATGTGTGCCTATGTCTCTGGGCTCCACACTTCCTGCGGTGTAGATGGGGTGTACTGGGGTGTAGATGGCTGCTAATCTAGCTGGCTGAGCAAGGTGTGGAAGCAGGAATAATGTGGCTTTTGATCATGAGTCACCAGCACCCTGGGACACTCTGCATGCCATACAGGAAGTCAATACTACAAGCCCTGGCAGCTTTGCATGCATTACACAGCTTGGAACCTAAGAGAAGCCCAGAGGGCAGACCTTGACATAAGAAAAGACAGAATGGTGTTCAGGACAACACAAATACCTTATGGAGTCCAGACTTCTCGGCCTCAGGTGCAACAGGACCACCACCAGTATAGCCAAAGTGTCTGAGTCACTGCCTCCCACATCTCAGCCAATCCTCACTCACTAAGGAGAAGCTTTGCCTTTGAGTGTATATGTATGTGCAGTGTGCTTGCATGTATGAGTACTCACATGTGTGTGGGTACACATGTATGTGTGAATGTGCTTATGTGGAAACCAGAAGTTGATATCAAGTGACACCTTATGATTGAGACAGGGTCTTTCATTGGAAACTGGGGGTCACTAATCCATGTAGCCTGTCTAGCCAGTTTACTCCAGGAACCCCTGTCTCTACCTCCCAAGTACCCTACACTTACACTCCTACTGGGGCTCCAAACTCCATCCCTCCACTTGGGTAGTAAATTATTTACCCACAGAGCCATGTCTCCAGCTCTGACTTTGCCATGATTTTGTATCACCTGCTTCCTTCCTAACTCACTGAGTTTCATTGTCCGGCTGTGATCAATGGCCATGCTCAATTCCTGACTGAGCAAATTTAATCATGATGTTCAACGGTCTGTCCAAGTCACAGGCAGGAGAGAGTAAAGCAGAACACTGAACCATGTGTCCTGATGCCAAAGCCAGGAGTTCCCTGAGACCAGCACTCCTGTCCCCAGCAACATCACATTCAGATGGCACAGGTTCACAGGTACCTGATGGTGGCTTACAAACAAGAGTGGATGTCGATAGGAAGAGAGTAGTGCCCAAATGTCTCTCCATGTGGAGAAAATTCAGAGATTCCAAAAATCATTCACAGCTTACCTGAATTCTGGCCACCAAGAAAGTTTCAGAGCAGTTAGAGCTACCAAATGGCCTTCAGATATACACATAACTCAAGTAGGAATGTGACTGCTTGATGAAGGTGACCTTGGCCTGATGATTAGCATCATTTATGTCTTCATGTGTAAAAAGGAACTGGGTGAGGTTTTAACATGAATTTCATTCTTTTTTCAGAATTATTTTCTTAGAGCCACACCTTAGGCAGAGTATAAATACACAAAGCAAAGTGGCTTTGGCAGGGAGTGACCAAGTACGCTCTCCTCAAACCCAGGCTGCTTCTCCTCTACCATTCCTCCCTGTGGGAGCCATCCAGAAAGCCAGGAAACCCAATAAGGTGATCCATAGTTCAGTCTAGCTTTGTTGTAATGCTTCCAAATGAATTCCAAAGCTATCCTAACACAGTGAACACCAGGCACAAGTCATTATGAACAATGGAATACTGGCCAGTCCAAATGGATGTTCATTGTAGGCAAAACTACATTCCAGGAATATTAAGTATTGCATTATTACTTTATATAAATTATGTGATATAATAATATTCAGGGTCTGTAGAATTCAATATGACTCATTAAACAATCCCTGTCTGGGGGTTTTGCTGTTGTTATTTGCTTTTTGCTTTTTGGTGGCCATTTAAAAAATCCAAAATTACCCATGTGGCTCATATTATATTTCTGTTGAATATTGCCACAGTGAAAATAAAATTCCTGATCAAAACTGTTGGCTAACAGACACAGACACCAGAGCAAGCTCTGCAGAAGCCCTGTGCTACCTCCTTCCCTCCAGCCTGCCACACTCTCGCCAGCAGGGCACACTTCTGCCTCCTTTGAGAATATCTATACCAGAGAACAGCCCGGCAGCACAGATGAGCATGGTTCCCATGCTGTGAGCTCTGCCAGCTGTGGTCACCTCTTCCTCCTCAGCCATCACTACTGTGCCATTCTAATGCGGGGAAGTATCAGGACATCCTGTCTTTTGTAAAAACTGACCAACCGTAAATTCGGGGAAGAAGACTTCAAGGACTTAAAATGTTCAGCCCTCAAAGAAAAGCTTGGATTCAGCCTCCTTAGTCCCCTTCTGCTTTTTGCAGGGTCTTTCTCTCTGTGTGTTTCCTCATCCCTAACAAAAGTCTTTCTTCAATTGCTGGGTGGGAGGAAAAAGTCATATCAAAAGAAAAAAAAAGCAGCCCAATTAAACATGTGGAAAACGATAGTAACAAATGCATCAGCAAAGAGGATGCATGGATAGCTAGCAAGCATCTAAAATGACTGGTTAGAAAACTTCACATTGATGCCACAGTGAGCTATCACTCACTTACACATCAATTAGAGTGGCATACGTTAAAAACAGACAATACTAAGTGCTAGCAAGGATGTGAAACAGCTGAAAGACACTGACAGGTGAGAATGCAGCATGGCACAGACATGGTAGAAAACACCTCAACAGCATCTTATACCTAAGGACATTCACCATAACCCAGAGCCAACTGGCCTCTTCAAGTTGATGCACTAGTTTTTTAACCACATGGCATTAAAATCTTATAATTATCTGTATGAGGAAAGGAGTGGAGACTGAGGGTTGCAGTAGACTTCTCCAGGGCCCTTCTTCTGGCCTAATTGTCTATCTCCCTGCACACAGCTTGATACAAAGTAGTTGTTCAGGGTTAGATAGTTCCCCAGTTTTCTTTTCCAGATCCCACACTGGAAGTGTTGGGGAAACAGAATACATATTTCTGAAACTAACAAACTAAAGGGAGCAAACTCAGAGGAAAGGCTGAGTGACCTGAGAGACCCTGAGTAACTCCTCTCTGTAGATGTGGTAGTCAGACAGGCTGGGTTTGATTGGATCCTTACTCATTAGCTGACATTCTGATAGGTTATCTATTCTTTCTGAAATTGTTTTCTAGACCTCTTAAAGGAGTATCTTGATAGTGGGGTGGTAGTGGGTAGACTTTGAGTCATCTGGTTGGTACCACCACAGTTACCCTTGTCAATTTTCTTCTACAACAGGTGGCGAACACCCACCTGTGTGGGTGTGTGACATCATCACCTCACACACTCCTACAGTCCAACTCCATCACTAAGGAACCTTCCTCCAGGACATCAGGCTACCCAGCCTAGTGTGCACCCTTGCCCTGGTTGGTCTACATTTGTGCCAGACAGCACTTCAATCATGTGACCATCAACAAGTTCATGATGGGGCATCATGGGTGCCCCAGAAAATTATAGCTTTAGAAAACTTCAGGAGAGACTCTCGAATTTAATTTGCCTCCTGTTTGACAGGAGGAAGTAAAGAGAACACCATGTATGGAGTGAAAAACAGTGAAGGCTGGTGACCGAGGTGACATATGAACTAAGGGAGGTAAAGTACGAGCTGCAGTAAATAGTAGACAGTCCTGAATCAAAAAAGGTCTTGGAATGAGCTTGGGTTTGATGGAAAGGAAAGTTTATTACTCTTTTTAGAACTTCCAGACCACCTGTTTCATTTCATTACCTTAACTTTGAGGAAATATTATCCTGTGTATGTATGGATAGATACCTTCCACTGAACTGTGAGCACCTTGGTAGCAAAAAAAATCTAATCACCTGTGTTAGAATCTAGCACTTTCCATGCCTGGAACACTCAATACCCCATGTTTCAGATACCTGGGTCCACATAGGATCCCATGAATTCCCTCTAACATAACAGTTCCTTGTGAAATACTCCTGTTAACTCATGATTGCCTCCAATAACCAGCACCCAGAATGGCAAATCCAATGGTCCTTCAAATAACTCTAGCTCATATTTTCCCAGGGCATAGGTTAACCACTCTCAAAGCTCAAACCCCTGCCCCACGAGATTCCCCTCATCTGACATCCCCTTAACTTTCCCCCACACTCACAAATTCTACACTTGCTCTCTCTCCTCATCTTGCTTTCAATCTCAGTCTAAACCATTCACAGAACTAAACTCTCATCATCTAAAACCTCGACTTAAAGGAGGCCATTATCGGACTAGGACTTACTTGCCAAACACATCATCATCATGATCTAAAACTGACAGTTATCAAATTCCAACTCAGACTTCTAAAAAAGAAATAATATAAATCTAAAAAAAAAAAAACTGAATTTCATTCACTGCCTCAACTTAATTACCTATGATTATGTATGTTATCATCGTCCTTCCCATTGAGAAACATGTAATTTCTCAATGATTTTTGACAAGTCTTAGATTAGAAGTGGTCAACCAAAATTACTTGATTTCAATTTTGGCCACAAAAGATGTTTTACTTGGTATATCTGACAATGCTCTTCAGGCTACCAAGTAACAGGTGGTCATTACAAAGGGATGATCTCAAGATAGAACATTAAACATTGTAAGTTCAATTCAAGAAGAAAGAAACACCCTCCAGGAGCTCAGGAGATGGCCCAGTTGGTAAAGAGTTTACCAGGTAAACATGAGGACCTGAGCTCACATGTCTAAAGACAAATAAAAAGTCAGGTACAATAATGTATGCCTGAAATTATGGGACTGGGGTGGAGAAGACAGGCAGATCCCTGGAGCTTTCTGGCCATCTAGTCTTGCCAAATCAATAAACTCTGGGTTCAACAAAAGCCACCACCAGAAAGACACACACACACACACACACACACACACACACACACACACGCACACGCACACGCACACGCACACGCACACGCACACGCACACGCACAAGCACATACATGCAAAGGCACAAACCCTCTAAAAGAATACAATATTATTTCCATTTGCTAAAATATATTTGCAAGTATCCATAGTTGAAAATACAAAGACATTGGTCTTTTGTCTATATCAACTCTCCCTTTTTAAAGCAATGTCTTTGCCCATCCAAGGCCATTGCAGTAGAGGAATTGGCTGTGTGTTTTCCTTTTCTTGCTTCCAGAGCAAAACCAAGCAGAACTACTTTCTGTCATTAAACCCCCTCAGTCATTAACTGAGAAAAGCACAGTTACAGCACACAAAGGCTAATTTACCCTTAGAACACACTCTACAGGTACACTTGCTTGGGAAAGCTAGAGACTTCCCAAAAGACACAAATGAGAAAGACAAATAATCAGGACTCAAGGCTAAACAACCAGGTTGGGAATAAAAAGACATTACCAAAAATAGAGACATAGCCCAGAGCCCAGGTGTCCCCAGGCAGATGCTGAAGGACAGACATAAGAGAAACTTCTTCGGAGCATCCAAGGGGTTCCTAGACTCTCTGACCACTTGGGTGAACGACCCCCTTCTCTAGGACATTTTTATAAGGGTCCTAACATTATAAGAGATGAGGAATGCCTGAGCCACCCCACCCAGCCATGCAGTGTAAGAAACTTTATGGCCCATCCTTCAAATAGTGTCTGTTCCTCAGAAATACAACTCTTCATAATAATCACTCTCTCCAAGTATGATGGATGATTCAGTGTTCAAAGGAAGTTTCCCAAGATGAAGAGTCTAAGATTGTAGTCATAAGAAAATGAGGTCAAGCTGCCAGGAGAGCCTGGGAACCTGTGGGAAACTGTGTGCAACCAGAGAGAGAGTGAGGCCCCTGTGGCAGCTGTGAAGCAGTTCTCCCCAGAGGTTCATCTGCCTCTGCACTTCCAGGCTGGCGTTAGAGCATGCTACCTGGGTCCCTGGGACAGAGCTGTATGACCACAACGGTAATGTATTTGTATTTGTTCAATGAGAGACTGCCATCCTCACTCAGCAAGTTGCCCAGATAAAAACACCACCCCACAAACAAGAGAGCTCACCTCTGTCTGTGATTCCAGTGAACATGTAAACAAACAACACTCCCAAAGGAAAAGCCCTGACTGCAGGTCTATCCAACCAGATTTACCAGAGTGAAGAAAACAAAGAACCAGCCCAACTGTCATTCAAATGGATCCCTGATCCGGCACACAGTATCACCCAGCCTAGAAGTTCACAAAGGCACTAATACTGGAGGACTCTAACTTAAATCTACACATTAAGGAGTCAAGAGTGCAATGAACACTTGCCATCAAAGCTCAAAGTGAGTAAGAAATAAGCCAGCATTAGCAAAAAACATCAAACAGCACAGTGTGGTCAGCCTGGTAACATCTCCAAATTAAAGAACTACCATAGGTTACAGGGTACATTTTCTAATATGCTTATGACTCTTAAGAGACTATTATAGACTAAGAACTGGAAAAGTACTGAACAGACACAAGAACACAAATACTGCTTGTCGTAGGTCCCCCAAAGTAAGGTATCAGTGATAACAGACCTGAGTGGAGAATTAGTAAACTAGAAGTATCTGGAATATAGCACAGTTGGGGAAGGAAGACTTAAGAGAGAGGCTAAAAAAACATAGTGAGGGCTGGGATATAGATCAACTGCAGTGTGTTTGTCTACCATGTACCAATGCCTGGGTTCAACCTCAGGACCACATGAACCCACTATGATGTTGCTTGCCTGCAATCTCAGCCTGGGGAAGTGGAGACAGAAGGATCAGAAATTCAAGGTCATCCTTGGCTACACAGTAAGTTCAAGGCTAGCCAAGGGCTACAAGAGACACCGTTTCATGATAAATTGGTGGGAACATGGTAAGAAGCCCCAGAAGTTATCTAATCGCCCTTCAAACAGAGAGAAATAAGAAGCCATATTCCAAGAAAAAGAAGCAGCTGAGAATTTTCCAAAATCACAATGCATAGAAACCCTCACATCAAAATCCCAGCAAATCTCAACCAAGATGAATGTGTCCTAGTCAGACAGAAGGTATGTTACTGCAGGGGGACAAGAATTTGACCATTATTTTCTTTCTCACACCAGGAAGAAGGAAAGCAAGTTTACTTGTCAATAAAAGAGCAAAAGAAAGGACATGAAAGTATCACTTCAAAAAAACGTTCTTGAAAAATATAATGGTCAAGCTCCAATTGTACACTCTGAAAACTTGAATAAAATGCATTTGAAAGACCTTTACCACAGGAATTTCAAAAAAGAAGCAATTTAAGACAAGCTGTCCCAGAAGGAATGTCTAAAATGCAAGTGAGAATGACGGACAAAGTAAACACGTGGGGGAAACGCAAATGAGCAGATGGCAAAGAGTAGAGATGGAGTTCCGAGCAGTGAGACTGGCATTCTTTAGGCTGCTGGAAAAGAATAGCACAGACCTCCACAGGCACCATCACACCCAAGTGTCCTAAGGCTATCTGTTAGGTCTTGAGGGGAAATGCTCTGCCTTAGCAATTTTATATGATAGAATCCTTGAGGCAATCAATAAGAGACTAAAAACTACAATTCAGTGTTGTCTGAGGGATGAAGGGAATGCGGGGAGGGAGTGGAAACACTTAATCTGCCATGATGAGAGGGCAGAGGAGACGAGAGGGAAAGGACAGAAAAGAGAAGGGGAAGGGAAGGGAAAAAGAGTTGTAAGAAAAATGTTTAAGTGGAAATAAAAATTAAATAAAACTACCTGGTTAAAAGCAAGTTCTACCAAACATTCAATATCAGATATTTATGCACAAAAATTTTAATGGGAAAAAAAACCATTCCATAGCCCACACTGTTAAACTAATATTAATGTCAAAATAGTATGAGAAAGAGTACTTAGAAGACTGAGACAGGAGGACTGCTACTAGTTCAAACCCCACCTTGGACTGCCCAGCAAATACCAGACTAATCAATGCTATACAGGGAGATGATATTTAAAAAGAAAATATTTCCCTGGGCATGAGTATTTTGCTACATGCTTATATGTGTACCACATGTATGCCAGGTGTCCTTGGAGGCCAGAAAAGGGTATTAGATCTCTTAGAACTGGAGTTACAGATAGTTGTAAGCCACCATGTGGCTGTTGTGAGTTAAACTCAGGCCCTTTGAAAAAAAGCAGCAAGAACTCTTAACAGCCATCTCTCCAGCCTCTAATTTTTAATTTAAAAAACTGACCAGTATGAGAAAGGACAATTATATACAAGTCTCATTCATACATACAAACCATATTGAATTCAGCAAAAGTTAAAACAAAAAATGGGGTCAAGTGAACTTTATGATAGGAATATACAACTGTTCCAACACAGGCAAAGCAACTAATATAATTCACCACATCAAAGATGAAAGGAAACAATATGATCAAACCAACATGTCAAATCACCAAATTCAACATCTGTAATAGACACTCAGCAGGCTGGCACTAGAAGGCTCGCTCCTTAACTTGATAAAGGGTAATGATCTGCTGATGTTTCCAGCAGATGGGGCTCTCAGTGATAAAAGCCCAAGAGATTTCCACTTAAAATGAGCAACCAGTCAGGTGGCGGTGGCTCACGCCTTTAATCTCAGAGACTGACAGGTGGGTCAGTGGTCTACAGAGAGAGTTCCAGGACAGCTAGAGCTACACAGAGAAACCCTGTCTTAAAATTAATTAATTAAAATAAAACAGCAGCTGTGGACCAGAAAAAAAAGAATCCTTTTATTATTGCACAAGGCTTAGTTCTCCACAGAAAACCCAGAATACACAACACCAGAGATAGTGAGTTCACCAGAGCCTCAACCTAAAAAAAAAAAGATAGGATCTGTTTCCCAAGGAAAGAATGTTGGGATATGACACTTTAGGAAAGACACTATTTTGGGCTGCAGCCAGAAAATGCTGGCCAATAACTCTCACGATGGATATGTAAAGACCTTGATGAAGAAATTATTAAATGTACTGAAATATACTAAAGAAAATGTTAAATTCAGGGACAGAGTGCATCTATTAACAGAAGGGGTCAATATCAAAGTATGCATAATTGCTTCAACGCTGTGTGTAGGGGGTAGGGAGACTGATTCAATGCAATCCCAATCAAAATTACAACTAGGTTTTCTTCCCAAATAAAACCCTGACAAGCTGATTGCACAGTTATAAAGAAATGCTGGCAGAAAAGGATCCAAAGCAAGAACTTTTCCCACCAAGACTGGCTACATACAGAGTGGCAGAATGGACTAGCCTAGTGTGGCCCAAGGATAGAGAAAACAAAAAAACAAAAAAAAAAAAACAAAAAAAAAAACAAAAAGCCAGCACATCAGAATAAAGGACTCAGAAAGAGACCAAACATGCATGAAACATGAACACAGTGAATACCAAAAGCCACATGGACTGGGGAGGAAATCACCATTCAATAACACATGGAGATGGAAGTCATGTCACTCAACAGTCAATTCCCCACGCATCAAAGTGAGAATGAAAACAATAGTGTTTATAGTAACAAAGAAAAAAAATGGCTATTACTTATGAAAAAAGATGTGGCTAACATAGCCAAAGAACTTTGCAATGTTGTTGGTAAGAAAGCGCTACAAAAGGGGCATTACATCGAGAGTATGGGCATCTAAAATATAAATTTCCTGAAACAAGACCAATCCTTAACATAACATAACCAATCCTTAACATTTTTATCCCAACTTCTGTTTATAAAAACTTTTTATTAAAAAAAAAAAGTGTAATGTAAGATTTATGCAAAAACCGTTCTCTGTAACCATGCAGTAAGTGGTCAGAAACTGAAAACAACCCAGACATCCTTCATAAGAAATAATAAAGTAATAATAGCTCTTTCCTCCTCAATATGAGAACAGGAGAAAAGCTGGGAACCTGAACACCAGCTGCATGAGGAATATGATTCCTCCAAAAGCGAGGTAGCAAAGTACTGCAGAGCCACGTTCTAAAATACCCAAGTGCCTATGAGGCAGGTAATGATGGGCAGGAGTCACTTCCGGGACAAGCATGGGATAAGGAGGTCGTGAAGAGTCACATAGAGGGCGTCTTAAGGAGATGACCAGCATGTCAGGGTCTCACTTAGGAAGCAGATAAAGAAGCATGGTGTTTATTACAAGTCTTACTCACTGTGTATCTGCTTATAGATAATGTATGTTTGAACAAAAAATTAAAATGCAGAGCCAACACAGAACATATACAAAACAAATGAATGCAAAATATCCCTACTCTGTGAACTTGATTCTCACAAGTTCTCACCCCTGAGGGACTCATAAGCCCTTATGGTAATGGGGGGGGGGGTTGTTCATTGTTTTCCATTCTTTAACATAACCTAAAATGTGACGTTTAATATAGAAGAGTACAAACAAATGGATCAGAGAAGGATTTGGTATCTGTCTCTTCATGATTCTCCTCTCCAAGCATAAACTCTTTTCTAGACTTAAAATTCAAATCATAGGGTGTGAGGTGCAGCTCAGTGGCAAAGTAACTGGAAGGAGCGTGTGCAAGGAACAGGTGCAAGGAACTGTGCAAGGAGCGTGTGCAAAGAACTGTGCAAGGAGCGTGTGCAAGGAGCGTGTGCAAGGAGCGTGTGCAAGGAGCGTGTGCAAGGAGCGTGTGCAAGGCCCTCAGCTCCTTGCGTCCAAATCGTAAGAGGGCCAATTTGCTATCCTGATCTTGAAGTGTAGTTTTCTTCTCTCATTTTCAAATACTTTCCTAGAACTCGATTCAGATCCACTTATCTCTCACTTCCACAGCAAGTCACTTAGTTAGAGTGATATTTTTTTAATTCAAAGCAAAAACAACACACACACACACACTTCACACTTATTACTAAGTGAAAATGACACAACCAAATCCATATAAATCACATGGGGCCTGCCTTAAACTTATTTGTTTCTAATTTATTTTCTTTATTAGGAACATGTTGCTAAAATCACAAGAGGATAAAGCATTGCTCATATGAATTAATTCCTCCTACCCATCTGCACCAAGGGGAACTGAAGGCCGGCCACGGTATCCAAAGAAAGGCAACTACCCACAGTGAGTAAAGAGGAGGTTCAAGGCTGTGCTGCCAAGAAATGACATGTTCCAGTGGACTCAAACCACCCTCTTCGGATCTTGGCATCCTGTGATATAAAAAAATAAGACCAAGGAACACTGAAAAGCAAAGCTTGCCACCTGCTGCTCAATAGCAAAATCGTCCATGTGCAAATTACACCCTTTTTTTTTTTTTAATGCAAGTCCCTTCACAAGCCGGCTGACACGGATGTTCATAAAAGAAAATGTCAAAGCTAACTTCTCTTTTCACCAGATACTATTTTCAGTCCTATACATAATCAGCTAGAACCAGAGTGCCTCAAAAAGAGGGAGGGGGGAGGAAGAGAGAGAGAGAGAGAGAGAGAGAGAGAGAGAGAGAGAGAGAGAGAGAGAGAGAGAGAGAGAGAGAGAGAGAGAAATTAAAAGGAGTTAAAAAAAAATAGAAACACCACTTCCAAACTGTTACCCACATTGTATGTATAATAGACTGAAGAAACTGCATTTGTATTTATTACAGCACCCAGACCAAGGTGGAATGTCTTTGAAAACGTGCCAGCATTGTCCTATGCTCCCATGGCCTGTCATCATCCTAACATGATATGTAATACTAAATCCATTTTTGGATCCATGCAGACTTTAAACTCCAAACATTAAAGCATAACTGCATTAAGCAAGTTTATAAATAGTTTATATGCATTCCCATAACAAAACCCTCAGTAGCAGCTCAGCTGACCAAAAAGACAAAAATAAATAAATAAATAAAAAGGAAGTAAAAAAAAACTCAATGATTCCACCATCATTCTAAGTATTTGTTTACACATTTAAACATTCAAGTATCTTAACTGCACTAACACTCACTAGCGTTTTCAGGATAGATCCAGTAGTCACTCCCATTTTCACTGACGCTAATACAATCTGAGAAGCAAATGAGTTTTAGCCTTAAAAAAGCAAAGCAACCAACTATCAAATATTGCCTGTCTTTTAACTCTATCCATGTGTAATTTCATGTGGTCAGGACCTCAAAAACAATCCAGAAGAAAAAAAAGGAGGAAAAATGACATCTGAGTGGGGGGAAAAGCCTTAGAATGAGCTACAAGCCGTCAAGGACAGCTATTATACAGACCATATGCATTCTATGCCCCTCAGAGCTCTGAACCAAGATTAGGCCAGCAGCCCCTAGAAAGACATGTGGAAAGTAAGTTTATTGCACACCATTACAGACTGAACTTGCCTATATGCAGAATAGAGCCAAAGCTATGTAAAGTATTTTATTCATCTGGGAACTACTGCACAGCAGACAGCAAAAACCAACTCACTTTCAAGACAACACCATAATCTTGTTCTATTTTCTAGTGGGTATTACTTTCCTCAATACTAGAGGCAGCATCTCCATGAAAAAAGAGGCCAGCCCAGTGGCAGCCACTTAGCTTTTAGATAGAGACTGTTCTTCCTGGGAAAGAGCAGTACACAGTCTCAGAGTCCCTTTGCAGGAGCCCTCCAATAGCTTCTAATTCCTGCACCACTGCTACAGTGTTCCTGCACAGCAAAAATCTCTTCCAGTTCTCTCACCTAACTGCCCATATTGGCTACACTAAGGCATCTAGAAGCAATTAGAACTCATAAACCTAACATTCACTTACACTTCACATACTATATCTATGATCTGAAACAGAACCTGGAAGGATTCAGTAAATCACTCATTTACTGATTCTGGGGCCATCAACACCAGAGCTAATTTTGACCAAGTATGACAAATATGTGACTTTATTAGAAGGCATACATAGCATGACATGCATTTTTTTTCTTTAAAAATATAGCTCTGGGGGCTAAAGAGATGACTCAGAGGTTTTGAGCAATTTTTATTCTTGAAGAGGGCCGAGATTTCATTTCTAGCACCAACATGGCAATTTGCAAACTATCTGCAGTTCCAGGGGATTCAGCATCCTCTTCCGATCTCAACAGGCACCAGGACATGTGTACATACAAGCAAAACACTCATGAACATTTAAAATAAATGTTTAAAATTAAAAATGCAAATGTATATACTTGTATTAAATTGTTCTAGAAATAATATGAAGATAAAGAAAAATAAATCCAAGCTATGCCTCATTTGTTGAAATGAAAGAATATTTATATTAGATGTTAGCGTAGCACCTGGCACATGTGAAATAATGATATATGTGAGATTAAAAATTCTCAATTAATTTGGTTTTGGTTTTGACTTGTTTGTTTTTGTCAAAGACTTCTTAACAGAGCTGTGCTGTGAGACCTTTCCTTGGGAAGCGTGAACAAATGTCTTTTCACCCAAACAAGGCACTAACAAAACACCAAAGAAACAACTCCCTCCTAGGCTAGCTTAGTGAACCAATGAGTTTATTACTTAAGTATTGAGGGCTCAAAGACAACCCAGAAACCCAGACAACTCAGAAAGCCCAGAACAGCATGAGGACAATTTATACCTGCAGGCAATTTGATTTGGCTGCTCCTCTCCCTGATAACTACTGCTACTGCTTATGTAATCTTGGGGAGGGGGGTTGTGATTCTCCTTAACTTCAGGAATTTCCTGAGATTTGTACATTGTGCTTACTTCATGAATCTTGTAAGTTTTGTTTATTCCTGAGTCTTAACGAGGCTCCTTCAAGCAGGAAGGATTTCAATCCAGAATAGCTGCAAGCTTATCTCTTTATTTTTTATGAATATCCTAAATTACTTTGAACTTGAAGATATATGGATTTTGTTCCTTATTTTTAATAAATAGAGCTTTTTTCATTAGGTTTGGAAAGTATTTCCAATTCTGAGGCAATACTGTTATTTCTATCATGTAGACGTCACCTGGACTGAGTGGCCCACAGGGCAAATCATAAAAACTTTCCTGGCAATTTTAAAACCTTAACAGATAATTAAACAAAAACATGCCACATCTGAAACAAAAACCACATTACTTAATAATAAATGTCACAAAATAAATATGCACTCTGTTTCATACTTTTATTATTACCTTATATTTAACTATTTTAAATATTTACTAAAAAGAATAGAGAAGCAACAAATGGATTATTATAGAAGTGTAGAACAGGGTTAAGGAATTCATTTACAGTTCATAGAACTGAAAATTTTTTCATGATGTCTATCTATCATGAAAGATGTAAGCCAGGACTGTGTTGCCCAAAGGAGGAGGAATACAGGAATGCGTTTGACATAACATGAGAACACACAGAGATTTACATAGAAAGAGGCAGAGATAACATGAATCCTTTAAGGCTAAAAGCTATACAGTCAAAGATCAAAAAAGGGTAAAAATCAATGCCTGATGGACATCTGGAAAAGCAGGAAGAAACACCTTGTTCTACCTATATAACATGAGAACTCATTATTCAGAATTGTTTGAGGATAGATAGCAGATCAAAAGAGAAGAAAATTAAATCTGGTTTTGATTCTGGTTGGTGGATTTGAATCTGGAGCTAGAGTAGAGCCAAGAAAAGGAAGCATTCAGACAAGCCTCTGCTTTCCTCTCTATTCGATGATCTAGAGACAGTGTACATAAAACAGATAATACATAGTTCTTAACTTGGACCCAGAAGCAGTTCCCTTTATCAGTAGACTGAATTCTTTCTCTCAAGAAGTTCCTGAGAGAGGCAGGTTGACTATAAAGCAGGCCCACCAGTCATCGCTCCCTGGAATGTCCCCCACCCAGCTAGGTCTTCTGCCCTCAATGATGAGGCAACACACAGGTGATCCCTGTATTTCCTCAATGGCTGCTATGAGCTTTTCCTACTTCTCTAAGTCCTACACTTAGACCCCCCTGTCAGATTGTCAAGGACACTAAAATATGGGTCTCCCCATCCAACCTCATTTGCTACTATTTTTCAGTTCCCTCTAAAGAGAGTGATTATCCAACAGTGCTATGGAAACACCACACTCATACCTACAGGTCTTGGATATTGCTGTTTACTTAAAGTCCCGCCTCTTCCTTTTGTCTCCTAATCCTGCAGATTCTCGTCAATCTTCTTAACACTAATCTTCTAGTCCTTGCCGATCTCCCCTTTCCTCATTGTCTATCAGAATTTGTAACTGGTGCCTACTGAAGTCAGCAGTTAATCAGTACTGTCCTATGGTCATCACTATTGTTCAAACAAGAATATCTTGATTCTCTTCAACTGATATTCTAGACCAATACCTGGCATGTGATTGACACTCAACAAATACTTCCTGGTGGAATGAATGAATCAACTATTAAAAGTTGGGAATCTGGCCAGGCAGTGGTGGTGTGCACCTTTAATCTCAGAGGCAGGTAGCTCTCTGAGTTCAAGGCCAACCTGATCTACAGAGCTAGTTCCAGGACAATCAAGGCTATACAAGGAAAGGCTGCCTCCAAAAACATAAATAAATAAATAAATACATACATACATACATACATACATACATACATACATACATATTGAAAATATCTGTATTGTGGAGGTCAGTGAGAGTCTATCTTCACTGTGATGAACCAGACTCAAGAGATCAATTAGAAATGAATGAAAATTGTCTAGACTTGGAATGACAGATGGTTCTTCAGTAGATAAACACTCATGTGTCTGTGGCTGGTGAGATAGCTCCACAAAAGCATCAGTTGCACATGCCTGGCAGCCTCAGTTGAGTCCCTGAAACCAACCAGCCAAGTATAACGGCTCCCAACTATGAACTCAGCACTCCTACTATGAGACAGAAGCACAGACAGGAGGATAGCCTAGACAGGAGAATGCCCCCAAGTATACAAAGTGGCAGAAACAAGAGATAGGTGCTTCAACAAGGTGGAAGGTAAGAATTGTCTCTCTACAGCTGTCTCTGGCCTTCACATGTGCACATATATGCCTGCACACACACACACACACACACACACACACACACAATGTAAATCGGGGAGAAAAGATTTACTTCTATGTAAATCAGTAAGTCTCTAATAAGACAGAAGAATTCTGAAATAAATCACCCAGTCAATGAATAACAAACTGCATTTATATCTTCATGGGGGATTTTTAAAAGTCCAATGTATGATGTTTCTTTATCAGGAAGTAGGCTCAGGATATGGCTCAGAAGTTAGAGTACCAAGCAAAAAGAAAAGCTTTTTCTTTTCATAAAAGTCTTCCACTGAATTCTTAAAATGTGGAACCACAGGTTCTTTAATATGAAAAGAGCACTTACAAATAAAAAATAATAGGTAACAGAGAATATGAGCAGCCTATTCACACAACAAATTCTCTTATACTCTAAAATATGAAATGGTTAATCTCACTAAAAAAGAAAATCTGAAAACACAAATTAAAATTATTCTGTAGGATAATAGCATCTCACAAAAATACACAAACCATTAAAACTTCAAAAACTGCGATTTATCTGATTTATTGGAGCTTGATTTCTCAGGAACCACACTGTTTAAAATACTGCAGGTATGGAATAATCTGAAATGCATGTATCAGTAGCACATTCTCATAAACTTCACCACCTCAGTCAATATAGAGCAACCTAGTGGTAAAGAAATTAATCCAGGAGTATAAGATATTTCACAGAAAATACTCATGCATGCTAAATGTCCTAATTACTTAGGGTCACAGGTCACCTTCAAAACATTAAGTTGTGAAAAGTCCACCTAATTACATGGCATTGAGTTCTTTAGAAAAAGGCTTTTCTCCTTCAAAATACCTCAGTTAAGCCAGAAGATAAACAGGGCCCAATGAAGTCTAAGAAAGGCAGAGAAAAAGAAAAGAGCTTCCAAAAGAGGGGAAGGGTGGGGCTGTGTCCCCAACACTCCCTGATAACTTCCTAGTGCGTCCTAATCACACAATGTCCATGTCGTCTTCCTGTTAGAGTTAAGAATGTCCTTCCTAAAAATACAATTAGGAAGGATTAGCCACTAACAAAGAGGCTCTGAACAAGTTGAGAAAGACACCTCACTTCTGTCCATCAAATCTCCAAACCCCCGCGCCTGGCAAATTACCAATACTAATTCAAGAAAAGACAGCACTCTGAACGTGCAAAAGTCAGGCCTGTGTCAAAGAAAGCCCTAAAATGGATTAGGTTGGGTTGGGCTCTGCTTTTTAATAAATTCTGCATCTGTGTGACGGATGGTCTGGCTAATTTTTAAAGATCTGACAATGGCTTTCTACAATAGCCGCCAAGTCCACAAAACAGACTGTGAATCTTGAACTGTTTTGAAAATAAACAATGTTTGTCCAACAATTTGAGATTCACAAAACCACTAAAAATATTCACTGTGCCACACTTTTTTCAGGGGGGTGGGAGCTACAAAATGCTGCCTTGAATTTTTTAGGATCTCATACTGTAACTCGCCTGGCTTCATACTAGTAATTGTCCTGCTTCTGTTGCCTAAGTGTTGATTACAAATGAGAGCTGCCATACTACTCTTTTCCCCCCTCCCATTATTTTGGGTGAAGGAGTCTCAGGATGACATATAAACAAACACAGAATATACAGTCAGGTTCAAGTCCCAGCTCTGCTACTCCCGCTCTGAGTCATTTTGGGCAGGGCATTCAGAATCCTCCTTCACACCATCTCCACACCACAGTTATAAAACATCATGGTTTGCAATGGTAGAAAGTTCTGGAAGATGGGGAGGGGAGACTTGCCTAATTCTCCTATTTTCCATTGCACTCAAATATTAATTGTCAAAGGGATAAGCACCCAGAATTGGCTCTGCCCATAGACACCAACACTAATCAAACAGTTCCTCTGTATCTTGGTGGAGCTCACTTCATTAAATGATGCAAGCCTGGAGTCACATGAACCCTAGTGAAAGACAACTCAAGTTGCCTGATCGCCCCTGTTGGCTTTCCAGGGGTTTGAGCCAAATGTGTCAGGGTTCAAACAAATATGTAACTTAATAGTTATGAGCACTAAGAAGTTTCACAGTGTCAGTGTCCAGAATTCTCCCAAGAGAGGGGTTGGCTGGCTGTGCGGTCATACTCTGTGAAAGTGTCTTTTGTGTATCAGAACTGTGCTAGGAAACCCAAGGAGCAGAAAGACCCAACACTGTGAAGTCAAGACCCCAGAAACTAAGGACAGTCTCAGGATATCAAGAGATATAGTAGAAATGGGTCCTTTGACACCTAGCAATACCACAGTAGAACGTGATTACAGGCTGAACTCCTAACTCACCCCAGAACAGACAATGAATGCATGGCTGAGTGAATTTCTGCTAATATTGTCAGTTCCTTGGCCTGGTCACCTAGCTTCACTCTGGGTAAAGTGAGGCAACCTAGAAGGGTGATTAATGCCTGCATTGCCAACATTTGATTTCTACTGCATCAATGATATCACTCTCCAAGTAAGCAGTGAAGAAGTTGCACACAGATTCTAATAGATGCTATGAAGGATGATGCATGCAAGATGTCATGAGAGCCCCTTGCAGTGTGCAGCTGAGGTGTCAGGGAATACCCTCCTTGGAAACAGGATGAGCATGCATTAGCTAGAGAAGTGGATGATGTCTCACAGACAGAAAATGCTTCCTGCTTGTGTCAGGAAGGAGCTGACCCAACAGTGTGCTCCCTGTAACCTTGACAATGACCAAGAGAAAGAGCACCAGGTGAGACCAGGAAGTCAGACTCCAATGTGCAGAAGACTCTGATCTTCACTTCTGAGAAGCTAAGACATTTAGACAGAGCAAGAAGAAACAGGTATCATTTGGGCATGGAGGACTCTCTAGTTACGAGCTTAGAGTTACATTTAATGATTCTTCCTAGAATCCCAAATTATAGGACTATAGGAGACAGCCAGAGCCTCTCCTCCTTACTGTCAGAGTAGAGAGAAGAGAAAGAAAGAAAGTCTGAAGAAACTGGCATAGTGTAAGTTTGCTCTGAGACCAAAATATTCCATCCTACAGGGAAGTGCCTTAGGCAGGGAGGTCAATAACTCAAAACAACTTCAGGAACTCCCTGAAACAGACCAGATTCACTAGGCTCCTCACTGCCAGAGTAAACAATAAAATTTAAGAGTCTCTCTGGGAAGACTCTGAGATCAGACCAGCTGCCTGGAAGAAGCAGAAACCAGCCGGGGTGCCTGGGGAAGGGTTACACCAGAGTCACTGGGAAAATACACTCTCAAACCTGTTGAGCTACCACCTACAGACTGTGCAGTGCACTCGAGGTTCCCAGGTTTTTATGTGCTGTCACCTGTACTGGAATGGGCTTTGGTGATGCAGCTGTCTCTGAGTCATTTGTGCTTCTGTAAGTAACCCCTCACCCATACTTCTGTAAGTAACCCCAATGAAACTCATGGTTCACCAAGTTGGACTTTGAAGGTGTCCATACTCTGTTGTGAGATCTGTGAGATCCCTATGTGGGGTGAGTAGACATGTGTATTGCATCTCCCCAGTGAAAAATTTGCCACACAACAACTGGTTAAGATAATAAAATATCTGGCCTAGGTAGAGATCTAACATTCCAGTTGGGCCAAGCCAGTCTCCTGGCCAAAGACCACTCCTATGAAGGCAAGTTCACCTTAAGCCACAATTAAAGAGACAGATAGGTTAATTAATCCTATAATGAAATACTCCACTTTGCCTTCCATAATCCCTGCCCCCAGCATAGTTTCTACATGCCATGATGGGGTTCTGTTGGATCAATTCCCTAACTCCAAACGGGATAACTTTTTCTTTTCTCTTTTTTCTGACTTTTTCTTTGGGATGCTAACCAGAATCTAGACACACTTCTCCTCATACTTTGGGCTGCCTTACTTCTACTCTAAAGCCCCACCTCCCCACCATTTGGCTACCGGCCGGCATGCAGTGGACCTCTGTGTCACGTCAGTAGCTTTCCCCCATCTCTCTCAATCCTCTTCCTCTAGCAGCTGCTGAAGTTTGAAGCCTGCCTGCCCTAGGGTGTCTTTAATTCAAAGAAAATTGTTCTTGAGCTAATATTTGAGCGCACTCTTAAATTATTTTATTGATGATACTGAGAACCCCAAGAGGGGACCCTGCCTATCCTCGTATCATCTGGCCACCAACAAGAAAGAATTGTCCCAAATTTCTGTCACGCTATCCATAAGCATAAAACATCCTATCCACGATCTCATTCCACCTAATCTTTCTGGCTTCTCTGGCTATCACACATACACACATCTTCCCCAAAATAGCAGGCTGAATAATGAGAGGCATTTTTTCTTAGATTAACAAATCTTAGGTATCTGCTCTCCATAAAGGTTATGTGAACATTCCTCCCACTTAGAAGTTCTTACCTCTAAGACCAAGAGACCTGGCGTCTCTGCTAGTTCAATTTCAACACCTTTCAGGAAAGATAACTAGGAGTCGCACACATTCCATCATGCTTTTTAGTTCCAGCTTGCTGAGTATTTTAGAGGACTTGAGGAACACTTCACACCCACCCACACATGATACCCACCCTTTAGAGTCTTTATTGTAGGCAATCCTGAGGCTGAGAACAGCTATGAAGTCTTAGTCTTAAATGTGAGTTTACACATTTCTCAAACTCTTATGGCAAGAGAAACAAGGCAAGAAGAGCTAGTGTAAGCTTACTGTGGTTAGATGATGGGAGATGTCATTGTGTAAATATGTTTCTCTTACTGGTTAATGAATAAAGCCCTGTTGGCCAATAGGAAAGCAAGATAGGCAGGACTAGGAGACAAGGAGAATTCTGGGAGATGTAGGTACAGACCCTCTCTCCAGTAAAATAAGACCATGTGGGAACACTTAGATTAATAGAAATGGGTTAATATTTAAGACAGAGCTAGCCAATAAGGAATGTTAGTAACCGGCCCACAGCTTTATATCTAATATAGTGTCTCTGTGTGTTATTTGGGGCTGACATGGCTCTGGGGCCAGGCTGGGGGGAAAACTGCACTTAACAGTTAGCAAAGCATATTCAAAGGGATTTAATCATTACCAACATCAAGTGCAACAGCAAACTGACATTTGTTGCCAATCATGCAGTCAGTCTACAGATTATGGGATTGTGTTGGCCACGTTGGCACAGGATTTATGAGTTTTATAAATGTACTGAGTGAGTTTCCAACACCACTTCCACTGTCAGTTAGTAGCAAGTCCTTGAACAACTAAGGAATTTCATTCTTAGAGCACAAATACCTTCAAATATAGAAGAATCCCAAGAGAAGTGCTCTATGGCTGTGGCCAGCATCTTATTGATAGAGGATGAGAACCCCTAGTCCTATCCCTATCCTGTTCACCTGTGCCTAACATTTCCTGACAACCCCAAAAACACTGCAATCAGAATCCTCGGCCACACTGTCTGGGCCAGTGGTTCTCCCCCCTCCTAATGCTACGACCCTTGAATACAGTCCCTCAAGTTGTGATGACTCCCAACCATAACAGTATTTTCCTTGTTACTTCATCACTATAATTTTACTATTGTTATAAATTATACTGTAAATACCTGATATGGGGCCCCTGTGGGGGTTGTAACCCACAAGTTGGAAACTGCTGGCTAGATGATGAGGTGGCTTGGGTGTGCATAAAGGCACACAACTATGAGTAGTCATCTCAGCTTCTCAGGGTTCCTTACAGCCTTGGCCATCTCTAGCCCCTTTGTCTCCTGGATTCCCATTATTTCTCCCTGGCAAGTGCCTGGATATGCTTACATAAAGATTTCAAAGACCAATGTGAAGGAGTTCCATAGTTAAAACTTCAAGCTGTGTGAAGTACTTCATTTTTACTAAAGACATAAAGGTCAGTTTAGCCACTAGCTGGAAGGGACTAAGGGTACCTTCACTAACCTTGACTATAGCTTGCTTGTGGCAAGCAGGAAGACTGGATGAGCTTGGCTCTGTGGTAAAATACTATGTGAGCAGAAAATCTGTTCTCTCCCCCACCCTCAGATTCACCCTTACTCTGCTGTCCATAACCTGTGAATGGCAATGTTGCACAGAAAGAAGAATTAACATTGCAGACAGAGCCAGGCACATGCCTCTAATCCACAACACTCAGGAGGCAGAGGCAAGTGGATCTCAGTGAGTTCAAGGACAGTCTGGTATACAAAGTGAATTTCAGGACATCCAGAAATGTTGCACACTGTCTCAAAAAGACCAAAAAAAAAAAAAAAGTTGGAGACAAAATTAACATTGCTAACAAGCTGCCCTTGGGATAAATTATCCAGACAGGTTCAACAAAATAATAAATGCTCTTAAATGATAAAGAATCACAGGACATTGCATCTGAGGCAGGAGAACTGTGGGTTTTAGGCCAGTCTAGGCTACTTAGCAAGACTGGGGTGGGGGGAAATACGTAGAGGGAAAGAGTGAGAGAGGTAGAGAGGGAAAGAGGGGAATAGAGAGAGGGGGGAGAAGGAGAAAGTAGAGGAGAAGGAGGAGAAGGAGAAGGAGAAGGAGGAGGAGAAGGAGGAGAAGGAGAAGGAGAAGGAGGAGAAGAAGAAGAAGAAGAAGAAGAAGAAGAAGAAGAAGAAGAAGAAGAAGAAGAAGAAGAAGGAGGAGGAGGAGGAGGAGGAGGAGGAGGAGGAGGAGGAGGAGGAGGAGGAGGAGGAGGAGAAGAAGGAGAAGGAGAAGGAGAAGGAGAAGGAGAAGGAGAAGGAGAAGGAGAAGGAGAAGGAGGAGAAGAAGAAGAAGAAGAAGAAGAAGAAGAAGAAGAAGAAGAAGAAGAAGAAGAAGAAGAAGAAGAAGAAGAAGAAGAAGAAGACCTGGTCCAAGACTGCTGGCTTTGAACATGAATGAAGATAAGGAATGCAGCAGCATCTAGAAGCTGCAAGCAAGGGCATATCTGTTCTACAAAATCAGAAAGAACACAGTTCCAGTGACATCTCCTTGCAGCTCACTGGGACCCATCTGGACTTCTGACCTCAAAATGATGAAATAAGCATGTTAAGGGACTAAATGTGTGACAATTAACATGGCAGTGACAGAGAACTAACACAAATGCAATTTTTACGACCTCTCCAGTTTAAAGGCTACATTTACAGAGTGCCTAAATTTGAGTCTGGAAACTACATCTAAAAATAGGTAAATGATAGGGGATGTCATTCTATATGCTGTGAATATATGTCCCTCTTATTGGTTGGTGCATAAATGCTGATTGGCCAGGAGCCAGGCAGGTAGTATAGGCAGGACTACCAGGCTAGGAATGCTAGGAAGAGGAAGACAGAGAGTGAGTCTCAGGGTAGATGCCATGTAGCCACCAAAAGAGTAACATGCCAAAGCACTACAGGTAGGCCACAGACTCATGGCAATATGTAGTTTAATAGAAATGGGTTAATATTTAAGAGAGAGCTAGCCAATAAGAAGCCTGAGCCATCTGCCAAACAATTTATAATTAACACAACTCTCTGTGTGTTTATTTGGATCTAAACAGCTGCAGGGCCAGGTGGGACAGAAACTCCACCATCAGGTAAATATCTTTAGATAAATTGCTTAACCCCTCAACACTCGAGCTGCTGCATAATGCTTGAAGGTGATCAGTCTTTGCTGGGCCTATGTCCTTGGTGCAATGCAGCTGAGGAGAGAACATATAAGCAGCATGAGGAGTCCTGGAGAATCTGCTTTGGGAGTGAACTGATGTTTTTCTGAAGAGACTGGATTCATTCAATTAAGGATATATTTGGTGTCAAGAAACTAGATTCATTACCAAAAGAAGGGATGTTACATGCAACCCTGGCTCACTCTTGCTTCATCTCTCCACATATGATCATTTTCCTCTCCTCCTCTCTCTCTCTCCCCTTTCCCTCTCTTCCCTCCATACCTACATGGCTATGCAGTCTTGAGTTGTCACCCTCCAAAGCTATAAACAAACCACTTTTTCTTATAAATGACTCAGCTTTCGATATTTTGCTATAGCAGCACAAAATGGACTAAGACAAATAATACCAATTTCATAGTCTTTTGAAAAGATTAAATAATATAATCCCCCAAAGCAATGAGAACAATGCTTGGCACAAACTAGAGACTCAGTAAACACAAGCTGTTGCCACCACACAGCACCACCACTATTCTGATCTCCAGCAATTAAACTGGGGAACAAACCATACTCAAACCAGCACTTGCCCTTTATAGCTGAAAACTCTTACGTTTTTATCACAAATCTTTGAATATAATTGACCAGAGTCTAAACCCAGGCAGTTCTTGGTTCTTTACCAAGCTACTTTGGGCCACTCTCTTCTCATGAGACCTAGCAGTATGCAGAAGCCTGCCATTGTCTGTCCATCTCTCCCATCTCCACTTTATGGGCTATGCTTCCTTCAAAGTCTTTCTCAAGGGCTCTATAATTCCAGTTCCTCGGGGGCTGGAAAGATGGCTTGGTGGGTAAGAGTGCCTGCTGCCCAAGTGTGAAGACCTGAATTCTGATCCTCATTTTAAAACAAAACCAGAAGGACAGAAAAGAAGAAGCCAGGCATGGCCACATGTTCATCTGTAATCCAAGGGCTATGGGAGGTCAGACACAAAAGGATCACTGGGGCATGGTAGCTGCCAGCCTAGCTCTAGGTTTGATTTAATTAGATACCCTGTCGCAGGAGAATACGGCAGAGGGTGACAGAGAAGGACATCCAGCATCCCAGCATCCCAGCATCCCACTCTGGCCTCCACAGGCAAGTACACTGGTGCTTACACACATTGATAAACACTGGTACATACACACATTGATAAACACTGGTGCTTACACACGTTGATAAACACTGGTACATACACACATTGATAAACACTGGTGCTTACACACAGTGATGATAAATGCCACACACACCAAGAAAGAAAAAGACAAAAGTTGCCACAGCTTGTCCTCCCACCCCCCATGGGCCTGTTTTTCTCAAACAAAATACCTCAGGGCAACAACTAACAATATGATCCAACTTTAGGTCAGTTTCATGGAGTCTGAATTCCTACCCAGATCATACATTGAAATCAAAAGGCCTCTTTTGTGGCCCTCATGTGTTATGTATCTAAATAACAACCCTCATAAGAAACCAGATATTTCAGAAAAGACACAAAATTTCAGTTATTCAGAATGGAGAGGGAATATATCTCTAATAGCCAGATCGCTACAGATAATACCATATTATGTACTGGAAACACACTAAAAGAATAAATCTTAAAAATTCTTATCACGGACAGAAAAATAGGAACTTGTGAGGTGGTGAGGTGGTGTGAAAGAAAATGGCTTCCATAGGGGGTGGCACCATTAGGTGTGGCCTTGTTGGAGGAAGTGTGTCACTGTGGGGGTGGGCTTTGAGATTCCTATGCTCAAGCTACTCCCAGTGTCACAGTTCACTTCCTGTTGCTTGCTGATCGAGAGGCAGAATTCTCAGCTCCTTCTGCAGCTCCATGTCTGCCTATATGCCACCATGTCCTGTTATGATGATAATAAACTAAACCTCTGAAACTGTAAGCCAGCCTCAATTAAATGTTCTCCTTTGTAAAACTTGTTATGGTCTTGGTATCTCTTCACAGGAATAGAAACCCTAACTAAGATAGATGAATATGTAAACTTACCTGTTTGAAATAATCATTTGTATCCATCAAAGCATGGCAGTGAACACTATATATACAAAAAAAAATGCAACAAAACATCCACCAAGACTATAATAAATAAGAAAGGTGGTCAAAGTAAATGAAGGGGGAGAGGTGACTTCTGTACAGTAAGTACCCATGGAGCACTGCAGACAGGAGCACTGCGGACAGGAGCAGTGCAGACAGGGGCACTGCGGACAGAAGCACGGCGGACAGGGGCACTGCAGACAGGACCACTGCGGACAGGGGCACTGCGGACAGGACCACTGCGGACAGGGGCACTGCGGACAGGGGCACGGCGGACAGGAGCACTGCGGACAGGGGCACCGCAGACAGGGGCACTGCGGACAGGAGCACTGCGGACAGGGGCACCGCAGACAGGGGCACTGCGGACAGGAGCACGGTGGACAGGGGCTCCAGCTTTATCAATACCTTTCTTCCTCCAAGCAAAAGCAGAGAAATTTGAAAGACTTTTACTACTTTTGTATGTACGCATGCTGAGACCAGAGGTCAATATTATTGTCTCTATCTATCACATCTACATTACTTTTTAAGATTTATTTATTTATTATTTTATGGGTGTGTTTATGTTGCCTGCATGTATGCTGGTGCACAATATGCATGCAGTTCCCACAGAGGCCAGAAGAGGGCATAGGAATTCCTGGAAATAGAGTTACAGACACGTGAGCAGCCATGTGGGTACTGGAAACCAAACCTGGGTCCGCTCCTAAGCTCTGAGTACTCTGAACTGCTGAGCCATCTCTCCAGTCCTTCTACCCTATTGTTTTAAAAATAGAGTCCCTCACTAAGCCTGGAGTTCACTGACTGGTTAACCTGGCTGGCCAGGAGGGCTGGAGAGATGGCTCAGCCGTTAAAGGTTAGGCTCACAACCAAAAATATAAACTGGCAGGCCAGCAAGCCCAAGACAGGGATTGTAGCTATGCACTACCCACATTTGCTTTGCAGGAAATATTTCTAACGTTATGCAAATCTCTGTTGAAGCCCCTCTAGGTACCTCTGAGTGCAAAGAAGAGATACTGCATGGCAAGTATCAGGAATGTTGTAAACACAGTAAAGTTCAAAACAGAAACACAGGGGAGGGTCACCTCTGTGAGGCCCAGGTCCACACTAAAAAGCAGGGTCAAATGTAATCTCAGAGATCACTTGAGGATAGTAGCAATTCACAAGCTGAAAATGTTTTTGCTGTTCTAATAAGTTCACTCAAAGTACCAACAACTATTGGTACTATTCACACTGTAAAGCCAGAAAAAAATCTCAGCTCTAGGTATAGCCTCAGTGAGATTACCATTGTGGGGAACAAAAAACAGCAGCACAGGAAAGTTCAAATCAAGAGAATAAACTCGTGGGCTGCTGCTGTCATCATCGACGCAGAGAACTGGAAGGACCATTTCACCACGTATCACATCTTCACTGTAACAAGGCACACTTCTGTACTGAAAATCCCCAAGCACAGGAATTCCTTGCCAGGAAGGCAAGAACCTGATGGAGCTGAGCTCCACATCCTTTCTCCTTCATGGTGGGGTTATCACTCAGCGCTCCTATCAACCAACCCACACCGATAAATGTGAAGTACTCATTTCTCAGAGCTTTAAAAGTAGAAGACGTCCCCTCTGTGTGAACTTTTAAAAGACCTCCTCTATATTTAGAAACTATCTGGCATGCTATAAACTCACTTGGTAAATATAGAACACATTTTGAGTCAGTCCATTTTTTTTAAAAGAACATGTTCAAATTCACTTCTTTTACCTTCAGCACATCCATGAGAAGGTGACAGTAAAGAGAATTATCAGTGTCTTTAACAGGAAAAACTGTTTTGTTTTGTTTTTTCCTAGACCAGCTAAGCACCCTCCTTTGTTAGGGCAGGATACCAAGGGACTATGAAAAGGACCAACCATTACCACAGAAAAAGAAAAGTCAGGCTGCATGTGAGCTCTCCAGATAGATTTGACATCTATATCCTGAGTAAAACCAGACTTCCTGCTCAGGCTCAAAGAGGGGGACTGGGCACATTGTCTCCTCCATAAGGGCTTCCTCTTCACACAGCAGATAATAGCTCTGCACTTGGCAAAACGGCACTCATTGTACCAACATCCCCCAAACAACTAACGGACCTAGCAAATAAACAAAGTCCCTTTGAGCTCTGTGTCAGGCTCCCATGGCCAGCGCCTGTATCATCCCATCATGAGAAACAGGATTTTTTTTAAAAAAAAAAAGTGAGCATGACAAGCTTGCTGGCAACCTTTTCAGGACTTGAAAACAAACTCCTTTGGGAAACATCAATGAATTTGTGATGTAACAAAAGATAACACAAAGCTGGAAAAATGCTGATGGTTTTGACTGGTGCTCTTTCGTGAGTTATTATATCAGCTATGGCTCATGCATATTAACACCTGTTCATATAAGAATCAAAGACAGATCTTGGCATAACCTACAACCTAACAGTGGCTGTTCTGGGGTAACACTCACAGTGTACGTCTGAATAACATCTCTAGGGTGCAAGTGTGACAGTTACCTAAAATATACTCTAGAATTATGAAGTAGATAAAATAATAATAATTAAATAAATGTGGGGCTGCGGAGAACAGTTCTTGTGCCTTGCAAGCACAAGAACCTGAATTTGATCCCCACAGAACCCACATTAAAAAATAATAACTTGGGCATGGTGGCACTCCTGTAACCCTAGGATAGGGGCGGGGAAGGGGTGGGGAGACAGAAACAGAATGATCCCTGGTGACCTGCCATCCTAGACTACACACTGAGTTCCAGGTCAGTGAAAAACCCTGCGCACGCGCGCACACACACACACACACACACACACACACTTGAAGGAATCTGAAGTGACTACAGATATTCATGTACCAGAAAATTAAGTATCTATCATCTGGCCAATTTCTTCAGCACATGCATCAGCTATGATATGGCACAAAAAAAAAAAAAAAAAAAAAAAAACTAGACTAAAGCTCCAAACCAAACCATGTGGTGGCTTTTTCCAGAATGCATTGGGTATTGGGCAGTCTTTCCAACCAAGTAAGCAGTCTTTTTCCTACTGACATTCACTTTTCTGAACCATTAGTAGGATACAAGATGTGTCTCAACTATTTCATCCCAAAGCTCCATCACAGACCCTCAAATCAAGTACAAACACTCCCCCAGACTATGGCAATCTTGAAAACTCACCAGGACTCAAAGGCTCAACATCCTCTTTCTCACATGTTGGAAGTAGGAGCTACACCTGGTTCTCTTTGCAAATTCAGCCAGGTGCCCAGGTTGACATAATGGTGACGACTAGGTTCAATTCCTTCCTCTGAATTGCCACGGCTGTCATACCTGCTAACAGATCCACTGCAGTCACCTCTGGTTCTAATAAAGTGCAGATGCCCAGGCACATGCAGCTTCCAAAGAACAAAAAAACTTACTCCTATTTGAAACCTTGTTTGGTTTTTTGTTTGTTTTTCTTTTTAATGGTCTCTAACAAAAATGTTTCCAAAATATAAAGAGAATTTTGTAAAAGACCCTCATGTAGCCCATCATTCAGCATCAAAAATTACCACTTCATAGCTGATCTTGAGCTACCATGCCTCCATCCACTGGCCTTTGTGGTTCAAATCTCAGATACCTTCATAGGTGACGCTTTGCTATGACCTTCCTCCAATGCTATCATCAGACTCCCTCAAATCCAGACCTATCCTTTCAGATTTCTAATCAGCATAAACATTTGCCTGATTATCCTATAGCCCATCCTTGTCCTTTTATAAGCCGTGTGTTCAAATCACTACAGAAATATGATCCAATTATTGTGACTGGCTAATGAATTTCTAAGTTTTTACAAATGATAACTTCTCTTCCCTTGCTTTTGTTATGTGTTTTTTCATTTATTTGTTTCTCTATGGGGGGGTGCTGTTTTGTTGTAATGTTATTCAATAATCTGGTGTTCACACAACTTTCAATGTCTGTATTGCTACTACTCTTCACTTATATCAACTCATCCTAGGTGTGGCCTGTCCTCAATTCTTTTATTGTTGCTCTGTTAAAATTCTCTAACCAATGCAACTCAGGGGAGAAAGGGGTTGTTTCAATCCATCATGGCAGAGAAGCCCATGTTGACAGGAAATTCCATAGTGGCAAGAAAATCAAAATGGCAAGAGTTTGAAGCAGCTGATTGCATCACATCCACCATCAGGACCAGAGAATAATGAATGCATGTTATTGTTCAATTCCCATTTTCCACTTATATACTCCAGGACGGTACCAGCCAGAGAACAGTACCACCCACAGTGGGCGGGTCTTCCCATCTCTGGTAAGCACTCTCGACAAGCCACGTGGGCATACCCAGAGGCCTGTTGCTAAGTTGACAATTGACTCCAACCATTACTGTCATTTTTAAATATATGCACAAATTCCTCCTTGTCCTCTCTTTAAGTAGGTGCTCCCTTCTGCCATGAAGATGGATTTAATGACCCACTTTAAGCATTGAGAGTTTGTCACATTAAACACTACTGACTGGCTACAAAGTTACCCTGGCTTTCCCTCTGCGCTCCAGCATAGGGTCACTCAAAAGTCAGCAGCCATGTTGGAGGGCACTGGGCAGCTCTATGGAAGGCCACAGGGGGAAGAATAACTCCTGAGTCAGAATTGAAGCTTCCTATCAGCAACCTTGGCAATGATACTCCTGGCTCATCAATACACCTCCATACCAGCCAAGCCTGCAGGTGATAGTCACCCCTAGTCGCCATTTGTCTGCCACACCATAAGAAACCTAGCCAAAGCTCAGAGCTTTAGGCCTACAGAACTACACACACACACACACACACACACACACACACACACACACACACACACACACTGTCCATCAAGGCATGTTTAGTGATTCAGGCCGCTGAATAGCAAAAGATAACTAGCACACCAAGCTCTTGAACCATTACCTCTCTAGAAACACCCTTCCCAGTTTTGCCCACCCAAGTCTCCTACATTTCAAAGTCACCATCCACCTTCTCCAGAGAGCACTCGGGGTTTCCACTTTGTTAACACACCAACATCTGGAAACACCTGCTTCTTGCTTCAAGTCTTATGGGTATCCCATTCAATGTCAAATTCCCTAAAACCAACTCAGCCGCAGGAAAAAAAAAAAAAACAATCTGTAACAGCTGTCTGCCTAATCTAATCTATATTGCACCTGTTCCCTGTCCATGTCATTTGAACAAAACAGTTTTATCAAACTGGGCTTTTCCTCAAACTCTCCGGGCACACTCTAGCCTCTGGGCCTCTGCTCAACCCCTTGTCTTAATATTTACAAGTCTCCTGCCCTCACCTCCTACAGCTCTGTGTTTAATCACCATCCCTGGGATTTTGTCTAATAACCACCCCTCCCCACCTCACACACCCCCAGCTCTCCCAGGACACTATCTTCAGTTTAATTTCTCTGTAGCACTCACTAAAACCAACAGATATTTTGCAGCATCATTTGTCAGTCTCTGCCCTCTGCAGACTGTGAAGTCCCAAACAGAGTGTGTCTGTTCATGTACCACCCTCGCCATGAGGATAGTCTCTCTACATAGAAGTACTAAGTGAAAACTGTTTGGACCATGATCAAGACTTAATACTTCAGATAGCCGATACAAAAGGTTTCTTTCTGCATTTTACACAACTCTGTAAGTAGATCCTTTTAATGATTCTTAATCTCCTAGTTCACCTGTTAAAAACAAGACTCCAGGGGCTGGAGAGCTAGCTCAGTGGTTAAGAGCACTGACTGCTCTTCCAGAGGACCTGGGTTCTCTTCCCAGCACCACATGGCAAATGCCCTCTTCCATCCTCTGTTCACTACTGTATGAAATGTTTAGGTAAATACTTGGGAACATATGACATGTCCCAAACTTCATAGACCCAACAATTAAAATGTCACTGGATAGCATCTGAGGCTATAGCAGAGATTTCCCCTGCTTTGTTGTAAGCACCCACCTGATGTTTCCACCACTGTGTCTAACAATATCTTCATTTATAACCTTTTTATTAAGTTTCCATAAAAACTCAATAAGAGGTTCCAGATTAAACATGGAATTTGGAGTAACCTAAATCTGTATTCATAGGTCATGGCCGTTCATATTTGGTTCCAGAATAAACCATCTCAGCCCATGTGTACACACCTGATCAAGGGGTGACTCTAAGTGGGATGCAGCAGCTGCAAGGTATTTACCTAATGATTCTGCTTTTACAGAAGCAATGCCCCTGAAACTGCAGCCTTGTTGTGGACTATTCCTCTACCCTGTATGAAGCTATGTCACTGTAACTGGTTTAATAACAAGGCAGATACCCAATAGCGAGGCAGGATTTTCAGGGCAGAGAACTCTGGGAAGAAGAAAGGAAGAGTTGCCAGCCGGGCCAAGAGGAAGCAGGATGGAGAGTACAGAGGAAAGGTAACCAAGCCACTTAAAAGGACATAGATTAAGAGATGTGAGTTAATTTAAGTTATAAGAACTAATTAGGAATAAGCCTAATCTATCGGCTGAGCTTTCATAATCAACAATAAGCCTCCATGTCATTATCTGGGAGCCGCTGACACACAGTTCATTTGTCTCACGCCATCAGAGACCACCTCAGATACTCAGTAAAGACAGACCCAATGGGAAAACGGCTAAACAGGTTTCAGTGTGTTCAAAGATGTGTGTAGGCTTAAAAGAAAAAAATGGACATAGACAATCATAGAAAAATGTAAATCGTTTATAGATAATTTAAAAAAAGTCACATAGAGATAGAAAATAAACAGTCTGGATCCTATATGGTGTCTTGTTAACTTTGTATCTTTTTATTGTTAATGAGCAAATGATAGCTGCTGAGAGACATTGGATTATAGAAATTGCTAAATTCAACCAACCTACATATGTTTAAAATGTCCTAACTTCAAAATGGAAATCAAAAAATATATTGCATTGGGGAAGAGTTTATGCTTTTGTTTCCACAGAAAAGGCTGTGGATTCATTCAAGGTTGATAGTGATCAGATTTTATTAGGGGAGACCCCCTGGAAATCATGGCTACAAACATAAACAGAACTACCAAGACAGGTGACATATATTTTACCTGCTCAAACATAAAACAAAAAATCATCTTTGGCTGGCTTATATACAACACACAGTTCATAGTGGTGCTAACGCTTATACATATGTTACCTTTGAAAGTTTGCGTGTTTTCTTAGCAAGGGACCAGACACTATGAAATCAGACCACACTAATGAAAATGTGTGGCATGGGTGATCCAGACTCTCAGATGCCTCTGTTACAGTTTCCTCAGAGTTTTGCATCCAGAACAGCTTCAAGTCTGTTGGCTGATCAGAGTGCCGAGAATAAGTTGACTGTGTGTGTTCGGCTGTCAGTGAGATATTTTGATTAATCCCCCACTTCCCACTAAGGCTCGAGGGACATGGAGGAGGGTGGGTGGGAAGGAAATAAGAGCTGGGGAATGGGGAGGTCTGTGGAATGCTATCTTCTGGGTATGATGTGGTGGTCGCACATAACAGTGGTTACCTGCACCAGAACAAACCAGCAAAAATCCTGGCTGGGTTGGGGAGGAGGTCTCAAGGCCCACCCCTCACCGAGGAGCTACTGGCAGCTGGGAGAAATAGAACCATTCTTGGAGTGGATGTCCACTGGTAGGCCACCTATCTCCAGTGGACGGCCAGCACATAGGCACATATGGGTGGCACTAATTGGACTTAGTGCATTTATTTGAAAAGGAGAAAGAGGAAAAAGAAAGAAGAGGAGGAGATAAAATTGGGAAGGAGACATCTTGGGGGAGGAGTCAGGGGAGTAGGGATTCAGGAGAAAATGGACAATAGAGATGATCACAGTTTATCAAATATTTAATTCTAAAATAATTAAAATCTAAACATTTTTAGGAAATAAATAAACAAAATTGCTGAGAAAGGGCCTGAGAGATGGCTCATTCAGTGAAGTACAAGACTAGGGACAGAAGTGTCCCAGGATCCACATCAAAACCAGACATGGCAGCATAGTCTGTAATCCCAGAGCCTGGGCTGAGGGCAGGGTGGGAACAGTAGCCTAGGGGTCTCTGGCCAACCAGTTTAGCCAAATCATAAGCTCTAGGGTGTGTGTGTGTGTGTGTGTGTGTGTGTGTGTGTGTGTGTGTGTGTGTGTGTGTGTGTTTGTGTGTGTGTGTGTTGTATATAATAGCTGGGTGTGGTGATTTATGACTTTAATCCCAGCACTGGGGAGGCCAACGCAAGTGGATCTCTATGAATTCAAGGCCAACCTGGACTGAGAGAGGGGATTTGGGAGACTAGCAATAGAAAAGATACCTGATATTGACCAGTGGTATATGCATGCCCACAGATGCATATACCTGCATATAACACACACACACACACACACACACACACACACACACACACACACACACACACACGGGATTGATAAATATGATTAAGAAAAGAAGCCTAAATAAGAATAATATTAAGTCCATGCTGCTTTGGGGCTGCAGCATATTGCAACTGACCACAGAAACCACCTGTCCCACAGAGCAGGAAATAGCTCATTTTCTCATCCTTCACAGAAAATGTTTGCCAAGCCCTTCCTGCACAAATCATGTCCTTTCTTAAGGATGGATGCTGTGACATGACTACCTCTGTTTAAGCTCTAATGGGATAACTTACCGATTAACTGTGTGACACATCAACCACTCTAAAGCTGGTTTTTCTCCTCTGTAAATGAGATTATTTCCTATTATTTAGTGCAGACTCATTATGAGTTATGGAGTGGTGACTCATCTGAAATTTCTAAACTAGTACCTGGCACACAACAAGCTCTGAGGAACCATTGCTTGCTTCTCACCAAGAGATATAAAATGTGTTTTTAAACCCACCAGGTTTCTACCTAGCCCATGACAGAACATTAAGATAATAATATAAAGTATCATTTTACAAGAAGACAAAATACGAAAACAAGAGAGAAATTTGGGAGAGAATAGAAATGAAAAGGCTTTAAGAGACCTGATCTACAAAAACAGCCAGTGTCCAATTCCAATGAGAAGTATGAATGAGAATGGGGGGGGGGGCTTTGAACAGATCATATAACCTCTGTGGGCTAACCTCTGAGCACTAACCACCAAGTGGAAGTGCTGTCTCTACGGGGAAATGCCTTCTAAATTCCAAGCAACTGACTTACAAATGATCTGGGGTCAAGTCCTTTTTGAAGTTGGGGCTTCCTGTATTTGGCATTCCTATACAAATGACAAGTGATCCCTGCAGTAACTTCAGTGTCTTATTATCCATGTGTAGTTGCTCATTAAGAGGAGACAGTTAGACAGGGCCCCTCTCTGAGCTGTTTGTCACAAAAGTCACCAGAGGTCAGGGACCATTTTTTGTTATTCCTGAGTTAACAATGCATTCAGTGCTTCTGAACAGCAAGAAAAAGAAGAAAAAAAGTTCCCATAAATAGAAAGCAACTTCACTCATGGGCTTGCAAGGACGGCAGCTGTGAGGCAGGCACTGTGCAGAGTGGATTCACTTAACCTGAGCCTGAGAATTACCTGCCAGTGGTGATACATTTTTCCTACCCAAAGCTAAATCTCTACCTCTTCCAGTACCCTGAAAAACTACCTGCATGTTTCTCCTTTCAAATTATTCTTTCAGGACTCTAAATCACCCCTGCCCAGTAAAAGATTTATTTTTAAGTTCTTTTTTTTTTTTTTAAACTATTGTAGTTTTATGGGTTACTGGTATTTTGCCTGCACATATGCCTGTGTAACATATGCATACCTAAGTGCCTGCAGAGGCTGGAAGAAGAAATCAGATTTCCTGGAACTGGAGTTAACAGACAGTTGTGAGCCAACATGTGGGTATAGGAAATTGAACCCAAGTCCTCTGGCAGAGCAACCAGTGCTCTTAACTGATGAGCCATCTCTCCGGACCCCCAAAAAAGAATCCTTAAAATTATAACTCCACAATCAAACAACTATGTTTATTAGTCCCTTCCAACCCCAATCCCTATAATCCTAGCCCCACTATATGGTTTACATTAAGGGAAAAGTCATTCATCAAACCAAGTATCTTTAAGAGACTTAATGCATGAGCCTCACATGGAAACTCTTGAGAAGGAAAAAGATAGTATTGTCCGGCATCTCTGCAAATGTGCCAAGGAGAGAGTGGTTTAAAGCAGTGTGTTCAAGAGGGGCTAATGTGTATCTAGGCTAGACACAGGTTGAGAACACTCACTGAGAATGGATCTGCTGGGAGAGTCCCACGGAAGGCTTCGGCTTGAGGGTCAGGGTCATCTGAGCCACTGGATTGACCCTTGGTAGAGCATCTGCCTTCTTGGTTGAGGTATGCTTTGCCACTTGCTCAGAAGGGACCCAAGAAGACCCATGATTCTGTCCTCCAAAGACTGGTGGCACAGTGTCCTGGGAAGCTGTGGTCTCGCAGGCTTTGCCCTTTGTCCCTGGCTTACACACACAGAGCTGAGGCCGGAGACACATCCCTCCATTCTGGCATGGCGGAACACAGCTTGCTGCAGAAGACAACAGAAGACATAGTTTTGAAGAAAAGCACAGTAGACTTCACTCATTCTTCCAAAGAGTCAACAGTGCAATTGGATGTTCCCCTGAGAAAATCAGGGTGATGATGGTGGTGATGACAGCTGATACCTGTTAGTGGTCACCTATGTGACAAGTACTTTTCATGTACACACACACACACACACACACACAACAACAACAACAACAACAAATTTAATCCCCAAAAACTGTTTTTAGTAGATATTTTATTATGTTTATTTTATGGATAAAGGAACAAATGCAAAGGTTAAGTGGCTTAACAAAGAAGTTAGGTTCGAACCCAAACAAGCTGGCTCAAAGACATCCTTCTTAACCACTGCATTATAACTGCCTTCCCAAAGTGCACAACAGATTTTTTTTAAAAAAAATCCTGTGGTGGTTTGAATGAAATGGCCTCATAAGCCTATAGAGAATGGCACTATTAGGAGGTGTGGCCTCATTGGAGAGAGTGTGTCACTGGGGGGTGCTCTCACAGATTTCAGATGTTTAAGCCTGGCCCAGTCTGTCTCTCTCTCTCTCTCTCTCTCTCTCTCTCTCTCTCTCTCTCTCTCTCTCTCTCTCTCTCTCTCTCTCTCTCTCTCCCTGCTGCCTGTTGATCTGGATATAGAATTTATGACTACTTCTCCAGCACCATGCCTGCCTGCCAGTATGTTGCCATGCTCCCCACTATGACAACAGTGGACTGAGCCTCTGAACACAGGTGGGGTCCCTTGGGAGAATCGAGGTCACTAACTTGAACTGCATTGTATAACGTCACAGGTTTCTGGCAAGCTCCCATCAGACCCTTCTGCATTTGTTGGAATTATTTATCTGCTACCCCTTTGTTGAGAGTCTGTTTCAGTCTTAAACTCTTCACCTCGAGACCACACTTCTACATTTCCTACCCAAGTCAGTGCCTATTCAGTTCAGTCCACTAAATAGTTCCACAAGAGATGAGAGACGTTATGTCTTAGTTGAGGTTTCTATTGCTGTGATGAAACACCATGATCAAAAGCAAGTTGGGGAGGAAAGGGTTTGCTTGGCTTATACTTCCATATGACTAATCATCATCAAAGTAAGTCAGGGCAGGAACTCAAACAGCAGGAACCCCAAGGCAGGAGCTGAATCAGAGGCCAAGGAGGGTGCTGCTTACTGGCTTGCTCCTCATGGTTTGCTCAGCCTGCTTTCTTATAGAAGCCAGGACCACCAGCCCAGGATGGCTTCACCCACAATGGACTGGGCCCTGCACATCAATCAGTAATTAAGAAAATGCCCTACAGGCCTGCCTACAGCCCAGTCTTATGGAAGCATTTTCTCAGTTGGGGCTCCATCTCTCAGATGACTCTAGTTTGTGTCAAGTTAACATAAAACTAGTCAGCACAATGAAACAAACGAGACTTTGTTATGAAGAACCACATGAACAACATCTAACTCCCTGGAAACCTACTAGTTTTTCCCATCTTGCTATAGTATGATCCCCATTGGTCATAACAAATAAAAACAAATGTTTCTTGAATAGCAGAATACCAGGCACCATTTTTAAAAATATTTGAGGAGGAAAGAAGATTAGAGCTAGAACCAACTTTGTAGACTATGTGACTTAAATCAGTTAACCCTGGCCAGGTAACTGTGGGTGTTTCAGAGCAGTTACTGATACTTGTAAAGTGGTCCCCAAGAGCCACTCCTATATTAGGTTTCTCGAATTCAAACTCAAAAGCTTTGCACCTATAGAGTTAAGGATATTAATTCGTCAACATATTCATGACTAAGCAAACTTGGTAGCTGGATCTGAGATGCTGGGCTCCCAAGTACTTGGCAGGCCACTATTATTTATGGAATGTCACAGGGTTGAATGGGCTCCACCCAAGTGAACAGAAGTAGCAGGAGGGAGTACAGGACCAGGCTTTCCACTGGGGGCATTTGACAGAGATCAGGCCCCAGGCACTGTCATATATGCATGATTCTCTTAATGCTTTCAATTAGGAGTGTGTCTCAGTCTAACATCTGAGAGTGATTCCCACTCCCCTTCCAAGGTGTCCTGTAAATAGCTACTGATCTCTCAGGCAGGCTGCATGACACAGCTTGCAGGATCTGGCACCCAGGAAAAGGCCAAGGATTGAAATCACCCAATACTCCATTCACTGTGCCACAGGAACCTGTCTTTAGGTAACCATAAATGGGTTGGGGGAGGGGTGATTTGGTTTTGTTTTCTGCTTTTTTCAAATTTTATATGTTATAAGAATACAGGAAAAGGGTAATTTTTAAAAACACTAATTAAAACATCAGGCTGGGGAAATGGCTTAGTTGGTAAAGTACTTGCCATGCAAGTGTAAAGAACAGAGTTCAGATCCCATGAACCCATGTTAAAATATTGGACATTGTGTTATGATCTCAGTATTGGTGAAGCAGAAACAGGAGGATTCCCTGGATCTTACTTGCCAGATAGTCTCACCAAATTGGTAAGCTCCAGGTTCAGCGGGAGACAGTCTCAAAACAATAAGGTAGGGTGCAATAGAAGAAAACATTCTCCTTTGATTTCCAGCCTCAAATGTATGAGCATATGTGTGTGCATACACACAGACACACAGACTACACATACAAAGAAAACACAAAGATTTTGAAAATAAATCCTATTAGAAGAAAAAACTATTCCATGTGTTAGAATTAATGTCTTCAAAACTGTCTTTCTGCAGTAAAGTTTTGAAGAAGATATTTCAGTTGCCCTACCAAGGCTGATGCAGGACACCTTGGATCATGCAACAGGGGTTGTCTTGAACTGGAACAGCAGGGCAGATAGATGCCCTTAATGCTTAATACAAGCCCCTTATGTGACAGGAAAATACCAAACCCATGCTCTCCCATCATGCTTTATCATGTTTTTTGTTTTTATTTTTGTTTTTCCTGTACCATTAGGAAAAACACTGCATGCACAGTGTTGTTTCAGAATGTTTATTTACACTGTAAAGATGTGTCTCTGCCTAAGACACCTTCTGATTGGTTTAATGAAGAGCTAAATGGCCAATAGCTAGGTAGGAGAGAATAGGTGGGATTTCCAGGGAAAGAGATGAAGAGGAGCAAGAATCTAGGCACATGGGTTTTGCTGGCAGACTCAAAGAAGTCAGACATGTTATACTAAGGAAAGGTAAAGAGCCATACAGCAGAGCATAGTTGTTTTTTTAATCAATGAATTAAGTTATAAGAACTAGTTGGAAACAAGCCTAAGCTAAAGGCCAAGCTTTCATAATTAATAAGTCTCTGTGTCATTATTTGGGGGCTGCCAATCCAAAGATAGTCCAACAAGAAAGCTTGCTACACAGTGCTACTCACTTCAGAAAAAGGAAAAGGGTTTTAAAGTTTCTAAAGCCAGGCAGTCCTGCTAGTTGTCGGTGAGCACAGGATACAGAATGAGACATTCTCTATGGCAGAATACAAGCCTTAAAAGGCTGGATGCAAGATACAAACCATGTGCTGTGCCATCCTGGACAAACAAGAACACAGGGCTGATTCCTGACAGGAGAGATGCATGCCACTGTCAGAGACCTCCTGCAGGTAGCTCTCTAGAAACACAGCATGGGGAGGAGAACCATAGAGCATGAGAGCTCTGCTGTGCAGAAGGGCAGAGCCCACCACAGGAGGTGGAATGGTTGGAACACAACAGAGCAGAGAAGAGCCCATATGGATCTGCAAATGGAGCTCCATCAACCGCCTGATACCCAAGTCAGCAGATACAGGATAAGGCCAGAGAACAAGCACATCAAGACCTGGAAGTGGTGAACATCCACATCTCCTCTAGGATCCAGATCCACTTCTGCGGTGCTGGAGTCAGGACATGAAGTCAAACCCAGAAACAAACTCTTTGAAAAGAACAGTATAAGGTGAGGCAAAGAGGATTGCCACGAGTTCAAAGCAAGCCTAGGCTGCATAGCAAGTTTTGGGCTAGCCTGGACTACATAGTAAGACCCTGTTAGAAGAGAGGGAGAGGAGAGGGCAGGAAGGGGGGAATGAATAATTAGTATCTAAACATAAGAATAGGCAAGAGTAGTACCCACAAAGAAATGAAAGTATACACCAATTAAACATAGATGCAAAATACCTAAATGAATTGTTAATAGACCAAATATGTCAATCTTTCAGAAGCAGAAAAGTACGTGGAATTAGTTCTAGAAACATAAGGAAGGTCCTACTGTTACCAGACCAAACAATGTAATTCCCCACGTTTAAGAAAAGAAAAAAAAAAAAGATGAGAATCTGACTCAAGGAATGCAGAAAAGCTTCCAGTAAAATCCATGACTTACTCATAACAACAAATAAAAACTGCTTGCCAACCCTGAATACACAGGGATTTCCTTATTCTGCTAAGCGGTATCTACAGCAAATCCTACAAACAACATACCAAGATCCCCAGCAAATATTACAAGCACACTGCAAAAGCATTCCTGTCAATGCTGGAAACAAGCCTAAATACCCATAATCATCCCTAACAGGGCCCAGGCAACATGACAAAGCAAAAACAGAAAAACGTCTATTATGCCAGAAAACAAGAAACCAATTTATCAACTCTTGTAGTTTCTCTTGTTATGTATACAAGTTACTGGAAAATCTACATACTATCATAACTGATAAAATAGATCCAAAAGAGCTGGGTGTAGTGTCTTTTCCTATCACTCTCTACGTCCTTATACCTTTGAGACAGGGTCTCTCACTAAAGCTGCAGCTTGACATTTCCACTAGGCTGCTGGCCAGCAAGCTCCCAGGATCTGATTGTCTCCACTCCCAGCTCTGCCAATCCAGGCACACAAGGCCATGCCTGGCTATCACATGGATACTGGGAATTTGTCAAGCAAGGATTCTTACTCACTGAGCCATCTTCAACCCTAGGATGCTACTTTTTAATAGTGTTTTGAATTTTATGATCATGTTGTAGCTTTCCAATTAAATTTTAAAATAACACCATGTACTTTTATGAATGCTAAACATGCCAGACATGTGCCCAGCCTGAAGTCCATGGGCCATATGCAACCAAAATGCAGACCAACACAAAATTTCGAACTTCCTTAAAACATTCTGAGACTGGTTGTGCAATTTTTGTTTACTTTCGTAATGCCAGAATATAAGCTTTATGGATGATAATGTCATACATATTTCAGTGTCAAAAGGTTGGATGTGCCTGTTAGCATCACACTAAGTTTATGACATTGTCCTGTCTTGGAAGAAAGAGAGTTAATACCAGAGAAAAGGTATTTCACTTTATGGGAATTTATTCTAGTCACTTTGTTTTGGTTTGTTTGTTTGTCTTGTGTTTTTGTTTTGTTTTGAGATAGGGTTTTGCAATATAGCCTAGGTTGGCAAGGAACTTATGTTTCTCCAGCTTTAACCTGCTGAGTGCTGGCATTATAGATGTATATCATCATTCCAGATGTGTTTCATACCAGGCTCAATTTTTTTTCTTAACAATAGAAGATGAGGGGCTGGAGCAATGGCCCAGTGGTTTAGAGCACATACTGTTCTTACAGAGGACTGGGATTCAGTTCCCAGCAACCATGTGAGGCATCTCTCAACTACCTGTAACTTTAGTTCCAGGAGCCTAACCCCTCTTTTGGCCTCCAAGATTCCTGCACTTGAGTTCATACTAATACACATATACATAATTAAAATAAAAGATCAGTATCAAATATAATAAATAGGTATGTATTGATTATGGCTAACAGATGTGTAGGTGTTTGCTGTTAACCCATTTATATTTTTCTACTTTTTAAAAATTTCAATGTTTAACTATCAAACAAAAGGTGACTGGGAATAAGGTTAAGAAGCAATAGTATAGAGGGATTTGTCAAAACTGGCAGAAATTGCCACCAAGCCAGAATGAACTCAGGACTTGAAGAATACCACCGTTGCCAAGGTCTGGGAGAGCAGGTGGGCTACAAAAGCCCCTCCTTCCTTACCTCCCAGGATGGCCTCGAAAAAACACATTTGTCATCTGAATCAGTCACAACTGGATCAATGCTGGGCCCAAATAGTAAACAGTTTCAAATTTCTCTCCACTGGCAGGCTACTCCGGGTTGACAAAGTTAATCCTCAAGTTCTCTCAAAGTTCAGTAACTTTATTTTTAGGAAACGACCCATGCCCTGAAGCCCGACCTCCTTTGCTTTTCATCTAAAAGCACAGCCCTTGGTTATATTTAAAGTCTGCCCAACCCACACAGCTCTCTCTTCAACTCCCTGCCCCTTGCCTTTCTCTCCCAACAAGTTGCAGCATGTCTGCCGCCATGTGTCCTGGAGAGAAATGTGAGCTGAGCTGTGTCTTCCATGATCTAAGACAGCAGGTGAGAAGTTGCTCCCTGTGTGGCTTCAGGGCCCTGCCCAGCTGCCCTTTGAGTTATTCAATACGAAGGAATATAAGAAGCATAGAATGAGGTCACAAATTCTAGACGACTGATCTAACTTATCCTGTACCCAAACCCAAATAAGTAATGTGATTTCCTTGTAAACAGGTCAGGGTCAGCCTCCTCCTCGGTCCCTAAAGAGAAAAACAACAGCATCATAACCTCCCAATGGCTGCTCTAGCCAGTCTTCTACAATGACAAAGAATTAACTGAATTTTCTAGAAGGAAGAGCCATGTGTCATCAAGCACCAATACACCAAGTGGACCTTATGCAGCTTTCATCAATGTGAAAATCCATTTGAAATACCTGAGGTGTTTACACTCACGCTTGTCTGTCTTGTCATCAGTTTGCTGTCATTAACCCCACGTCTCTCTAAACTAGACTGTCACATCTCACAGACTTTCTCAACACTTAACACCTACATGGTGTGATGTTCTAAGCAGCAAAGCTTCACCAAGCAGGTAGTTGAATGAGACACAAATCACATGGAACTTGGTCGCCAAGGCTATGCCCAGAATCTCAGGGTCTCTTTCAAGAGTTTGATGCCTTTATGCCACTTAGCAGTCCTCGTGTGTCCAATACCTTTGGCGCTATGCTACAGAAGGGTTCGGTTCTCTTCAAGACAGTTAGATCTTTGTGCATTTGAGGCTGGCCTGGTCTATCACTGTAAGTTTCAGGCCAGCCAGAGCTACATGGTGAGACTTTACTGGAAAGAAAAAAACAAATGAAAGAAAGAAAGAGGTAGGGAGTAAGGGAGGGAGGGAGCAAATAAATATGTGGCCACTGCCCAAATCAATGATGTCATCCAAAGAAGTTCACAAAAAAGGAGGGAGGAGTACTGTGACTACTTAGTTTTTCAGGCGGACATGTAAAATATCAGTAAGGGGTGCTGCTGTGAGAGGAAATTGTCTTTTATTGCCAATACTTGTATTTGTGGATGGAAGCTTGCGCGTGTGTGCATGTGTGGATGTATGCATATGTGAGCACCAGCCCCAGGCATTTGTTTTGAACCCCTTGACTGTTCTCCACCTTTTGTTTTGTTTGTTTTTTTGAGAGAGAGTTTCTCTGTATAGCCCTGGCCATCATAAAACTCACTCTGTAGACCAGGCTGGCCTCAAACTCACAAATTCACCTGCCTCTGCCTCTCCAGTGCTGGGGTTAAAGGCATGAGCCACCACCCTGCTCAACTATCTCCACTTTATTTTCTGAGACAAGTTCTTTCACTGACCCTGGAGCCCATCCATTGAGCTAGGCTGGCTGGCCGATGAGCTTCAGGGATCCAGCTGACTGGCTCAGGCTCATCTCTACCCCATCCCCCAGCACTGGGATTATAGACCTGTGCCATTGTGCCCAGCTTTTACATGAAAGTTGGGAATCCAAACTCAGTTCCTCATGCTTACACAGCAAGTGCTCTCCCCAGCCCTGGCAGATGCATCAGGAAACAGCTCAACAGCCTAATTTCTAGATATGTATCCTAACAGCATTCAAAAAAAAATTGCTATGCCCATATATATGTCCCAATATCCACAGCAGAGTTGTGCTCACATCAACAAAAACTTCAAAGAAATTGTAAATGGTTGAGCAAATTACAGCTAGCATAGAGCCATTCAAAACCAGAAATAAAAAGTGATATAAATTTCTAAAATTTATATTGGGAAATTTATATTTATATTGGGAAATACTAGTGTAAGTTAGAATTGTGTGGTCTCACTATTCACTCAGACACTCCTCAGACACCTCCAAGTTAAACTAATTGTCCAGAGGGACTCTCTCTGAAATGGAGTCCTTAATAATCTCTTGGCAAGCCTTCTAGTATAGACAGGCACTCTGTCCCAAAACTCCAAAAGCTAGGAGGCTCTACAGTCCCTAACCGTTAAAGCACCAATGTGATAACAAGGAGAAAACTTTACATCTGACGCCGTTTGATGGATCAAACCAAGCGTGTACAAAACTACCATATAGTACACCTTTCAGGAAATGTATATAATGCATACATGAAACTTAAATAGATCTTATCCTCAGATGAGTCTAAGTCAGAAGATACTTCATTCTGCAAATGCAGATATAACAAAATCCAGGAAGAAGAAAATCCAAATGCAAGCAAGGCTATTCAACCTGAAAGTCAACTAGCCAAAAGCCTTCTTTGGAGTCCACTCTTGTGCCAAAGGGCTAAGTGTCAGTCTGATGGTTCCCGAGTTTCAGTCACAGGCAACTGATTCAAGCAAGGCACAGGGCCAAGCTGAAGCCAATTCAACTGTGCTGTCCAAAACTGTCACCTGCCCACATTACAGGCAGGAGTTCAAGCTCTGAGGACTGCCTGATTCATTCATTGAATCATTCTTCACTCAATGAAACAAAGATTAAACTCATCTAAGGTTTTCCCTTTTACATTGATAGAATAAATTTACTCTGTGGTTTTTATGGTAGTAAATACCAGTAGGCAGCTTGTAAGTGCAAACTGCTGGCAATGTTGGAATTGACAGACGTCAACTATGAGATGCATAGAAATCATTCTAGATGATGTCTAATGAGAAGACAGCATACTCTTAGATAATCTTAACGCTTGTTTTAATATCATCTATATTATCTATATTTATAGTCTGAACAGTGAGCCCCTCTTATATGCTAACTTTAAGCCACAAACTTGTGATAAAAAGATGGAGAATTTTTTCCAAAAAAATCAGAGTCTAATATGCAATACACACACCAAATTTTTTTAATCACTACGTGGAGCTGGAAATTAAACAATTAAGAATGCTGGCAGAGGATCCAAGTTTGGTTTCCAACACCCACATAAGGCAGCTCACAACTGCCTGGGATTTCATCTCCAAGGGACCCAACACCCTCTTCTGGCTTCTGCATACACAAACCCATTGTGCAAGAGGCCCTTAACTAGACAACTGAGTAGTATCTGTGAGTTATTATATAAAGATAATAATGGGGCTGACCAGGGACATGCCTCCATGGATAAAAGTCATAACAACCCAAGTCAAATCGACACTACCCACATAAAAATCTGAGTATGGTCCCACATGCCTGCAACCCCACAGAAGGTGAGGGGCAAAGACTAGAGTATTGGTGGGGGGAGGTCTTGCTGGCAACAAACCTAAACCCAGGCCGGGTGAGAAACCCATCCCAAGGGAACAGGGTAGAACAATAGAGCAGAACACCCAATGTTCTCCTCTGGTCTCCAAAAGCATACCACATACACACACACAAACACACACACACACACACACACACACACACACACACACAATACTTTAATTAAATCAAAATTTAAGAGATTGCCATAAAAGATAAAGATGCAAAAAATTCTTAGAGAGAGAGTGCCAATGACTAAAAGTATGACTTGCCCTGCATAAACTCATGTACCAGTTAGAAGCAGGATGGTGTATATCAGATAATGAAGAAATGGCCTTCTCCCCCAGCTCATGCCTTTAGACAAGTGTGACCTGTCCCTTCAATAAAACACTAAGCAGGAACTTGGCACTCTGTTACACTGAATGCTGTCATATGCCCCAGAGATAGAACCAGAAACAGGAAAACTTACACCTTACTGCTCAGCCTAGACTGTCAACAAGAAGTACCAGCAATAATAACAACCAAAGAGAACAATGTACAACGTGGACGGTATCTCTGGAGGAGCCGTACAGTGAGGAAGGAGCACTTTGAGTCCACGAACTTAAAACATGAATGAGAAGAGAAAGCCAGAGCCTCAGGCTCAGCATTAAAGCTGCTCTCTTGTGCTTAGCTTGTAGATGGCCATCTTCTCGTGGTGTTGTCATGTGATCTTCCCTTGGCATCTCTGTCTAAAGACACCATTAACACTGGGCCAAGGTCTTCCCTATTTACTTCTCCTTCACTAAGGACCTCTTTAAAGACCGTGTTCCAAATGTAGTCTATTCTGGGGTCCTGATTTAGATATCAGTGTACCCTCCAAAGGTTCTCCTCAGTGTAGAGATGTTCAGAAATGGCAGAAGCTTCAGGAAGTGGAGAGTGGGTAGACACTATTAAGGCACTGGGGGACCGCCCTGAGAAGAGGTGAAGTAGTCATCTCAGAATACTTTCCACAGAGTGGGTTGTTGAACTCTGGTAGACCCTCTGGCTTGTGACCATCAAGAAGTCTTCACAGAAGAAGAGCAAATGGGACCACCCAACTTTATACTTCTAGCATCAAAAATAATGAACTAAATAAACTTGTTTTCTTTATATTCTACCCACCCTCTGGCATTTTGTCATTGCAATACAAAGGACTAACATAGACTTTAACATGTGAATCTGGCTGAGAAAGAATTCAACCTACAACATGTACCATCACCATGGTGATTTAACACTACTCCGTGTTTGGTCAACTAAATAACATGGAAAAGAGAAATTCTTAGTGAGAGGTGCCCATGACTCAGCTTTAGGATTAAATCCTAAGACAAACATCCTACTGAATGGTATCATTCCTTATGTAGGAGATCTTACGATGTTCAGATACACCCACTGCGGTATTACAATCAATATGGCAGTAACAACTGCAAACATTCTACTCACAGAACAAATAGAGAACAGATAAGAATCTTGGAATGTGATACAGTCATTAAAAGCAATGCTTAAGAGCGTCTACTGACATGAAACAGCTTATGGTTTCTTTGTTTTGGCAACTTTGTTTTGAAGTCCCTACCTTTTCTGGACCTCCTCCCTCCGCATCCCTGCTGAATCCGATCTTGTCTGAGTAATCAGTGACATTTAGGCTGCCACATCTGGGGTAGTTGGCTCCCTTCTTGGCCTCCGCAGTGCTGGCTATGGTGGCTCTGCCCCATCTTCACCTCTTCCCTGCTTTTACTACTGAGGGCCACCTTTCCTCCCACCTTCCTGTTGGACCCTTCCCAGACTCTCCTGGTTCCTCTTGCTTCCCAACCTCTATGTGTTACATTTCCCAGGATGCCATGCTTCGTGGACACCTTTCCTGGTGGCATCACTTAGAGCCATACCTTTATTTCCATTAAGACTTTGTCCAAGTAGGTGATGGGCTATGTTCTCTCATTTAAACCTCAGACTTCCATGTCCAGCTGTCACATCCACCCAAACTCCACAAATACAGGACAAGTTTCCCAAATTTAGCACATTTTATGTCTTCTCTCTCCACTCCAAACTTCAACAAGATCTGCTTCCTAGTATCCATCTTCCTGGACAACCTCACTCTTAACACACACACACACACACACACACACACACACACACACACACACACACAGGCCCAGTATATCCATGTGCTGAAGCCATCATAACAAACCCACCAACCAGGGAGCTTAAGCAACAGAAGCATATGGCCACACAGTTCTAGGGCCACAGTCTAAGATCAAGGTATCAGACGGTCTGTCCTCCACTGGTGTCTGGGAGAAAGACTATTCCATTTCCAGTTTCTGGCGAGTGGGCATTCCGTAGCCTGGAAGTGGTATTATTCTCACTTATATGTGTCTTTCTTCTATTTGTTCCTATACTTAGGTATCTTCTGTTTTTAAGGATTTAATCACACTGGATTAGCCCCACCACAGCACTCATTGGCATGCAGGCTAGCATGACCCCATTTTAGCTAACTACATCTACATTGACCCTAGGTGTACAGACAATTCCCAAGGTACTGAGGGTTAGGATTTCAATATATGAAGGAAGTAACAATTTAACATACATATAATACCAACTTATTTTACTCACAACACACATCAAACCCATCTCTAAATCCCATAGGCTCTTCTTTAAATATAATTTGAATCTGACCATTTTTTCTCACTGCCTCCCACAAACCCCTTCTCTGGCAGCCTTGTCCCCTACTTCTGTTCTGAGAACTGCCAGAATGAGCATGTTAAACCAAAACCAGATGACATTCTTTGCTCCAAACCCTCTTGTGACATGTAACCACAGCATGCCAGCATGGTCCACTTCTCCCCACATCATCACTCCTATCACATCCGCCTCCACGCCTGGTCCCAGGCCCTGAGCTTGCCTCTGCTGCAGAGTTCTTGCACTGAGCTGCTCCTGTAGCTGAGATATCCCTTGCTAGATACTCACTGGATGCTTGTGTCATTCAGCTCCACAGGAAGCTGTTCTCCAAAACATCAACTCTCTGCTGCTATTGTCACCTCCCTTGTTTTGTCCTTCAAGGCACATCCCCCTCCTTGACATTGTCACATTTTTATCTAGTCACCCTCTGAGATGAAGTCCTCAGGAAGGGAGAGACAGTGGATGCCTTCGTCCTTGTACCCTTGTTCTGGGGACAGCATCTGCTTACCACCCAGCAAACCACCCATGAAGAATGAATCCATGGATACAGGTGGAAAGAAAATATTCTCAAATGTTAATATGAATGGTTACCTATAATGGCAAAATTATATCATTTATTAACTTATTTAAATTATATTACACTTTGCTGACTTTCTAATGGTCTGTAATTACTGTTACAGTGCAGCAAAAATCAACATTCTGTTTTAAAAACGAAACATTAGCTGGCTTAGAAGGCTAGTTTAAACACACTTCAAGTTTTAAGACTGTAACTTGTACAACACAAACCATGTACAAGATAGGATGCCATACACTAGACTTTACAATACCTATGTTATATTGAGACATATGATTTTAATTCTAAAAGCAACTCTTCACCTACTATGATCGGTTAGTAAATCTGGTATTATCTGCATGTTTAGTTTATTCAAAAAGCACGTGTGTTTATGTATACATGCCAGCATGCCACAACATACGTGTGGATTTCAGAGGATAACTTATTGGAATAGGTTTGCCCTTTCATTCACCAGCCTGGAAAAGCTGACTTCTTTTATTTTCATCAACCAAAACTGTTAAGCAAGATGGGCCTTTAATTTTTTTTATTAGAGCAATCAAACTAAGCTTTATAAGACTAAAATGACTATCGACTTCAGAATTAAATCTCTCAAACTTGTTTTAAAGTGAGGAAAAACTAAGAAAATAAAATGTAACTTTATTTTGATTAGGAGTAGTCATAACAGTTAAAAGCCACACTCCACAGATGGCTAACACAGACTAGAGAATGTGGTCCATTTCTATTATCTTTGTGTCTCAGTTCTTCCATCCGTAAAATGGGAAGGAAAAATGAGGGAGTCTATGTAGATTCCTTAACATTGGCAAAGTACTTAGGATAATCGGGAACTCAAGTCAGACAGGTGTCAGTCATTATGCCCCACCCTCCTTACCTCCAATTCATCCCACCCACACCCTAGCACAGTGTGTGAGTAGGTGCAGAGAGACAAGTTTTATTTCTATCACTGGAATTTTACATTAACCTAAAACAGCCTTCCTCATTTAATCAAACACACCTAGCTACTGTTTTTTCTTTCTTCCTCACGCTTAATCATTCAGAGTAAAAATTATCTGCAGGGAAATGCCAGCAGGCCACACAGAGCTAAATAAATAAATATAAATAAATAAACAAACAAACAAAAATAGCACTATATGACCCCTCCTCAGGCTCCAGATGTTCAACTGATTCTCACAACTGAATGAAAATGGCTGAGCCAACCTTTCTAAACCACCACTTGAGTTACTCTGGCAGCATTCCTGAAGGTAAATTAACAACAGTATTATATGACTATGGAGGGAACACTGGAAGAAATGCCATCCACGCTGTACCAAGGCTTTTCCTCCCTAAAATAAAAATGCTTCCAAAGGTCACTGATGCCCAAATATCATTAGGAATCATATAAACGGCCCAGGCCATGGACACAGCCCCAAGGACTGTGACAATTAAGCCCTTACACTGGGCAGGCCAGCAGTTGATGCCTCACTGTGAAATCCGAAGTCACTCCTCCAAATGGAAGGGAACCACAAGGCCAGTGACCTGTTTGCAAGCAGTTAATCCTCTGGCTACTGAGCCTTTGCTGTGAAATGTAACCTAACCGTTTTCAGAAATTAAAACTGAAATAAAACTGTAGACTCTAAGGCCTGTGAGGGCACAGCTGAAAGGACTAAGAAAAGCCCTCCTTTCAAAACAATAATCCATAAAATTAAATTTTATAACGGGGTTTCTTGTCGCTGACATTTTTATAAATAGAGAAATTATACTAATAAATACATGAATTTAAAATGTTCCTTTTAGGGCAATGGGTGTAGCTCAGCGGTAGAATGAGTGTTTCACATGGGCAAAGGGCTAGATTCCATCCCAAACATCCAACAATATAAACAAGTCAAATGCTCTTTTATCCATGGACTGGGCTAACTTTCCTTATGTGTTTACATTGTTTGGAGGTCTGGGGAGATGGTTCAGTGGATGTCTTAGTTAGGGTTCCCGTTACTGTGAAGAGACTCCATGACAGAGACAACTCTTACAAAGAAAGCATTTACTTGTGGTGGCTTGTTTACAGTTCAGAAGTTCAGTCCATTATCATCATGGTGGGACATTGTAGCATGCAGGCAGACATGGTGCAAGAGAGGTAGCTACCACATGCAGGCAACAGGAAGTAGACTGAGGGTCACACTGAAGAAAGCTTGAGCAAAAGAGACTTCAAAGCCCATCTCCACAATGACACACTTCCTCCAACAAGGCCACACTTATTTCTACAAGGCCACACCTCCTAACAATGCAATGCTACTCCCTTTGGGGACCATTTTCTTTCAAACCACCACAGTGGGTAAAGCTGTTGTAAGGTTGAGGATCTGAGTTCAGATCCCCAGTGCCCATGTAAAAGCCTCAAGCGGAGGCTTGTATTAAACCCTAGTGTTGGAGGGAGAGACCCAAAAGGCTTCCAGACTAGGCAGTCCAGATAAAGCAGTGTATTATCAGTATGCAAATAAAAGTTTGAATAATGGTCAGGTGGTGGTGGAGGCACGTGCCTTTATTCCCAGCACTTGGGAGGCAGAGGCAGGCAGATCTCTGTGAGTTCGAGGCCAGCCTGGTCTACAAAGCTACACAGAGAAACCCTGTCTTGAAAAAATTAAAAAAAAAAAAAAAACAAACAAACAAAAACAAACAAATTCCTTTCTGCTGAAAGCTGTTGGTCCTTAAATAAATGCAACAACTGATGATGAACTCAATAATGATGGCCTTACTACTACCTAATTTTTCACATTTTTATGCTTTCAAAGAAAATGAACAATGGAGGATGCTTTTAAACTTTTAATCTAACTAATTCTTTATCATTAAATATAAACCCTAACTAGCTTGAGCTTACAATAATCTTATTTGTTTTCTTACAATGTAGAACTAAGGTGATCCCAATGTATAATTGGAGGATGAAATTATGAGAAAGAAAACAAGGAAATTCCATGTGTCGATTCTGTAAGTAAAGATTTAATAAGGCATAGGGCTACATCATTAATCACAGACCTCAAAACAATCTGCCAGACTGGCTATTAAGTAATCTACCCAGAAGCCCCTACAACTCATATACTCCTGACATCTCCTTTCCCCTTCAACTTCCTATGACTGACATTACTTGTTGGCAGCATAATTTAGAGCAGGCTTCTGTAGAATGAGAAGAGAAAAAGATCATGGTGATGGTTCTTTGGGAGCTACTAGTCTCTAAAGATGAACACTCCATATACATATAAAAAGACCATATATATAAATTTCTTTTATAATTTTTTAATGCATATAAGTAACCCCATCCCTGCTTCTATGCCCTCCATCAAAAGGCATAGCTGATGCCCCTACTCTTGAACCTGAGCTGGACCAGTAATGTTCCAAACAATGAGAAGCTAAAGTGCCACTGTGATTATTAGTGGCATTAAGCCCAGGCATTAAGGTGAGGTAGCAATACTTCCACTTTCTCATAACCTGGTTTGCACATCACAAAGAAGCCCAAACAACCATGTAGAGAGGTACATGGAGAAGAGAGGGGAGCCCCAGCAATTACAGATATGTTGGGGAACACAAGCTCCATATCTCTGTGTTTTCAGGCTCTGAATATGATCCAGTGTAAACCTAGCTTATTAAAATGTGATAATACTAGCTACAGCTTGTGCTATTTTATACAATCTATAGAGCTATGTCATACATAAATATATCCAGCCACAATTTTAAAGTGATACACAAAAACATATTGTTGTATACTTTCAATGGATAGATTGTGTGCTGTATAAACTATATCTCAATAAATCTGTTTTTAAAAGATTTATTTATTAATGTGTATCTGTGTGTGTGTGTGTGTGTGTGTGTGTGTGTGCAAGAGAATGTACATGTGTGTAGTACACACCCTCAGAGACTAAAAAAGGGTGTCAGATCTCCTGAAGCTAGAGTTATAGGTGGTTGGAAGCTACACAACATGGGGTATTGGGAAACAAAGTCTGGTCCAACATGGGTATAAGGAACCAAACTCTGGTCCTCTGGAAAAGTAGCAAGTGCTTTTGAACTGCTAAGCCATCTCTCCAGCCCCAATAAAGTTGCTTCATAAAGCACATCATGCTGTATACAATAAAGTCATTCAAACAGCTTAATCTTAAAGTTCATAGACATCTATAAGAACATGTACAAGCAGATTGGTCCAGCTGTGGCAAAACGCTGTTGGATAAAAGTATCCTGTGAAACTGAAACATTCCATCCTGCAAGGAAGCACCTTAAGCAGGAAGGTAAACAATTCAATAGAACTTCAGGAAGTTCCTGAAACAGACCAGATTCACTAGGTTCTCCTTCCCAGAGTAAAGAAGCCAACCTGAAGCCCCTCAGATGAGCCAAGACACAAAGAAGACTGAGATGTGGGCATGACAAAGCAGGAAAATTGAGTCAGGGAAAGAATAGAGGAGAGCAAGAAAAAAGATAGCATAATAAAGGGAGCCATTATAGGTTTTAAGAGAAATCTGCCACTAGGGAAATGTTCAGAGATCTACAAGGATGACCCCAACTAACAATCTAAGCAATAGTGGAGAGGCTACCTTAAACGCCCTTCCCCGATAATGAGATTGATGACTACCTTTTATGCCATTCTAGAGCCTTCACCCAGTAGCTGGTAGAAGCAGAAGCAGACACCCACAGCCAAACACTGAGCCAAACTCTTGGAATCCAGTTGCAGACAGGAAGGAGTGATGAGCAAAGGGGTTGAGACCAGGCTGGAGAAACCCATAGAAACTGCTGACCTGAACAAGGGGAGCTCATGGACTGCAGTCTGATAGCTGGGAAACCAGCATAGGACTGACCCAGATTCCCTGAATTAGGAGGACTGGGCAGTCTATGGGGCCTCTGGTAGTGGATCAGTATTTTTCCCTAGTATACAAATGGACTTTGGGAGTCCATCCCATATAGAGGGATACTATGGGGGAGGGCCTGAGCCCTGCTCCAGATGTTATGATAGACTTTAAAGACTCCTCATGGAAGGCATCACCTTCCCTGGGGAGCAGAAAAGGGATGGGATGGGGGTTGATGGGGGGAAACAGGAGAGAATGGGAGGGTGCGGGAACTGGGATTGACATGTAAAACAAGGTTGTTTCCAATTTAAATTAATATATACATAGTAATGTATAATATTGTTTCCAATTTAAATGAATATATTAATATATATAATATAATGTGTATATACAATATATATATTATATTAGAGCAAACCAGCTACCTGGAACAGGTTTAGGCCAGTGTGCTCCAGGTTCCCAGCTTTTGTGAGCGGTCACCTGCACTGGGGTGGACTTTAATGATGCAGCTGTCTGTGAGTAATTTCTGCTCCTGTAAGTAACCCCCCACCCACGTCCCTCTGTAAGTAAGAGTACTGGCTGGTTTTGTGTGTCAACTTGACACAAGCTGGAGTCATCAGAGAAAGGAATCTCAGCTGAGGAAATGCCCCCATGAGATCCAGCTGTAAGGCGTTTTCTCAGTTAGAGATCAAAAGGGGAGGGCCCAGCCCATAGTGGGTGGTGCTGTCCCTGGGCTGCTGGTCCTGGGTTCTATAAGAAGGTGGGCTGAGCAAGCCATGGGAAGCAAGCCAGTAAGCAGCACCCTCCATAGCCTCTGCATCAGCTACTGCCTCCCAGATCCTGCCCTGTTGGATGAACAGCAATGCTGAAGTGTAAGCCAAATAAATACTTTCCTCCCCAACTTGCTTTTTAGTCACAGTGTTTTGTCAAAGCAATAGAAACCCTAAGACAGTAAGTAACCACAACAAAGCTCAATAGTTTACTAAGTTGAACTTTGGTGGTATCTGTACTTTGGTCTGTCATGGTTCCCTATCTATGGTGAGTAGGCATGTGTGCAGAGTCTCCCCAGGAAGTTCCATCAAACAACAAATGCTTAAGCCACAGGCTCTCAAAATGAGCACAGGCTCATGCAAGGATTAAAATTCCTCTACCTTAACCCTGCTCCAAACAAGCACTTACAGCAAGGAGAAGACTCCCAAACAACACAGCTTATCTTGGAATGGCTCATTCACCAAAGACATTTCCTTAGAGTGAGTGAAAAGCTGTCTTCTAATAGCTTTCATCCATGGCCTTCCCACAGCTTGAAGGAAGAAAGAAAGAAAGAAAGAAAGAAAGAAAGAAAGAAAGAAAGAAAAAAGGGAGGGAGGGAGGGAGGGAGGGAGGGAGGGAGGGAGGGAGGGAGGGAAGGAAAAAAGCCCCACAGCAAAACATAGATAAAGAGAAACAGATCAAAATAAGAGCTAAGATAAGGCCAAGCATTCATAACCAAAAATGTCTCTGTCATGATTTGGGAGCTTGTTGGTGGTCTAAAAAAAGCCTGCTCCAGGCTGCTACCAGACCAGACCAAAGTGTTAACAGCCTCTGACTTCAAGAGCAACACCTATCACTGAAGAGTTTGCTTGGCCATGGAAGAACACAACCTTATGTGGAGGTACAGGACTCCAGGGAGAGGGTCCCTTACACAGACAGGGAAATATAGGTCACTTTTATCCTTTTAATATTTGTTTCAGGAAAGAAGACACTTGCCTGTCTGATAGTCAGTACTAATGACAGTTTGTCACATTCTGACCACACCCTGAACAAGAAAAAGCCACAGCCAGGCCAGGCATTGGTGGTGCAGGCCTTTAATCCCATCTCTTGGGAGGCAGAGGCAGACACATCTCTGTGAGTTCAAGACCAGTATGGTCTACAAGAGCTAGTTCCGGGACAGCCTCCAAAGCCACAGAGAAACCCTGTCTCAAAAAAGAAAAGAAGAAGAAGAAGAAGAAGAAGAAGAAGAAGAAGAAGAAGAAGAAGAAGAAGAAGCTACTGTCAGATCCTTGTCACAGCCATAACCTATTCTGAAAGGTCCATGTGATAAGCAATGTACTTTTCTGCAGAAACAAGGCCATGAGTTGTAGGTGACTTACAGAGACAGAACCCCAGTCCTAACTACACTGGCTTCTTCCTTCCCATAATTGCTCACTAGCCCCTATGCACTGAGCCTCTATGATCCTACGAACAAGCTTTAGTATCATAAATACCCTTCAAGAAGCGACCCCCTGCAGACCTAAAGGTGTTCTCACAGACCACTGCAGGTCCGACCTGAGGAGGATAAAGTACAAACACTTGGAACCTGAAACATCCCAAATAACAGCTAGGTTTAGAGCACCTGTGCCCCTGCTGTGGCTGGAATATTTGTGAGCCTCCAAATTCCAGTGTAAGTCTAATCCCTGAACTGGTGGCAGTAGGAGGTGTGACACTTGGAAGGTAGAAGAGAGAGCACTAAATGAGCAGGATTGGTGGCCCTGGTGGTTCCAAAATGAACCCTTGAGTCTTCCATCATGGGGTTAGAATAGACCATCATGTAGGAAGTGGCCCCTCACCTGCTGGTGTCTTGATCCTTGACCTCCCTGCCTCCAGAACTGTATGAAATGAAAATGTCTTGCATATAAGCCACTCTATTTGTGGAATGGTGTTATGGCAGCTTGATTGGAAACAGTTTTCAGACTAACCCATGGTGTTAGAAAAGCCAAGGCCATAGAAGCTTCTTTCAAAATGACAACTACAAGGACACAGGAAGGCAACCTAGATCGTAGCCAATCGCACAGGTGTTAGGTGTGGCTAAACTCAGGAAGTCATAATTTTCTCATGTATAACTAGGGAAAGTGATGCCTCCTTTAGGAACTGCTTAGAACACAGGACAGATGGTATACAGCATTCTTAGCAGAAGACACAGTAAAATAAAGAATTTAGGACAGTTATCAATAAAGTCACAATGCTACACAGTTTGGGGGAACATTGAAGATTAGCCTTCACTCAAATCAGGAAGCCCAAAGCCCATAGCACCCCATCACCTGGGTACTGATGAGAATGGAAAGTCTCAGTTACCCGCAGGCACAGAGACACAACCATCAGATGATGTCTATGCATAGCAGTGCCTAGCATTTTGGGGAGCACTTCCCTATGGCATCTCCTAAGATCTTTGAAATACCAAAACAAGGGCATACCAGAAAGAAACCAAGTCAATGGCTTCCTGAGAACTTGGAAATAAAAAGTATCCTTCTGAACAGAGTCATTGCAGGCTCTGGGGGAGAAATAAATGGGTATGATTCTAATTCTAGCGTTTTTTCTGGCTCTCTCACTAGCCTCGTCAATCTTAATTTTCAATTAACACAGACTCTACTCATCTGAGAAGTGAGTCTGAAGAAGTGCCCCAATCAGGCCAGCCTGTTACCACGTCCATGGGAGATCATCTTGATTGTCAATAGATGTAGAAGAACACAGTCCACTGTAGGCAGAACCATTCCCCAGCAGGTGGTCTTGGGCTGTGTAGGAATGCTAGTTAGCTAAGCATGAGCCTTAGAGCAAGCCAGCAAGCAGCACTCTTCTATGGCTCCTGCTCCCAAGTTTCTACTCTGATTTCTCTTGACAATAGAATGTGATCTGGAAGTGTAAGCCAAATAAACCCTTTTCTCCCATAAATTCCTTTTGGTCATTGTATTTGTCACAGCAACAGAAGGGAAATTAGAAAAACCACCTTGGGCAGATCACCTCATCTCTTGGAGCTTCAGTTTCCTCATTTGAAAAACTGGCATAATTATGCCTCTCTCATAAACACACTAATGAGAGCCATAATCCATGGAAGATACACTTAATAGTGCCCGGCATGACCTCAGTCCTCCATGAATGCTGAATGCTCAAGACTGTTAATGCTTTGTAAAGACCTCCAATGACAACAGTTTCCTTCCTAGTGGTTTAGCTCTTTCCTCCAAAGGAAACACTTGTTAGAAAGGTCTGCTAATGGTTATAAGGGTTGCAATAATCTGTAAGGTCCAACTGCTCCTTCCCTCGCTCAAGCTCTATAGCTAGATGTTCCTAATAAGTCCCAGCATACATACCCACCTCTCATGGTGGGAGTCTTTGTCTGGTTCCTTCACTTCTGGATAAGCCAAGAGTAACTGATCTGTGGAGAATGAGTCAGTCCATAACACAGGGTCTTTCTCTTATGTGCTATGTGATGATTTCAGCCTCATCTGTCAAACAGAGGGTCAGGCCAAGCCGATCATGCGGCCCCCTAACCCTGCCAGCATGCCCCAGGTTCCCATGGTCATGGTGCAAAGGATACCAAAGATAGAATCATGCTCATACATCACCATCCTCAGAAGGAAGAGAAGCCCACTCATCACAGCTGACACGTGGGTGACATTTTCACAGCCTCCAAATGATAACCCAGTCAAATGAAGTTTAACAATAGGCATTCTCTCAAACCTTCTAAATATAAACACAATTCCTTGGGAGAACAGAGGATTTCCTGAAGAGTTCTGAGGAAGCCAAAGTGTCTCAGTAATAGAGGGTGTTTGGATGAACTTTGTGTATATGTGAGTGAACGTGTGTGTGTGTGTGTGTGTGTGTGTGTGTGTGTGTGTGCGCGCGCACGCGCACGCGTGTGTGTAAAGCAATATCAAGCTTTTGTTTCCCAACAACTCTAAGATACTCTAAACTGTGTCAGAGTGTGATTGCCAGTTTTCCTTACTGCTTCTCATGACTTCACCACTTTCTTTTGCTTTCAGATGAGCCCAGTTTGACACCAGCTCCTTTACCACACACCCCAGCTAGGTCACAGGATCTATCATCCCCATCAGCCTTCTCATGCTCTGGCCTGTGTTTCTAGTTCATGACCTAGACTGAAAAATTCTCTCCATGCCAAGCCTTCATGTTCACTCTGAAAATCCAACCTCCCGCTTCCCCTGCTGTGGGCCCTCTCTCCACATCGCAGTTTGCGACCACCTGCCTGCACCTCAACATGCCCAATCCCAAACTTATTGGTATTGGGAACTTTCCTTCCCCCTACAAAAACTTGAAGTGATCTTTCTCTTCTTTATCATCTAGACCTTAAATCTGCTTCTAGTCCTTCTAACTTGACCTCCTCCATCAGCATGGTCCCTCTGAAACTCCCCACAGCCATTGTTATCCTCCCTTCCCCCCAGGGAAGCTGCCTCTGCAGTATTCTTCTACTGATTTCTCTGCTCATACACCAGTTACTTTTCTCATTTCTGTTGCCTGACAGAAACGACTTTGGAAAAGGGTAGGCTCATAGTTTGAGAGGGTAAAACCCACATGGTAGAGGGCAGCTTCCACCATGGTGGTGGGAGGTTAGGACACATTTTGTAGGTCAGAAGGCACAGAGGGCTTGTCCTGGACATATTGTACTATATAATCTTCACCAACCAAGCCCTATATAATTCTCAGAACCTACTTCCACCTGCCAGGCTCCAGGGTTCTCTAACTTCCCACAGCAGCACCACTACCTAGGGATCTAGGGCTTAAACTCATGAGCCTGTTGGAAAGCATTCACATCCACATTGTAGTAGCACCACAGTGCAGGAGTTACTGCTATCTCTTGCCTTCGCCTTCCTGAGCCTGGAAATTCAGTAATCACAACCATCCATTAGTTTTCAAGCCTCTGCTGAGTGTCAGGTCCTGGGATAGGGTCCTCACTTCTGCCATGGAATCTGCAGGATGGACATGGATCACCACTTTCAGATTGGGAAACCTAAGGCTCCATTCTTGCAATGGCATCACCATATGGCTGGACAAATACCCAAGGCAATGAACCAAGCTTGCCTGAGCACTGAGCTCACTGTGTCTGTTTCCTTCATCCTCCCAGATATAGAAGCTAAGCCAATGGGAACCTCCCACCACCCCTCTTATAGACACAAGTCATGCTTCCCATTGTCGAACTTTTGACAACATCAGCCTCTAGCTGAAGTTGCTTTCTTCTGGTCTCAGTCTGCAAAAATAACAGTCCTGCCTACCCATGCCAACACCTCCTTATTGTGGGATGCTTCTAAAGCAGATGAAATTGGCATGGTCTCTCTCCTTTGAACACCAATAGCACCTGAACCTTCCAGATCCATTTCCCACAGCAGCACACCATTAGCTACAGAAACCACCTTTCTTACACCACAGCAATGAGGAGAGCACCTACCCTCTACCCCACATATTCTTGCTGCCTTGAGCCAGCATTATAAGATCACTCAGACAGAATCACATGGAACTCACATGAGTCAAAAGGCACACAGGATCATCTTGCCTCTGCCAGTACTTGAAGGAATTTGTGATGAACATGATGACTATTTTTCTAGTTTCCTTTGTGATACTGTGATAAAAATAATCCTACCAAAAACAAAATTCCAGGAGAAAGGGTTCATTTTAGTTCACAAATCCAGATTAGGTTAGAATGCATCATTTCAATGACGTCAAGCAACGAGTCACATACATCAAAGTGAAGAGCAGAGAGAACTGAATGCAAGCCTGTGTGCTCACTTGCTGAGGCTCTGCTCAGTTTCTCTACTCAAACAGTCCTCTGCCTAGTGAATGGTGCCACCTATAGTAGGCTGGACCTTTCCACAACACTAGCTCAGTTAGGACAGTTCTCCATAGACATAGAGCCCAACCCAGTGTAGACAATCACTCATTGTGATGCTTCTCCCAAGTGATTTTAGACTGTGCCAAGCTGACAATTAAACTAATCACCACTACTGTTTTGTTGTTTTGTCTTTTGTATTTTTTTGTCAAGTAGAGACCAATAAAAAGGCGCATAGGGGTGTTTTGGTTTGTTTTTTGGGTTTTTTTTTTTTTTTTAAGTTTTAGACAGCACAGTTAAGCCATGTTATTTTTCATAATTAAAGTTCTTCAAGAAAGAAAGGGGTGATCACGTGTGAGTGTCCTACCCCTGGAGGTGTTCAAAGCCAGGTTAAATGGCTCTATGGTGTAAGAACATAGAGGATTCCTGAGCTGGAGAAAAAAAAAAAAAAAAGGCTGTTACATGAGATGGCAATCTTCCTAGGACATCTCCAAATGGATTCTAAAGCCACCTCCTTCCGGGTGTGAGATGCCCTCTGAAGATGACTAGTATGTTACAACAACAGAAAACAATTTACTGATGCCTCACCACCCACCCTCAACCATCACTTCTCCCAAGCACCCATCTTTCATTTCACCTTAAAGTTGTCCAACAAAAAAAAGTGGAAAAAGCTGATGACTTCATCCTCTGAACCCAAACCCTCGTTCTTATCATAAAAGCCTGTGTAGTTGTCAAACTTTCCAAAACTGCCAAAAGCCATCCTAATATTTAGACAATTTAGGCAGCAATTATGGTGCAAGATTTACCAAGTTCAATTATACAACTATAACTCAAGAGGGGGGAAAAAAAAAGAAAATATTCAAGACATTAGACTCCTCAGCTTATTGCCAAGTAATCCTGATAATATATAATGAAGTAAGAAGCATAATTAACCCAATTCTAGATAACAGAGATCCATTTTACAATGTGTTGGCTGGAACCCTCTGTAACTGCAGGTGTTTATGAGTAAATATTCTGAGGGAATGATGAGGTAACATGGGATCATGGTTTATGTTCTGCAATGCCTAACAAGTTCTAGGATAGGAGATAAAACAATGAAATATGTAACACACTCAAGCCAAAGAAAATAAGTGTGTTCTTTTCTTCCAGTCAGATGTTGTCATCACACTCAAATACTTGCTATGGCTATCTTTATTAACTATGTCAGCCCGACTTTGGACCAGGGGTAGTGGCCATTAATTTACAATCTCTGAAAGCAAACTATCTATGAGAAAATAACCATCTACTACAGATAACTATCACATGATTTTCTTTGAGGGGGTAGTGACTAGGGACCCAAGAACTCACATGCTAAGCAACCACTCTGCCCCTGAGGTGCACCCCCAACCATAGGCTTCTCTAGAGAAAGGACAGCACCAGGAAGCCTATGCAGCTGGAGTAGTTTCATTGAAAACAAGATTGCCGTCTACACATTATTTCAAAACTGCCTCCCATACAGATGAAAACACGGCACAGACAGGTAGACCTGTAATGACAAAATGAGTCATAAAAAGTGAGTCAGTGAAAGCCAGCTTTCCTCCCACGTGGATGCTCGGCCATGTAGCGCTGGCAGTCACGTCTGACCATCTGACCGTTGGTCCCACTGGGTATACCTTTCTTCGCAGTTCCTAAAGCAGTCCTCCAAAAGGATCCACGAAAGAAGGGCACAAAAAACATCCAGATGTATGAAGCCACTGAGTCACCAGCCGCCATCATCCCTGGTTACAGTTTTTATGTGAAAGAGGCAGGTACGTGACTGTAAAGGGAACGGTAAAGTAAGGAGCCCCCAGCCAATGAGACTTTGTGAGACTCACACCATGTGTTTCCAATCTATGAATTTTTAAACAAAGTCTACTAGTGCTTTACAAAAACTGTCAAGGAAACTATCACTACACTAAAAATAACATGTGTGTATACATGTATGTATGTAAATTTATTTTAAAAACTATTTTATGGTTAGGCATGTTAATATATGCTTCTAATCCCAGCACTTGGGAATCAGGCAGGCAGATCTCTGTGAGTTATGAGTTCAGTGCCAACCTGGTCTACACAGTGAGTTACATAGTTACATAGGACTACATAGTGAGTGAGAACCTCTCTTTAAAGGTGGTGCACACCTTTAATCCCAGCACTCAGGAAGCAGAAGCAGGCAGATCTCTGTGAGTTCAAGGCCAGCCTGGTCCATAGTGCAAGTTCCAGAATAGCCAGGGCTACATAGGGAAACCCTGTCTTGAAAACCGAAACAAAAAACAACAGAAAAGGACCTACTTTATTTTATATTGTTGTGTTTGTGTGCATGCACACACATTGTGAAGGTCATAGGACAATTTTGTGAATTTGGTTTCCCCCACCCTCCACCTTTCTGCAGAAAGGGATTGAAGTCATTGTCATTGTACAGCCAGTGCCCTTAGCTATAGAGCCAGGCTCCCAACCTCTATTTGTTTATAAGACACAGGACTTCACTGTCCTGCCCAGCTTAGCTGAAAATTCTGAGTTGTCATGATCTTCTTGTCACAGCCTCCTAAATTATCTGTACCATAGGCACACACCAATATACGCCGCTTAAAAAAATAAAAACTCTCCATGACATATCAAGTTGCAGTGAGACTAGGAACCTCTTCTCCAATTAAGACTGGACAAGGTGACCTGGTAGGAGGAAAGGGTCCCAAAAGCAGGCAATGGAGTCAGAGATAGCTCCTGTTCCCACTGTTAGGAGTCCCACAAGGAGACCAAGCTACACAACTGTAACACATGTGCAGAGGGCCTAGGTCAGTCCCATGCAGGCTCCCTGGTTGTCAGTTCAGTCTCTAAGCCCCTATGAGCCCAGGTTAGTTGATTTTGTGGGGTTTCTTGTGGTGTCCTTGACCCCTCTGGCTCCTACAATCCTTCCTCCCTGTCTTCTGCAGGATTCTGCCTAATGTAGACAGCCCTACAGCCATACCCATACAGACAGCACTGAGTAGTCTTGGTGTTTTGTTTTATTGGTTTGTTTTTAAGAACACATGAAATTGGGAGGAAACACTGTTTGGAGAGGGCATAGGAAAAAAATTGGAGGGGACTAAGTGGGGGAGTATATTCGATCAAAATTCCTTATGTCCCTGTATGAAATTCTCAAGCATAAAGATTATTGAAAAGTCCTTATCTTTCTTCAACTATTAAGAAGTCTATGGTTTTCCAATGACTACCAAGTGCAGCTTAGGACAACCAAAATGTATTCTCTCATAGTCCTTGATGCTTAAAAGTCTGAACCTCATCTCAGTAGGATGGAATTACCACAGTGTTGGTGGAACCACAGTTCCTCCAGAGACTCTTAGAGACAATCCCTTTCTTGTCTTTTCTGGGTTCAGAAGCCACTACCATTCTTTAGCTTGTGGCTGCAGCATTCCAATCTCTGCCTCCATCCTTCCACTGCCTTCAAGTCTGTGCCTCCATCTTGCTCTGCTTCTTGTGTGTGATGGGATTCAGAGTACACCTGGATTGGAAAACGTCCCCATGTCAAGATCCCTCGCTAAATCATACCTTCTAACTCTTGTTCACCAAGGATACCATTCATAGGTTCTAAGGAATTGGTATTTGACATCTTTTGAGGGAAACGTGTCTATAATAAAGGAACTGTCAAATTCTCCATTGTGAACATGGCCAGAGACATTCTAGAGGAGTGGCAGTACATGGATGTGTCACAGCCCCGACCTTCATTCACTTCCTAAAACAACTACTCGGAATAACAACACCATTTCCTAGAACTTTACCAGCTCCCAGGAGCCACTGGGAATTCTCAAGATACTTCATCTTACAGAGGACAAGTTAGTATGGGGGAAAAGAGTTAGTCTACTGACATCAACAAATGGCCAATTGATACCTCCAGCTCCTTCTACCTCCCTAAGGAAGGACACTCAGGGGAAGCTGCCTGACTCTCAGCCTCACTAACTATAAAAATTACCAACCCCTGGCCCAGAGTGCTAACAAGCTGGTTCCAACTGATGTGACTGTTGAGTAAATAACAGCCAAGGACAGGGATCCTGACCCCAGCCCACAGACCCTGTGGAACTTTTCTTCCTTCTTCTCCTTCATACCTCCACTGTCAGATTTTATCCATTTCTTCTTTTATGCTAGACTCCTTCAAACTACTTTTAGCTAGGAAACACATTCTCCTTCAATCTATATCCCTTACACCAACATATACTCATCACTCTGGCCACAGGATTGGTGAAGGGAGACTATGTTTCTGTCCTGCATTGCCTTAAACATAGCTGAAAATAGTCTGTCCATCCAGCACCTCTTTCATGCAAGGTCTTCCCCTCTGTCTTATGGCTTCTATTGCTATGAAGAGACACCATGACCACAGCAACTCTTATACAGGAAAACATTTAATGGGGGGGGCTTACATTTTCAGAGGTTTAGTCCATTCTTAACATGGCACAAGACAGTGGCATTCAGCAGACATGGTGCTGGAGATGGAGCTGAGAGTCCTAAATCTTGACACACAGACAACAGGAAGTGAACTGAGACATGGGGTGTGGCTTGAGCATATATGAGACCTCAAAGCCTGCATCCACAGTGACACACTGCATCCAGCAAGGCCATACCCACTCCAACAAAGCCATACCTCCTAATAGTGCCACTCCCTATGAGCTTATGGGGGCCGATTACATTCAAACTACCACACCCTCCCATCCCAAAAGGTTCTCTATTAGCCTTCCCCAGTCCTGATTCCCTTTACATTGGGCTTAAACAGACCCATTCTCTCCCCGCATCAGTACCCTAAAAGCAGCAGTCTGATGCTGCTTTATCCTGAGAGTCAGGACTACCCACAGAATATATGCAAATCTAAGGCATTGATCTGTATCTATTGTGAGGGAAAATTAATAACTAAAAGATACGGGACTCATGGCAAGAAGGAAAAACCAGAAAGAACAAGTGTTTCTGCCAATAGATATAGATAACTCCCTGACTGGAGAGTACACTCTCCCTGCCCCCCGTAATCTTAAGGACAAGGCCACTGAGCCCACCGGTCCTAGAGAAAGAAAACCCCCTAACCTTGCAGGTGCGCTAAACAATCTCGCCTTATAAAAACTTTGTACTCTATGAAATCTCTGTAACTTTGGAAACCTTATGGGCTAAGGCTAGCAGTCTCAAACCTCCCTTTCCCTTTAAAACTGCTTCGCAATTGTAAGTGGGCACCTACTCTTCTGATAGAGTGAGGTCCCTGCCGGTTTGGTACTTAGAAATAAAAACCTTTTGCTTTTGCAGCCGGGAGTCACTTCCTTGGAGGTTGAGGAAACCTGGTAGGCACAACACTATAAGGTGTATTAGTTATTTGTTGCTGCAGGCAAATGGTTGGAAAGAGGCAACTTAAATGAGGGAGGGCTGGTTTTGGCTCACTTTTCGAAGATGTTCTCTATTACATCAAAGGAACCAGAGTTCAAGGCTACTGCTCACTTCTGGACAGACAGGGAAGCAGAAAGGAGGCAAGAAGTGGGTCCAGGATATCGACCTCAAGGCCCACTCCCTACAACTAACTTCCTAGGACCTACTTCCTGAAGGTTCTAGAACCTCTGATAACAGGTCTACCAGCTGGGGAGCAAACTTTCAAATGCATGAACCTACAGGGAATGTTTTATACTCAGACTACCAAAAGGTAAACACAAATGACATGCCTACTCAATGATCTTAGAAGACATGCATGATGAGAAACTCTTTCATTCAAAAGACCCTGGCTGAGTACCTGTCATGCACCACAAGACAGACTTAAAGGATCTTTTTGCACTTGACTTTTTACAACTGAGAGTTGGAAAGACTCTCAGATGGTCATGAATTAGCATGTCATTCCTCCTTGGCAGAGAAGCTAGAAATCCATGGGGGCGGGGGGAGAGAAGGAGAAGCAATCAGTGGCCAGCCATGCAAAGAGCCTAAAAAGCAAGGAAATAAATGACACTCATGATGCACCCTGGAAAGTCACAGAACCACCCTTCATATGTCCAGACCCACTCCAGTAGGGACCTGGAACTCTGAGAGAAAGAGGGGTACCTTGGAGTATTTAACCCCAAAGAAAAATGCAAGCTCTTAGGGAAAGTCCTGGGTGTTGGTGAAGATACTTAGTTAACCAAGTAAGTATTTCTCAACCCCAGGAGGGTTTGGGAAGGCACAATCTTGCCCCCACTGGAATCCCAAGTGATAATTTAAGGCTCATTTTCCCACAGAAACATCGCCAGATGTGGCAGCTGAGCCCCAAGCAGGACAAACACCATCTGTAGTCTGCATGGGTCCCGGGAGGCAGGAACAAGTAGCGATGAAAACAGGCTGGCTCTGGGTCTGAACCCTGCCTTGAGAGTTTGCACATCTATAAAATATGGGCAGCCACCTAAGTCCCAGTGGAGCAGCTAGCACAGCACATGGCCTGGCACAACATGGGCTCAGTATATGGCATCATGTTTTCAGAAAATGAATATTCTATTGCAGGTACCAAATACCAGACGACAGACTTCTGCACCACTTACTCAAACAGAGCAGACCTTATGCATTCTAGATGGTAACATCTGGGCCTTTCCATACTTTAAATAATTGCAATAATTACATCTATGCTAGCTTAACAAAAATAGAATAACTTATCCAAAATGTAAGATCCATTAAAACCAATACTTATATAGTACTTCTCTCTCTCTCTCCTCTCTCTCTCTCTCTCTCTCTCTCTCTCTCTCTCTCTCTCTCTCTCTCTCTCTCTCTCTCTCTCTCTCTCTCTCTCTCTCTCTCTCTCTCTCTCTCTCCGGGACAGGGTCTCACTACATAGGTCTCACTACATAGCCCAGGATGTCCTAGAACTTCAGATCCCCCTGAGTAATGGGATTATGGGTACACACTACCATATCCAGCCTTATACAATAATTTTCTTTCAAGGAAGTTGAAAGTGTGTCTTGCATGCTATGATCCAACCCTAGGGGGATCATGGGTAGACCATTCCCAGACTCTTTTTGAGAAAGACAGTCAGAGTATGGAGATCTCATAGAGACTCGCTCTCTCATGACTGTGTTGTTCTCCTGGACAGGGGTGGGGGTTCTGCGAGACTCTGAGAGCTGCCTTATACTGACCCATCAGATGAGGCTGAGCACCTCCTGCTGGATTGTTTTCCTGTTCTGGAAAACAACCAAAAATGGAAACTTGACATGATCAGCTCACCCCACAAAGCCTTACTTCTACCAGCCAGAGCAGGACTATCAGAAGGAAAGATGAAAGGAATCCCAAATTCATTCAAGACAAAGGGAGGAAGTTAGGGGTGGTCAAAAGGGACACTGAAGGAGACTGACTTGGCCAAAACCACTAGAAGTTGGAACAGCAGAATAATTACTGTCATCAGCAATGGTAACAAAAAGACAACATTGTCCAGATCCAGGTGCATCTGGCTGAAGACACACACGGGTGCCTCCTTTTGTTTTGTTTTTGTTTTGTTTGTTTTTTGAGACAGGGTTTCTCTGTGTAGCTTTGGAGCCTGTCCTGAAACTCTGTAGACCAGGCTGCCCTCAAACTCACAGAGATGGGCCTGCCTCTGCCTCCAATTTGTTTGAAAGTTTTGAACATGTGCACAATGTGTACTGAGCATATTCATCCACCACAGAAGAAAAAGATATCCCAGGAGAAACTGAAGAAGCAAAAACTTATAGCACAGGAATAAATTCGGCATAAAATAAATGCAGACAAAAGTTAAAAAAAAAATCACCTTTCCATCTCAAGTCTAGACATCCAGAGATCTGAAATCCGAGGCAGAATCATTGAAATGCCAGCCTCTGCAACACAGCCAGGTTGACATCAACTAGCTACATGAGGTCCAACAAAACTAAAGCAAGCAAAGTAAAATTAGAAAAGTAAAGGCGGGCCAGCAAGATGGCGTAGTGGGTCACTGTGATTGCCACCAAACCTGCTTACCTAGGTTCAATACTCAGAATGCACAAGGTGGAAGAGGAGAGCCAACTTCTTCAAGTTATCCTCCAATCTACCCGTGCGAGCCATGGCCCATGCACAAATACACATGCAAAGTTAATATTAATTAAATCTAAATTTAACTAAGGGAATAAGAAAAGGAGACCATCCAGATGAGTCAGTGAGTACAGGCTTCTGCTGCCAAGACTGGAGACCTGAGTTTGATCCTAGGGACCCATGCATTAGCAGAGAACTGACTCTCTCGTTGTCCCCCAACCTCGACATGGTTGTCATGACAATGCTCTCCACCCTATACCCCAACAAAGAAAGACCAACCCAACTGAAAAACTAAAAGGCTCCTCACTAAAGTCATATAGGAAGCAAGTGAGGTTGGAAAATGATAGTCACTGTTCTAGTGAATATCAAATTTATCTAGTTCATTTATCAAATGAAAATTAAATTGAGATTCTGCTGCATAGCTATTAGGATGAACAAAATCCAGCTGCTACTATCAAATGCTGGCAAAAAAAATGTAGAGCCAAAATATTCTAACTCATAGCTGATTGTACTCTAAAATGGTACAGCCGTGTTGAAAGCCAGTTTCACTATCTTAGTGGGGGGTGTGGAGAGGACAAAAGCCTATCCATGATCTAACCATCATCCAGCAATCACACCCTCTGATATTTCCTCAAATGAGTTGAAAGATTACATCACACAAAAACCTAAGCAAAACATTGCAGCATCTTGGTTTATAATCCTCAAAACTTAGAAGCAACAAGAGGCTCTGAGGTCAATGAATAGAGAAACTATAATTCATCCAAACAATGGAATATTATTTCAGGCTGAAAAGACATGAGCCACCAAGGCAGGAAAAGTTGTGGAGGAACCATACCATGTGAAATAAGCCAGTCTTAAAAGGCTACATACGACAGGATCCCAACAATGTGATACCCTGGAAAAGACAAAACTATAGAGCCAGGATCAGTGGTTGCCAAAGGTTATGTAACAGAAAGGAATGACAAGGAAGGATTCTTAGGGCAGGGCAACTGTTCAGTTTGATTCACAGTAGTAGATGCCTATCATTTTATACATTTGTCAAAATCTACAATAGGTACCCCAAAAGCAAGCCCTAATGCATATTTATAATGGACTACAGGGGAATAATGTTGTGTCTCCATCAGTTCACTAATGTCACTAATGGTACTGAATGTCCCCCCTCTGCTGTAGTTATTTTGATGGTGGGAGTGGCTGTAGATAAGTGGAAACTAAGATTGGAATGAGAACTCTATTTTCTGCCCAATCTTGCCCTCAACAACATGAATTTTAAAATAACAAATATGACCAGCAACATAGTTCAGCAAGTCAAGGCGCTTGCTGAGCAAGACTGGTGACCTGAATCCAATGCCCAAAATCCATGTAAAATGACAGAGAAAACCAACTTCTGAAAGTTGTTCTCTAACCCATACATCATGTATGCATACGCATACACACACACACACACACACACACACACACACACACACACACGGGGTTGGTGGGACAGCAAGACTAATAATGAATAAAAAATAAAAATTTGAAGAAAATAAATCAAATAAAATGAGAAAATTTATTGCAATTTACTTTGCACATGCTTACCATTCTAGCCCAAAGTTTTGCTTTTCTATCTAGCTACCTCATACTGAGACTGACCAAAAAGCAGAGGGTTTAAACAAGTATTTTTAAGAAATTCTTCAAATTTGGGTCATGTCACAATTTCAGCAGTTCTTTCTAAGTCTGTGACCTTTACAAGATGTTGCAACACTTGGAGGCAGCATCAAAAGTAGCATGGATGCTACACGCACAAGAAAACATTGAAGAGGCAGAGCCCATGAGGCCGCTCAGTGGGCAAAGGTGCCTGCTGCCAAACCTGAAGACCTAAGTTCAATTCCCAAGACACACATGGTGTGAGGAGAGAGCAACTCCAGTAGGTTGTCCTCTGACCTCCCACACACTCCAAGAAACAAATAATTGAAGTAATTTTCAAATTCAGAATAAAATTAAGAGCTATAGCAATTATATTGTAATAACTGATTATTTAAGTAAGACACACACACCTCATTTCTACTTAAAAAGAAGCATTTTATTTTATTTTTTTTGTTTGTTTGTTTGTTTGTTTGTTTTTTGAGACAGTTTCTCTGTGTAGCCCTGGCTGTCTTATACTAGGCTGGCCTCGAACTCACTGAGATCTGCCTGCCTCTGGCTCCCAAACACTGGGATTAAAGGTGTGTGCCACCACAGCCTGACAGAAACCGACATTTTAAAAGGACCTAATTTTTCTTCAGCACTCTGTATTGAATTATTTTGTAGAAAGAAAAAAAAAAAAGCAAGACAAAAAAAATAAGCAAACGGGTGTGGAGAAGTGGCTCTGTGGTTTAGCCCACTAGATGCTCTTCCAAAGGACCCAGGTTCAATTCCCAGCACCCACATTGTGGCTCACAACCGTGAGCACTACACACACAATCCACAGGCACCACACACATATGGCATACATATATACATTGAGGCAAAACACCCATACTCATGAAATACAAGTTTCAAGGCACATTCATGAGGGAAACTGTCTATTTCATAGAAGGAAAACAGAAACTCCATCCACTCTTTCTACAAAGGGCCCTGGTATTAAAAACTAGGCCATTCCTTTCCTAAATACACATCTAATGAAATATGTGTCATTGCTGAAACAGCTGGGCTGTTTCCAAACATCTGACGTGTTCCTCCAGAGCCTTCCAGGATGGAGCCAGCACAACCCCATGCAACAGTCCCACAGGGACACCTGTCCCCTCTTCATTACTTTGTTCTCTCTCAGTCTGAACTTCCCAATCTCTCAGCCAGAGTCCTCTCTGCCAGTGTCTGGCATGAGCTGGGCAAATCCTAGCTCTTCAGTCTGAAGCTCTTTGAGAAAGGAGTAATGGCATCACTGTCTTCATTTCTTCATATCTTTCTCCTCATCCTTTGCCTTTGACATCTTTCATTCTGGGGTGTGCACATCACACGGGGCCTCCAAGCTTCAATGTGCGTCAATCAGCTGGTGCCTGCAAAAGTGAGAACCCTTTGATCTACCTCCTTAGGGCTCTGGTTCTGACTGGTAGGCCTAGTGGCAGAGGGCCAAAATCTATAGGATATCATATATATGGGGCTCTGATCCAGGGAGTCTGGGTACCACACCTTCATAAACACACGTGGAGACGGGTGCTTTAAGCACCCCTCATTTAAAAGAACAAACAAATACAGAAAGGAGCACAACCACCATTTACAGGTGTGTTTTCAGGACAGCAGATGATTCCTTTGTTCTCAGTGAGCATATAGCATAAAGTGTGCTTAACACAAATGGCTATGCCTGCTCAAATTCCAACGTTTCCTCATGGAACTGAGAAAACTGGTCCATCCCACTGGGATTTATACTACACCAACTCACCCTTAAGCAGAAATAAGGGAAAGAAGAGAAAACACAAGAATCTAACTCCTGAGGTCAAAGAAGCCTATTTCCTGGTCTCCTTACATCTACCCCTAATGACCATAGGAGGAAGGCCAAATCTAGAATAGCAGGGAGAAAATCCAGGAGTTCCTGGTTGCCAGGCTACAGAAGATCACCGAAAACATGAATGGCTAGGCCCCACCCCAGCACTCCTGAATCCTAAACCCATGTTAGGGCTGGAGAATTTACATCATTATTATTTCTTCTTCTTCTTCTTCTTCTTCTTCTTCTTCTTCTTCTTCTTCTTCTTCTTCTTCTTCTTCTTCTTCTTCTTCTTCTTCTTCTTCTCCTCCTTCTCCTCCTTCTCCTCCTTCTCCTCCTTCTCCTCCTCCTCCTCCTCCTCCTCCTCCTCCTTCTCCTTCTCCTTCTCCTTCTCCTCATCCTCCTCTTCCTCCTCCTCCTTCTCTTCTCCTCCCACTCCCTTTCGTCTTCCTTCTTCTCCTTCTTCATAGAGCAGCAGACAGGAATGAGATGTGGAAAAGGAACACAGGACCCTTTGCAAGCTAAACACAGGAACACCCCCACTCCCAAGAATTGTGTATCTCCACCACTGTTGATGGTGACATTTAATTTTTTGTTTTGTTTGTTGTTGTTTTTTAGGTTGTTGTTGTCTTTGCTTTTAATGTTTGTGTGGAGCCATTGCATGTAGATGCAGTGCCCCCCAGAAGCCAGAAGAGGGCATTAGATAACCCTGAAACTGCAGTTACAGGCAGTTGTGACCTGTCTGGCCTGGGTGTTGGGAACCAGATACAGGTAAGGTCCTCATCAAGAGCAAGACGCATTCTTGACCTTTGAGCCATCCCTCTGACCTCTGTTATTTGGTTATTTTGAGAATAATCTTACTGCATCACCCAAGCTAGCAGAAACGCACTGCCTAGTCAGACCGTTCTCTAACTGCCAATCCTCCTAGCCCTGGGATTACACGTGTACCTTAGCATGAAAGGTAAGATAATTCACATCTCAACAAGCTCCCAAGCCCAGCTGGTGCTACTGGCCCAAGGTCTACACTCAGAACAATGAAGCTAATGGCTCATGTCTTGCATTCAAGCAAGCTATGTTAAAGGAGGGAATGGAGGAAATGTTACCATCAGAAGATCCTCTAACACTGGGCATTTTAAACTGCTGCACAGGGAAGCCTGCTACAATTCACATTCTCCAGTAAGAAAAGGGGCTATTTAATGACATAATCCCAGTAGCCGTTGATTTCAATGACTTTCATCTGGTTTTCCACTCAGAAACAAATGCAACCTACAGTGCTTATTCATCAGGAACCCTCACTGAGGGTCTATTGTATACGAAGCGCTGCAGGGCAGCCCAACTTCCTAATGGATAAAAAAGTAAAACAAAACACAATGACTGCATTAATTTACTTATCGTCTGCATTATTTCACTTCCAATTACTACAAAATCTTGAATTAACTTAACCTTCCCACTGTCACAAGAAGGAGGGAAACAGGGATCCCCTGAGAGGAAGGCTTGTCTTTCTATTTCACTTTGAGAATAAAGCTAATCGCCAGGGTTGATGGGGGGTTAAGTGGAGAAGTAGACATTTCAAACCAGAGGTGTCCCAGAATCTGCAAGCTCAGCATGTGAAATAAAGACTGAAATAGAAGGTCTTCAATCTTTAAAAGCCCACAGACTCTGGGTGGGTCTTATGCATCCTATTTTTTTAAGACAAATATTACTAAGACAATGTAGAAAGGAATATTCACAGAATAGCCATGAAGGACTTATCAACAACATCGTAATCTCTCCATATTGCTCTGGCATACAGCATCATCATGAATCTCACTGATTTACTCTTCACCACAAAATGAAGCTCAAGCCACTTTGCACATGACCTACAAATATATTCCAGAATCGTTAGCTCACTGTTACCAGTACATTTTCTGTCTTTCTTTCCTTCTTCCTTCCTTTCTTTCTTTCTTTTTTCTGAGTTTTCAGAGCCTATCAAAGTCAAATGATTTATCACTGATGCTTAAAAGATTTGACTTTTTAAAAAATGCCACGTGACAACCTCTACTAATTTGACTTTTTAAAAAGAGAATAAAATAGATTTGCATTATCTTGTGTATTACAGCAACTCTCTCTGATAATCCTTCCACAGCCCAGACTGTTCCACTCCAGCATCCTGTCATTATCACTGTCTTGGCCTAAAAAATGTTTCTCTCTCAGACCTCATCTTATCATACGAGTATAATGAGTCACTACCCTAGAGAAACCTCCCGTGATGTATCCCCCCATCCCTGTAGAATATTACCCATCTGAGTACCACTACATGGGCCTGGTAAAGTGCACATGATGAGCCCAAACATCCATAGAAACTTACATTTACAGGTACTGAGGATGGAGTGATGGCTCTGGGAAGACATCTACCTCTACCTATGCTGAGCTCATACTCAAACAGGAAAGCCAAACACACAAAGGCTAGCAACACAATATCCAATGTGTTGAGGGAAAAAAAAAAAAGGAGTATATGGTTGGCATTCGTAACAGGGACCTGAATGAGGTTTGAAAGGGATGTTTCTGTCCCTGTTGGAATATTGGGGAAATGTCTAAATGTCTAATGTCTCAGTGTTTGCCTAAGGATTCGCTTGATCGGCAGAGGCCAAAGTCTCCCCACTGTTGCATCCCCCGAGCCAATGACTGGGCAAGGTGAGGCAGTGTGCTGCAGCCAATTTCAAAGGCTATTGAAACACACTTTTGAAGATGTGGATTTCAACTATCCATTTGATACAGTGTATAAATGGCACACATATAGCACATAAACAACAGTATGGAGATGACCTTTTTGTTAAAAACAATAAATGGAAATTCATGAAGACCTGGAAGCCATTTTGGAACTGCTGGGTAATAGTACAAGAAATACTGATTCCTATGTCTACAATGACTTAAAAATTGTTCTATTTTCCATACTCCTTTTTTAGTCATACTTTCCTCTGGTGTCTCTACCTCCTGCTCTCTTGTGCAAGAGGATTCCCCCTTGAGTCATTTCCAAACTCTTCTGAAGTTTTCTCTCCGGCCTCTTGCTTCTCATGTGTAAATAGCAAAGAATCACACGGCTGCAGGAGAGTTGACCTCACCTTCTTCAGATGATAACATCTCCTTGCACTCCATCACCCCTTGTACTGGCCAAACGCATCTTTTATCTGGACCAGCAGAATCAATAGCATGTATTTTAAAACCAACCCATCCATCTTCTCATTTACAAAACACAACATTTCACAAACTGTTTACTGACAGCCTTGCCAACAATATTACTCAAATGCAGCAGAGTGAGAAAAAAAAAAGCCACAGGGAATAGTATAGTTGGCCAAGAGAAGTATTTGGGAATCTAAAATTACAGGGGAAAATCATACAACATTCATTTTACTTAGTCCCAAATCTCTATCAGATGATGTTGAGCAGAAAGATTCTAAAATTGGCAGGGAGAAAGGAAAAGTCTTCTTAAAGGTTGGGCTATGCCAGGACAGCCTTGGGGGAGGGGGTGGGTAACTGGATAAGGTGTGTGCCCTTGACTATCAGGCATGAGTAGCAGTGCCTGGTGGACCAGGATAAGCACACAGAGCAAAGCAAACAAATGGAGATGATTGTCAAAGAAAGAGAATCAACCAAGAGGAGAAAGCAGAGCCCCACAGGGTGCTCTGAAGACTGTATTTCTAACCCACTAACTTACACTTGCCAGTCAATGTAACTCTATGCAACTCAATTAGCACTGGTGCTATGGCAACCCAAGGGGCCTGAACACATAAAAAGGTAACAGAGAAAACCATGCTTCCCAGGAGCGGTACACTGATCAAGCAATAGACATGCCCAGCCAAATGCAGAGCCTAGCAAAGGAAAATCACAGCACTTGAGTACAACAAAGGGTGAGCAGTGATTTTTATTTTTCACCAGAAGACCCAAGTAATGTGTGGGCTCCAGGAAGAGACCAGGAGGTGGTAACCCTGAGCAAACCAGAGCAACTGAGAATCACTGATAGCAAATTGGTTAAGCAGGGACCCTATTCTCCATGCACTTTTCATGCATGGGCTCTCACAGCCCCACAGCAGACCTCCGAATGATTATCAGTTACATCTATTTAGCTGCATAGAGTTAACCTGCCTTGTTCAGGTTCTCAAAGGTTTGCAGTGAGGATGCATAAAGGTCAAGATCAGATCCCTATACTCTTACAACACAATTGAGGCACATGGCCTCTAATCCAGGCAGATCCAATGAAAGCAAGCAGTGAGAGGGAGACAAAGAACATGGCCAACATGGTAAGGCTGGGAAGGGGAGAGCACACCCAGTAGCGTGGCTGTCTTACAGCCACATGGTCTATACACATTCCCTGTAGCTACCTGAAGTACTCTGTCCGTAATAAATAGTACAGCAAATTAATAGGCAAAGGAAAATAAATACATCAAATATAGATCCTGTGTATTTTTCCTTAAGTTCCCAAACAAACAACTAATTGGTATGAGAGCAACAAATTATGTTTTATTCTCTCTGTACTAAAAAATCCAGGAGTCATTATTAGTAATATAAGCATTTGAGAAAAAGAATACCATAGCCTCTCCCTCCACTATAAATCCTTACAGTTAATTGCCACATCAGGGAGCTTTTAGAAGCATAACACTAATGGACAGCTATTAGATATATTACTTCCTGGATTTGGACATTTAAACTGTTTTATAATTAAATACAATGTTTGGGGCTGGAGAGATGGCTCAGCAGGTAAGAGTGCCTGCCTACTGCTCTTGCCAAGGACCCAGGTCCATTCCTCAGCAGCCACACATCGCACAACCACCTGTAACTCCAGTTCTGAGGTATCTGATGCCCTCTTCTGGCCTTCACAGACTCTTGCATTCAAGTAGTATGCATAAATTCATGAAAGCGCACACGCACAAACACATACACATACATACATACATACACACACACACACACACACACACACACACACACACACACACACACAAAATAGTTAATGAACAAATAAATAAAGAAATCCTTTTAAAATTGGGTGTTTAATAGACAACACACATGCATGCATGCACCCTTAAGAGTTAAAGTGCTAAAAACTTAAAATAAAATTTAAAAAAATCTTTGGAGCCAATGGAATAGTTAGGTAAAGCCATGTTCCAAAAAGCCTGATAGCCTAAGTTCAATTCCCAGAATCCACATGATGGGGAGAGAGAGCCAAGTTGTCCTTCACACCTAACACTATAGGGCACACACATATACATACACACACACACACACACACACAGAGAGAGAGAGAGAGAGAGAGAGAGAGAGAGAGAGAGAGAGAGAGAGAGAGACAGAGACAGAGACAGAGACAGAGAGGAGAGAGGGAGAGAAAGAATAGAGACACAGAGACAGAGAAACAGTGAAACAGAGAGTAAGACAGAAATACAAAAGTTTAAAAAAGCTTTAGCCATCTAGGCACTATTAAAAATGTTTCCAAATTCCAAAATATTGCAAAATCAAACACATCAGCAAAGATGGAACTAACTAAATAATTTTCTTAAAAGATGGAAAAGAACACACACAACTATACTCAAAACTGAGCTAATCCAAGTGTAGATGGTTCCTGCCTTAGAATTTTTTTCTTTAATGTGGAAGTGTGGCCCTGGCCTTTCATCACCCACACCCAGTGTCAAACCAATCTCTGGCATTAGCTTCCTTCTGCATCATCATCTCCAAGTGTGAACTATGTCACACTTTGGGGCACTTGTTGGTGTTCCCACATCTCTGATTCTATAACAATCCTGCCTGCAGTGAACTTTCTAGATAATCATGTTTGAGACTCACTCATCTAGACCTCTGAAAACAGGCCAGAGAAAAATGGCCAGAGGCATAAACAAATCACCTACAACGATTGCCTTGTCTCTTATAACATGCCTAGGAGCAGTGGGAAAGGTGCCAAGCTAAATCTATAGTCAAGGGCAGCTTGGCAAGAGAGCAATAATGTCCTCAAACACTGAAAGGAAACTTACAAACGCCCAAGGAGGACCGACCTCTGAGTAGCCCATATCTCCTGCCCCTGTAAACAGTACTCATTGCCCCTGTAAACAGTACTCATGGACCTAATTGTGTTCCCCTCTCCCAATCCCTCCACCCCAAAAAAAGGTAAGTTGAAATCCTAACTCCTAGTATCCAAGAATGTGAGTTGATTTGAAGGGAGGATCTTCGCTGGGACCCGCAAAGGAAAATGGGTGAGAGTAGGTATGAATCTGAGTGGGATTCTTTTTCAGATTTATTTATTTATTATGTGTACAGTGTTCTGCCTGCATGTATGTCTGCACCATGATCTCATTACAGATGTTTGTGAGCCACCATGCGGTTGCTAAGAATTGAACTCAGAACCTCTGGAAGAGCAGCCAGTGTTCTTAGCCTCTGAGGCATCACTCCAGTCCCGGAGTGGGATTCTTATATGATGTGGGAATTTGGACACAATGAAAGGCATAAACAGGATGAGGTCATGTGTAGACACACAAGAAGAAACAGTGACGTGCAATGAGAGAGGTCCTTAGACGAAACCAGCTTCTGGCCACCCAAACTGTGAGACATTAAGTTTCAGTTGCTCTAAGACATTTAGTTTAGGGTGTGTGGTTTGGTACAGTGGAGCACACAAATGCAGTTTAGAAAACCAAGAGCCAATGAAGATAGTAAAGCACTGACTGCAACTACAACACGGCAACAGATCATGCCTGCTGCCTTAATAAACCCACAGTTGATTTAGTAAGAAAACTTTATAAAACATATAACAATAAAATTTATAAGATAAGAAATAAATAAAAATAATAAATAAATTCACAGGGTGTGAAGTAAAAAAAACAAAAAGCCCTGTAACATCTGAGGTCCTGCAAAAACTTGCATTAACCATACTTGCTCCTTGAATGACCTAATGGGGTCAAAGGTTAAGAGGGGTGACATAGCTCTCAAGCTCTCAGGCACCCTGGCTCCTTCCTTGCTAGGACTTGGAAGGAAAAAGTGCATTTTAAGAAAATATCGTCTATATACTGGAATGAGTTTGAATATATCTGGAATAGTCTCAACAATGAATGACAAAGTCGGAGATAGCAAAGTCCTATGGCTGCCAAAGGTCTGTGGCAGAGTGAGGGAGCTCCAGCATTGTAGACAAGGCAGGCAGCAAGTGCTGCGGGCAGCCCAGTCGGGGCTGGCAGAGGGCTTCAGTCCGAAGGCTTAGGCACCACAACACAGAATTTATGATTCCTAAGTGTTTGTTTTAACTAGTGTTGAGAACACATATTTGACCCAGTGTGAACTTGACCCCGGGGTTCCTCTCCCTTCTCTTCAGTGCCTGTACCACATGGCAAGATTTTCCAGCCGAGCCTCCCACCCCAGCTCCCTGGACTGGGTCAGGGCCAAGGACACAGACAGGACAATCCTCCCAGCAGCTGCTATGGTAAACTTTGCGGCAGATGTATTGGCAAAGCAGCTGTCAATGGTCATGGCAGGCCTATGAAAAATGTGTGATCATCATGGGCCGCTCTCTCATGCCAGGCTAGTAAGCTGAGCCAAAGGGAACAGGACACAGCCCAAGAGTGGCCTCACAGTCACCTACCCTCCACAAGCTACACACACCCTCTGGGATGATGCGATCTGCTGTCTCTCTGACACTGAGGGTACAAATATCCAGATCTCCTCTGCGTGGAACTGAGTGAGCATTTCTAGGGTGGATTTTCAGGGTCTTTTTTTTTTTTTAAGTTGGGTTTGCACACACACACACACACACACACACACACACACCCTGCCCCCACTGCCACAGTATAGGCTGAACGCCAATGGAAAAGCAAAGGAATATCAATTTTCTGTTCCTTCCTAAGGAGAGAACAAGTCATTTGATGTGCCATGAGTTCCATGAGTAAAACCAGACTCCACACTCCCTACAGCTGGCTGCATTTCTCCCCTATTCATAGAACCCTGGCACATGGTAAAAACTAAACAGATATCCGTTAAATAAATAAAAGAGCCATGCATGCATTTACAAAGGGCCTGCAACGTGCCAGGCACCCGCTTGAGTCCTGTCTGCCATCGTTCCTCTTCCCTCTGCCTCACCCTGCCAGCCTCACTTCACTCTCCTCGCCTTTATTCTTTTGTGTTTTCTGTTCCCACATTCGGTCTCCTCATTAGATCTGAACCCGCTGGCAGGGTTTGTCTCTGAGCCACATTAACTCTGGAAAAGCACAAAGGGACAAAGGAGACTGGAAGAAACATTGATGTGGTGGTTTAGACAAAGGGAAGAAACGCAAAAATGAGAAGGGAAAAATGTCACACATCACTCTGAGGACAGTCCCTTAAGCCACAAAAATCCTTCAGTAAATGTTGTCATTGGGAAGAGAACACATGGGATACTATCGCTCGATCACTACCAACAATCGCCAATATTAAACACTAGAAAAACATATCCCATGCTATGATTACAAACTCCCAGAGAGAGAGAGAGAGAGAGACAGAGAGAGACAGAGACAGAGACAGAGAGAGAGTCTGTCTGTCTGTCTGTCTGTCTGTCTGCCTGCCTGCCTGCCTGCCTGCCTGCCTGCCTGCCTGTCTGTGTGGAAAAGCACCATTAATGTGCAGTTTGGCATCTCCACACAGGAACTGGGTGGCTGGAGCCCCAGGACCACCGTGCTGCCTGCATAGAGACATTCTTTGCCATGTGTGGGTCTGCTGCCTGTGTGTCTCTCATCTCTGGTTTGCAATTTAAAGTTCACTAAATCTTCCATCTTCAGAAGCATTTAAATTAAGTTTCAATCAAGTCAAAGCAATCCAAGCCAGCCCAAAGGAATGCATTGTGTTCTTCACTGAATTAATCAAACAATGAAGACCACAAACACATCCAATCTCCTATGCAGAGATTCTTCTGGCTCAGTTGACATAACCCATGTAAACCCTTTAAATTACCCTTAAAATATGATAACTATTAAATACCATGGGTTATACATTGCAATGTACCCATACATTTTGTGATGTTGACACACACATCAATGGTTTTGGATTCTTGTGTAACAAATTACATTCAAGTACAGTTGTTCAAGCTTCACATATTAAGGATAAAAGAGAGAAAGGGAACTGCACATCAATTTATTTTGTCATCTGAATATCACTGCTATTTACTAAAGTAGTTACACTGATGAAAATTGGTGAAAGGATACGGTCAGTTCCCACTCATTTTACTAATACTTTAAAGTGCCCCAAGCAGCAAGCTTTAACACAAAGGAAACTAGAGGTAGTATGTAATGGTATGTGTGTGTATGTGTGTGTGTGTGTGTAAATTCACATGTATGTGTGGGCTTGGGTAAGTGTGAGTTTGCACATGTGTGTATGAGTGCATGCAGAAGCCAAAGGTAGATGTCTTCCTCTGTTTTCTATTGTTTGTTTGTTTGTTTGTTGAGATAGTGACTTTCCTAAACCCAGAGCTTACAACCGTTTGTGTAGACAGTCTAGCCAACAAACTCCAAACATCCATCTATCTCCAGCTCCCCAGAGCTGGAGCCCAGTCAGGCTCATGGAACCATAGCCAGCTGTAAGTGCCAAAGCTTGGAAGCTAGCTCCTCATTGCATAGCAAGCACTTTATTGACTGAGTTGTCTCCCCATGCCCCATATTTGGTGTCCTTTACAGCCTTTTCAAAATAAATCATTCAAAGGTTCACAATAACACAACAACTTAAAGGAAGACAGAATGAGCATTTCTAGACCAAAATCCCAAATCCAAAACTTTCTGAGTACCAACCGGACACCATAAGTGGAAAATTCCATACCTGACTTCACGGAAACAGTTGAGTCAAAACGCAAGCACACTAAAAATATTGTGTAAAATTACCGTTAGGTTATATATAAAGCATATATACAAATGAACTTAATGTTTGAACTTGGGTCCCATCCTTAACAAACCTTATTATATATAAACTCATATTCAAATAAAATCAAGGTCCCAAACACTCCTTTTGGCCCCAAACATAATGGATACACACTGTAATAGAAAAAAACATCATCCACATGACTTAAAAAAGTAATACATACTCAGGGAAAGAAGAAAGTCATGAAACATATAAATGAGAGTTTACTTGATTTGATGCAAAACTAAGCTCTAAAAGTCTCTGGTCTTGGCATGGCTTTCACACCCATCTCTTTTCCCCTTGACACCTTCAACAATCCAACAGGGGAGCCTGGTTTCAGTTTAGTCATTTCTGTAGAAGAAAGTGTACCAGGCAGACCAGGTGAATTCCTCAAAGCCACACGGGTCTTCCAAAGACGGTCTTCTAAACCTAAGGCCTTTCTGGCATCATGCTGCTCATCTGTGGATGCAAGAGGAAGGTACCAATGCTAACTCCACTGGTCCTGTTTAAAGACACTGGTTCCTTTATCTTTCAGGACACACCTGAAATAAGACTCCCATTAAAAACACCATCTCTGGACCAGAGAGATGACAAGAACACTTGATTCTCTTCCAGAGGTCTTGGGTTCACCCACATTGGGCTACTTACAACTAACTACCTTGTAATCCAAGAGGATCAGACACCCTCTCCTGGACTCCATGGGCATTAAACCCCCCCTCCCAGTGTGTGTGTGTTTGTGTGTGTGTGTGTGTGTGTGTGTGTGTGTGTGTGTGTGTGTGTGTGGCTATAAAATAAAAAATAAGCACATAAATAAAAACACTAGCTTTAAAAAAATAAAAGCACTCATCTCAAATGCTACACTTTGAATGGAATGCTCAGCTGCCTGGGCTCTGCTTCAACAGCATAATAATTCCTGGAAGGAGTTGTGATTAGAGTTTTTAGCAGTGGTCAGAAAAGCACGAGAAAGGACAGTGGTGCTGAACTGTCTAGATTCAGTGTCACTTACAGCCCCCTCCTCAGTCACAAGGAAAATGTAACCCAGAGCCAGAAGTGTATGTCACAGTATCATGAGTTGAACACAGTAGAGCTGCTTCCTCCAGGTCCAACCATAACTGTGCAGCCCTAACTCTCTCACAGATCCACAAGTGGCCAGTAACCACTCTCTCTGGACCAGCAGGGAGCAAAACCAACTACACAGAGGCAGAGGCATGTTCTCGCCTACCTGGCCTGGAAAAGCAAGAAGCCATGATTCAAATGTTCACTACCCAGATAGTCTCTTTCTAGGGCTTCTTGGGACTCCTGAGCCTCCAGAAAAAGGAAACCTTTGGAGATACCCCCTTTTCTGAAAAGGCATTCTGCTACTTGCCAAGAAATCTTCATGAAACCTTAGAGCACACACCAACAGTCTCTGTTGATTTGTATGTGTCTGGGGTGAATGTATGAGTGTCTGTGTGAGTGGACATGTGTACCAGCACATGTGCATGTGTGTGCTATACATGTAGAGACCACAGGTCAACCCTGAATGTCATTCCTCAGAAGCTTTTCACCTTGTTTTTTGAGACAGGACCTCTCATTGGCCTGGAATTTACTATTTAGGTCAGGCTGAGTAGTCAGTGAGCTCTAGGGATCTTTGCCTCCCAGCTTTTTAAGGCAGGATCTAGGGATCAAACTAAGGCCTTTATGCTTGCATAGCAAACACCTCACCAAGTAAGCTATCTCCCTAACACCTGGTCTGTATGTTCAATCTTTACACAGCAATATGTCACTGCCTCAGTGCTGTCACGGAGGGTTACCCACCATGCTACAGAGCTGTCATAGCAGCTCTGAGATAGATGCATTTACTAAGAGAAGCAATCATAACACAAGATAACACTGCTGCCACATCTGCCAGTTCTATCAAGTGTAATCTAAGAAGTTGAGAACAGAAAAATAGAGCTAGGTATTGATGGCACACACCTTTAATCCCAGCACTCGGGAGGAGAGGTAGGCAGAGTTCTGTGAGTTCCAGGCCAGCCTTAGATAAATAAATATATATATTTGACTTACAATGCCTACAAGTCAAAATATTTCTAATCTAGCTGAAGTTTGGCCCTCCGGAGATCTCTAAGTCAGCCATTACTCCTTAGTCATAGCCAAAATCCTGAAACACAGAGATGGGTCCTTTTCATCCACTTAAGACCCTCTGTTTACCTCATGAACTAAAGGCATTTGTCAACAAATAAGGGCACCAGAGTGATTACATCAAGTCTTTACTCACCCATCAGTATCATAAACTAATGCACAAGGCACACTGCTGAGTTTTAGTTACAGAGCATATGTCAATAGCAGCTGAGATTTTGGACAACTCCAGCTCAAGCTCTACAGAGAGAACATCTAAAAATGCTTACTTTAGGGGCTAGGCATGGTTCCGTAGTTAAGAGCACTGGCTGCTCTTGCAGAGGGCCTGGGTTTAGGTCCCAGCACCCACATGATGGCAAATACCCATTTATAACTCTAGTTCTGGGGGATCTGACACCCTCTTCTGACCTCTACATATAATAGGCCCATACATGGCACACAGGCATACATGCAGGTAAAATGTTCATACACACAATTAAAAAATAATAATAAAGATGTTAATGTTTACTTTTCCTAGGATGGAAGTGTTTTGTTTTTTGTTTTTTTTAATTATTCTCAGCTAACTTGTTGAGGGCCCCTTGATATACATTTAGCTTCATCTTTAACTTTACAATGTTTATAAGGAATATTCTTCAGTGCTCTCATATCTATCTGCATTGTTAATAAAATAATACCATTAAGCGTTAACTGGGAAAACCCCAAGTGCAGGAAGATTCTGGAAAAGAACTAGACCACAAGAATGGAGGATTCAGGTGGCTCTTTCCAGAAAACTTTATACACTTAATGTTGGAACTGCTTAGATTAGGTTTGTAATTCCAGACAGGATATGCATATTGATGCACAATGTGTTAGTAGCTGATTGGTAGAGAACTTGCTCAGCACCTGGGTAACCTTAAACTCAATCCCCAGTACAACTGTCCCTGCCATATTCCAGGAAAGGACCTGGGCTTTCCATCCCTCTTCTGTCACCATGTTCAAGAATGCTGCTTATTTGTTGGTACCATGTTTAAATTAATCGTATTGGTTCTGGCACACAGCCTACCCTCAAATGGGATTTTTTTTTTTTCCATAGCACTTGACTCAAATGAGACAGTGATGAACTTCCGGGTTGAGCGCAGAGGAATCTTGGATAACATAATGCTGGTGGACACGCATAACCCAGTCTTCCCTGATGGTTACACGGGCTGCGGGTGGACTGTATTTCAGATTTCGACCCCTATGGAATTCTCTCACCCTATCCTGCCCTCCCATACACACACACACACACACACACACACACACACACACAGCTCAACCTGGCCCATTGTGAAAGGATGCTGTGAGTACAATAACTTACGTTTGGTGCACCTCTGAGAGCCAGGAGCCTTACTCCAGCCATGGCAACACTGCCCTCCACAGACGTTGATTCTGAAACAAAACAAGACCCCTGAGTCCAGCGATGCTCCCTTCTCAAGAACTCAAGCTTTCAGAGCATTCCTGAAAAGCCAATCTCTTGCCTCCACATTCCTCGAAGAGTACTCAGGATGCCCAACCCAAAGCTGCCCAAGTGAAAGGGTAAGGGACCATTTACCTGAGAACGATGGAGGAGCCAAAGGACAGTGGATACCAAAGACGCAGAATAAAAATCCAAATTAATGGTTGTCTTAACCCTCAAATTAAAAGAGCCAAATGGAATCTGCATATTCTCTGGCTCACTTGGCTTCAGAGAGAAACACCCCACCACCACCACCACCAAAAAAAAAGTAAAGAAAAGTGAAGTCACCCCCAGGAGATCCAGCCCTGCAGCGGGAGAAAAGACAAATGTCCGAATTAAGTAGCCCCCATCCCAACCTGTGATTGATGGGGAGAAGAAAGCAGTGGGGATACCAAATCACAAACTTTCCAAGCCCCTCTGCTGTCCATGCCAAGAGTGTCACTAACCCCAACCCTACCACGGTAGGACTACAGACCCCACAGGTGCCAGGAAACCCAAGTTTACAATTACCAGGATGCCCAAGGAGAGCTGGTTCTTTAAAGCCAACTTTCACTCACAATCCCTTTTTCATTAGGTAAACAAAAATAAAAACCGAGTTGCAAAAAGTTTAATTGATGCCTTGGGATTAAACTCTAGTGACTTCATGTTTACGCCCATAGTCTAGGAGCAGTGGGGTTTGCGCACAGGAGGTTACGCCCCGGGGAAGAAATAAATGTCTTTTGTGTTTCCCCCGCAGCTCCGAAACAATGCACTCGGAGTTAAACGCCAGTAAAAGTGAGCGGGCTTCCCTAGCTCTCGCCCCTTCCCGCAGCGCCCCCGGTGGGGAGGAGATAGTCCCCGGGTCCCGGCGAGTCCCCGCGCGCGAGGAGGGCAGAGCGTGGGCTTACCCCTGCAACTGCTGTTTCTGCTGAACCTGCAGCCTGGAGCCCCCGACGCTCTGGGTGTCCTGCTGCACTTTGGAGCGCAAGACTTGCCTGCCATGTTTGGCGAAGCGGGTGATCGCGGGCTGAGCACCGGCCTTAGAGTGGAATTGCCGGCCCGGCGCCCCTGGACGCGCGGGCTCGGGTGGCAGCGGTGATCGCAGCCCCGGCAGGGCCGCGCCGCCAGACTGGCTGGTGCGCCGGGTCCGCTCGGCTGGGGGCCCCGCCAAGGAGCGGCTGGAGGTGGCCGATGAGCTGCGGCTGTACCTGGCGTCCAGAGCGACGTTGAAGGTCCTTGGGGGCCCAGCCAGAGGCAAGGATCGGGCCGCCAGCCCCGGGCCCGGGCGCACCACGTACGTGATCCTCCGCACCCGGCCGTGCGCAGACCACGCTAGCAGCCCTGCCCAGAACAGGAGTCCCCACCTGAGCCAGGCTCCCGCCATCACGGGCAGTCTCCGGCCGCGCGGCTCGCCCTGCCCCGGTGCCCTCGCTCCGTATCCCCGAGGACTCCGCGGAGAACCCGGACGCAGCGGGGTGGAGGCCGACTGGGTGGCCGCAGTGGAAGGAGATTTGCGGGCGGCTGAACGGCAGCGGACCCCAGCCGGCAGCCGTGGCGAGCAGGGGGCGGGAGTTGGGGTGGGGAGTAGGGGAGGGGCGCGGGCTGCGCAAGGTGAGGGTCCCCTGGCTCAGCAGGGGTGTCGCGGGGTGCAGCCGGGGTGCCACAGACGCCGACCAGCGAAGAGGGGAAAGGAGGATCGTGAGCGCTGGACGCTCGGAGGCAGCCCCGGCTGCAAAGTGTTTTAAAAGTTTCTTCTCCCTGGTGGAGCCGTGTGTCAGATCTGAACAGCCAATCTGCGGCAGACGTGACGTCAGGCAGCAAATCCTAATTGGGGAAAACTAGAGATGAGCCGGAGAACGAGCCACCACCCTCCGCATCCAGAGATTGGGACTATGGGTCGGGCGGACTGAGGTCCCTGCTCCCAGAGTTCTTGGTCCCCAATCCCAGGAGAAGACAAAGGGCTCAGCAAGGTAGCTAACGGCACTTTCCTAGCAGCCTATACATTCGGGCTATACAGTTGGAAGCTCAAGCACTTTATGCTCGGATACTGTCGGCAGGAGTTGGCCCCAGAAAAGGCTATCCGAAGTAGGTTGAGCTGTCCATTGGAAAGTGATTAGAGTTATTAGACCGAAGGATGGTTGCCTTTAGGATGATTCCAGTTGACTTGGTGGTACCCTGCTTCTGGCATTGGAGAATCGAGAACGCAGGGAGGGCAGCAGGGGGCGCCCGTGTTGATGAAGAAAACGGCAGAGGCTGCCCTGGTCCTTGTAGAGTGAAACATGTAGGGGTGTGTGTGTGTGTTTGTGTGTGTGTGTGTGTGTGTGTGTGTGTGTGTGTGTGTGTGTGTGTGTGTGTGTGTGTGTGTGTGTGTCTGTCTGTCTGTCTGTCTGTCTGTCTGTCTGTGTATCTGTGTATCTGTGTGTCTGTGTGTGGTTGGGGGGTGTGAAAGAGTTTTGGAGAAAACCAGGAAATGACATCTTTACTGCTAAAATTAAAATAATGTTATCAACAGAATGCATGCTATCATTACATGCCTGAAATCGCAAGTTCATGATAATAGCTGTATACTTTTAAAAAAAAAAAAAGTCTGGAGAAATATCTCAGTGACTAAGTGCACTAGCTGCTCTTTCAGAGGACCTGGCTTGAATTCCCAGCACCTACATGTTGGTTCACAACCATCTATAACTCCAGTTCCAGAGGATTTGATGCCCACGTCTGACCTCTAGATGGCCATACACATATGCAGACAAAACAGACAAAATTTTTAAAGCATAAATTAAAAAGGGTCTTTTCCCGGGCTTTGGTTTTCTCTTGTATTAATAATTATGATTATCTTGAATGTGCTGGATTTCTATGCATCAGCCTGGGACAACTGGTAGCAAATGATAATGATTTAAGAAATACTAATGATGAAAAAAATTTTCAAGTTAAGGAATCTCTTGACCTACTTTTCTCTGTGTGTTGCAGAAATAGTGGCAAGTGTTTGATTTGAGAAGACTGGGCCTCAAGGCCAGCTGCCTGAACACCTACTTCCTTCTAAAACACTTCACTGTCTCAAAGTCACTGTCATCCAAGAATTACACCTGGGCCCCAGCCTAAAATGATTACCAGTTACTACAGGTCACAGGCATTTTTCCTCTACTCTCAGAAGCCCTGCTTCCTCAACACATGCCAACTGGGTGAAAAGTCCCTTCCAGTCCTACCAGCTTGTCCCTCTGTGCAGGGTAATTCCAATTCAACCTCAGATGGAGGTCAAAGTGAACCATAGCCAGGAAGAGGGTCAAGACACTGTCTCATGTCTGCACCTTTGGGTTCTGTGTGAAACATACAAGACTAGGGAACAAATGCCTATGTACAGCCTGCTAAGTCAAAGGCATAAAGACACACAGCATCCTTGTATCTATCTGGAGCTACAAAGTATCCCAAGGCACAAAGCCTTTGTGTCTGACTGGGGAAACAAGATCTAAATAAAGCATTAAATGCAGATAAACAACTGAATTAAGTAACACCTAGAGACAAACAACAGAAATCTCACAAGACAGGATTTGATTTCCACGGTCCTATATCACAGAATAGCTGATAATTCTTTGTCATCTTGTGGACAATTCACACACACAAAAAAAACAAAAACAACAACAAACAAAAATAACAACAACAACAAAAACACCACACATATTTCCTAACTGCAATGAACATTTTGGGTGTCATATAGGGGTCTTCCTAAGTAGTCAGTTGCAATGGACAGGGACTGGGGAGGAAGTATATGGCAAGGCTGAGAGCATTTGGTAAGAGAGACCATGGTGTGGGAAGTGAGGAAGAGAGTTGCCAAGGAAGGTCAGAAATGACCCAGAACAGCATCACCAACAAGAAGTCTTTAGTAGTCTTCAGTAGTGAATGAGGCTTTCTGGCAAGTATCTCCAAGGACCAGGATAGATGGGTGACATATGCCAAGGCTGCTTCCAGCACAGGAGAAACAGCTGTCTGCAGAAGTCACAGCTGGGAGCACTCTCAGGACCTAGACTTGCTACTTTGAACAAGTCATTCCACCTGTCTAGATTTCTGTTTCTAGATAATGTGCGATTCTGCTTGGAATCGCTGTATTTACAATGAAACTGGCTTTTACTCAACTCTGTGGCTCCACAGGAAAGTTTCCTGGGGAGATAACCCAGAAGGGAAAGCACCTGCTGTGCAACCACAGGGACCTGAGTTCAAATCCCCAGCACCCAAGCAAAAGCAGAAGATGGTCGAATGAGCTTGCAACCCCAGCACTGTAGAGAAGGAGGAAGGGGGAAAAAAAATAATGCTGGATGTTGCTGGCCATCAGCCTGGCTCCAGGTTCAGCAAGAGACCCTGTCTCAAGGGAATAAGGCAGAAATGAAAACACAGGACATCCAATGTCCTCCTCTGGCCTTTGAACCAACATAAATATAAGTAGATAAGTGCACACACACACACACACACACACACACACACACACACACACACACACACACCACTTACATATACCATGCACACACCAAAAAGAAAGAAAAAATTACAAATGTTTTCTACCATTGAAAATATACAATGCAATCTTTTCTCTCAACAGCAGTGGGAGGGGGCATTTCTGATGCATCTTTATTCAATTTATAACCTCCCATGTAAGTAATCTCTAGTGGGAATATTCATACCATCCCTAGGAGCCATACACATGCTAGAGCATATATGTGTCTACATGACCATAAATATACAAATATATACATGAGCAAACAGCCTCACTTGGGAGCTTCTGGCAGATGCCAGCGAAGTCACAGTTTTCCATACAAGTCTCTTGTTATTTACATAGCTAGCAAGATAATCCTTAAGAATTGCGCTATGTTCCCTATGTAATATCACACGAGATCCCTGCTCATCTCAAACACTAAACACACTATTAATCCTGAAAGTGAAAGCCCAGTTTCTGTCAGCCATTGAAATCAGCCTTTGCCAAGTCTCAACCAAGCTCGATGCCACAGTCCCTGGACCCAAACCCCCCTAGGGTTTAGGGTCCATTTATATTGGCAGTACACAACTTCCTTGTTCAAAAACCAAGCCTTTACAGATCTCATAAAACTTCTTGGACTTCAGATGGTTTTCAGAAAACAATACTCAGATGAGCTAAGTGTAAATGAATTAGAAAAGAGGATTGTGTTTCCCATTAAAACCCATGGGGATGAAGATTAGGGAAGAAAGAGAGGCTGGCAAATGCCAAACATTTCAAAGCACTTTGAGACCATTAGTCAAACTCACAATGCAGCCACCTTCCCTCATCTCCTTACTTTATGAGTTTTGTAATTGAAAATCTTTTCCTACATTTAGGATTAGCTACAAATCAAATGTTGTGGCTGCCTATGATTAAAAAAGAAAAAAAAAAAAAAAAGCTTCCACAGCCACATGTGTTTTCTCCAGCCAAGGATTTCATGAAGCCCCCAACTCTGTCCTTTCTAGTCTCATCAAGAAATTCCTAGAAAAAGAAAAGGAGAGACCAAGGGACAGCTGTTGAAAAGCCATGCATTGTACTCAATGTGAAGAGGGAGGTTGAGGGACAGAGGAAGGGCAGTATGACACTACAGTGTACATGAGTGTCTTCAAAGGTCTGTGTCTTAAAGTCTTGGTCCCCAGTGTTACGGGGGGAGGGGCGGGGGGGATGGAACTTTAAGCAGAAGCAGCTTTGCCAGAAGTCTATGTGTCATTGCGGGGTGTGACTTCAAGAGGGATTATGGGACTATGATCTCTTCCCATTTTCATTTCCTGAGTCACCAGGTGAGAAGTTTTGTTTTACCACACACTCCTGCCATGATGTGCTGTCTCAGGAGAGACCGAGAGAAATCATGGCCTGGGACTTCCAAATCCATAAACTAAACAAGTCTTTCACTTGTAAGTTTATTATCCAAGGTATTTCATTAGAACAACAGAACAGAGTTGAGTGGTACAAGAGAAAAAAGGAGAGGGTTTGACAGGAAAAGATATGTAATACCGGAATGGGCACAGCGAACAGTGCCAAAAATGAACCATAGTAGGGGGAAGGCAAGAGATCAAGGAATGAAGGTGACACAGATAGAGATGAATGAAGATGAAGGGGAAACCACCTTGGGGAGGACAAATGAGAACCTAAGAGCTGTGATGCATGCCTATGACCCCAGGAAGGGAGAGGGAGGGGGGAGGGAGGAGGGAGGAGAGGAGGGGGGAAGAGAGGGAGGAGGAAGGAGAGGAGAGAGGAAGGGAGGAGGGAGGGAGGGAGGAAGAAAGAAAGGAAGGAAGGAGGGAGGGAGGGAGGGAGGGAGGAAGGAAAGAAAGAAAGAAAGAAAGAAAGAAAGAAAGAAAGAAAGAAAGAAAGAAAGAAAGGAAGGAAGGAAGGAAGGAAGGAAGGAAGAAAGAAAGAAAGAAAGAAAGAAAGAAAGAAAGAAAGAAAGAAAGAAAGAAAGACGGACCTCTCAGGATGCTGGCTCTCATTCTGGAAGCCTTTTCTGGCCAGTTCTGACCTGATCAGCTCATCAACCCAAACCCACACAGTGTGGCTAGCTGCCTTGCACCTCACATAAAGTAGAAGAGACTTGCATAACCTCCACTCCTTGCATAACCTAGGAGGCAGAGAGGGAATCTTCAACTCCAGATAGATCCCAAGTAAGTGCCTAACTTTATCACATGGAAAATAAGATTCACTAGGACACAGTATAGGTCAAATGATGTTTATTCGGGGGAAAAATCACTTTCACCTAAAACAGATGACTGCCGGTCTCAGCTCCAAGTATGACACCCGACCAGGAAGCAAGAGAGCGAGCTGGGGTCCAGACCTAGCCTCTCCACGGTCATGTCCGCCCCTGTGGCCACGCCCCAATGGGCGTGGTCAGTGCAACGGGTGCAGGTGGGGTGAATATCTCACTACATAACTTGTTCTCACAATCCTCTTTCATGTATTGTCAACTGTTCTATCAGAAACCAGGAGTGAAGGCCAAGCATTGAGACACACACCTGTAATCCAAGAATTGGGAAGGCCGAGGCAGAAGAATCAGGAGTTCAAGACCAGCCTGAGCTGCACTGTGAAACAGCCTCAAAAAGATTTAAAAGTGGGGAGGAAAAGATTAAAAGTGTGTAACTTCCTCCCCCATACCTGGCTCAGGTTCAGTAAGAAATAACATGAAGTTGCACAGACAAAGAAGTTAAAATCTGTGTGCTGAGCCGGGTTACCAAGACGAAGACAGGTCTGCCTTGAAGAGGAACACAATGGAGGCAGCAGTAAGACCCGCGGTTCTCAGCACTCCGCTCCCTTCCCTTCCCTTAAAGCACCTTCAGTTGTTTAATAAATGTTTGTTGACTATCCACCAGGGTCTTAAACTTGCCTTTGTTGAGCCTTAACAAGGAAAATCAAAACCGAGAGGTTTGCCCGCCATCACGATGAGCAAATATGTGGTAGAAAAAATGGGCAGGAAAGAGAAGTGGTGCGGTTCATGTTCCGTGGAGAGCAGCAGAGCTGGAGACGCGAGCGCCCTGAGGAAACGGCTGATAGGAGTTGCTACTCTGCCACCTGAGGCCACATGATGTCTCTGGGCCTGTGTAGTGAGGGCCATGGCTGGGTCCATGGCCCTAGCTTAGTTGGGGGTCTTTGTTGAATTGTATGACCTGCCTTAGCAACAAAGGCCATGAGGAGGTTCATAGCCACCCCGGGCCATGTTGACATCTGAGGGCCTTGGGCCTACTGGACCATTTTTACCTGAGAGGCCTAAGTTGCCACCGGAAGACATAGTGACTTCCTGGCCTGAGCCATGGTCAGTAACCATGTCTGGGTCAGTAACCTTACCGTAGCTGGGGTCTATGTTGATGTCCGTGGTCCATGTTAGCACCAAAGGCCATGTGGAACCCCTAAAGCCATGTTGATGTCCAAGGCCCAAGTTGAGCAAGCCCCACCCCTTGAGGGTCCTGGTGGAGAGCACAAGAAAGCTGGTTCCATCTCCCTCCTCCCGTCATGGGAGAGCTGGCCCCAGTGGGGCTTGGGTGCTGGTCGCTGCAGCAGGACTGCTGGCTCTGCTCTCTACAGGAGAGCTGTCCCCCACAAAGCATGGTGGTGCTGGTGGCAGTATGGTTGCCAGAGAGCTGTTCCTGATGGCAGGGCTTCAGGAAAGCTGGCTCCGCCCCTCACCTGAGGGGAAGGGGTCTTAGCAGATGTCAGGCCTGACCAACTCAGCTACCACCCAGATACACATCTATGCTTAGAAAGGGCACGGCCCAACATCTATGACCTGCTGGGGGCATAGGAAGGCACTGGTCCTGTGGAACCATTGCTGCAGGATCTCCCTGACTCAGGGCAACAGAGAGACATCCGAGAGGAGTCTAGGTGAGGGTCCAGAATTGATGATGGTGTAGCAGAAGACAGAGGCCTTAAACTAGACTAACAACTCATTGCAATGAACATTTGCAAAACGCTGTTTGGGCAAAGGGGTATACTGTGACACACAGCAGCTTCCGATGTTGCTATGGCAATACACAGATATGTGATGGAGAGGTGAGCCAAATGAAGGAGTAAAGTGGGTTTTGTTTCGGTTTTTTTTTTTTCATTTATTTATTTATTTGGTGGGGAGGCTATGGGGTAGAGGGTGTGCATGGAAGGACTAGGAAATGAATGGAATTGAGGTGTATGATGTGAAACTCCTAAATAATCCATTTTTTAAATGTTATATAAGAAAGAAAGAGAGGAGGAAAGAAATATTCAAACCAACTCTATTTTCAGTGCAGAACTTAAATAAATACTATGGTACTGGATTGCAAGTCAATGCTGCCGCTGCAACTGAAAGTGCCTTTGCATTGGGTGTGAGCACCTGGCCACAACCGTACTAAATCTTCTCCACAAAGAGAGTACAGCCAATATAGTATGCAGACAAGTAATGGCACACGTAGCTAGCACTGAAAAAAGACTAGGGGAAGGAGCAACAGAGAAGTGGCTCAGGAATTAAGAGCTGCTCTTGTGGAGGACCTGTGTTCAGTCCCCAGCACCCATATGACAGTTTACAACCATCCATACTTCCAATTCCAGGGGATCTACTGCCCTCTACTGGCCTTTGTGGGCATTGCATGCACATACTACATCTACATGCAGGGAAAACACTGGTACACATAAAATACAAATAAATAAGTCTTTAAAAGAAAAAAAGGACAAAGGACTATGGAATGAACAACAAGATCTATGAGGAGAGAAAATGCCAAGACCTGGGGCCTCTCTTTACACCAGTTTTAAAAGAGACAGTCAGTAAAAAGGAAGCATACAAAGTTCAGCACACGCCAGTTTTCTACTCTATTCTAGTCCGCATCTGAATTGCCTTACATACAATGAAAGACAAGTGACACACAGTGAAGCTTACTAAGGCAATCTGTTCATTAATTTAGCTTTCACTGAGATTTCTTTTGATGTATTTTTATTAAAACTTCTTTTTAAATAAAGTCTTTCTAATTAATTTTTTCAATTTTCATATGTGTATGCCAAACATTGCCACTAGTCTCCCTTTACTCTCCCACCCTTATCAGCCCCCCATCCCTACAAGTCCCTTGTCTATATTGATGTGATTTTGTCTTCTTTTGAGACCCAGTGAGTTTAACAGGGTCATCTGTATTGACTGAGAGTTTGAAATTCTCCATTGGAGGTTGGTAGGTTTGCTATTGATGACTCAACCTGGCAGTGCCTCTGAAAATTTCTAGAATCTATCAGTAACCACTATTTCAGTGGGAGGCATGGTGGGACCTCTTAAATCCATCTCCAATCATGGCTGTCTATTGACAGGACCATTCCTATGCTGTCTCACTGTAGGTGAGCACGGTTGCATTGAATTCATGATCTGAAAGGCTGTAGCATGCCCAGAAGAACATTCCACAATTCCTCTTCCTGCCTTCTTTCCTCCCCCCTTTCACAATGTTCCTGGAGCCTTAGAAGGCATGAGCTCAATGTCATGTTTAGGGCTGGACATTCAATCTTCATGTATCCTTAGCCCCTTGAGTAGTCATGTGTCTCTGCATCATTGCTTTGAGTTGGGAGCTGTGGAATCCTTGAGTGAGCATGGCAAGTGCGATTGCACTCCTAAGTGAATATGTATTGTTTGGCATGGGCACAGCCACGTCAGAGAACAATGTCTTAGACCCACAGGAAATTAGCAAAGCCTTCCTGGAGTCCACATAAAAGTGTTTAGGAATGATTGAGCAATGTATGCAAAACTTAGAAACTGCAGCTTCCTCATTCTGAATGATTACAGACGAGATGGTCTACTGGGACAACCCACACCCCCCTGTGATTTGCTATAATTCACAATTGCCACATAATCTATGCCACCCCATCAGAGTATGCATAGTCCACTCTCTCCCAGCTTTTCTGTGTATATGCCTGTGTTTCTGTCCTTCATTCCCTCCCATCCTAGTCAGGTTTCTACACCCAAGCTACACAGGACATAATTTTTTACTTCAAAGAGCGGCTTCTCTAGTTAAGGCCGAGAATACCATTTGTCTGTGAGCATAAATATAATTAATTGCAAGGTAGTTTGGTGCTGTGCCAATTTAACTAAACTACATTATTAGAGTCTTGCTTATAGCCTATTACTTTCCCAGACATGAGTTATGTTGTTATTGGTTGGTTGGTTGGTTGTTAGTTGTTGGTTTTGTTTTTTTAATCAGAACGTATTCTACCATAAATGCTTCCCTTTTTGTGGAAAGGACCTGAAGTTCAATCACAGAGTAGTTGGTTACTACTATAGCTGTCATACCACTATCACACAATTGGGCACATTCTGTCTGGTGTGTTGGTTCTGTGTTTTTTTAAGCTTATAGCCAGGTATGATTATCAGAACCTTTTCTCCCTAACAGCCCACGTAGTAAATTCTGGTGCTAAGAAAGCTACCCAGCTTCCATTTCAGTTTGAGCATGGTTTCTCTATATCTTGTAATCAACGTGTGTGTGCTGTCTTCAGCAACAAGGTCTTGTCATCTAGTTCACATGGACAACCAATAGGGAATCTAGTGTTGGGAACCTGCTGTCTCCAGACCCTGTTGGGCCACGCCCAACCCCAACCCCCACCTTTTTAATAGCAATAAGAGGTGGGAATGTTGGGAGCCTGCAGTCTCCTGACTCCGTCCCTGACGATGGGTGGGATGCTCATGGCCATGTTATCACTACGTTAGGCTTTACCTGGCTGTTCAAGCCTTTACCATCTGTAGCATGTTGTTTTCCTGCCAGCCCGCCCGCCGCTGGTCTGGCATGCCGGCCCCCAATAACACGCAGGAGACTCTATATTTGATACAATCCTGTTGGCCAGTTACCATTACTGTTTATGGGCTAGCTCTGCCTTAATTATTAACCCATTTCTACTTATCTAAGTATTTCCACGTGGTCGTCTTATCGGGGAGCCTCAGCAGGCGTCTTCCTTCCTCCCCCGAGCTACATCTCGACTCCTCCCTACTACTTCCTCTTTCCTCCTCCTGGTATCCTAGCCCCACCTATCTAGTTTTCTATTGGCCACAGAGCTTTATTAACCAGTATGAGAAACATATATACAGAATCACATCTCCCATCATCTCCTCTTTTCTGTCTAAAGTAAAAGAAGGGGTTTAACCTTAACATAGCAAAATATAACATACAACAGTTATAAAATAAGAATCACAGTTAACAATATTTAGTCCATTAACATTTTGTAAGACTTAAAGAAAATATCACCTATCCTGTCTTTGTGAGTCTAAAGTCCTATATGTAACTTATCTTTAATCCTAACTAAGGAAAACTATAACCATAACTATCTGTCTTCAATTCCTTCAAAGACCATAGAAGGATAATATATAAACTCTAGAAATGACAGAGACAATGCATTGCCTGGTCAGTCACCCGAAGTTCTTCTGTAATGTTCTATCTTCAGCCCATTGGCCATAGTGTGTGTCCAGACTCCTCTCAACAAGGCAGGAAACTTTAAACTGTCCATCTGTAATGGCAGTTTGTCAGTTATTTTTCTTTGTGTCCTGTAGACTGTCTGGCTGCCTTTTCCATGAAGCAGGAATCCTGTAGCAATGTCCATCTTGCATAAGCAGTCATCTTTCTGTGGGTCCTGCACATCCAGTTTATTCAGCATATAGTCAGTCTAGACAAGAGCAGTGTCTTGTCCAAATGGCTAGTCTTGCCATATTAGAAGCAAACTCCATAACACGTTTCTTCAATATCCATCTTTCTTTCTGATGCAGGCGGTGTTACCAGGTGGGAGAGAAGACCTGAGTTATGGGAGAGGAAATTATAGGCATTCAGAATGCATCTGTAAACCCGCCACTGGGGAGGGAGGTGGACATAGGCAAGATCCTTGGTGCCGGCTCACCAGCAAGCCTGGCCTACTTCACAATCTCCAAGCCAAGAAGAGAGCTAGTCTCAAAAAAGAAAAGGAAGAAAGAGGAATAAAAGGTGGATGGGACCTGAGGAATAATACTCAAGATTATCTCCTGGCCACCACACATATATTCATGCATGTGTACCTGCACACACATGAGCACTTGACAATTTTTTCATAATGTATTCTTTGCCTCCCATCAGACTGATAAAGGTGTTAAATGAAGGGAAAAGGCAGTCAGAAAAAGAAAGAAAGAAAGAAAGAAAGAAAGAAAGAAAGAAAGAAAGGTAGCAACCACAAATCCGCATCTACTGCAATGTTGCTGCATTTCGAAGACTCACACTTTTTGGGGCTAGTTTTGACCTACTCTTTGGTCTGTCTCAACTACATTTCCCCACCAAATTTCCCTTCTCTTTGAAAAAAACCCAACACCCTGATACTCCACGAGTGAGTAGAAACACCGGGCCCTGACTCCTGCCTCCAAACTTCCCCTCCTCTCACTCTCTCAGATGCCCTTCCGCCCTCCACGGAGTCATCTTCCTTCAGAAGACAACCTAGGCCCTTTGAGCTACTGACCTTCTCTTTCTTGCCTCTCAACTCAGTGCCTTCCATCCAGCACGGACACGTAACATGGTCGTTAAGAACCCTTCCTGCCAATGACAACTTTATTTTCACATTCTTGGTACCAGTGAGAGTTAAAGCAGGCCACAGGTGTCAGCAGTTGAGGTCTGGTGGGACACCGACATGTCTGTCACAAGCTGTCTAGCGTTCAGGGCCACACCATTCTTCAACATAAATCGTTCCCAGTGAACCAAGCTGTGATTCTCTGTAGAGTGCAGAAAGTTCCCTAACCCTGAACTTGAAAAGCGGTTTGAGAAGTTCTGTTCAAAGAATCTGGTTGAGGTTGGCTTGGAACATGCTTATACGGACAGAACTCCCTCATTCAAACACTCACCGGTTTTATAGCATCCTTTTTGTTGCCTTCTTAGTTTGTCCTATTAGTGGAGACCAGGATGGTCTCTGTGAATGGAACTAGTAAAAGCCACAGTAAGCCACAGTAACAGTAACGTGGGGGAACTGAGGCGTGCGCAGAAGTAACTCCTACCCCCAAAGACACACCAGCCTGGCTTGCTAAACAGAGAGCTGAGACCAGTAAAACCAGCCCCGAGTCTGGAGTCCTTCAGATTTCCTGGTTTTAAAACTCTAGTTTAAAAAGCTACTGCTGAGCAGGATCGGGTTACACGTGCCAGCTGCCAGCAACTTCACACTTAACCCTTTCCCGCCCGCCTGACGCCTGGCCCACAGTGCACTTCTCTTAGAAATAACACCCCCATCCTCCTATTCCCTGGTGCTTTCTTCCCCACCAAAGCCCCAGGTGAAGCCGCCTGCACCCACAGTGATTTCCATGCCTCAGCTTCATGCCTGGAGGCCTGTGTAGAGGGCGTCACAGGCCTGGTGTGTCATAGTTCCACTGCAACACAGTACATTCATGGGGAATGCCGAGTGTAATTAAATAAACAAGGGCTCTGACCTTTCGCAAGCACAACAGCAGCAGGTAACCCAGCCAGTAGGAAACTGATGGCCATTCTTGTTTCAAAATCAAGAGAATGATGAATTCATTGACTCCCTCATTTAGTCAATGCCGCACTCATACCTTTTTTCTTTATTTCTATTTGTTTTAGGTGCCGTCTGCGCTGGACCCATAGGCACACTCTACTACTGTGCTTCCTCTACTCATTTCTTTGTTGTGTTGTTTTGGTTTGTTTGGGGTGTTTTGGGTTTTTGGTTTGTTTGTTTGTTTGTCTTTGTTTTTTGTTTTGAGACATAATCTTCCTAAGAAGCCCAGAACAGCCTAGTATTCATGTCCCACCCCCACCCTGCCCCTGCTTCCTGAGCTCTGGGACTACAAGTGTACCTGGGAGTCAATAGCCACTTTTGAGGAACTTTTTTTTAAAACTGTAAATGAGGAAAAGATTTGAGTTTTTGTTTTTGTTTTTGTTTTCTTAAGATTCATTACTGACAAGATCCAAGGCCTCTCTCTAAGATTTCAGGAAATCATATTTGAAATTGCTGGGGAAGAATGCCTTCTTGCAGCAAGTTGCCAGAAAATTCTATAGGAGCCTGTGTGCAAGCATCTGCAGAATGTGGATATACAATAATCCCAGATATCTGTGTACTGGGAGGGAGTAGACAGGACAGGGAAGTGACGGCTTTGGCATCCAACAACCAGGCTTTGTTAAGCCTGGGAGGGAAACTGGGGCCTGGGCATCTAGGGTGGGCAGGTAGGAACTAAAGTCTTGAATTCCTCATTTTTATGAGGGAGCATTTTTGGAGGTTGCTGTCTTGGACTGCTCCTCAGCTAGAAGCTGTAAGAGACAGATAAGCTCAGCCTTAGGTATCTTTAGAAGTCTGTGGGGGCTGCAGTTTGAATTTATCACTTTTTGGTACAACACACTAAATGATTTGTCTGTGATCATGAATGGTTTCCTGGTCACCAGCTCTGTCTCTACAGATTTACCGCCTTGATTTTTCGAGTAAGAGAAAACTTTTCCTCGAAAAAACGGGTCATTCTCTAGGAGTTTTGTAATGCAAAACACCAAACAGAGGAGTCTGTTCAGATCTTTCCTCCTTGGAGAGGCTGCAAAAGCAAACTGCAGGCACTCTGGCTGACAGAGGGCAAAAACAAGAGAGGAATATCTGTGCCTCTCCTTTCCATTAAGAATCTTCAGTAGCCAGGCGGTGGTGACTCACATCTTTAATATCAGCACTCTAGAGGCAGAGGCAGCTGGATTCCTGTGTGTTGGAGGCCAGCCTGGTCTACAGAGTGAGTACCAGGGCAGGTTCTAAAGAAATAGAGAAATTTTCTTGGGAAAAAATAATCATCAGTAATGGCAAAAGAGGTACCATTAGGCACATTTGAAAGTGTTAAAGTGCAGACATCCTAATATTAAAAAGCCAGGAAACCAGTTCAAAGTGATCCTCCTCATTTCCCAGCATCATGGTAGCAAGCATTAGGAGATCACCAATTCACTAGTTTAATGTTCACAACAACTCACCTGCTGACACAGGTAATATTGCACAAGGCCAAAACGAAAACCCAAAGCCACATCCAGCCCCCCTGGCTGTATTGTAAATGAAATTTTACTGAAACAAGGGTATGCCCATCATGTAAGTTGTTTTGTGACACATTGGCACAAATAGTTACATATGCCCTGAAAACACTTGTCCTTTGCTCTTTGCAGAAAAGGTTTGACTACTGTCACCACCAGCAGTAAGTGGCAGGGCTCAGTTTGAAACTGTCTACAGACAATTCAGAACTCAGACATGAGCAAGCATCAGGTCTTAACTGTGGGAGTAGCAGAAAACCCTTCCATCCCCATATTCCTAATTGAACATCCTTTGTTAAAAAGAGATTCTTGATACCTATTTCTAGCCCTGTGACATTCTATCCTGGTAAGCTTTCCCTGAAAAGCACTTTAAAACACTGGACAAAGTGAGTACTGGATTTGGCAGAAAATTAAGTTATCTTAATCTTCAGGAGTCAATGGGGAATGGAAGCCAAAGGTGCTGGTGAAGCTCACCCCAGCTGGCCAGGGCCCAGAGGGCATTTGCTGATGTTTTGTAAGTTCGACCATTCAGTTTTAACAACACCTGAGTATGGGGCACAGGGGAGCTTTGCAACAAGGCAGTGCAATGTCCGTCTAACTCTGGAATGAATCCCCAAAGGCCCGCATGCCCAGTAAAAGAGTGAAGTTAAAAATATTTGCTAAGTAAAGAAAGCCAGCAAAGAAAATGTTGTGTCTCAACCTTAATTTTAGTTGGAAGAAAAAAAAAGTCTCTACCCCACCCCCAGCAGAGGTAATACGCAAAATTCACTCCACACACCTATTACCTATTTAGAAAGTATTTTAAGCTGAGACATATTAATCTGGCGTTAGTGAAAATAGAAGGGATATTCTCTCAACCTGAGCCTCATAAAATTCTCACAATTTTTTTGTGGTTTGTGATCACAAAACCACTCATAGAGTGAGACATCAGAGTTAGCAGAAGCATCAAATGTCCAAAACAACCATGTGGGGCTTAGGTATTGGAATTAATTATGTGTGCATGAGTGTGGGACATACTTGTGTATGCCATGACATTTGAGTGGAGGTTCTCTCCTATCCATTATGTGGGTTCTGGAAATCAAGCTCAGCTCATTAGCCTCAAGGCAAGTACCTTTACCCATTGAGCCATCTGTTGAGCCCACAATTCAAGAATTTTTAATGCATCCTAGAAAACGTCAAAATATATTTACCTCTTCATACATCTTGGTCAAAGTGCTAAATAGTAAAAACAAGTGTGATAGCTTGAAAATAGGGGAAAAATTATCTGCTTGATTTATGACATATCTTTTTTGTCAACAATAGAAGCTAAAAGAGGAAGAATGTCTTCAGGATGCTGGAGGAAATATGTGAGGGTATATAATTACATAAGAACAACACTTACTCTCAAGAATGAGGATGAAATGGCTTGTATTCAAACGAACAAAAGCCAAGATAATTTACCTCCAAAACATCTTGAGAAGCCTGGTGTGGTGGTGGTAGCACACCTGTAACCCCAGCACTTGAGAAGCTGGGGACCAGGAGTTCAAGAGGCAAAACAAAGCAAACAGAAAAGAATCCTTAGCAGGCTGAGGATAAAGGTAAAGTTTTTTGTCAAGCAGCACCAATGGGGAAAAACCCCAAAGAGCTTCAGTGGAGAGCATTTTTAGGAAATACATATGTATCAGAAATAAGGAAGGTGAAGGCTGGGGAGGCAGCTCAATTGGTAACATGCCTGCCAGATTAGCATGAGGACCTGAATTAGGATCACAACACCCACTAAAAGCCTGCCATGGATGGCCATGTCAGTAATTGAATTGGGAGCACTGGGGTAGAGACAGGAGACTCCCCTGTGCTCACAGTACATCCAGTGTGGATGAATCAGTGAGCACCAAGTTCAATCAGATACATTGTCTCTAAAAGTAAGGTGCAATTAAGGACATAATGTTGACTTCTGTTCCCCTTGTGCATGTATGCAGATACTCACACACTGACACATGAAATTCCTCTCTCTCTGTCTCTGTCTCTGTCTCTGTCTCTGTCTGTCTGTCTCTCTCTCTCTCTCTCTCTCTCTCTCTCTCTCTCTCTCTCTCTCTCACACACACACACACACACACACACACACACACACACACACACACACTAAATTAAGGAAAAACATTCAGAAGAGAGATCTTTATTCTAAGGAGGTAATTATGTGATCAAAGGAAAATGGCAATTGCAATAATAAATCAAAATAAACATCAATGCTGATAATTACATTTAATCTGTGAAGTAAAAAAAAAAAAAAAAAAAAACCCCAGAAGTAGAAGATCAGGGCTTCTAAAGAAGAAGCTGTACTAGGCATCCTTCCTTCTTTTATTTATGTTTGTTTGTTTATGGGACAGAATCTCACATTACAACTCAGATTGACCTGGAACTCACTATATTGACCAGGCTGGCTTTGAACTTATGACAGTCCTCCTGCCTGTTTCTGGAATGCTGGGATCATAAGCATGAGTCACTATTACCTGTCCTGTATGTATGTATGTATGTATGTATGTATGTATGTATGTATGTATGCACACAGATGCATGCATTCTATGCTTTCTTGAATATATTACATAGAGTATTCTTAGTAGAAACAAAATATACTGTAACCGGAAAAAAAAAAAAAAACCTAAAACACTTGAGCTTTAGAAGGTGAGCAATAACTTTTACCATAAAAATGTTAGAGGAGGGATTGAAAAGTTAGCTCACAAGTTAAGAGCACTGGCTGTTCTTCTAGAGAACCCTAATTTAATTCCCAGCACCCACAAAGGAGTGCAAAGTGTCTGTAACTCCAGCCAGGCAATCTGATGCCCTCTTCTGGCCTCACTGGATACCAGGAACACACATTGTGCACAGGCATACATGTGAGCAAAACACCCATACACATTTAAAAATATTAATTTAAAAATATTGGAGGAGGAAAATGGACTACGAAAAGAAACATACAGGATAAACAGAATGTATGAAAAAAAGGCAAAAATCCAAGATGGCTTATCAGTGGCCACAAAAAGAGAAACAAGTCATGCTTACTAGTAAAAAAGAAAGTTAATGCTTTAAAATCTGACTGTATTTGCTATGTGAAAAAACACACTTAAAACAGAAGTGCACTAAATGTTCAGAGAGTAACACAACTGGAAAAAAGGGGAAAAAGAAAATGCATAAAGCAAATGAGTTTTTCCAATGGGGCAAAAAGTCATCTTCTTTTGCTTCCTGGTATAACCATTGAATTCTCACAAATTGGCATAAGAAAACTAAGAATTGAACATGGAAATAGGAAAGAGAGAACCAGGGTCAGAATATCTTCCTACAGTAGAGACAAGAGTGGCATCAATCCTGCCCTGAAGAATTCAGTCAAACATTAAACCCGGTGGTTAAACAGTCTGAGTCAAAAGTAAATGCGATTTGTTCCCACTCACATTTAGGCCTACATTGATAATAGCATCTATAAGACAATATTACAAAATTACTTGCATTTGGAGAGAGGGGATTGAATGACTACTAAATCCTATCAATATCCTTCTTTGAAAAACCAGGATGATAAGTTAAGACACAAGAATTCTGATATAAAGTTATGCAAAACTGTAAATGCAGAATAACAAGTATACTTGCCTGTAATATAAAAGGTTTAGGAGAGAAATACTAGGTAAATGGGTGACTTGTATTTTCTACTTATATTATATTCCTCAAACTTTCCCCCCTCCCCCGATGGGAAGTCTTATTACCACATAACAATTTCATTTTAAATCCAGTGTGTGTGTGTGTGTGTGTGTGTGTGTGTGTGTGTGTGTGTGTGCATGTGTTTGTATGGATTCCTGGAAGACAAAGTATATCTAAAATGTTTTAAGAAACAAAAAAAATTACTATTCTAATTAGTAGGTAACTTGATATAAAGTCACTTCCTCAAAGTTACAAGACTGTGCAACAAAGTGATGCCCAGGGGTTGCTATGGCAACAGAGGTATGCCTGATGAGGCTGGTACTCACTATGCTGTCTGGAAGAATGCACAACTCTGAATCAGACAAACCATTTCTTTGTGCCGCTGCACTTTGTTCCTCTTGTCCCTCCCTTTTCTCCATGCCTCCTCCTCCTGCGCATCCCTGCATCCAATGCTAGCAGGCCCTGGGCTTCCTGATTCCTTGTTTCTTTAGAGCTCCATCAAGCACTTTCCTGAGGGCTTCTGTTAGTGAACATCCTGGAGAACAGGGACTGGTCCACCTCCTCTGTTCATTGTTGAGTGAATGAATGAATGAATGAATGAATGAATGAATGAATGAACGAACCAATGAATCTCCTCAGTCTCTTGTGACTTCATCTTCATCTGTCCAGTATTCAATGGAGACAACTATCAAGACTTCACTTCAGTTCCTCTTTCTTCCCCCTTTGTACTCCCCACCCCTGCCCCCAGATGTGTTCTGTTGCTTTAGCTGATGGGATATCAAGCCCTGGCTTCTCACTCTACTTCATGATTCTTTTTGTGTCTGTATTTCCACCTGCTCTCAGTTGGACCCACAATATTCCACACTGAAACTGCCTAAACCCAAGCTCCTCCTCTTCCTGTCAGTCAGTCACTCTTCCTTTCCAAGGCTCCCGCCCAGTCCAGGTGTCACTAGTGCCTCAACATACCTACCTCTGTTTTTAAGCCGTTACCAATCCTTCAATCATGGTTAATGATGCCATCCTCTGTAGTCCAACAGCATCTTCACCATGCATCCATGAGAGCATAGCTCACAGCATCAGGTACAGGAGGTGGGTGGACAAAGGGTGACAAAGAGCTAGTCCTCGAGATCCTGAGTATAAACAACGTAAGGCTTCCCTCCTGGAGTGAACCCATAAAGACAGTACGTAATGGAAAAGGAAAACACCAGCTGTGAGGTTCATGGACCAACTCTTTTTACCACCACCAGCTGCAGCTTGTAGCCAACGCCGTGAATGTAGCTTCAGAAAAACTGCTTTAAGGGAAGGAAGTAAGGCTGTCAGGGAGTGAGAAGCTGTGCATTCTGGGGTTCTCCAGTCTATTCTGTGAGAAGATTGTAATGGTGCAGGTGGACACATTGGATTCTGATCACCAAAGTGGCCCTGTCCCTGCTCCTCTCATCTTGATCTCAGCTGTCCTAGAGACTCCTTGTCTATGCTGTCCATCAGCAAACCTTGAAAGAACTAGCCACACAGCACACACTCCTGTCTAATTGGTACACCATCTGTAGTTTAGGTGTGCTTCACCTAATGTCACTTGATGTCAAGTCCAGGTGAAACTAGGGAGTCCAGTTGCCAGTTCTACCATGCTGAGTGTTTATCTTCTCATCATGTCACCACCCCTGGGTGACAACCAGTCAGCTGTTTCTTTACCACCATTGATACCCATGGGTCCTCTCCAAGATATGTTCCACAAGAGTTAACATTCCTCTCCCACAAAACCAGGAGTGGGTAAATGTTTTCTAAGGAGTTGATATTTTAGGTTTTGTGGCCTCTAAGATCTCAACTACACAACTTCATCACTATGGTAGTTGGGAGGCAGCCATCAAACAATGTGTCAACAAGTGGGTCTTTATGGATCCTGATGAAGTACTCTTTACAAAAATAGGGGTGGTAAGCCAGATGGGTCCCACAAGCCACAGCTTACTCACCCCTGCAGCAGGCTGGGAATGCAAAGGCTGCAAGTTACTGCTTCCTCTTTGGATCCATCCACACATGTCCAGGGCTTCTTAAACCCCCTCTATATCCTTAGTTTAGAGAGACCCTCCACTGACATATCTGTTGCAGAGGTTCTTGTCTGCCAGGTACTGCTGCCCTTGAGCCCAAAATAAACACAGAAAGATGTATATTAATTATGAAATGGTTGGCTGATGGCTAGGGCTTCTTATTGGCTAGCTCCGACTTAATTATTAACCCATTTCTATTTACCTATGTATTTCTATGTGGTCTTGGCTTACCAGAGAATGCCCAGACCTGTTTCTCCTTTGGCTGGCTACATGACCACTCTCTCAGGCAGGCTCTCTCCACCTACCTTTCCCAGAATTCTCCTCATCTTCTAGTCCCACGTATCTTCCTGCCTCATTGGCCAAACAGTGCTTTATTCCTCAACCAATAAGAGAAACATATTCAGAAGAACATCACCCATCACATGTCCCATAGGCCTTTTACTTTAACAATTATGGCAAACACTGAGCTATCTTCCCCAACTGAGGGAACTTTAGAGTAACTTCTTCAGAGTCTTTATGTAAGATCCTTGACTTGTGGCATCCATTTGACATTTTTATGCTGTCTCTGCTTCATTTTAAATAATCTCTGTGCCCACTGCATGGTCACTGGGTCAATGAGTATATCCAGCCCACTTGTGATGACCTAAGAGAGAGGCTGGTACATCAATCTTGTGTTTACTACCTTACAAATGTACCCAATGGGATAAGGTCAGCCTGGTTCTGGTACCTGTTGCCTCACCGATTGTCAGCATTGATTCAGCTAATCTGATAGAAAGACCACTAGCCTCTTCCCCCATCACCATTCCATGTATGTTCCTCAAGAGATGTCCTTGTGGATGAAGAGGACAACCTTCTCTTAGAGCAGTGGTTCTCTACCTGTGGGTCGCGATCCCTTTGGGGTCACATGTCAGATATCTGCATATCAGATATTTACATTATTATTCATAACAGTAGAAATATTAAAAATTATGAAGTAATAATGAAATCACTTTAGGGTTGGGGGAGTCAGCACAACATGAGGGACTAGGTTAAAGAGTCTCAGCATTAAGAAGAGGTAAAACCATTGCCTTAGAGCCAAGTGTTCACTAGTAGATGTACTCCCCCAGCAGAACCCCCCAAAAAGCTCTAGAGAGATACTCAGTAAATAATCACTTCTCATCCCATAGTTCTAACGAACTAGTTTTGTGAACAAATTTTTATGGGTGCCAGTTTTTTTCTGTAGCAACTAAAACAATGGTCTGAAGCAGAGAAACATAGTCTCGACTTTAAAACATAAAGCTGAGGCCCTTCAATAACTATATGCCTCCTGCCAATAGCAGTAGAGGCTGAACCCTTCCTAACCCATCAATGAGCAAAGGTGCCGTGGCCTGGGCTTGACAAGGCTGGAGACCTTCAGGAGGCTGTGTGAGCTGCCCAGCCCTCAGTCTGAGTCATGTCTTAGAATGTGGGGTCTGGAAAGAAAGAGAGACCATGAACTTCCGAAGGAAAGAGACTGCGAATAATTCGACCTGGAGCCCTACATAGGACCGCCAGAGGCAAGGAACATATGCGGTGAACTTCCATGGGTTTCCTGGGATAGTGGTTCCATATCCCATGATTTGTTTCCAACTTGTAGTTGGTCTTGACAGAGTTGCTGCTGATAGTTTCATGGGAGGATACACTACCTTCCAGAAAATCCTCTCCCTAATACCAATCGATCACTCACTTTCTATAGTCCAAAATTAGCAAAGTGCTTTGTATGTAAGCCTATGACATACAACTACATCAAATGTCTCCTCACCATTTTGTGAGGTACTTAAAATATGTCTCTACCTTAAGAGCTCAATCCCCACTCAAGTGATGTCTTGAAGATCTTCTAGGCATCCTAGAGGCTATCATAGATCGACACAAGAACACATCTGCAATGTGCCTCTCCTGGTCTCCTTGCCATTCTCAGCTCTCAAGCCACTTGAGAACTCTGATGCTGGGTTTTCCCTGAGCCTGCACACTCCTTTTGATTGGAGTACAACATGGAGAAAGATACTGTCATCTGCACCCCAGGGCTCTACTTTAAAACACGTTTCATCATGTTGAGGGGGGACATGGTGTTAGAACACAGAAGCTAATACTTGGTGTGGGGGCAAGGGCACTGGGCTCAGATGCCAAGCTGCCTTTCCTTTTGCCTCTTGTCACTTCTAGCTGTCCCTGACTGCCATATACAAGACCCTTTCTACCCCAAAAGGAAATCCTCAGACATTATCATATTTATACAAATGACTCAAGGAAGACTTACTCACCCTAGCGTCTTGTTTTGACTAGTCCTCAGCCAGCCCTGATATCTAGGCAGCATTATTGTCCCTTTCATGGTCAAGAACTTTGAGATTAACACCTCATGAAAGTAACTACACTGAAGAAAAGGGCTTGAGTCCAAGCTTTTGATGGACTCAACCACACCAGAATAATTGAATGATCCACTCATATCCTTTGTGAACAAGATATGGCCCATATTCCATTTTAAAGGGGCAAAGTAAAACTCTACGCCATCCCTAAGACTTCCTTCCTCCGATTAGTTGGCAGAGGCAACAAGAAGCATCCACATTCATTGCCTTGAAGAGATGATACTGCCACAAGCAGCTAATACAGTCAAGTATTTTTTTTTTTTTGCAAAAGTAATTTTGGCAGAAGATGTTGCCTTCTGTAGACATTTTTAAGCGATTAAAATAAAGATAATGGTTGTATTTCCAAAAATACTCAAGCTGCCTCTGTTTATCCTGTTCTTCTCTGGCTTCTCTCTTAGAAAGTGGAAATTTTGACAACAGAAGTAACTCTTTTTCAACAATGCAGCCCCTGCCCTCTGGAGCCTCCACCTAGAGCCAGGGGGTCAAAGCCTCAGTAGGAGAAAGAAATGTAAACTATAGGAAATGAAAAGTTCGTCATACAAAGCATTGCATTTGAGTTATTGTCTCAAATGTTGTAGATAACTCCAGTATTTAGCTTAGAAAGGGAAATCTGAAACAAAATAATTATATCACAATCGAGATGTTTATCTAGTTAACTAAGATAGAAAAACCATTCAGGGATGGAAAAGACCATGTGGATTCAATGAGAAGCATAGGGGCCAGCCCTTCCTTCAAATGTCGACTGACTAGCTCCCAGGGTGATGGAACAGGCATAGAACAAATATAAAACAAGACAGAACTCATTCTCACCAAAGCCACATCCTCTCCTAGCAGGATGTCCTGGCTGCTGTTACCATCTTTTCTTCCCTCTCATGCCTCTTGGTTCCTCTCCTTACTGTATTCACTGTCCCAACAGGTGCGCAACGTTCTCTCCCAGTTTGGAGCCAGGAGGGCAGCAGAGAGAATGAAATGGCAGAACATATCAGTTAATATTAGCTACAAGTCTAAAGTCCCTACTAAGCACCAGGGTCAAGACTAGACACTGCACATATTATATTCCCTAATTGTGAGAATCTTATAGATGACTTCTGTAATTGGTACTATTGTACCATTGGTGGAAAAAAGGCTTAGAAATTCAAAGTATCTTGTCCAGCTTCACACAGCTTAATCTAATTTCAAGTTCATAATCCTAACTAGTAATGCAGAGACATCTCCCATGACAAGACCTGTTAACTAGAAATGCAATGTACAACACTTGTTTATTCTGCTTCCTGTTCAAATAAATGCAAAAGATAGATGTCATTGTATCCCCTTTACAGATGGGATACAAAGGAGTATACATTATATACCAGGAATTACATGCTACTCTTTATACAGTTAGGATTATTGTCTATCATTTACATTTAGGAATACCAGGCCTCACGGTGATCAAATTATTGAAGGCAAAGTGGCAACATTTGGACTAGAACTCAATTTGGCCCTCTTCTAATTCTGTTGACCTCCCAGACACTGTCTGTACAAGAGCCTTTGAATGAGCATCAAGATAGACCTGCCACGCCCTGAAGGTGGACCACATAACCCCAAGCAAGAGATTACATTCTGCTAAAACCAAGTGGTTTATGAAATGTCTTAAAAAGGTTAGCTCAAAGTGTCAGTTCTCATGTGAATCTTCAGGTACAAGGTGTATGGAAATCTGGGACAAATGGGGGTGCCAGAGGTGATTCTGGGGAACAAAAGAGTAAGGTTGAGAAGGGTGGGTTAGAGAGTCATGAGTCTGGGCAAATTGGAGATGAAGGAACATGCTTCCCAAAGGTCTTAAGGAAGCTCACCCAGACAGGTAGTGTGAGAAACCAGGAAATATGATATGTTCAAATGAGACACAGAAGAAAGGCAGGTGAGCATGTAAAATCCAAGGGGGATGAGTCTTTATACAGTAGGTTATGAGCTGAGTAAATAGACTATAGAAACACCCAACACTAAGAAGTGAGAGGGAAAATCAGCATCAATATGAGAAGAAGGAAGTATCTGGAGAAGCTGCTGGCTTACTGCTGACCTCACCTCATGTGTTTTTCTTGGTTGAAATTGAAACTCACCAGGAAATCCCCCTATGTATTAATATATCTCTGATGCTGATCCAAAGAAAACAGTACAAGGAAAGAAGGCAAAGTTTTAACATTAGAAATATGACATCCTTGTGTAAGTGAGGCAGGACCCTGAAAACTAAAAGGAACAGGGAGAAGTTCCATGTACAATGGAGAATGCCCCTGTCCTGAGGAAAGCTAGGTTGGTAAAAGGCTGGGATGGGCTTGGTGGTGCCCAATTGTATTCCCAGAGCTGGAGCTCACTGGCCAGTCTAGCCTAATTGGTGAGCCCCAGGCCAATGAGAGACCCCATCTCAAAGGAAGTGGTTCCAGTTCCTGAGGTTGTGCTCTGACCTCCATGTGCATATGTGCATGCATACTTTCTCATATGCACACATACAGGCACATATACATAGGTGACACACACAATGCACACATGAAGGGGGAGGCACTGAAATGAAGCATGTTCATTCATGAAAAGCCACTTAGTGAGAGTGACTGGAATGCAGTTGCAATACAGTTGACTTTTATGTCAATTTAACACAAGTTAGAGTCATCTGAGAAGAAGAAACCTCAATTGAAAAAAATGCCTCCATAAGGTGAGGCTGCAGGCATTATCCTGTAGGGTATTTTATCAATTAGTGAGTGATGAGGGAGGGTTTAGCCCATTATGGATGGTGTAGCCCCTGGGCTGGTGGTCCTGGATTCTGTAATAAAGCCATGGGGAGCAAGCCAGTAAGCAGCACTCTTCTGTGGCTTCTGTGTCAGCCCCTGCCTCCAGGTTCCTGCTCTGTTTGAGTTGCTGCCTTGACTTCCCTCAATGGACTGTGACACAGGATGTGTAAGCTAAATAAACCCTTTCCTCCCCACACTGCTTTTGGTTATAGTGTTTCATCACAACTAAGAAACCATAACTAAGACATTGAAAAGGGATTACTTTGCTTGCCAGGAATAGATGAGAAAGTTGAAGGTAGACCATATAGCTATTTTGGTTTTGGCAGTATAGATTTTCTTCACTTGCTAATATACACCATCTTTCTGTGGCCATCACATCATTGTTCTCTTCCTCATCTCCTTCCCTTCTTCCTTTTAGTCTTCCTTATAAGGCAAGCAGCAACACAGACAGGGACTGAAACCCACTTTATGTCTTCTGTTGGAGGTTACATTCTAGTAAAACAAAGAAAGCATCTTGGACTAGAGAGATGGTTCAGCAGTTAAGAGCATACACTGCTCTTGTAGAAGAGTTAAGATTAAGTCCTAGCTCCAAGCGGAATCCAGCGCCCTCTTCTGGCCCCTTCAGGTACCTGTACTCACAAGTGCACATAGTTGCAGACAGACACACATACACATAATTTAAAAATTAACAAAAGTAAATACCCATTTAAAACCCAAAAAGCTTGTAAAATGTTCTAATATTCTGAACTAACAATGTCAGCTCTGGTGTAGAAGAAAAAAACATATTCTGGTTATAATTTTAACCCCTGGAAGGAAAAATAGACTTTGATCTATAAATTATAGAGAGTTTGGGAGTTCACAGCAACAAGGAAAGGGTGCATCATGTAATTTCAAAGCAAAGTAGTAATAAAGAGACCTAGAGAAATGAAAGGACAGGTAAACTATAAACCAGTGTGGTCACCTAGCTAACTTCTCACACACTCATCTTCTTTAAAAAGGACATGTTCACAAGCCTTAAGGAAGGGTAAGTATCCAGGAGCTGATTGTAAAACATGAAGGGCGAAGTGTCTCAGCTCAGGGAGATTAACAAGATACTCTGTGGTAGGCCCAACTCAGAGAGACAGAAATGGAGTCAGAGAAGGGGGCAGAGAGAAGGAAAGGAAAAAAGACTAAAAAGGGAAAAGAGGGAGGACATGAATAAAACAGAACACGGTTCAGAAAATGGTGTGCCACTCGCAGGTTAAAAAAAAAAAAAAAAAAGCCCCAGCTACCACACACTCAAATCCTATCTTCTGGAGCCAGGACAAAAGTTTCTTGACTCCAAGCATGCAGTAAATGAGGCAAGGAAAAGAGCTAGCCAGTGTGGCTGAAGCCTGTATTCAAGCACTGGGGAGGCTGATGCACATGATTCGTAAATTTGAGGCTAGCCTAAGCTATATAGTGAAACCCTATCTTTAAAAAGAAAGAGGGGGCTGGGGAGATAGCTCAGCGGTTAATAGCACTGACTGTTCTTCTAGAGGACTGGGGTTCCGTTCTCAGAACCCACATGGCAGTTCACAACTGCCTGTAAATCCAAGATCTGACGCCCTCACACAGATGTACATGCAGGCAAACACCAATGCACATAAAATAAGTCATAATAATTAATCTTTTTTAAAAAAGAAGGAAATAGAAGTGGCGATGAGTAGGGTGAAATGGAGTACACAGTAAATCAGAGAACAAGGAAAACTCTTGGCATAATCAGTCAATGACTTGAAACCTCCAAGTGCGGACAGATGACAGCCCATAGGAGGGAAGGGGTTGCAAATGTCATTGCAGAACCAGCAGAAACATTTGAAAGTTTGTTGAGAATGGGAAAGGAATAGTGGGAGAAATTTTGGAAAGTGTTTTACTTTGAAATACGTTGGTGTGGGGAAGCTGCAGGTCCTGTTTGCCTCTGTTCATAAGAACATGTGCATTTTTTCTTTCTTTTTGTTTTTGTTTGTGTCTTTTTGTTGTTGTTGTTGTTGTTGTTGATGTTGTTTTCAAGACAGAGTTTCTCTGTATCTCTTTGGAATCTGTCCTGGAACTCACTATGTAGACCAGGCTGGCCTCCAAGTCACAGAGATCTGCCTGTCTCTGCCTCCTGTGTGCTGGAATTAGAGACAAGTACCACCAATACCCAGCACGATTTTTCTTAAAAACAAAACGAAGAATGAATGTGGTGGTCAAGCTACAATCTTGCAACAGAGTGATACCTGTGATGAGAGAGCTAGAAGGTCATCCAAAGGGAGATGGAAAGAGGTAACCCTGGGATAAAACAGCCAAGAAGCAGAGCAAAGATCGGAATCAGGAGTGTGTGCAGAGCTGGAGAGCAGAGCAAAGATCGGAATCAGGAGTGGGCAGAGCTGGAAAGCAGAGCAAAGATCGGAATCAGGAGTGTGTGCAGAGCTGGAGAGCCATTTTCTGGTGATTTGGGGAACAATCAACCTCAGTAGAAATTTTAAACAGACAGCCTTTACTTTAGTATGACTCTCTGATCATCCATTCATCCAAAAAGTATTTATGAAGCATCTTCCATGTGATAATGCTTTAAGTGCTAAGGAGGTGTGAAAGCTGTGCTACCCATTTTCATATTATTTATAGCCCTAGAAGGGAAACAAACAATAAAGTGACAGACAGGCAACATAATCACAAGTGGCAGAAATAAAAGAACAAGAGACAAAAACAAAACAACACATAAATAAGCAAAGAAACAAACAAACAAAAAGGATATGTCTATTTTAGAGGAGGTGAAGGAAAATGTCTCTGCAGGGTGACATTTGGACTGAGGCAAGGGTAGACCTATGTGTACCCTTTGAGGCATAGCTAACCGCAGGCACAAAGGTCCTGAGACTGAAATCAGCTCGATTTGTTTCCAGGAGTGAAGGGAATCAGACCGACCTATTTGATGGGGAAGAGGAAACGTGAAATTATATGCTAAAGCACAGGGACAAGCCAGGGATCAGGAAACGTTATTGTTGTCACTATAAGGAACTTGAATGCCTCATCTCTCACACCATCAGGAGAAACTGTGCCTTGACAAGGGAAGGTTTAGACGCTCAATAACCCTCAGACCTTTCCATGTCAGAATGAATTCCAAAAACAAATCTCTTCCTTTTCCAATAAGCTCCTACCCATGGAAAAATCTCTGCCTTTTGTAGCACAAAAATTAAAGACCCAGACACAGATACTGAGGTTTAAACTTCAAGCTGAAGACCAGAAAAGCAAAGCAGCCAAGCCAGTAGATCTTACCTCTTCCCAGCTGAAATGGTAATCCTGTCTTCACAAGCTCTCCTCCAGGCCTCACACTGCTGCCTCTCCTCAATGCAACTGGAGAATTCAATGCCTGAGACTGACTACAGAAGACCCTACTCCCAACTTTTATACCTCTCCAGTCCTGGGATTAAAGGCATGAGCTCTGTTATTCTTTTAGACTGATTCAATCTCATGTAACCCTAGATGGCCTTAAACTCAGAGAGATCCATCTGTCTTTGTCTCCTGAGTCCTGGGATTAAAGGTTTGTGCCACCATTGCCCAGTTTCTACAGCTAACTTGTGTGGCTGCTTTGTTATTTTGATTTTCAGTGGCTTTAATAAATCATAAAAAATATATTACCACAGCCTTTCAACATGAGATATGCAATATACTAAAGGCAGGATTCACAAGAATTTGATTGTGGCAGGAATCTTTGATGAAATACATAGATCTTACAATCACCAGCTCCTTAGGGCTGAGGAGATGGCTTAGTGGGTAAGAATGCTTGCTGTGTATGTGTGTATGAGCACCTGAGTGGATCCCTAGAACATAAGCAAAAAGGTGGGCCTGGCTGTACACACCTGTAGTCTCAGTATTAGGTAGTTAGGCATAGACAGAAAGATTGCTGTGGCTTGCTGGCCACCAACCTAGTAAAAACAAAAATGAGCTGCAGGTTTGGCGAAACACCTTGCCTCAATGGAAAAGGTGGAAAGATCAAGAGGAGGGTATCTGAGGTCCTCCTGTAGCATCCACACCCACAGCCTTGGACACGGACATACACATGCACACATGTACACACACACACACACACACACACACACACACACACACACACACACAGAAAATAAACATCCCCAGACCAAAACTACAGATAGCTGTGCAGACTAAATTGTATTAGCAGCCATTGCATCTTCATGAGGATTTCAAGTCCAGTTCACTAGCAGCTGAACTTCAGTCACACCCTCAAGCCGTCCATAGTTGGGCCATACAAAACACCAATGACTGAATTAAACATCTGTGAGAACTCATCCTGGGTCCTTTTCTCAACATTAAATTCATTTTTCATTTAATTTTATTTATGGGCAAGGAAAAAAAAAAGGATAAAGACAATCGGGAACACAGACCAGCAGGTGTGATTTTGCATATTTCTTTATTCAGGGACTTAGAATTCGGTTCCCTTTTGGATGGGGTGTTTTGTATAGCTGTCTGGCCTATAGCATGTGTTATCCCATAAACAATTTGTCACACCATCAGAATTGAATATTTTGTGGACAGAGATAGCTCATGCTGTATAGTGAAATGTAAATCAACTTATCAATTAGAAACCTCAACCACAGGTGATTTCTTAAAGCAAATGTCATGAGACTGTCAGCACCCTGCATCCACAGGGTCATGGGTGATGCCCCCTGCCTCCCAGGCAGAGTCAGCCTTTAAGACATGCTCATTAAAAACCACAAAGTAGAAATGGCCAAGGAGCTCTCCTACAGTAGCAACTTCTGGATGGCTCTTTGGAGAAAACAACGTTTGGAAAAAGAAAGATTTTACTACCAGATGCAGATTTTGGCAGTAATAGCCTTAATGATGTTGGGAGAGCACTTAACATTTTTATTTTCTTTCCATTCAGCAGCTTGACCTGTCCAGCTGTGTGGGTGAAACATCTTCACAGAGAGGGACACACTTTGAGGATGAATGGAATGTCGATCATGTGAGCTCACAAGACCACTCTGCGTAGGCAGAAGTAGGCATTCAGGAACTTCTACTTCAGAACCCATTACTGGACTCTCTCGTTTTTATTCACTGGAACTACAAGCCTTTGAATCAATGTGGAAGAAAAGAAATCCAGGAAAAAATATGAAGGGGAGTGATGGGGAAAGGTGGAAGGAAGTAATTTGGCCCTCTGGGAGTTCTCTATTCCTGAGTCACGAAATTCTCCTGGTTTTCCCTTCTCTGGAATCACTAGACACTGTATTCCTATTTGGGATCTGGGGGTGAAAAACTGTATGACAACCCTAGGGCAATTCCAATGCAAAAGAGAAAGTTTTCCTTTGTGGCAAATTAAGATGCCAAGGAAACAGACAACTGTTCAGGGACAGAGCCAGAAATGACAATTGCATCTCAAGAAAGACTCTGTTCAGCCATGGCCATCAGGACACCAGCTTCAGCCTCCAGTAGGAGGAGTAATATGTTTGTTAGAGTTCAGTCAATGGAGAAAATATGGATTGGGTTTTACCACAGCCTTCATGCAGAGTTAGACAACTATGTGGCATAGGCAGATTTTCCAAGGCAGAACCAGCGCTTTGATCTTCTAGGGGCTCCAACATCTGTTCTTGTCATCTGGGCATTCATATGCTAATGGCAAGGTTCCTAGCTGCATCGAGGACCAGCACTCTAGGGCCCTTAATGAGTTCTACAAAGCATCCAGAGCTATCAGAGCGAAGATGGATGTCTACTGAGAAAGTCCTATCTCATTAACACATATGAAGAGACAATCAATCCTTCAGATTATTAAATATTCCATGGACTGCTGCACAGTGAATATTGCTTTATAAATGAAGGGCTTGGTGACCCTCATGTGCAGTATTCATGATTCAAGTTAAAATGGGTTTCAGCCACGACATGGAACACTGGTCATGACCTCCTCCAAGGTTCCCCTGAGGTAAGGGGGTGCTGGATAGCTGCATCTTGGGGTGTTCAAAGAGCACCCTGCTTCTCTAGCTCCAGGCTCATGCCACTGTAGAGTGCTAGTGCTCATTTTGAGACTCTTGCCCTACAGTGGTTAGTTTTCCTCTAGAAGGGCCTGAAGAATTCCAGACTCACGGGACTAAGGATTCATGATACACATCTATGTGGAACAAAGTGTAGGCACGAGAGAAAACTGCTCCATGCCTGTTCTGGCCACTCACTGGCTGGCATGGTATGATCACCTCTCCTATCATTAGATTCAGGGTCTCACCTTTAAGAGCCAAATGTTCTAAGACTGTGATGTTGTGATTAAAAAGTGATCAGGTGTCAGCTCTGAGGAGAAAACTTCCCACATGTCAGAGAGAGAGAGAGAGAGAGAGAGAGAGAGAGAGAGAGAGAGAGTTATTTCCTTATCGTTTATATTTTTTGTGGAAGTGGGGTGGCACACACTAGGACACATGTGAGGAGGGAGGGTGACTTTGCAAAGTCTGTTCTCTCTTTCCACCTTTCCGTGCTTTTTGAGGTCACCAGGCTTTGCAGCAAGTCACCTTTCCCACCGAGCCATCTCAGCAGCCCAAAGATCTATTATTTTCTAAGTCAGAAAAGTTTTTACAACCTTCAATAAGCATGCAAACCACTATAAAAATAGAAGCATATGACCACACAAAACATGCACATGTGTGCACACAGCAGCATTTTTTATAAGGTCCCGAACTATGAAATGTTCACAAATAAATAAATGTTCATAAACAAAAGTGATATGTCTATACAATGCAATATTCTTCAGTAATAAAAAGGAGTAAAGGAGTAAAATACTTACATATGGTACGGCACAAATGAACTTTGAAGCAGTATGCTAAATGAAAGAAACCAGATACTCTCACACAAAACCAGACACAGGAGGCCACACATCATACGAATCTGTATTTAATTGCATGTATAGAATTGGCAAATTCATATAAATCAAAGCAAGAGTGGCGTTCAGAGCCTGTGGAGAGGAGAATGGAAAATGATTGCTAAAGTGTTCCTCTTTTGTCTATTTGCTATGGATATACCACAGTATGCTTATCCATCTGGTCACAGGTACTTAGTTGTATTTTTTCCCCACTTGGAGACTGACTATCAGTGCTGACACTGCTATGGCCACTCAGGTACAAGGTTTTGCATAAACAAACATCTTCAGTGCTTAAAAATATACTTAGGAAGAAATTGTGGGTCACATAATAACTTTAACTTTCTGAGAAATTGCCAAACTTTTTCCAACGTGGCAGCAACCATCCATATCATTTTATTTTGATGTTTTATTTGTGGTGTTAAGGATTGAACACACCATCTCACTATAACCAGTAATGTATGCGGATTCAGTTTTCCACACTGATGCCAAGATATTCGACTTTGCATCTGAAATTTGTTTACTGTAAGGCCAGTCAGATCCCTCAGCAGGTAAATGTGCTTGCCATCAAGGCTGACAACCCGAGTTTGATCCCTGGAACCTACAGTGGAAAGAGAAAAGTGTCCTTTGAGTGTTACACATTCACCTTGGTATCCTTGGTATATGTGTGCCTGCCTGCCCCACTGTGTGTGAGTGTGAGTGTGTGTGTGTGTGTGTGTGTGTTTATGTGTGTGTGTGTATGTGTGCGCGTGCATGTGCACGCGCATGCACATGCTCTCTCTCTCTCTTAAAATTGTCCTCTGACTCCCATACATGTGCCATGTGTGTCCCCCACAAACACACACACAAAATTGCAAAAAAGTAATAACTCCTTTATTGACATGTGCAAAATTTTACCTTCAAGAGGCAGACATCTCACTCCATTTTCTAGTAACAATAATTCTCTAAATCAATAAGCATTCTCTGTAGTTTCTTGTGGATAAAGTGATAGTTGATGAGGCATTGATTTGCCTTTCTTTGATGGTTTGTGATGTGAAACATCTTTTCAAATATTGGCCATTTAAATACTAGAAGATGGCCCATTTTTAAATTATTCTGTCTCTGTGTTATTGAATTGTAAACATCCTTTCTATATTTTAGATAATAGACCATTACCAACTATAAGATTTGCAAATATTTCCCCCCTAGTTTAAAAAAAAAATCTGTATAGTATCCTTTGACACACATTTTCAACTTTTATGAAATTCAACATACCTTCTTTTTCAGTAGTTTTTGCTTTTGGCATCATATCTGAGAAACCACTGCCAAATCCAAAGTTCCAAAGATTTATCTCTATTGTTTCTTCTAAGTGTTTAGTTAGCTTTTACATTTAGGCCTTTGATCTGTCTTAGCTTTTTTTATATGGTGTGAGGCGGGGCTTCAGGTCCCTCTGTCTGCCTGGAGGTCTGCAGACTCACGAGTATCACCTCTTTTCAAAAGTTCTTCCCGTTGGAACATCTCAGCTCATAGACAGGTTTAATTCAGATGTCTTAATTCCAGTCCTTTGGTCTGTGTGCCAAGCCTGTGCCTGAGCCATATACCAGCATTAACATTTTCAGGGTACCCTCTGGCCTCCACCCATTCTGAGTTTAAATTCTCTCATCCTCCTGTCTCTTTCACTATCCACGGATTTGCACACTATTTCCCTATTTGTAAAACCCAGGCTCTGTGTCCATATGAATAGGCTAAATGGCACCTCAACTCACTTTCTGCCTTCTCTGTGCTTTCCAAGCCAACCCTGAAATGGCTCAAAATCAGGCTGGAATCCCTCAGTCTTGTATCGCTCATAAAGAACAAGTTTGGGCATTTGGCCAGTTATTTCCATTTGGGATTAATGCCTGAGAGATGTGTAACTCTTTCCAGAGAATGGAAACCAGTAGCACGTGGGGCTGATATGGAGGGAGAGTGAGGGTACCAGGTGAAGAGAAAAGTAAAAGATGACTTGCATTTTGGAAAATACATTGGCTGTTTCTTTTCTTTTTTTTTTTTTTTTTTTTTTTTTTATGTTTTGAAATCAAGTGGAAGTCAAGCTTTTGCTCTACATCTCCAAAGACAAAATCACACAGGCAGAGAGGCCTGAGGGAAATCACTATGTTATTGACAGCCTTTGTAGATTCCGAAAACTAGAAATGCACACTTCTCTCTGTAAGTTGATCGGGGATCAATATTTCAGCCCTTTTCTGTTTACTTCTAATATGTCTACTTCACTAGGCTAAATAGAACAAGGGCTTTCAAGAATGTCACCATAATGCAAAAAGCAGCATGGACAACCTGGGACCACAGAGACAGCTCTGAAAGTCCCTAGTGTAACTGCTCGGGGAGGTGGCTAGGGGTGGGGGTGGGGGTGGGGTGACCAGACAAGAATCATCCCTGCCTCTGCAAGGCTCGTTCCAGTAAAAGAAGAAGCCAAATCCGGCAGGACAGCCTGCGCCCCTCTGTCCTTTTGCTCTCTATAACAAACCGTTCTCCAGAAATTCTAAGATGAAAATAACCCCTGTTGCGGAACATCAGTTGAGAGAGACCGGGTGTGTTTAAAGACAGAAAACATCAGGAGATAAGAGAATGGCTTTGTATGGGATAAAAATGAGCATAGCTTAATTTATAAATATATTCCTCAAATGCCAAGCAAAGTCCAAGTAAAGACTAACATGAGATGAGAAATGTGATATGATTATGGACTCCCTAGAAGTGAAAGAAAATGTGTAACAAGATTATGGTTACGACCCCAGCTGTAAAGTCAGGACCGATTTAGAGGGTGGGGGGTGTATTTTTAGATTGTGTTTCACAGGCTATCCAATAATATGGCAAACACCGGGATCAGATGATGTCAAATAAGCTGGCCAAGCAGAAGCGAAGATGCGATACTAAACGCGCTGCGGGTGTGTCTCATTATTAGAATATTCTAAACTAGCCAAGAGGGGTCAGTAGAGGTACTGGCCATGTAGTATTTCACAGTAATTCTAGAAATCCGCAGGCTTGCATCTTTGTGTCTAAATTTTTCCGCCTGAATTTTTTTAAGGTTCCCTTTCTCCTTCCTGGCTTTGATAATCGCCCGGGGCCTCTTGCAGCGTGGGGCAACTGTTCCTCAGAGACAATAGCCCTAACACCCTTACTCTCCTCCTCCTCCCTCAGCCTCACCCATGAAATTTTTCCTTGGGAATCCACTTTTCTTCACCCTTTTGCAAAAAACACACTTATAGAGAAAAGGTCAAGCGAGCATGACTCCCCTGACTTTCAACTGTGGATGTCAATCACTCCACGGCCCTAAATAGCTGGTTTTTCTTTAGCTCCTCCACAGGGGACCAGCAGCCTGAGATGGATGGAACCCACAGTAACATTTACATTACACATAAACCATAGATTTGTCCTAATGTTACCCAGAGAAGGTTCTAGAGTTACTCTCCCGACTACTGATAATCCAGTGATGGAGGCTATAGATCATATACAGTTCCATTAAAACACAATGATTTTAAGGTTAACACAAAAAACATACACAGAAGGCTCAAGGTTGCCCTATCCAACACTAGTCACAAACTACCATTGAATCTCAAATTTTATTTAACATCAGTTTATCTCAATACAACCTTAAAATAGAAATACTGTAAATTATTTTAATTTTAGTCATAACTTTACTGATCCAGTACTATACTTACTTATTTTAAGCTAATTTCTAATGTTATGGTATAGTTGATGGCACATATATTATTTCCAGTATTCACTAATAATTAAAAAAGTGTTAACCACTTGGTGAGATAATATTTTGGACATACTGGAATCAATAGAACATATTAGTTGTGATAGTATTGCCAATTTGACAGACTAATGTCAGACTAATGTCAGCTAAGCAACAAGCCTTCATGAACACCCGTGAGGAGTTATCTAGGTAAATTAGCCTCTAAAGATCCCTGTGGGGGGTGGATTCTCCTTAATAGCTGGGGTGAGAAGACCCAGGTATGAGTGATACTGCTCACTAGGCTGGTATCTAGACTATGTGGAACAGAGAAGGTGAACAGAACAGGAGTGTTCATCACTCCCTTCTTCCTGATTGTGGATATGATGATGTAGCCAGCTGCTTCAAGTTCCCTCTGCCCTGAGGTCTCTGCTGTGAAGGACTGACTATACCAAGGCTATACGCCAAAATATACCTTCCTCCCTAAAGCTGCCTGTGTTCAGTATTTTATTGCAACAGCAAGAAGCATATGGTTTTGTTTAAATTAATTTATTTTTTACTATTTTAATGGAGCTATTAGGATATTTTACATCCTATACGTGGCTTATATGATCTTCTTTTGTACTATCCCAGTCACTGGAATAATTGAAGATCTGTAACCACTGAGACACCAGACAGAACTGTAGCGTTAAGCACAGGAAGAGAAGATGAACACAGCACTACAATTTCCATTATCCCTGGCTTTTATTGAGAGGATTCATTCCTTTCAAATAACCGAGAAAACAAACATTCTTAAAGCTTAAGTTTTTGGTTGTGATAAGGGTTAACATGAAGGCATTAACATATTTTCTTGCCCCTTCTCCTAAAATACACTCTCTTTTGTTTGTTTGTTCTTTTGTTTTCCCAGACAGGATTTCTCTGTGTAAGAGCCCTGGCTGTCCTGGAACCTCAAACACATTCTTAAACTAAGAAGTAAGTACTTGGAGCAGGGGCTGGGGAGATGGCTGGGTCAATAAAATCCCTGTTGTACAAACAAGAAGTCCTGAGTTCAGATCCCTAGCACCTAGAAGTTAAACATGAAGGCCCATCTGTAACCCTAATACTTGGAGCAGGATGGAGGCAAGAGAGTCTTTGTAAGGCAGGCAATTATAGGAATACCTTAGCAACCTGGGACTCTGCTTGGCTTGGGCTATGTGCACACATGTGTCTTCTAATAAATGCATTTGGCAGCATGGTACCCTTATCAACATGTACTATGCACGAACATCCCTCTCTGAATGATGCACCTGGCAACCTAAGACCTGCCCCCCCCATCTGCATCAGCTCCACACATAGTCCTCTCTGAGCAATGGAATAAGATGTCCCTTTCCTTAACTTCAGATGTTCTGTTTGATCACACTCCGGGTATGTTCCAGTATGGGGTGTGGGGATGCAATCCAGTCTAGGCTGATTTAGGGTGCACCCACAATAAGGCAAACTGTGTCCTCTAAGTCAGTTTAGGCTTAGAATTCACTACTTACCAGCTCCACCCACACCTAGGACCCAACACTGTGACCCACATGACTCAGAGCTGCAACCCTCTTACATTCTGACTTCTTCATATAGCAAAAGGGAGATCCTGAGGAATGCACAGTGCGTTCATTATTCTTCCCATTGCTGTCACAAAACGTGACAAAAGTAATGTCAGGAAGGAAGGATCATGGTTAGAGAGAGAGTTAGGGCGTCACTCAGTCAGGAGGGAGGAGGATGAATGCCAGCACTTACCTCACTTTCCCTTTTATGCCGGGTCCAGGACCTCAGCCATTGAATGATGCTGTCCCCACACAGTGTGGCTCTGCCCCCAAGCAGTGTGTCTCTGCCCACTTCAGTTAAGCTATCTAAAGAACCATTCACAGAAAGATACTCTGTAAGTCTTGTCTCTCCAATCATTCTAAATCCAGTGTAGTTAACAATCAGTATCAGTCATAACATCTAGTGACTCCAAAAGCACACTACATGTCCTAAACATTCCCCTTACTACCACCCTAAGGCAGTAGCTCTCAACCTATGGCTGGTGACCCCTTTGGGGTGGCATATCAGATATTTACATTATGATTTAAAACAGTAGCAAAACTAGAGTATAAAGTAGCAATGAAATAATTTTATGGTCGGGGGTCACCACAACATGAAGAACTACATTAAAGGGTCACAGCATTAAGAAGGTTGAGAACCACTGCTCTAGGGCAATGTTTAGAGGCCAGTTGCTTTTTGTTGATCCCTTATGAGATTTACCTTATTCTCTCTACTATTCATTCTGTGTATCTGAATTTGCTCTCCTGTGAAGGCTTCTTCTATCTGTGTTAGGAAAACAGCTAAGATCCTGGCCTTGAGAGTCAAACTACCAAACTCAAGCTTTATTCCATGATAGCTACAGGGCCTGAAACTGGGGGTCATACTAACTAAGCCACAATTTTCTTATATGTTTTTAAAAAGAGAGAGATGAGGGATGTAACATGCCATCACACCACAACACTGCCTGAAACACTCCAAATCAGACTCAAGGACATTATATGCTGGGAAATGCAGTGTTATTGCTGTCCTTGTGACGCACAATTTAATTATGTAAAACCAAAAGTTAATGTTTTTCCAGTGTTATTCTTCAGCACACAAGGGTCAAATTAGTTTGGATGGTGTTGTGTTAGAACACTCGATTTTTGAGGTTGGAGAGATGCTCAGTGGTGAGAGCCCTTGCCATTCTTGCAGAGGAGCTGGGTTTCAGTTCATAGCACCCACATGATGGCTCACAATTATCTAAACTCCAGTTCCAGGGAACTCAAAACCCTCTTTTGGCTTCCGTGGGCACTAGGCATGTACATACACACAGGTAGGCAAACACATAAACTAAAAAATGAATCTTTACCAATATAAAAACTTTCTGGCTTGAGTTTCAGTGTTTAAAAAAAAAATGAGTTTTTGGCTTGAGGTTAGGATGGAACTTGCAACAGTTTCTGAAATGGCCATGTGGTGGTTGGAATAGGAAGTTCCCATAGACTCCTGTGTTTGAATGCTTGGCTCATTGGGAGTAGCATTACTGAGAGGTGTGGCCTTGCTGAAGTAGGTGTGGCCTTGTTGAAGGAAGTATGTCACTGTGGCAGCAGGCTTTGAAGCCTCATATACTCAAGCTACACCCAGTATGTCACACAGTTCTCCTTCTGCTGGTCCAGACATAGAACTCTCAGCTCCTTCTCCAGCACCATGCCTGCTTGCATGCTGCCCTGCTACCTGCCATGACAATAATGGACTAAACCTCTGAACTGTAAGCCAGCCCCAATTAAATGTTTTCCTTTATAAAAGTTGCCATAGTCATGTTGCCTCTTCATAGTAAAAGAAACCCTAAGACAGACCCAAAATTCTTCTGCTATCTCATGCAGATTCTGTGTAATTCTGTGATGTGGCAGTTCCCATCAGCAATGACTCCTACAAAATATCAGTCAACTCTGAAAAATGTTGAAGATATTCTAGGACCTGCAATGTCAACTATGCAGCCAGGATTTAATTTTTTTGTTTTTGGTTCAACTCTTTTTGTGTAAAAAAAGAAAGAAAGAAAGAAAGGAAGAAAGGAAGAAAGAAAGAAAGAGAAATGTATTCATTAGTATGCAAATTAGCTTTCATCTTTAATAAATCATGAGATTCTATGTATCCAAAATATTGTTTTAAAATAAATTTGTAATTTATATCAGCAAATGTTTGGCTGTATACCTATTTTATCAGGTGGGTAGGGGGAAGGAGTCATGAGTGGGAAAGTTCTAAAAGCCCGGGACTAAGGCACCACAGTGTGATAACAGGCACAGAACAGGGAACACATTCTACAAGAACTCTGCCAATAATTTATAATACGATTTTTTTCTTATCAATAGCCCCTTCACGCTTATTTTCTAATAAGACCAATGGAACTATTACTACTGTCTTGATGTCAGAGGATACTGTGGAGACAAAATGGGACAAAGGGACCAAAATGCATTGGTGCAAAACACATCCAAGATACCTTCTATCAGTTAGGAAACAACTCGCATTTGAAAGTATCTAGTCAGTCAGTAGACTGCTTAGTCAGCGCCTAATTGAGATGCTGGTATAGGGCCAAAGGGGCAGTGGTATGCAGGAGAAGGAAGAGAGGGAATGGTAGAACTCATAAAGCACCAAGGGAAACAACACAGGTCATTTAGAGAAAGGTTTTTCGTTGTTTTCTTTTTCCATGAAGAACACCATTGCTCACAAACAGTAGCACTCGAGTCTGGTGAAGGTACATGAATTTAGGGTAGCAAGTTCTTACTCCCCATAGCTTATACTCTGATGTAAAACCAGACCCGAAGTTAAGACTGGTTGAGTGAGATGATTTTGCAGCTGTTTGGAGAACAATGTGGCAGATTTAGACTCAGAGCTGAATGAACCCACCTGCCCAGAAGAGATGAAAACCGCCACAAAGAGCCCATCACAGACATCAGATACCCAGACTCTACCCATGGGACTTTTGGTTATACTTTCCCAGGCTAGATTTAAACGTGTACCAGCCTAAATGGGAAAAGGAATGATTTTAAGGGTATGATCTGTGTGAGCCATGTGAGCAAAATCCAGCAGCTGCTGTTTCTTGTGGTCTAAGCCACTCCTGCTCCCTTAGAAAGGTGGCTCAGAACTCAGAAGTGAGATTTCCTTGCTGCATTTTGCCTCCAGCATCAACAATCTCCTGGGGGGTTAACTTCCAGGATTGTGTGGAGAACTGTGAAATGAGCTATGGAAAAGCCCCTCCTCCATTCAGGTACTTCCAACTCCTCCAGCAGACACATCTCTGTAACTCTGTAACTCGGGGCTTCTTACCTTCTTTCAGTGATTAGTCATTTATTCTAGGCTCCCCCGGTTGGGTCAAGAACATGTGTGCCCTAAATTCCTCCCTGGATTTGCTTTTTCTCAGGTTCAAATTTTAGTATCTATCTTTCTTCCAAAGCTGGCCACTACACCGTGCTCTCCAAGTGGGAGAAGTGGGTGCTTCTGGCTATTTGTAAGTCCTGTGGGCCCTCTGATTGCCCGTCAGTTGAGCTACAAACAAGGACTGATACATCATAAATGTCAACTGTGAGGAAAAGCTGGACATACTAGCCCTTTCAGAATTCTTTCACAATGACTTGGAGGAAACACCCTCTGGTTCGATTAGTGGCTGGCACCCAGCCTCTCATATGACTTTTGAAGCACACCCTTTGGGCCTATGTAATTGTCTTCTTCATTTTTGCTTATAACCCCCAGTTCATGATGCCTTGCCTGGAGAACAGAGTCTTAAAAACTAGTATGGGTTGGACACACAATGAAAAACATCTCACCTCCCCCACCCCCGGTATGGTTTTCTGTGGTTTCTGTAACAAATCACTGTAAGCTTAACACTTTAAAACAACACATTTATTCTCTTCCAGCTCTGATGTCAGAGCCTAAAACTAGTCTCACTGGGCCCAAATCAAGGTCTTGGGTATGGGGAGGGGGAGAGGTGCTACACTTCCTCTGGAGGCTCTGGAGGCAATCCTTCTCTTGTCTTTTCCAGATTCTAAGGTCCTGTGCCTTGCAATCCTGGGCTCCTGGCCACTTCCTCCATCTTTAAAGGAAGCCTCTGTTTCAATACTGCCCCCCCCCTTATGCCAACATTCTTTCTGTCTTCCTTGTCAACTATAATTGCACCTAAGACACACCCAAATGATCCAAGCCCTCATTATCATTTCTGCACTCTTGACACTTTAGGTAGCATTCATGGGTTCCAATCAAGCATTGGACCTATATCTTTGGAGGCTGTGGCTTGGACGACCACACTGGTGGGTGGAAGGTACTCAATAGCAAATGCCCCTGTCGTAGAGCTATTTTCTTTGGTCAACTTGTGTACCGCACCTACCCTCGACCAGCAAGGAAGACGCGACTCCGGGAACAGGCAGTTTTAATCAGGATCCTTGAACATGCTTCTTCTGACCCACAGGGTCCTGGGGGACCCCTGCACAGGCTTAAATCCCCTTGCGCTAACCAACCCCAGTGAGCTACGTGGATCCTGCAGATAGGCTACTCTAACGCTGAAGCAGACAGGCTGAACAGACTTAACCAATTAAGGGCTTGTTTATGCCAGAGAGTGCTCACCCTCGGGGAGGTGGAAGGCGTTGCAGCACTTTGCAGCTCTCTACAAACTTGGTCTATCTGAAGTCAGACCAGCAGTGATCACCCTCAGAACCTCAAAGATCAGGTTCTATTAGCATTCCTTTGCAGAGGCAGGAGGCTCACTGACTCCATGGCTCAAGAAACTCATTACCCTTTGCAAGATACCTGCCAGGCCCCTACTCTCTCTGAAGCTATATGATAAACCAACACTGACTGGGGAAAGGGGCAGAGATTCTTCTGTAGAAACACTGCCTGCACATCACCCATGGGGATTCTCCAATGGTGCAGCTTTCCACGAACTGTCTGTGCTGCAAGCATGTCTCTTTGTTTAAACAGCAGCCTAGAAAGGGGAGTTCTTTGTGAGGAACCCCAAGCTAAATTGGCTGGAATTCTTCCTTAGTCCGTCAATGCCCTATCTATGGTGACAGAGATTTCTTCATATCCCATCAAGGAATGTCATGTGACAGTTTCCTACTGTGGATCTGGAATGCTGCTGTATTCTGCATCCAGAGAAGGCCTCTTGGTCCCTTCTTATGCTGCTGTAACAGAGTACCAGACACTGGATAACTTAAAACAAAACTGTACTGGCTGTGGTTTTAAGGTCTGGGAAGTCTAAGGTTGAGGATTGGGTCCCCAGTAAGTGTCATTTTGCTGTATAATTTATAACACGAGGAACAAGTGAGGGAGAAAGACCAACCAAACTTGCCTGTAATAGGCTCTCTTGTGACCATGACATTGAGCCATTCACCACACTCTCATGACCTCATCATCTCTCACTAGTCCCATCTCCCAACACTGTTGCACTGGGGATAAGTTCCCATACCCCCTTTGGGGGGGAAGTATGAGGTCTAAGCTTCGGTGCAAGGAAAAGAGGAGGCCAGGAGGATAAAGAGAATCCAAGGAGCCAAAGAGCAGGGCAAACTTTCTTAGGGCAGGACAGATTGCTCAGTAGTAAAGAATACCAGCCAGTCTTCCAGAGGACCTGGCCTCAATTCCTGGCACCTAAGTAGCAGCTCACAACTGTCTGTAACTACAGTCCTGGAGGATCTGGCACCTTCTTCTGACCTCAGTGGGCACCAGCAATATAGATGCACATGTTTGTTGTTGGTTGTGGTTGGGTTTGTAAGGGAGGGAAGGCCCTAGGAGTGGACTCAAAACATACCTTCACACCAGTTCTCAGCACAAAGGAGATTTATTTCCCTAGCAGGGTGCCTCTGTATCTGTAGAGACAGCAGCAGCAGCAGCAGCAGGAATGGGTTTTTAGGAAGTAAAAAGGGTGTGCCTGCACTAGGGTGAGTTGATAAATCTGATTGACAGGTTAGCCAGTGTAGCCAAATAATGAATTTTGATAGCTGGACCTCGATGTTTACTCTCAGAAATGAGTCAGTGGCAAAATAAGGGAACAGACCATGGGGACTAGCTTCGGGAATGTAATCTAATGGTTTTTAGCAACGGGGGAAAGGGCAAAACTTGTCAGCCCCATGTTTGCCATGCTCAGATCTGCTAGAGAGCTCTTCAGGTTTTTTGTTTGTGTTGGGGTTTTTTTGTTTGTTTGTTTGTTTTTTGAGACAAGGTTTCTCTATGTAGCCCCGGCTGTCCTGGAACTTGCTATTCCAGGCTGGCCTCAAACTCACAGAGATCCACCTATCTGTGTCTCCTGAGTGCTAGGATTAAGCATAAAAACTTTAAAAAGACACATATTGGCCACACACAGGTGGACACAGACACATACACACCAGCACCCAGGCTACATGGAGGAAGGTATATACAGGCCTAGCAGTTAGACACACAAGCAGGTTAAAGAGAGCAAAATCTTTGCTGGAATTTATGCTTCTTATCTAAAGGCCATACTTACATAGAATCACACAAAAGTGGTGTTCTGCCCCAAACAGTCACATAATAGATTACATCTATTTTCTTTGGGGTTTCCAGCATCAATGTCAGCCACCTTGGACTGGCTCAGAGCCCCCTGGTTTGTTCACTATCAGCTGTGTTTTAGCTGTCCAATATAGGATACCCCTGTTAGTGCCATGTTGTCTAAATATAAACTGGTTCTTTCAACCTTCTGTCCCCAAACCATAGCACTCCTGTCTGGAGAATGAGAGAAAAAAGCCACTAAAAAAAACTCTAAGTTTAGCAATGTAAAAAACCCTCCATGCTATGACCACAGTGAGGTACCATTGGAAACAGGACACTAAAGACTTCCACCTGAGTAGTTCATGAGTCTAGGCTTGTAGCCACAGGAAGGACCTAGAATGTTCTATAAGCAGAAAGGGAACTCAGGGCTCATTCCCAACATTTGCAAGTCTAGTGTAAGAGTAGCCAAGCCAGCACGTGTCTAAAATATTTAAAAGCAAGGAATCACATGGAACAATTCCATCACATTCTTGTTCTGAACACTGACAACACAACTTGGTGCTTTGAAGGAATATGGAAGTACCCTCATGGCATTCAAAATTTCCTTTTGTGCAGGAGAGCTGGCCCAGAAGTTAAGAGTGAATACTGTTCTGACAGAAAACCAGGGTTCAAGTTCCACACTCACTTTAGGTGGCTCACAACCACCTGTAACTCCAGCTCCAGGGGCTCTGCCAGAGTTCAAGGTGACCTATACTCATATGCGCAGACACACACACACACACACACACACACATACACACACACACACACACACACACACTCATATACACTCACACACACACTCACACACACACACACACACACACTCATATACACTCACACACACACTCACACTCACACACACATACTCACACACATGTACATAATTAAAAATAATAAAAATAAATCTTTTAAAAAGTTTTAAATGTTCAATTTTAAACCAATTTTCTCTTACCCTTAATTTTTAAAGAATGTTACTATTATTATTCATTTATAAATAATGGAAATTCATATAGTTTTGTTGTATATTCTGTAATCAAAATTGTTTCTTTTATTAAAATTATTTCATGAAAACTTTGGTCAGGTGTAGTGATACATTATTTATGATTTATTAAAGCTTGACTTAGGATTCAGAAAGCAAAGTCAGCCACAAGCCTTAGAAACCAGGCACACACCTTTTATCCCAGCAGCCAGAAGCTAGGCGGTGGTAGTACAAACCTTTAATCCTAGGACTCAGGATTAAGAGGAGGGCACTCTCTGTGAGTCCAAGGCCACCCAGATCTGCACAAGAGTGAAATCAGTCTAAAAGAGAATTATAGTTCACCTCTTTAATCTCAACATTAGAGAAGTATATAAGACAGAAGCAGGGGTTCAGAGAGGCATTCAGTCTCAAGCCACACTGGGAGAGGCTACAGTCTGAGGCTTGGTGAGAACTTATGGAGACAGGATTAGCCTGAGATAGAGGTAAGAAGCTGATTTCCAGCTGCTTTGCTTTTCTGATACTCAACTTGAAGCTTGAACCCCAATAGCTGTCATTTATTATTTCGTGGTACAGTCAGGATATAATCTTAGTATACTGTACCTCCAATTTAGAAAGGACAGGCTTTCAGGAAGGAATGTTTTTCACAAAGTTTGCCTCTGATAATGGCTGTCAGCTATAAGGACAAAAGTTGAGGTTTTGTCATAAAAAGTTATTGAATTTCATCACTTTTAATTTTCACTGAGGGAATTGGAGTAATCAATTTTAGTATGTGTTTGAATGCTTATAATGTTCAGGCACCATGTGCTCAACCCTTAAACTATATATATATACATTTATATATTTTATGTATACAGCACACAAAGGCTCAGAGATCATTGAGGAAGAGGGCTTGAAAGTAAGAGTGGAGAGTACATGGCTGATCTTTGGACCCCATCGTGTGGACCGGCACACTGCCAAACATGAGTCTGGGACTAGTTCAGGCCGAATCACCCTCCCCCATCTTTCCCTAGGAACTCCCTGGGTTAGCTCCCCATTTTGCCCCCCCCTATCCTGGCCCTGGATAGTACAGTCCTGGTACTCTGCTCCATACACCACCCAGAGCCTACCTTCCCCCACTCTTTGTCCTGCTGGGCCTGCTGCTCCAGGTAAGCATTGGGCCTGAGTACAGATCCAACAACCTCCCACCCCTACCTCCGTGGAACTTCCTGGGTCTGCTCTGAGCACACTGGACCTGCTCATCAATGCAGGACCAAAAAAAGAATTCCCTTTGCCACATAATAACCAAAACACCTAACATATAGAATAAAGAAAAAATATTAAGGGCAGTGAAGGAAAAAGGCCAGGTAACATATAAAAGCAGACTTTTATATGTTACACTTGACTTTACACTTGACTTTTCCATGGAAACTCTCAAGGCCAGAAGGTCCTGATTAGATGTTCTAAAAATAGTAAGAGTCCACGGATGCCAGCCCAGGCTACTATACTCAGCAAAACTCTCAATCACTATAGACTGAGAAAACAAGATAGTCAATGACAAAGCCAGATTTTCATGATACATACCCACAAATCCAGCCCTAGAGAAAGTTCTGGAAGGACAACTCCAACCCAAGGAAGTTAACTATACTCACAAATACATAGGCAATAGATAATCCCACTTTACCAGAACCCAAAAGAAAAAGTGGAGCAAATATACTCACAAAACCACAGCCAACAACAAATTGAAAACAAACAAGAACTAACAATGAATGGTCCTTACTTTCCTTCAACATTAATGGTCTTAACTTGCCTATAAAAAGACACAGGCTAACACAATGGATACGAAGACAGAATCCATCCTTCTGTTGCATATAAGAAACACATCTAAACTTCAAAGACAGACATTACCTCAGGGTGAAGGGTTGGGAAAAGATCAACCAATCAAATGGAATGAAGAAGCAAGCAGCTGCAGCTATCCTAATATCTAACAAGTTATACTTCAAACTAAATTCAATCAAAAGAGATGAAGAAGGTCATTTCATATTCATCACAGGAGAAATCCATCAGCTGAACATCTATGCCCCAAATACAAAGGCACCCACATTCGTAAAGGAAATGCTACTAAATTCAAAGCTCACATAAAACTTCACACAATCATAGTGGGTGACTTCAACACCCCACTCTCACCACTAGACAGGACCACCAGACTGAAACTTAACAAAGAAACAAAAGAACTAACAGAAGTTATGTCTCAATTGGTTTAACAGACATCTATAGCACATTCCATCCAAACACAAAAGAATATACCTCTGCTCCAAATGGAACCTTCTCTAAAATCAATCACATACTAGACAACATAACAAACCTTAACAGATACAAAAAAAAAAAAAATGGAATAGCTCTCTGTATCTTATCAGACTACCATGCTTTAAAGTTGGACTTCAACAACAACACAAATTGCAGAAACCTTGCAAACTCATGGAAACTGAACAATGCCCAATTGTACCATTCCTGGGTCAAGGAAGAAATAAAGAAATAAATTAAAGATTTATTGATAGATTTCCTAGAATTCAACAAGAATGAAGACACAACATACCCAAACTTATGGGACACTTTGAAAGCAGTGCTACTAGGAAAGTTCATTGCACTGAGTGCCCATATGAAGAAAACAGAGGATAGTCACATTGGAGAATTAACAGTGCAACTGAAAGCCTTAGAACAAAAAGAAGCAAACTCACCCCAGAGGAGTAGACCCCAAGAAATAAACAATTTGAAGACTGAAATCAATAAAGTAGAAACTAGGAAAACAATACAAATAATCAATGAAACAAAGAGTTGGTTTTTCAAGAATATCGACAAGATAGACAAACATTTATCCAAAGTAAACCTAAAGCAGAGAGAGAACATGCAAATCAACAAAATCAGAAATGAAAAGGGGACATAACAATGGACCCTGAGGAAACCCAGAGAATTTTCAGGTCATACTTTGAAAACTTGTACTCCACAAAATTCAAAAATTCAAAGAAAATGGACAAATTTCTGGATAGCTATCACTTACTAAAATTAAATCAAGAACAGATAAGCACCTTAAATAGACCTATAACCCCTAATGAAATAGAAGCAGTCATCAAAAGTCTCCCAACCAAGAAAAGTCCAGGGCCAGAAGGCTTCAGTACAGAATTCTACCAGAAATTCAAAATAGAAATAATACCAAAACTCCTCAAATTGTTCCACACAATAGAAGCAGAGGGTTAATTACTAAACTCTTTTGACGAGGCTACAATTACCTTGGTATCCAAGCCACACAAAGACATAACTAAGAAAGAGAACTACAGACCAATATCCCTCATGAACATTGATGCAAAAATACTCAATAAAATACTGGCAAATCAAATCCAAGAAAACATCAGAGATATCATCCACCATGACCAAATAGGCTTCATCTAAGGGATGCAGGGATGGTTCAACATACAAAAATCTATCAATGTGATCCACCATATAAACAAACTGAAAAAGAAACACCACATGATTATCTCACTAGATGCTGAAAAAGCCTTTGACAAAATACAACACCCTTTCATGATAAAAGTCTTGGAGATATCACAGATAACAGGAACACACCTAAACATAATAAGAACAATATACACTAAAAGAACAGCCAACATCAAACTGAACGGAGAGAAGCTTAAGGCAATTCCTCTAAAATCAGGAACAAGACAAGGCTGCCCACTCTCTCCATATCTCTTCAGTATTATACTTGAAGTTCTAGCTAAAGCAATATGATAACAAAAGGATATCAAGGGGATACAAATTGGAAAGGAAGAAGTCAAACTGTCACTATTTGCAAATGATATGACAGTTTACATAAGTGTCCTGAAAAACTCTACCAGGGAACTCCTACATCTGATAAACACATTCAGCAAATTAGCAGGAAACAAGATAAACTCAAAAAAAAAAAAAAATCAGAAGCCCTACTATATACAGAAGATAAAGGGACTGAGAAAGAAATCAGAGAAATATCACCCTTTACAATAGCCACAAACAACATAAAGTATGTTGGGGTAATGATTAACAAACAAATGAAGGACCTATATAGCAAGAACTTTGTGTCTTTAAAAAAAGAAAGTAAAGAAGATACCAGAAAATGAAAAGATCTCTTGGATAGGTAGGATAAACATAGTAAAAATGTTAATCTTGCCAAAAACAATCTACAGATTCAATGCAATTCCCATTAAAATCCCAGCACAATTCTTCACTGACCTTGAAAGGATAATAAGCAACTTTATATGGAAAAACAAAAAACCCAGAATAGCCAAAACAGCCCTTTGCAATAAAGGAACTTCAGGAGGCATCACCATCCTCCACTTTAAGCTCTACTACAGAGCTATAGTCCTGAAAACAGCCTGATATTGGCACAAAAATAGACAAGTAGACCAATGGAATTGAATCAAAAATCCTGACATTAACCCACACACCTACGGACACCTGATTTTTGACAAAACAACTAAAAGTTTACAATGGGAGGAGGAAATCATCTTCAACAAATGGTGCTGGCACAACTGGATTATAGTGTGTAGAAGACTGCAGATAGACCCATGTCTATTGCCATGTACAAAACTCAAGTCCAAATGGATTAAAGACCTCAACATAAATCCAGCCACACTGAACCTTTTAGAAGAGAAAGTGGGAGGTACTCTTGAACAAATTGGTACAGGAGACAGCTTCCTGACCATAGCACCAGTAGCACAGACACTGAGATAAACAATTAATAAATGGGACAGCCTCAAACTGAGAAGCTTCTGTAAGGCAAAGGACACAGTTGACAAGGCCAAATGTCAGCCCACAGACTGGGAAAAGATCTTCACTAATCTTGCATCTGACAGAAGGCTGATCTCCAAAATATACAAAGAACTCAAGAAACTAGTCACCAAAGCACCAAATAATCTTATTAAAAAGTGGGGTACAGAACTGAATAGATAATTCTCAATAGAGGAATCCACAATGTTTGAAAGACCTTAAGAAAGTGTCCAACATCCTTAGCCATCAGGGAAATGCACATCAAAACAACTCTGAGATACCATCTTATTACTGTCAGAATGACTAAAATTAGAAACACCAATGACAGCTTATGCTGAAGAGGATGTGGAGAAAGGAGAATACTCCTCCACTGCTGATGGGAGTGCAAACTTGTACAGCCATTTTGGAGATCAGTATGGCGGTCCCTCAGGAAAATGGGAATCAGTCTACCACAGGACCCAGCAATTTCGTTCTTAGGCATATACCCAAATGATTCATATCCATGCAACAAGGGCATCTTTTCAACTATGTTCATAGGAGTATTATTTGTAATAGCAAGTATCTAGAAGCAACTGAAGAATGGGTAAAGAAGTTGTGGTACATTTACACAATGGAATACTACTCTGTGGCGGGGGGGGGGGGGGACGACCAATGGAATCTTGAAATTCGCAGGCAAATGGATGGAACTTGAAGAAACCATCCTGAGTGAGGCAACCCAGTCACAAAAAGAGGAACATGGTATGTACTCACTCATATATAGATTTTAGACATAGAGCAAAGAATCACCAGCCTATAATTCACACCACCAGAGAAATAAGGATACCCGGAGGGACCTAAGAGATTCATACAATGTCCCTCACAGAAGGGGAAAGGAACAAGATCTCCTGAGCATATTGGGAGTGGATGGGTGGGATAGTGGGTGGAGAGGGAGTTAGGAGAAATGAAGGGGAGGAGAGGAGAATATATGGAACTAGGAAGATTGAGTCGGGAAACAAATAGACAACAGAAGAAGAGAGAGAGAGAGAGAGAGAGAGAGAGAGAGAGAGAGAGAGAGAGAGAGAGATACCATAATAGAGGGAGCCATTATAGGTCTGAAGAGAAAACTGACTCTAGAGAAATGTTCAGAGACCTACAAGTCTGACCCCAACTAACAACCTAAGCAACCGTGGAAAGGCTACCTTAAATGCACTTCCCTGTTAATGAGATTGATAACTAACTTATCCACCATCATAGAGCCCTCATCTAGTAGCTGATGGAAACAGAAGCAAACACCCACAGCTAAACACTGAGCCAACCTCCTGGAATCCAGTTGCAGAGAGAGAGACAGAGACAGAGAGAGAGAGAGACAGAGAGAGAGACAGAGACAGACAGAGAAAGAGAGACAGAGAGAGAGACAGAGACAGACACAGAGAAAGAGACAGAGAGACAGAGACAGACAGAGAGAGAGAGAGAGAGAGAGAGAGAGAGAGAGAGAGAGAGGGGTGATATGATAAGGGGTTAAGACAAGGCTACAGAAACCCACAGAGACAGCTGACCTGGGCAAGGCGGAGTTCATGGACCCCAGACTGAAAGCTGGGAAATCAGCATTGGACTGATTCAAACTCCCTGAATGTAGGTCTCAGTTATAAGGCCTGAGCAGTCTAAGGAACCTCTGATAGTGGAACCAGGATGTATCCCTGGTGCATCAAAGGACTTTGGGAGCACATCCCCCATGGAGGGATACTCCCTTAGCCTAGAGGCAGGAAGGAGGGCCTAGTCCCTACTCCAAATGACTTGGCAGATTTTGACGATTCCCTCCTGGAAGGCATCACCCTCCTTGTGGTGTGTGGAAGGAATGGGGTGGGAGGGGGGTCGGGAAACATAAGAGGGAGGGATGGAGGGAGAGGGAACTGAGGTCGATATGTAAAATAAGAAAAAAATTAGATAGATAGATATATAGATAGATAGATAGATAGATAGATAGATAGACAGATAGATACAGACAGAGAGACAGACAGACAGACAGACAGACAGACAGACAGAGAGACACACACAGAGAGAGGAGAGTACATATAAAACCACCTGTGCAAGCCCAAACCAGACCAAGTCTTAGCCCAGGGATGGCAGATACACAGGTAGTAAGGTGTAGCCTATGATAAGCTGAACAGTCCAGGGTAAGATCACACATCTAAGAATACTTGGACAGCACAAATTGGTCCTGACGGAAGTAGAGTGGGGAGGAAAGGAGAGACAAGAGAAAGAGAAACAAAGTTTGGTGGGTAGGGAAGTGGGGTGGATCTGGGAAATTTGGAGGTGAATATGATTTAAAAACACATTTACAACTTTCAAGTAGCTAATAAACATGAAAAATTATTGTAAGAAAAGATAAAATGCCAAATACATTTTTTACACTATAGAAAGTTTCTGCGAGACTGTTTTTTAAAAATTGCCTGTGAGTTTGAGTTTCATTTGTTTTCCAATATATAAATGTGAACAAATTTACACTGTAAGAAAAATTTCACTGTATTGTACAAATACCTATTGTCAATATTGGTGTAGGTATGGTTTTGTGACTTCAATTTTTTCTTTTTAATTAATCTTAGTAATGGTTAACAATTTATGTTGAAACACAAATGTAAGTCAAGCTAACATAATAGTAGACAAAATATAGTCTCCCACTTTTACCACTAGACCTTCACAATGATCTGAAAGCTACATTTGACTTTGGAACCTTCAGCTTTCCGTGCCTTGGTGGGGAACTCCAAGATAACCCTTAAAGAGTTAGCCACATCCTCCAACCCCAGAAAGCTTTCTTTTCTCCCCACTCCCAACATATCAGTATGAGGGGCTCACACTCATACATGACACAGCAGCCCACACAAACCAAGTTCTGAAACTTGTCTCCAAACAAAGTTAAATTACATCATCAACAGTACTTCTACCCTTAGCCAACCCAAGGAAAGAGAATGGACAGACCCTGGAAGCTGGCTTCAATCTGGGCAGGTAATTCAGGAAACTAGAGAAGCAGATTATGAACTAAAACAGGACTTCTTGGTAAAGGAAAAGGAAAAAAAAATTTGGACTCCCTTTCCAATATAGACCCACACTATTACAAAACACAATTAGAATATCTCATTGGTGTCAAATTGCCTTAGAAAGGACCGACATCACTCAGTGTGAACACAGCACACTCCAGATCACTAGACAAGAATATGAAGATGGGTACTGCATCACAATGCAGTAGTATATCATGTAGTCATCATCTCATAGTCTCTATGGGTTGAGAACATGCAGCCATAGCTTAGCTGAGTCAACAGCTCAGAGTCTCACTAGATAGTATCACAGTGTCAGCCAGGACTGCAGTCTCATGTGGGGCTCAGGGCCTACTTCCAGCTTCATATGAACATTGGAAGAACTAACCTCCTTGTTACTTTACAACTAATGGAAACTCACTTCAACAAAGTGAGGAAGGTCAACTTTGAAGGTGTTTAACCAGACTGAGTCAATTTTATTCATAATAGACTTCAAGAAAGTTAAGTTCACCCTACTTTATTAATTTATACTTCACTGATTAAAAATCACAATTTCATTTGCAAAATTCCCCTTCCTCTCCCATAATGTAACCTGATCACGGTAGTGACATTAATTATGCCCATTGGTCCCAGGACAATGCAAAGGTTGGAACTCTTGAATACTATCTTGGATTCTTCACCCCATGGTGAGTTTACTGTAAACACATCCCTTTGGCTCTATGGATTTCACTGGAGAGAGGAGAGTCAGAGTTTGGCCTTTTAAAGTTCACAACATCCTCCAAGGATGTCTTAGCTGCTTCCCTTCCAATAGTTTTCACCTTCTTCTAATTACAGTAATGACTTAAGAACAGATGGTATTTTCATAGATATATTAAATTTATAACTCATAGTACTGCAGTTACCAAAAGTGGACTGCTTGGATGTTAAAGTATTACCATAAATCCTTGATTCTCTCTTTAACAGAGGTTCAAAGTTCATCTGGTCTACCTTATTCTCACCATGGAAATTCTAGATATTATTTCAGGATCAGCCTATGATTATCATTTTAATTCAAAGTATGGTAGCATTCTATGCAAATTATGAGTTTATACTGCAAAATGACTGAATTGTTAAATATAAATCCAAAATGATTTTTTCATACCTATGTAAGTTCTAGTATTAAACATAGCACCCTTGGGAGACCATACAAATGAGGATGTCATCACACAAGTGTTTGGAATTCGTCTTTGGGAAAAATAGGAGTTTATGCTGTGATATCTATATCAATCTACCTAACTATCATCTATCTATTCATCATTTCTCTGCCTTTTTAAAAATAGTCATGCTATATAGTTCATGATAGCCTGATACTAAATATCAGGTAGACCAATGACCACTGAATTTCAGCAATCATCTTGCTTCAGGTGTAAGTCACAGAGTCAAAGCCATGAGAATTGGGAGCTCAGATGTCCAAGGACAGAGAAGATAGATGTCCCAGCCCAAGAAGAAAGAAAATTTACTTCATCTTCTTTTCCCTTTCTTTAGGTCCTCAGTGGATTAAATGGCTCCTCTTCACATTCATAAGGGGTCACTTAGCCTGCTCTATGAAATGCTAATCTCTTCTGGAAGAACACTCACAATCATATCCACGAGTAACATTTTGCCAGCAACCTGGACATCATTTGTCCTAGTCAAGTTGACTCAAAACCATTATTTTCCAGGCTGATCAAAAATGTTTCTCAAGATATATATGATGAATAAGTTAGTGAGAACAAAGATCACAGACAACAAGATACAATTCTTTGGAGAATAAAAATTATTATTGTGTTTGGAGGGATTGTCACATATGTATCTGTAACATACAGAATGGAAATAAATTTTAATAATAAATTATCATTAAATGATCAATATTGATACTGTGGTTTTGCAAGATACTATAGCTAATAAGTAACATAGCCCAGATTTAAGCTTTCAAAGCCAGAGAGATCTTGACATTAACAAAAGGCAGATCCATATTCCCATTTCCACCATTTCCAACCATGTTCACTGTGAAAGAGATGTAGAGGAAGGTGCTATCTCTTGTTAAGTTACAGGCAGCCTCAGAAGTCCAACATAGCACTCCAGGCAGCCAAATCAATGAAGTAGGGCTACTAATCAACTCATTTTCCCATTTACATTATATAATGTTGAAGAATTTCTTCTATGTTTGCCCAAATCTTAGAGACTCTTTTTGATAACTTCATGGTATTTGTAAACTTATTTTACTTGTTGCAAGCTAAAGGTTTTGGCTTTTGGTGCCTGGTCCAGGCCATGGAGTCTTGGGATCAGCTGGGTTTCAGTGTTCTCATCATTCACATTCCTTGCCATAGTCTCTGAAGACTCTGTGCATCTGACCACATAAACAGAGTACAAACCACAGAAGGTATTCTCATCTCCCCAAATGATTCACAGCGTCAGTCAGCTTACTGAAGAGTCTTGGCCAACTAAAGATTAATAGCATATGAAGTGGGAAATCCACCTGGTTTTTGGCAGCTTTAAGTTACATTTGCCTCCATTTTTATGAATTTATTTAAATTAAGTTCTCCCCAGCTTTATCAAAGTGTACTCTAAAAAATTAAAAAGCGCATGTATTTATGATATACAACATGATATTTTGACCTATGTGCACATTGCTATGTGATTACATCAAGCTAATGAACAGATCCGACTTCCCGCATATTTATCATTTTTTTGTGATGAGGTCATTTAATATCTAATCTCTTAGAGGTTTCTAAGTGCCTAATACATTATTAATACCTGTAGTCACAATAGCTGCTTCAGGCTAGATCTGAAGTGCCTCCAAAATCCCAGGTGGTAAAAGCTTAGTCACTTTTCTGTTGCTGTGAAGAGACATAATGACCCAGGCAGCTCTAATAAAAGGAGTGTTTAATTGGGGGCTAACTTGCAGTTTCAGGGGTTTAGTCCATTATCATCATGACAGAGAGCATGGTGGTGTGCAGGATGGTAGTGGAGCAGTAGCTGAGCATGAAATCATGATCCAAAGTGGGAGGGAGGGAGAGAGAGAGAGAGAGAGAGAGAGAGAGAGAGAGAGAGAGAGAGAGAGAGAGAGAGAGAGAGAGAGAGAGAGCGCCTCAGCTTACCCACCCGTGATACACTTCTCTAACAAGGCAGTGCCCAATCCTTTCAAATACTGCCACACTCTAGTTCCTAAGCATTCAAATATATGAGTGTATGGGGCCATTCTCATTCAAACCACCACAGCTGTGGTACCAGGGAGAGTGAAACGACCTTTCGACCTTTCAGAGGTGGGAACAGGTGAGAGAGTTTAAGGCACTAGGAGTACACCTGTGAGGGGATGACTGGCTCTTGACAAGCTTCTGTTCTCTTTTGCTCCTAGCTGCCTTTAGGTGAACTGTTCACTTCACCAAATGTCCCCTACCACGTGTGCTGCCACCCAAGGACAAGTGGCAAGAAGGACAACTGACCATAGGCCCACTCCTCTACACCTTTGAGTCAATATGCACTTTTCCTCTTCATAAACTGATTGTCTCCAGTATGTGTTACAGCAACAGAAAGCTGGCTACCACAGTGCCACACCCTACAGTGCTATTCTCTTTACTGTTTTCAAAACAACTCTCCACTCCTAATCTACCTCCACCCAAACATGAGTCCTTAGTATCCACCATTGTTCTCTGCCCAGCCTTAGCTACTTCTTTTAATTCAGTTTTTAACAACAAATCATTGCCTCTCAAGTGTTCTGGGGCCTCCTACATGGCCACCACCTAGAGGATGTTTAGACAACCTAGCTATTGCCTGATGTCTAGTGAAATTTCTCAGAAATATACATTTTTAACAAGTTCTCTGAGTGACCGAGACTGTACAAATCAATGCGGATAACACATCCAGTTAACATGCAGACAAACACGTTGTAAAAAAAACATGGAGGGAAGTTGGAATCTGCCTGCCAATCCACCTTCTGTTTCTCTCTCTCTCTCATCTATCTATCTAACTAGCATCTATTTTTAAAACAATTGAACAATGAACAAAAAGATAAATGAATGAACACCTACCAATTTTAGGTACACAGAAAGAGATATTGAAGAATGTCAAGGCAGGTTGTCATAGATTGAATGAGAAATTTCTCTCACAGTCTCAGATGTCTGAATGCTTATTTGTGAAGCTATGGAACTTTAAGGAGTTGGGGCCATACTGAAGGAAGCAGGCCACTGGGAGTAGACCTTAAATCATATAAGCAGACTCTGTTTTCTGTCCTCTCTCGAACCAAGTAACAAGAAATCCCAGCCACAGATTCTGTCACCATGATGGAGTCACAGCTGCCATAATTTTTCCCCAATGATAGACTACATCCCTTGAAACCCTAAGGCAAAATAAATTCTAACTCCTGTAAATTGTGTCTTACCTGGCATCAGTTGCAGCACTGAGAGGAATAAGAAATATAGAGATCATTAGGAAACAGCAAAATAGAATTGTACAGAAAATATTAAAAATAAAATCACTAGCAACCTGCCTAGCACTACTCTTAACACACATGGAACTGGAGTCCCAGAATGGAAGGAAAGAGAAAAATTCACAAAAGAAACATTTGCAGACTTAACAGTCAGGAATTTCCCTTGTCCATAATTGAAGGATGAGATGAGTGACTGGAGGGATGGGCTGAAGATTAGAGGCACAGAAGGTTGAAATGACCTCTGCAGGGACAGAGGATGAGAAGGAGCCATCAGCACTGAGCCTACCCACAGCCCAGCCTGTGTTTCTCCGTGGAGCAGCATGGTACTGTAACAGACAATCATCTTGGAAAGGTTATGCCCATTTGCTACTTTGGGAAATATAAATCTCTGTATTTTCCTTTTCTCTGGAATGCATACCAAGTATTGACACACTGTTCCAGCCTATGTTCACCTTGTCACCCAAATGCTCCTGAGGCCATCTGTTAGTTTGGCTTCCTGCTGCAGTGACCTGAAAAAGGCAACTTGAGGGAGAAAGGGCTTATTCCAGGCTACACTCCATCACTGCAGGGAAGTCAAGGAGGAAAGTTTAATCAGCTGATCACATTAATCAAGACCAAGAGCATTTAATCAAAACAAGCCCTTACTGACATTCTCAGAGGCAACCTTTATCTAGACAATCTCTTACACATGTGCCCAAGGACTTGCCTCATAGGTTTTGACAATGGACAGTAATCGTCACATGAGCTCATTGAAAAAAACATATCATGGGATGAATATATAATGGAACAGAACTTACTTTCCTTTAAACCTGGTGGCTTGAGTGGCCAGCTAAAGAGGGTCAGGAGACTGAGGAGGCACACACGATTGAATGCAGGGAACGGTCCTTAGAAATCAAGTTGGCCAATCCTTTAATCCCAGCACTGAGTTTGAGGCCAGCCTGGTCTACAGAGTGAGTTCCAAGACAGCCAGGGTTACACAGAGAAACCCTGTCTTGAAAAACCACACGCATGGGTGCGCGCGCACAAACACACACACACACACACACACACACACACACACACACACACACACACACATACACGATCACAGGCTAGGTAGTGGAAAACACAAAACCTTGTTCTACCTCCACCACCCTGGACAATCTGTGGTCCTGCCTCGAATGGGCTTCACTGGGGCATAGTCAAACCAACAGGCACATAAAAGAAATATGAAGATACTAATTAACCTCAGAGAAGGCACCCAGGAACAAAGAGCATAAGAGATAAGTAGAAAACACAATCCAGACATCCCATATAGTATAAGAGACCATGCAATTCAAAGGCAGAGACTTCACGGCAGATTCTGTGTGCTGTTTAGAGGAGGAACTTACTCATTCTCACTTTTCTTCAATTCTCTTGGATTTTCTTTTCTTCTCTTCAGTTGTTCTGTCAATTACTAAGGAATGAATATTGAAAATCCAACTAAGACTTTCTGTTTCTCTCTGCCTTTGGTTCTGTCAGTCTTTATTTTGAATATCCAAAGCTCTAAAGGTAGATGCAGATGAAGAACTCATGTCTCTCCATGAACTGACCCACAGCGATCGCTGTTACTGTTGCATGGATATGTGTGCATGTGTATGACTGCTTACACATGTGTGGGCATGTGTGTGCAGATGCATGTGCACCTGTGTGTGTTTGTATGTGCATGTGGAAGTTAGAAGTTTGATTCTAGTGTCTTCTTCAATTGCTTTCCATCTTATATTATTAAGACAAGGTATCTTGCTAAACCCAGAGCTTGCCATGTTAGCTAGTTAAGCTAGCCAGCCTGCGTTAGGAAATCCCTTCTTTGCTCCCACGCACAGGGATTTCAAGCAGGCCACCACATTCATGGAAAATTTACATGGGTGTTGGGGATCCAAACTCCAGTCCTCATGCTTGAGTATCAAGCAATTCATCCACTGAACCACTTCCTAGGTCCCTTGGTTCAGTTCCATTTGTTTTTTTATAAAACTAAAACTATATCTTCCATATAACCTACACAAAGGTTTCCACATCAAAATATCAAAGACACGGGTTTATTGCAGCACTGTTTGACTAAGTTATAGAATCAATGTGGGAGTCAAACAACTGGGAAACAGGTAAAGGAAATGTGGTATTATTGTTGCTAGTCTTTCTCCAGCCAACTCCCAAATCACGACATGGAGACTTATTAATTATGAAGTCCTGGCTGATGGCTTAGGCTTATTTGTAACTCGCTCTTATAACTTCAATTAACCATTTCTATTAATCTACATACCACATGCCTCATGACTTTTACCTCTCCTGTGTATCTTGCTTGCTCCCTGTCTCTTGGTGTCTCCCCATGACTCTGCCCTTCTTCCCCCCAGAGGTCTTTTGTGCCTGGAAATCCTGCCTAGCTACTGGCCATTCAGCTTTTTATTAAATCAATCAAAGACATACCTTTACAGTGTACAAAAAGATTCTTCCATGACAGTATATAGATGCACAATGAAATTTTTTCCATACAAAAAGAAGTTATGTCCCATGCAGGAAAAATTATGCAATTAGAGACAATCATATTAAGTGATTTAAGGGAGGCTCAGAAAGGCAAATATTTTATTCTTTCTTCCTTTTGTAGTTTCTAGATTTTTATATAGATACATAAAATATTTTGTGTGTGTGTGTGTGTGTGTGTGTGTGTGTGTGTGTGTGTGTGTGTGTGTGTGTAAACTAGAAGCAGAACTGATTAGGGCAAGCGGGTAGGGAGTTCATGGGAGAAGATGGGGAAAACAGAGAAGGGTGTGGGCTCAATGTACAGTGTACACCTGTGTGAAAATGTTCTTATATAACACAGTATCATGCACAATGAAAACATTTTTAAGAATTTCAGGGAAAGAGAATTGTCTGTCTTCATCCATGGTAAAATCCCCTCTTCTTAATTCTGCTTTGTCTAATTTTAAGGTATGTGCTTCAGCTTTCTCATACTGTTTGACTGGTGTATGTTACTAACTTTTACTTCTAACACCTCAACATTTATACATTGACAGCTGTTTATTATATAGAGGACAGGTATACTGAATCTTGATTTTTATTTTATCAAATAACATCACTGCCCCCCTTCATTTTGTTTTGTCTTATTTTATTTTTAGAGACAAGTCTTGCTTGTCCCTGGTTGACCTGGCATTGACTAAGAATCCCAAGCTGGCCTTGAACTTCCTGCCTCAGGTCCTAGCTGCTAAGACTGCAAGCTTGAACCACCATACCACCATATCTGTCCTTTAAATGCAGATTTACATCATTTATACTGGCTATAATTTTATGTACTTCTACCATCTTGCTGTTTTCTCATCAGTTTGTTTCTTCCTCCTCTTCTTTCTCCTCTTCCTCCTCCTCCCCCTGCCCCTCTTCCTCCTCCTTCTTCATATGTATTTGCCATTTTTTTACTGTCCTCTGAGCTGGGTTAATTTACTCTTTATAAACTTGTTTTACCTACCATCTCTTCTGTGTCTGATCATATCCAGGGTGTCCACTGTTATCTTTTGTCTTCTCTTGGCTATGACAGTTTCTCAGGCTTCCCTTGTTTTTAGTGACCTTGGCAGTTTTAAACATTACTTATCACATATTTATAGACTGTTCTTAAATTTCAGCTTGTTGAGTTTCTCATGACTGGGTTGGGGCTTGCAGAAGGAAGGCCACCAAGAGTGTTCTCATGACAACATATGAAGGGAACATTCCATATAGATGGCGTACCGCCACTGGTGCCTGGTCAGCTGACTGAGGTAGAATATGTAGACCTTCTCCACTATAAAGTCGTTTTTTTTCTCCCTTCTTCCCCTTCTGGACTCTGGAGCTCATTACGCAGAGCCCATCTTGGGGGAAGGGTATCTCTTTTCCCCATGTACATGTTCATTCAGTAATTTCTTTAACTAACACAGACTTACTTATATCTTGGGTTATAATTAAGTACTACATTGTTTCTATTATTGCTTAAATTATTCTAGTTGTAGCCACTGGTTCTCTTTATAGCTGGCTCCTGTCTCTCTTTGAATACCTCATCTTTTTTGCTCTGATTTCAATACTTTCCTACTTCATGTCCTCTCATATGTTATGTGTCCGGTGCTAGAACCAGTATTCCTTTGGTTCCTTTAACTACAGGGTCTGGGCATGCTCATTCCCACTGAGTGTTATTGCTTCTAGAGTCTCTCAGGTACAGAGGACATATATGTGGCAGAGACATATTATTTACATATATCGTGAGTATTTCTAGGCATAACTTCCATATATTTATTAGGTTAAACATTAATTCTACCAATGTCTTCAACTTTAACAGAGTACCACTGGGGCATTCCAGCCTTTCACCTTAAGAGTATGTCATTGGCACAGGGCTGGTTCAGCGGTTAAGAGCATTGGCTGCTCTTCCTAAGGAAGAATCCATGTTGAAGCCACAGCATCCACATGGCAGCTCACAACTGTCTGTAAATCCAGTCCAACACCCTCACACAGACGCACATGCAGGCAAAACACCAATGCACTAAACCAAAAAATAAAAAAGCAGAAAGAATATGTCACTGACAAACCTACAGCCAACATCACACCACATGGAGAAAAACTGAGAGCACATGCTTTAAAACCTGCAGCAGGACAAGAGTGTCTACCCTCTACTTTTATTCAATATGGAGCTCAAAGTCTTAGCTAGAAGAGTAAGGCAAGAGAAAGAACATATAAAGGAGATACAAATAGGAAAGAAAGAAGTCATATTATGCCTATTTACAAACAACATGATCTTATTCTTAGAAGAACTCAGGATCTCCACACTAAGACCTTTAGAACTGAGAAACACATTCAGGAGAGTGTCAAGATAGTAAATCAATGTGCAGCAAGCAATAGACTTTGCACAGACAAATAATGATCTCACCAAGAATTAAACCAGAGCCAAGCCAGTGGCACACATCTTTAATCCCAGCACTAGGAGGCAGAGGCAGGCAGATCTCTGTGAGTTCGAGGCCAGCCTGGTCTACATAAAGAATTTTAATTCAGACAGAACTACACAATGAGACCTGAATCGGGAAAGAATGAATTTTGGGATAGGATAGAGGTGGGAAGGAAATATTATCCATAGTAGCTTCAGTAACAACAAAAATATCTAGAAATAAGCTTAAGCAAGAAGTGGAAAGGTTTCTATAATAACAACTCTTTAAAAATCTTTGTGTGTATGTGTTATGTGTGGGCATATTTACTGGGGTAAACAATCCCAGAACAGGTAGCCTCCCATCTCTACTTCCCATATCCCATAGGAGTACTGGCTTTATGTGGCCTCTGGGGATCTGAATTTATATCCTTATGCTGTGCAGTAAACACTTTACACACTGAGCCATCTCCCTAGCCCCAAAGTAATGTTAAGACACTTGAAGAAAGAAATCAAAGAAGACACTAGAAGATAAATAGACCCCTTATAGCTTCTACAGAGTGAGTTCCAGGAATGCCAGGGCTATACAGAGAAACCCTGTCTCAAAAAAAAAAAAAAAAAAAAAAAAAGAAAGAAAGGAAAGGGAGGAAGGGAGGAAAAGGAAGAGCAAGAAGGAAGGAAGGAAGAAAGGAGAGAGAGAGAGAGAGAGAGAGAGAGAGAGAGAGAGAGAGAGAGAGAGAGAGAGAGAGCTGATAATAGAGAATTATAGACCCAAAGAGTTGTAAGTCAACACACTGCAGAGATATTCACACATCGTGTTTATCATCACACTATTCACAACAAGAAAGAATTGAAACAGCCTAGAAGCCCATCAATAGATAAATGTGCTATATACATACAATAGGATTTTATTCAGCTCTAAGGGTAAAATAAAATGACATTTTCAGCAATACAAATGGACCTGGAAAGTACTATGTTAAGTGAAATGAACTAGACTCAGAATCCTTAATCTTGAGTACCAAACATACGCTTAAAGTTGCATTTGTAGGTGTGTTGTGCTTATGTTTGGGTGACTGTAGGTCACAAAACTGAAAAGGAGATTGTGAAAAGAGAAAAGGCAAACTTAAGGAAGTTAGGAAATAGGTAGGGTGATGGACTATGTGTAACTGAAAGACAGAGGGAAGAAAACCTAGCTCAAGAGAAAAAGGGGAAACGGGAGGGTCATAGAGATGGAAGAGAATCAATGAGAATATGTGTGTGAGGATGCCATGAAGGAACCCATTACTCTGAATGATAACTTTAGAAAAACAACACTTTAAAAAAAATAGTGTTTCTTTGAAAATATTACTTCCCATCCTGATCCTCTAAAATAATCATCCCACTTGGACAGGCCAAACCTCAGCCTCTGTGTGCCTCACCCCTGCTGAGCCAAGGCTGAGCATTTACTCAGTGTGATACTTCTCAAGTTGTAGCCTGTGCAGAGGGTGGAAGCTGTACCTTGGCAAGCAGGACACTACTGTGGTGTTGATCTTGGGCTGTGCAGTGGGTTAGCAAGTACATGTTGTTACTTCATGCCTTGGTGCCCTTGAGCTGTTCTCCCACGGGGCAACTGTAGACATCCAATATGTTACAGAAGGGGGAAAAAAAGTAAGTGCAATATACAGACCCCCCCATTTCTGACCCATGCCTGACACTGAGGATAGACCCATCCAAATAGCATGGCTAGTATAACCCCATTCTACAGAGAGGGAAACTGAGGCTTAACTTGTTTAGCAGAGGCTATAAAAGATACTTGGTCCCCAATTCCAGCGAATGCACCTGCAAAACAAAAAACAAAAAACAAAACAAACAAACAAACAAAAACTGGAGTGGTTAGTCACAGCCGCACATTCCTTTCTTGTTTCTAGTCTCCCCCCCCCCCCGCACCCGTCCCTGTGGTTTTTCCACCCACAATCATCCTCCCTGGCAAATGGTTCCAGCTGCTCCTCACTGGAAACACTCAGGTCCCTAGTAGATTTACACTTGTCCAGGCAGGCCTGGGGCTACACACACCAGACACTGCTGTGTATGGATGCTATATTAAAATTGCTGCCGGAAGAAGCCAGCAGAGAAGAGAAGCAAAGAACACGGCTTCTTGAGGATTTGTTACATGAAACAATAAATCACCTCGCATCTTCAGCCACCCTGCTTCGACTCCATGGCTGTTTGCTGCTCAAGGGTCCTCCCTGAGAGCATCCCAAAGACTGTTCTTTAGGATATGGATGCCTGGGAATGTTTGCAATAAACCACCCTATTCCGGGCTGGCCAAGAAATTCTTCCACTAACCAATGAAACTCTCAGCCTTTATGTTCAGATGCCTTGTGTCTGCCTCTCAGACGACTACCCAAAGGCACTTGGCACATGTGTATCATTCCAGCACGACTGAACGGGGACACTGCACTGCAGCATGCTTCCCCTTGTTGCTGAATAACACATGAATGGGATCCGCTTAGCCACCCGGCCACCCCCACCCCAGACTGCGCTATTCATCTACTGGCTGCATCGGTGAGTGCCAAAGTGCTTCTGGGAGCCTTTGAAGGATGTTTTCTGTCCCTGTTCCTCTCCTTGATTACATTCAAGAGAACTAAAAACAAACAAGCCATGTTAATTGCTAAAGGAGAGCCCTTGTGTTGCTCCAAGCATCAAGCTCCGGAGAAACTGAACAATTTGCTTTCTGAATTCACCTGCTATAGTTTCCAAACTAGACAACCCGTGAACAATATTCAGTCTGGGTTGAAATTTTCATACACAGAAAGTGGCTCTGTCCCTGAAGCAACAGGACCCAGAGCATTCTGAGGACTGGAGGCAACATCTTTTTCAAAGATAAGCAAAGACATGACTTCGGGGCGGAGGGGGGCAGGTGAGTAAGGAAATCGTACCAACACCAAACAAAGAACAGAGAATAAAACCGACACCCATATAGAAGCCAGAAAGATTTACCTCATGCTGGAATTTCACCATATTTGTTTTCCATGCATGGATACCTCCATTTGACTCATAAAATAAAGCTAAACCAGTAGCCTCGTTTCCATTGTTCTCTTGTCAGGGTTGTTCCCAGTAAACACTTTGAGCCTTTTGCAATCATAATAGGCTCAGGCCAAGAACAGACCACCAATATTTCCAATGGGACTTCAGGGAGGCCTCCCAGCTATCAGGAGCTGGTCAATGGCTGCTGGGAGTCTGGAAGGATTCTCACACGGGATATTAAGGAGACATAAGTGTTCCACAAGCATCAAAGTGGGGACCACAAGTCTCATGGAGGAGAAAATTCTCAAGTTACTAGGCCTGTGTTTTGCTGGCTGGCTTTCAAGCATGCACACTCTAGGTCTTTGTTTTAGATAATAACCATATACAACTTGAAATATAGAAACTCAGAAACTAAATACCTGTGTTAATTAACCAACACGGTTGCATCTAATTACAGGGGAGTTTGAGCGCCTTTCCTCTAACTTTGAATGCCATAAAGCTCGCACAACTCCCATGCCAGGCATATAACCCTGGTGAAATTTCATTTTAGGGTATTTATAGATTTATGAAGCTTTACTCCACTTTACAACCATCCTAGAATAAAAGCAAAGTTCAGAAAAAGGTAAAACATAACATGTGGACAGATTTAGATAAACCCTACCTTCCCAGGCAGAAGGAAAGCAAGAAGACCATTTCTCAATCTCAGAAAAAAAAGATCATGTATTTTTCCCTGTTAGTACTGTGCTTGCATCTTGGAGAAGCTTTACAAATTAAGAAATCATGTTCTGGATATAGTGGCTTGATTGTTACAGCACTATGAATGTACTTAATGCAAATGATTTTGCCATTGCAATTTCCAATTAGAAATCCATAACTTTGTAAAAACTGTTGAATAACAGGTCCAAATAAAAAACTGTAAAAACTACATCTTTTATCAAGGCTTTTGGGCAGCTTCAGGGTTGACAAGATAACGTTTATATAAAGTTCTTGTTTGTCTATTTTCCCTACACACTTTGAACTGAGGCCACTGGGAGATTCTGTTTTCTCAACCAGAGAGCAGAATCTCTGCTGATTAAAATGCTAAGTGATGCCAAATTTAAAATATGGTTCTACTCTGGCCCTGGACACTACCCTCACTCTTGTCTTCTCCTATCTGGACATCTCTAGTCACAGTCATCTGGTCACCCAAGCCCACATGCCATTATTCCATAGTCAGAAACAAGATTTTCATCTGGTTTATGTCACACTTGTTGGATTTGAGATGGTTTTTGTTTTGTTTTGTTTTTTCCCTGCTGACACTTTGTGCAGACAAGGTCACATGGTAAAACCTAACAAGGCTGTATACATGCTTTGTTACACATTTAGCATCTCTTTCTCCAAATTCACAAACACACATACACACACACACACACACACACACACACATATATATATATATATATATATATATATATGCATATATATATATATATGTGACTCAGAGAACTAAGAAGATAATAATGCAAGATAATGCAATTCATTTTATTACCAGGAGTGTTGTCTAGGATGTGTGCATGCCTTGTGTGTCCCAATAATATCTGATTACAGCCAAATAGAAAAACAAGCTGTTAGAATGCCTCACTGACATGGCCTTATCTTAAGTTTACAACCAGCCAGTATATGATGAAAGTTTATGCTCCTTTTCCACGTAAGTCATTTTTCCAACTAAAAATTGTTCCCAGCTGTTGTGACCCAGATGTGTTGGCAGCCCATACTGGGAGAGCCATTTTACAGGTGGCAGAGCCCTCCAACAATAAAGTTTACACAAGTTGTATACATCTGGTCTCCAATACAACTTTGGACTTCCAAGACCCCCTTCCCCAACAACAGCAACAACAAAAAAGGCAGTAGTTTCCTGATATTTCATTGGGGTACACTATTAAAGGGGTTTTGATGCTGGAGGCCAAAATTTATGTGGGCCCTGGACTTAGGAAGCAAAAGGAAGATAATTTATTTGATTCTCCTCCCCAGCAAGAATGCTGTGTGTTTTGACTGGAAATATCTCAGGGGTTGTATAAACATGAGTTTGTACATTGGAGTTTGTCCTTGTCACTTGGCTGCCAAGAGGGTAAATTGTGACCCCTGAAAGAGTCCATAGACTTTCCACTCATCTTTCAGCAACATGATTTCATGATGGACAGCAACATGATCACTCTTTATGTTTGAGTACACAATCACTTTCATTGTGTAGAAGTTGTTGATGAGAGTGGGGTGACATTATGTCTCCTTGAGATGACAATAAAGGCAATGATATTAGTTGGGATGACTCTTCCCAGGTTTTCCCAAGATGATCCTAAGCAGGTGACACATAAAATACTTCCCTTAAAAACAAAATTATTACTCATGGCAAGTCAATACCCTCCAACACACCCCTCCAACACATTTGCCTTCTTGTTCACTTGTCCAAAGAATGAATGAAACCTACCTTCTTGGAAAATATCCAATATATGGTACATTATTATTATTAATGCAAATAATCATGAATGATGTCTACAGCATTCCTCCTATATCACTTCACTTTTGACCTTCATCTCCCATTTCTCTAACCTCTTCCCAACTGATGCCTAGCAATTACCTATAGATATTGTTCTACTCTATTCCTATGTGGCTGATTTTTTAAAAAAAAAAATTCTGCATAAGAGAGTGATCACACAACACTTTTTTTCTTTCTGTGTCTGGTTCATTTCACTTAGCAAAAATATCCTCCATCTCATTTATGTTGTTAAAAGTGACATTCAATTTTCAAGCAACCCTGAGTATCCCATTATCCAGCTACATCACAATTCCTGTATTTAGTTATGCATGGATAGACATTCAGATGGATTCCATAGCTCAGCTATGGTGAATACACTGTAATGAATATGAGAGCACAGAAATACCAGTGAGGTTGTGGTTTCACCTCCTTTAGGTGCTTCACCCAACGGAGGGATGGCTAGGTCACATGGTAATTGGATTTTTAATCCTGTTGTCCGTGTGCGTTCTTGCTGGCGAGACGACTGCGCGGGCTGCAACAAAGCTGGGAACCTTTAAATACAGTTTAAAGTTTTGATCATCGAAGAGAAAGTGTTTTTGAGATAATAAGTTGATGGGGAGAATCCTAGTGGAAATAGTGTTCTTACTCTGTCAAGAATTTGGATAGCAAAAAATATTCTCAAACTGTAGTAGAATGACAGGTTGTCATGGTCACCAATGGGAATGGAAGCGGAGCTATCAGATTTCACACACACACACACACACACACACACACACACACACACACACACATTCTCCTTGTTGCTTGCCATTCAACACAAATATCTGAGTCATTATTATAAACAATTTCAGTGAAAATCATTTCAAGTGTTCTATATTTTGGTTGTATTTTGATCAAATGGTATATAAGTCTTTAGACAAAGTATTAAGTGAATGGTGTTTTTCTTTTCATTTCTTTTTTTTTTTTTTTTTTTTTTTTTTTTGACACAGGATTTCTCTGTATTGTTTTGGAGCCTGTCCTGGAACTCACTCTGTAGACCAGGCTGGCTTTGAACTCACAGAGATCTGCCTGCCTCCCAAGTACTGGGATTAAAGGTGTGTGCCACCAATGCCCAGTGTGAATAGTGTTTTTAAGCTCAACTTTTCAAATGTATTTTATATTTTAAAAAGCTGTAAGATCATGAATTTTTTTTACTATAAAAAGATAAAGCTTGAGGGAATATATTTAACATGATTTAAACACTACATAACATATATGAGTATCAAAGCATTGTATGGTGGTACCTCATAAATATGTAGTTCATATTTCTACTAATCAGCTAAAATAAATTTAATTAAAAATTTTCAACTTTTGAACTTGAACCTTTAATAGAACTATTATTATTGAAAACGAACTGACAGACAAAATGGGGCCCACAATATAAGGGATTTACTACAACAGGAAAATGCTTCTTCAAAACTCAAGAATTCCACAATAGAAATCAACAGTGCTTCTCTAGCATGCACAAGAGCCTGGGTTTGAACTCTAGCACCTAAAAACAAAAATAAAAACAAAAACAAAAAACAGTAACAATTTTAAAATGGCAACATAGAGCCTTAGGCCATGTAGGCATTCTTTCTCTGCTCTAAGGTCTGTGCTCTGTGGGGCTGATGACAGAGGTCACAAACCTGTGTTCAAGGACAAACTTGAACTACATCTTCCAATGTTGAAGTAGAGAAAGGGCAATGTGAGTCCTAATGAGCACATGACTTAACTGTGACAGTCTATAACTGCATCCTGCACTGCCTCAACTTGTAAGAACACATCCATGGCTATCCTCTTTTCATGCGGATACTGTTAAATTCTGTCCCAGAATAGAATATAATTGAGAAGGCCTACGGTTTTGAGCCATCTAAATTTGGTGAACAATTCAAAAGAACTAGAAATAGAGATTACTTGTTTGCAAGTTGTATCATAATAGATCTCAGAACAGGTTTGGTTCACAAACTACTTCCACACAGTAGACTATTTCCTCAATTAAATATACCAGGTCTATGAAAGAGTCAATGGGAATGTCAATAATTTCAAGAGTTTAAACCATAAAGGCAGACAATTTTATAGAAAAGTATTTAAGTCAAACTAGTAAGAATTTTTTTTCTGCAGAAAAGTATCAAAAGAGATAAGCCAAGAAACATATTGGGGGAGTACAATGAAGTACACAATTATGCATCAAAACTAATCATCCTGGCTAAACTTTGTAAATAATCAAGTAATATGTACAAAGAACTTAAAACTTCTTTAATATATATAAATACTTTATTTCTTCAAAGAAATTTATCTTTGCCAGACTTGGTGTATATGCCTGAATACTGTCTGTGTCAGCTAGGGTGCTAGGGTTTCTTTGATTCCAGCACCATGGAGGTAAAACGAATGTATCTTGCTAAATTTGAGACCAGCCTGCTCTATACACAGAGTTCCAGGCCTGCTAGGGCTACATAGTGAGATTCATCTCAAAAAGGGATAGGGCTGGAAAGATGGCTCAGTGGTTAAGAGCACTGGCTGCTATTCTAAAGAACCTGGATGTCTATTTCCAGCACCTACAAGGGTCTCACAACCATCTGTGACTCTAGTTCTAGGGGATCTTATGCCCTCTTCTAACCTCCATGGGCACTAGGAATGCACATGGTGCACAGACCTGCATGCAGGGAAAACACCCATGCACATAAAATAAAAATAAATAATTTTCAAAAACTAACTATCTTTGAAAAGAATTTTTGGTTAAATCATTTTATGTAATTATCAGTAATACAGAAGTCAATATTCTAGTCATTAGGCAAAACTTTTAGCTAATTCACCATTGTGCTATAGTCATGTTTCCTTCACTTCTTAGTATTTTGATTTGGGTATCATATTATAGGGCACCTTTAAGTAATCACAGTAACCATTATTTTCAGTCAGTTCCAATTTACAACAGGTCAACTTTATGGGAGTGAGGCCAGTGTGTGTGTTCAGCAGTAACCATAGAATATAGTTTCATTGATCCCCAGGTGGATTATTTGTCACATTTCTGTCACCAAATACCTGGCAATGTGAGAGGGTAAGGATTTACTGTGTCTCATGGTTTGAAGGGAGACAGTCCACCAGGACAGAAAAGCAGGGATATGAGACAGCTCGTTACATTGTGTGCACAGAAAAGAAGCAATGAGCAATGGATGCTGCTATGCAGCTGGCTACAGTCCTTTCCCCCTTTTATCCAGTCTGGAACCCCAATCCATGGGATGGTGCCCCCCACATTGAGGGTGGGTCTTATCTCCTCATTATAAATTATCTGTAAATACCCACAGGTGCACTCAGAGGTGTGTCTACCAGGTATTTCCAAATCAAGTCAACGGACAATGAAATTGACCATCATTCCAACTTAAATAGTGAGTCCCATCTTCTTGGAGATACTGGACAACTCAGTGAGAACAGCTTCAAGTAAGACAAGTCCTCATGAGATAAAATAATCAACATTGCTAAGTACTGTGTTGCTGGCATAGGGTGCTCAAATGTGGTTATATGCATCCACTTCATTTTCATTTACATTATTTTCAATCTCTACTGGATCTAACAGAACGTAACCCATCATGAAGCCAAGAAACATCTGTATTGATGTCCAATACTGCCAGCATAGTTCATCAGTCCATAAAGCAAGACTGTGGAATGAGGCAATGTTGGTTGTCAACCAGTGTCACTGAGGAAGAAGTTGCTTTCAGGTGATGCAGCCACACCTCTAATGTCACCTGGCTTCAAAAGCCTCCAAACTCAGACCTTGCAAGACTCCAAGACCAGCACATCTCCACCCATCCGCTAGGTGAACTCAGTAAAGGTTCTTATTTAAAAGACAAATTGCTCAATAAAGTTTCTAGGAATGAGCCCAGATCGCTGATGCAACCATCAAAACCCTGCCGCCTCTAAACATGACTAATTTGTGCTGCTTGTCACAGATGATTAGCTCATAGCATCACTTTCTAAACCTTTAATTAGGGGTAACAGAAAAGTCCATTTCCATGCCAACAGTTCCTGGAACACTCACCGTGCCTGTCCACGGTCCTGCAGGAACACCAAGGGAAACCAGATATGCTCTTGTTCCCCAGACTTCCCTGTGAGTGAGGAGGCAAGAAGTCTAAGTCCCCAGGATAATGGCCATCTCTTTCCTTAGCCCAACAGGGTCACTCCTCAGGAAGAGAGCTAGGGAAAGATGGAGAAGGACAAAGGGAGGAAGAGAAGGTGGCACACAGTGACCTGCAGGCTTGGGTTCAAGGCTTACCATGACTGAGGAACGTAAGAGCTGTATCTTTGTTACAGATGTGTCACTATGTGTTGGTGAGGACACTGCCACCAAATCCAACTTAGCTATTTCAGAAAGACCAACTGTGTCTAACAAGCTTCCTGGCATAGAAAACTCCTCAACTTACAAGAATGTTTGATTTTACCATTTCTGTTATGTGCTATGTGCTATAGCTATATTTACAAACAAAGACCAGTGGTTGCTTAGATAACTGACCAAGGAAATCTGCTCCAAAGAGACTAATAAGTCAGGAAAACATATTTTATCCCCAAAATTACCATCAGTGCATGTTACAATTAGCTTTTAAGCATCAATTTGACACAACGTGAAACTGCCTGAGAAGAGGATCAACAAGGGATTATATTAGGATGACTCATGGGCATGTCTTTGTGAGGGGTGGGGGTGTTGTCTTAATTAAGCTCACTGATATGGGAAGATCCAAACTGCTGTGGATGACACCATTCCCTAGGACGGGTGAGAGTCCTGAGCTGTATCAATGAGTGTGCATGCATTCATTCTCTTCACTATGGATGGATGTGACCAGCTGTCTCAGAGTGCTGTTCTGTGACTTCTCTACAGAAACTGTGAGCTAAAGAAAAACTTCCCACTCCCAAGTTGCTTTTTGCATAGATATATGTGCGCGCATACGCGCACGCGCGCGCACACACACACACACACACACACACACACACAGAGAGAGAGAGAGAGAGAGAGAGAGAGAGAGAGAGAGAGAGAGAGAGAGAGATGAAACCTGGATAGCGCTTACCTTAACATCTGCCCCCTGCGAAGGGGGACATGAATCCATGACACTTGAAAACAAATATGCAAAATCACACACAGAGCCTTTAGGGTCTGAATCAGTCTGCAGGGGCCTCCGGCATGTATGGAACTATATTCTGGTGCTTACATGGGTGGCTGTGCACAGAGAAGGCATGAGGAAATACTTGTAGGGTTAAACAGTCGACCCCTCTTCTCTGCCTTCTGATGTGGGCCTGGCTCCAAAACTCCCAGGAGACTTACAGCTATTACTAGACAAACAACTATTTTCTATGGCTGATACCAACCCATCTTGGCAGCCCAAGAAAGACTTGCTTGAAATTTATTCAAAGTCTGACAGGACAACTCACTTCAAGGGAATCTTCCTATGTGGCGGGAACCTACAAGTGAGGGTCTTCTGTAAAGTTGACAAAGGGAATTTGGGGAAGTCTCTACCAGCTGTAACAAAAAGCAGGAACCATTGTTTTGGCTTTTGTTTTTATTTTGGTCCCCTCAATTAGCTTTTCCTGAAGATGTAAATAGAGTCCCCCCTCAATGCCAGAGAGCAAAGGAGGAAAACATCTTTTCTGGAATATCAAGCCTTTCCCATATGCCATGGTTTAATGCAGCTAACATGTGGGGAAGATAAAAACTCATGATTAATTGCCTCCCTCTTTGATGTCCCCCTTCCTCAAAGCCATCATAATAATAGTGGCTAGGGTCGTTGCTGTGATGTACTGCCCAGATTCCCCTTCAACACAGAGGCCCCGGTCACCCAGCTGTTGGAGCACTGGCTGCCAAGGCTCACAGTCGAGTCTGTCTTTAAGCTGTGCTCTGGGTGAGACTGCACCCTTGCCCGAGAACAACCCACACTGAGGTCGCTGTGGGGAACATGGTCCTGGGAGTCATCCCAGCTCCCTGGAGGAATATGGTGCTACAACTATTATCACAGTTTAAACTCCTCTGCAAGTCCAGTACTGAGTCCCTCCCAACTCTCGGGTGTTGTTGATCCCCAAATAAACTATCTGCATGTACATCTTTATCCCAGATGGTACTTTCAAGGCAACCTGAGTCAAGACACAGGTCATGCATGGACAGAATGTCTATCTGTGATACACCAGGCACTCCGATATGCTTCATATCTAATGCTTGCAGTATCCTTCCCTAGGATCAGTAATTGCATTCTGGAGATAGAGTCGAAACTCAGAAAGGTTGTGTCCTTGCCTAAAACCACACAGCAAGAGAACCAACTTTCACTAAAATGTCTCTTTAGTTCCCTGATCTTATAATCACAGTTTGTCATATGCAAGACACTGTGCTTTGGTGACTCTGATCATAGGCATTTTTATAAGCTGTAACTTTCATTAAAATAAACATTTGATTTTAAAGATGGCTGACATTTACCTATGAGAAGGTATGGCAAGGGAATCTCTTTGTAGTGATAAAATGAGGTCTGTGGTTTAGTTAATATCAGACAATTGTCATTTTCCTGGTTTTGATAAAGTATAAAATCATCCAGTTGGTAAGTGTTATTGGGGGACAGGGACAGAGAAATTTATTCATGCCTTTTGAAAAATAAAATTATATTCCAAAATAATGTTTACATTTTTTCTAAACAACAAAATGAATAAAACATAAGAGATTGCTATATTAAAAAGGTACTCTTCAAAGGGTAATTAAAGGACCAGCCCTGGTGGCATACACCTTTAATCCTTGAACTTAAGAGGCAGACACAGTTCCAGACCAGTTAAGGCTAAGTAATGAGATCCTGTCTCAAGAAAAACAAAATAAGAAAGAGGGCATAGAAGATAGTTTTACTTGCAAAATATGGGGGTTTGAATAACAATGGTCCCCATAGGCTCATATATTTGAATGTTTAGGGAGTGGTATCATTGGAGGAAATGTGTCACTGAGGGTGGGCTCTGCAGTTTCAGAACCCTAAGCCACACCCAGTGTCTCTCTTTCTCTTCCTGCTGCCTATGGATCCAGATGTAGAACTCTCCACCTCTCCAGAATCATGTCTGCCTGCATGCCACCATGCTCCCCACCACAACAATAATGAACTAAACCTCTGAACCTGTAAACAACCTCAATTAAAAAAAATTTTTATAAGAGTCGCCATGGTCATGGTGTCTCTTCACAATAATACAACACTGACTAAGCCAGCTAAAGAATGTTAACTCTTAATAAATAAGAACCTAAAACTAACTTCCCCATGATTTGTTGAGCTTTTTTTTCTTAGAAAATCAAGGGTGAGAGATTATGGTGGGCTGAAAGCTGTAATAACTACAGCTTTAAATATGGCCAGACTGGATTCAGATAGGGTCTTGTGAAGCCCCACCCTCAAATGAGGAGCTACTGACAGCAGATGACTGTTGGGAAGGGGGTCATCTTTCTTCCCAGTGTGGTCACTAGTACATTGCCCACATTCCAGAGGGCAGTCCCACACCCATGCTTATGAGGGTAGCACTAATTGGACTCGGTGGCTTGTTAGGAAAGAGGCCATGAAGGTGGGAGGGGAACTGTGGGGAGAATGGGATGGGGAATTGGATAGAGATGATCAAAATGTAATCTATACATGAATAAAATTGTCAAGGAACAAACAAAATGTTTCTTGGAAAACAAAACACAAAACCAAAACTCTCTAACTGAACACCAAATGGCTTGGGCTCAGACTCCCCATTCTCCTGAACTGTAAGAACTAAATTCCTTGTATTTATCAATTTTTTAAAATGTGACCGGAGAGGCAAATGAGTGGCTAAAGGTACATACTGCTATTACAGGGGACCCAGTTCAATCCCCAGAACACACATCAGGCAGTGACAACTACCTGTGACTGCATCTCCAGTGGAACCTAACCCCTCTGGCCTCCACAGGCATTGACACACGTGCACATACCCACACACAGGCACATACACACAATTAAAAATGAAATAAACCCTTTTTCAAATCTTTGAAGTAACCCCGGTCCTCTTCTCCCTCTAAAAGAGAGGAATCAAATATTCTTCTTTCTTCTCCCTTTGTCACTGCTTTCCTGCAAGGGTGTGACTCTGGAGGGGGTCGTCAGGTGGACCTGTGCATCATTCATCCCTGTAAGCTTCCAGGACCTGATTGTCACTCCTGGGATGGCTTCAGTTTCTCAGTATCAGGATCTAAGTTCCTGTGGGACCTCTAAGCTAAGGGATCAGCCAGATGACAGGTGTCTCCTCCCTAGCCTGTGGCCCAGATGCAGCTGGCTTGGAAGTGAGCCCAGTTCCTCCTCCTGGTGTGTGTGGGGGGCACCCAGCTGTCAATCAATGAACAGCAAGTGAACTGGAGATGAAGTGCAGAACAGAGCTGGAAGGCCACAGTGGAAGGCAAGGCAGTGGCAGCAGGACTGTACCTGGAGAACGGGAGCTGTGTGTGACAAGTGAGGCATACCTGGGCAAAGACTGCACAGCTAAATTCCCAAAAGAACAAGGAACAAAAGCAAAGAAGTAGATAAATAAAAGTGTATTCAGCTAAAAAGTCTTTGAGCAAGAGAGGAAGAGAATTAAAACATAACCAATGATGGGGGGAAAGCAGTTCATGTATTTGATAAGGATAACACCCACAATACGTCAGATAATCGAATACTCAGTCAAGAGGAAAAAGTAACCTAATTCAAACAAGCAAATGATTTAGTGACACTTGGCCCAAACTGTCAACCTATGGGATTTGGAATCACCTAGGAGACATGCTTCAGGCATGTCTTCAAGGAGACTTCCAAGGAGATTACATGAGGAGGAGGGCAGAATCATGTTCACTGTAGGTGTCACTATTTCACAGATGGAAAGGGTTGAAAACTGACAGGGAGAAGTCGGCAGAGCACCAACATCCCTGGTTCTGTGTTCCCTGTGAACACGTGACTAACCATATGAATGCTCCCATCATCCATGAAGTCTGTGTGATGACGAGCTGTTTCCCTCAAACTAACCTTGTCTTCCTTCAACTGTTTGCATCAGGCATTTGTTGCAGCACCAAGAAAACAAAGACAGATTTGAACAATCTTTCATTAGAAGATATACAAATGGTGTGCGTACATGTATATATATGTGTATATATATACACATATATATGTATATATATATATGTACATACATACATACATACATACATGGTTTTTAGAGATAGGTTTCTATGTGTAGCTTTGTAGACCAGGCTGGACTCAAACTCACAGAGATCCACCTGCTGGAATTAAAGGCATGCACCACCACAGCTCAGCTTCAATATATATATATATATATATATATATATATATATATATATATATATATATAATTGTTTTTTTAAATGTTCAACCCCTCTGATCATGAGAAAATGCAAATTTAAATCACAACATGAAGCTGCCTCAAGCCTGTTAGAATATTTATCATTTGCTTTCTGGAATAAGATAGCTGATTAGAAACTGCTTTCATGTGGGACAGTGAATGAGGAAAGTCAGAGTAATTAAGACAAAGATATTTCAAAGAAATGATGAATAGCAGAGCCCTGTGAACCACAAGGAAGGACAGATAAAATGCCGAGGATCAGAAGGGAGATGCCACATGGTCCCCTGTCAGGCAGAAGGGAAACAGAATCCTCATCCAATGAGAAAGCCAGGCAGCCCTGATGTAAAGAGACTGACAGTCCCCTTCACAGGACTCGTCCATAGTCGTCAAAGCCTCAGTTGGGAGCACTAGGTTGGTGGTTTTAGTGAGGTGGTAACTCTTACAGGCATGAAGGGTCAGCAGGGAAATGGAGACCCATGACATTATGTCTTAGAGTTGTGACCCAGGCACCATAGAGACAAGGAACCGATTTTTAAGATAGCCACCCTGGCAGCCTCATAATAAGGATGAACCCCATGTTAGGGAGTCAGGGGTCAACCTGTCATAGTCCCAAAGAGTGGGAAAGAGAGAAATAGGGAGGTCACAGAGAGGGGGAGGGCAGGGTGTCAACATGCCTCAAAGTTCTGCCTGTGGGAGTCAAAGATCAGGAAGTAAAGGTATAGTGGTTGGTAGTGATGCCCTTGGTGACTAGAAGCCCATTACCTAAGGATAACCATGAAGTCCGGTAGCCCCAAGCCTGTCATCAGAAGGTAGCCTCATCTCTGAACTCATTTATCTATCTCAAATGTCATATTCTGATGCTCCAGAGTGCCTGCCTTCTTCCCCTCATAGCTCCTTCTGCCTCACAGTGAGCTGTTTAATGCTGCACAGCTTTTGAAAGCATGGAGACTACTCATCCAATATGGATCTCAATGCTGTGCTCCTTCCCCTAGTCCTCAGGTACTTGGGTGACATTTTCCAGCTATAACGTTGATCAACCCAACTTGAACAACAGTTACTAGGAAATAGAGTCCACATTCCAGTGGTGCTGTGCCTACCTCAGTCTCACCGGACTGATTCCAATTTTAGAGAATTTGGAAGGAAGTTTTTCCTTTTTTCTTTTTATCATGTGTGATGGTTAATATAGATTGTCATGCATTGGATCTCAGATCAACCAAAAGACAAGGCTCTAGACATGGCTGTGAGGGACAATTTAAATTGGGTTAATTGGGGGGGGTGTACTTTGTGGAGGGTCCTCTTTCAGGTCCTTTTTCCTTCTCTGCCTGTAGAGGGCAAGAGAAAGTAGTAGCAACAGAAAGCTTTGTATGCAACCCATGAGCACAAAAGGAGACAGCTCTCCAGGAGACAGACTTCAGTGGATCAGCTCAACTTACTCCAGAGTACAAGGAATATATAGGATTGGGGAGCCTGGGACAAACCCTAATTTGCATTAAGTGACACCCTGCTATCATAAGGGTCAGGCTACAGCAGACTGCAACCTCTATCAGTCAGCAATGCCTTCCCACCGTACTTTAAATGCAAGTAGCATCACTCCATGAACTGTGGTCCCAGACTGCATAAAAAAAGAGAGAGGTGGCTGAACACCAGCATTCCTCTCTGTCTGCTTTATGACTCTGAATGTAGTGTGACCACTCACGTTCTTGCCATGATGACTTTCCTGCTGTAAAGGACTATACCCTCAAACTCTAGCCCAAAATGAGCTCTTTCTTCTAAAGTTGCTTTCCTCAGGCATTTTGTGGCAGCTACTAGAAAAGTAACAAATACAAAAAATAAAAACAAAAAAACAAAAAAACAAACAAACAAAAAGGAAGAAAGAAAGGAAGGAAGGAAGGAAGGAAGGAAGGAAGGAAGGAAGGAAGGAAGAAAGAAAGGAAGAAAGAAAGAAAGAAACTGGACCAACACTGTTGCTTGATACCCCTGGCTATGCGGTTCATAGGCCTTTGGAACTGGTTAGTAGGAGGAATGTTTCTACTTATCTAAGTATTTCCACATGGTCATCTTATTGGGGAGCAGTGGGCCCTGCATCTTGCTTCCTCTCGCTCTACATGCTGACTCCTCCTAACTACTTCCTCTTTCCTCCTTGTCTCCTAGACCTGCCTATCTTGCTTTCTCATTGGCCACAGTGCTTTATTAATTAACCAGTATGAGAAACATATTTACAGAATAACATCTCCCATCAACTGTAAAACCCTCAGAATGAGGAGTCGCCCCGTTTTGGTCAGTACTCCCAAGAAACTCAATGTCCAGTCCAGTTGATACAACACGCAAGAGGCTTTAATGAGCGGGAAACGTTTGTGTAAATGGGCTCCCTCAGCACACAGGCTAGAGAAGCAACATTTTCTGGGTGCGGGTACTTTTAAAGGAAAAAAAACCACAAGTTTAGGGTGGGGCTGTGACCCCCTGTCCATTGAGTATGTGACCAGTCATGGGTTCTCCCCTTGAGGCTGGATGATCTCACTGTTCTGATCAGCAGACCTTAGGGCCTCAGGTGTGCTAATTAATCTTGTCTGGGCAAACTGGAGTTGCAGCTATCTCTTTGTTTCTTAAGGACCCTATTTACTACCTGCTATCTTAGGGCCTTGTGAGGGAAAGTTGCCAGTGGTTAGCAAATTCCAGGAAACTAATAGTGGTCTGGGTTAGCTTTCCAGGTCAGACTGTCCTTCATTTCAAGTGGGGGGGGGAGTTCCTTAACAGTGACTGGAGACAGCTTGGGACTGTCACAGAAAAACAGACGCATGATTTCCCCCCCAAAAGAATGAGAATAGCAGATCCAGAAATAAATGCATGTTCCTACAGTCATATAACTTTCAATAAAGGCACCACATAAATTGGGGAGAAATGCTATTTCTTCAAAGAGCAGCCTTGTAAATATGAAGCAGTCATATGTAGAGGTTCAGTTCCTATCTTATGACATATACAAAAAAATGTAAAGCCTAAAATTTAGAAACTACTAGATAAAAACAGGGTTGATAACTTCAAGATGAAAATGGCATTTCTTAAAGGGGTGACAACTGCTCAAGAAAGAATTTGAAAGCTTGGCAAATGGGCTCACATCATGTTGAACAGTGTCTGTACCACAAAGAAAATAACCACTCCAGTGAAGGGAAATTACAGACTCAGGGAAATTGTGCTAGCCATATATCTCACAAGAGATAAATATCCAGACTAAAAAAATATATATTTTAAATATGATGTTTTGTGTAGCCAAGGATGGCCATGAAATCCTCATTCCCTTATCTGTACCTCTGAATACTCAGATTAAAAGTGTGTGTGTGCCACCATATCTGGTCTCAAATCTATTAAAACTGAAAATAAATAAACATTAAAAACCCTACTCACCTAAACAATAAAAAAGAAAATGAACTGAACAAACAGTTCTCAAAAGAAAAAAATAGAACTGACCAATAAATATACAGTGAGGCAGGGAAATGTGCTACATTCTAAGCCATAAAGAAAACAAATTAAAACTACGTTGCGATTCTATCTTTGTCCAAACAATGCCTATCATCAAGAAAACAAATTATAAAGAAGGAGAGAGTCATGGGAAAAGTCAATAAAATAATGTGGAATGGTGTGTGTGTGTGTGTGTGTGTGCGTGTGTGTAAATAAAACCAACCGCTTCAAAAAATAAGCTAACTTTAAAATATTAAAAATATAAAAAAAGATGCTGATGCAAATATGCAGGAAAACGAATCCTTACTGGGTTGGATTATAAACTACTTCAGCTACTATTGAAACCAGGATGGAGGTTTCTCAAAACACTATATACAGACTAAGCCATTCCACTCCTAGTGTATACACAGAGCAGTCTAAGCCAGCAAACCACAGACATAGTTGCACATTCATCTGTTGCTGCACTGGTCACAGACATTAAAGCATCCTAGAGAGCCTTCAGGAGATCTGTGGGTAAGGAAGATGTGGAATACACACACTGAGTTGTAAAGAAGCGTGAAATGATGTCATTTGCAAGAAAGTGGATGGAGCTGGGAACCATTGTGTTAAGGAAAGTCATTCAGTCAGCATGACCAGTGTTGCTTATTCTCTCTTATGCATGATCTCAATTACATACAACATTAAAACAGAAAGGGAACCAGTCGGGGGATAGGAGACCAGGGGAGAGGGTGGGGCAAGAAGGATCAATGACTGGCTAATATGAGAAAAATATAATAAATATGTATAAAAGCTACTACCCATATGCTAAAAATTTAATTTAAAATTTGTACCCTCAAAGATTACCAGCAAACCAACAGAAGCTAGAAAAGGGGGAAGAGAGCTTTGCCTCTACATATTCTAGAGGGCACATGGGGCTGGCAATACCTTGGATCTAGACTATCACCAACAGCAATATGGGATAATTGCTTACTTTTCCTAACATGCAAAACCATAAGGAGTAGATATTCTCAAAAAGATTATGTAAGAATGTAGAGTAAAAGGAATCACAAACATTGTGGTCAGAATATAAGTAAATAGTCACTTTAGAAAACACCATGAAGGTTTCTTCAACCTCTCCCCAAATAAAATCGCCATGTTACCTATCAAACTCACTTCCTGTAAGGTATGAACCCAAAGGAGTTGGAATTGATCCTAAAGAGATACCTACACTCCACTTATTTCAATGCTAGTCCCAATACCCAGGATATGGAAGCAATCTGATTCCCCCACAAAAGAAATGAATCATGCAGTATATACACACATCCGTACACTAACCAACCATTAAAATTGATGAGAGTTTATTATTTGTGATACCATGAGTGAATCTGGAGAAAATTATAAGTAAAATAAGCCAGACACAGAGATATCCACACTATATGATTTCACTTCAATGTGGAATCTAAAATATTTTGTTCTTATGACAATAGAAGAGAAAAGTGGTTAGCAGAGATGATGAAAGGCACAATCTTGATAAAACGTACCAAGTCCCATTCAGACAGGAGGGGTGCATTCCCATGAGCTATCATACCACATGACTGAATTAATAATAATATACTGTAGCTTACAAAATTGCAAATGGTTGCCAAAGTTCTCACTCTAAAGACTGATTAGCAGGTAAGAGGGCAGGGTAAGTACCTCGATTTAATATTTCTTCAGTGTATACATGCAGCAGATATCACAGTGTCCCTCGTGAACAACTACTAGTCTCATTACTTAGAAAATTGGATATAAGATCCCAGCTCCATCACATGTGTTAATATCTCCACTTAGCAACATGGCGGGATGTGTTTATGTTTTCAAATAGTCTATTCAGAACTTGAAAGTGTCACCTTTATTTTTGCCACAAGAACTCTCTATCACTTTCTTTGCCATGACAGGCTCTCTGTGTTCATTGTCTTGAGATTTTCCGACAATACCTAAGTCTGCCTCATCAGAGTCTAGTGGTCTCTTTTTCATCCAATAGAGGGTACCCCATGGGGAGGAAACCCAACATATAGCTACTTCACAAAGGGATTTCTCCTTGAGACAGACACCACACCTCAGCAGGCTTGTTTTCCGTTAGTATAACAAATAACCAAGACAAATCATCTTAGAAAAATCAAAGGTTTGGTTTTCTTTTTCATTAGTATTAATCTTTAATAAATTGTAAAATTGTATTAATTTTAAAGGACTTTGATGTTTGCTTGCTTCAGTTTTTTTTCTTTTTTTTTTTTCTTATTTTAAATATCCATCCCAGTTCCTTCTCCCTCCCACCCTCCCATGCACCCCACAGAACCCTCATCCCATCCCCCATCCACTCCCCAGGGATAGGAAGGCCTTCCATGAGGGATCACCAAGGTCTGGCAAATCATTTGGACTGGGGACTAGGCCTTCTCTCCTGTCTCTAGGTTAAGGGAGTGTCCCTCCCAAGGGGATACTCCCTTAACCTAGAGTATGTGCTCCCAAAGACCTTTTGTGCACCAGGGATATATCCTGGTTTCACTGTTCAAGGTTCCTTAGACTGCCCAGGCCTTCTAGCTGAGACCCATGTTCAAGGGGTCTGAGTCAGTCCCATGCTGGATTCCCAGCTATCAATCTGGGGGCCCATTAGCTCCTCCTTGTTCAGGTCAGACATTTCTATGTGTTTCTGTAGCCTGGTCTTGTCCTCCCTCTCTGTATCTGGGTTCCAGTTTGGCTCAGTGATTAGCTGTGGGTGTCTGCTTCTATTTACATCAGCTACTAGATGAGGGCTTATGATGGTGGATAAGTTAATCATCAATCTCATTATCAGGGAAGAGCATTTATGGTAGCCTTTCCACTGTTGCTCAAATTGTTAGTTAGGGTCAGACTTGTAGGTCTCTGGACATTTCTCTAGGTTCAGTTTTCTCTTCAAACCTATAACCAATATCTTTCTCTCTCTCTCTCTCTCTCTCTCTCTCTCTCTCTCTCTCTCTCTCTCTCTCTCTCTCTCTCTCTCTCTCTCTCTCTCTCTCTCCTATTCCTCCCCTGACTCAATCTTCCTAGTCCCACATGTTTTCCTCTTCTCCCCTTCTCTTTCTCCTAGTTCCTTCTCCATTCACTCCCCCCCCCCACTACTCATGTGCTCTGGGACTTGTCCCATTCCCCTTCTGTGAGAGACCTTATATGAATCTCTTAGAATCCTCCTTGTATCCTAGTTTCTCTGGCAGTATGAATTATAGGCTGGTGATCCTTAGCCCTATGTCTAAAATCCATATATGAGTGAGTACATACCATGTTCTTCTATTTGTGACTGGGTTACTTCACTCAGGATGGTTTCTTCAAGTTCCATCCACTTGCCTGTGAATTTCAAGATTCCATTGTTTTGATTTTTTTTTTCTGCAGAGTAGTATTCCATTGTGTAGATGTGCCACATCTTCTTTATCCATTCTTCAGTTGAGGGACATCTAGGTTGCTTCCAAATTCTTGCTATTACAAATAATGCTGCTTATGAACATAGTTGAACATATGTCTTTGTTGCATGGATGTGAATCATTTGGGTATATACCTAAGAGGGGGATTGCCAGGTCCTGTGGTAGACTGATTCCCATTTTCCTGAGGAATTGCCATACTAATCTCCAAAATGGCTGTACAAGTTTTCACTCCCGCCAGCAGTGAAGGAGTGTTCCCCTTTCTCACATCCTCTCCAGCATAAGTTGTCATTGGTGTTTCTAATTTTTGCCATTCTGACAGGAGTAAGATGGTATCTCAAAGTTGTTTTGATTTGCATTTTCCTGATAGTTAAGGGTATTCTTAAGTGTCTTTCAGCCTATTTGATTCCTCTATTGAGAGTTCTCTAGTCAGTTCTATATCCCAATTTTAATAGGCTTATTTGGTGTTTTGTTGACTAGTTTCTTGAGTTCTTTGTATATTTTGCAGACCAGCCCTCTGTCAGATGTAGGATTGGTGATGATCTTTTCCCAGTCTGTGGGCTGACATTTGGTCTTGATAACTGTGTCCTTTGTCTTACAGAAGCGTCTCAGTTTGAGGAGATTTCATTTATTAATAGTCAATCTCAGTGTTTGTGCTACAGGAGTTATGGTCGGGAAGCAGTCTCCTGTACCAATTTGTTCAAGGGTACCTCCCACTTTCTCTTCTAAGAGGTTCAGCGTGGCTGGATTTATGTTCAGGTCTTTGATCCATTTGGACTTGAGTTTTGTGCATGGCAATAGGCATGGGTCTACCTGCAGTCTTCGACACACCATCATCTAGTTGTGCCAGCACCATTTGTTGAAGATTATTTCCTCCTCCCATTGTAAACTTTTAGCTGTTTTGTCAAAAATTAGATGTTCATAGGTGTGTGGGTTAATGTCAGGATTTTTGATTCAATTCCATTGGTCTATTTGTCTGTTTTTGTGCCAATATCAGGCTGTTTTCAGAACTATAGCTCTGTAGTAGAGCTTAAAGTAGGGGATGGTGATGCCTCCTGAAGTTCTTTTATTGTACAACTTTTTTTTTTTTTTTTTTTGGCTATCAGGGGACTTTTGTTTTTCCATATAAATTTGATTGTTATCCTTTTAAGGTCAGTGAAAAATTGTGCTGGGATTTTAATGGGAATTGCATTGAATCTGTAGATTGCTTTTGGCAAGATTGTCATTTTTACTGTTTATCCTACCTATCCAAGAGATCTTTCCATTTTCTGGTATCTTCTTTAATTTCTTTCCTTAAAGACACAAAGGTCTTATTATATAGGTCTTTCACTTGTTTGGTAAGTGTTACCCCAAGATACTTTGTTATTTGTGGCTATTGTAAAGGGTGATGTTTCTCTGATTTCTTTCTCAGCCCCTTTGTTGTCTGTATATAGTAGGGCTACTGATTGTTTTGAGTTTATCTTGTATCCTGCCAGTTTGCTAAAGGTGTTTATCAGCTGTAGGAGTTCCCTGGTAGAGTTTTTTGGGTCGCTTATGTAAACTATCATATCATCTGCAAATAGTGACAGTTTGACTTCTTCCTTTCCAATTTGTATCCCCTTGATCTCCTTTTGTTGTCTTATTGCTTTAGCTAGAACTTCAAGTACAATATTGAAGAGATATGGAGAGACTGTACAGCCTTGTCTTGTTCCTGATTTTAGAGGAATCGCCTTAAGCTTCTCTCCATTCAGTTTGATGTTGGCTGTTCTTTTAGTGTATATTGTTCTTATTATGTTTAGGTGTGTTCCTGTTATCTGTGATCTCTCCAAGACTTTTATCATGAAAGGGTGTTGTATTTTGTCAAAGGCTTTTTCAGCATCTAGTGAGATAATCGTGTGGTGTTTCTTTTTCAGTTTGTTTATATGGTGGATCACATTGATAGATTTTTGTATGTTGAACCATCCCTGCATCCCTTAGATGAAGCCTATTTGGTCATGGTAGATGATATCTCTGATGTATTCATGGATTCAACTTGCCAGTATTTTATTGAGTATCTTTGTATCAATGTTCATAAGGAATATTGGTCTGTAGTTTTCTTTCTTAGCTGTGTCTTTGTGTGGCTTGGGTACCAATGTAATTGTGGCCTCTTAAAAAGAGTTTAGGAATGGACATTCTGCTTCTATTGTGTAGAACAATTTGAGGAGTATTGGTATTAGCTCTCCCTCAAATTTCTGGTAGAATTCTGCACTGAAGCCATCTGGCCCTGGGCTATTTTTGGTTGGAAGACTTTTGATTTCATTATGGGTTATAGGTCTATTTAAGTTGTTCATGTTTTTTATTTAATTTTGGTAAGCGATAGTTATCCAGAAATTTGACTATTTCCTTCGAATTTTCAACTTTTGTGGAGTATAGGTTTTCAAAGTATGACCTGAAAATTGTCTGGATTTCCTCAATGTTTGTTGTTATGTCCCCCTTTTTGTTTCTGATTTTGTTAATATGCATGTTCTTTCTCTGCTTTTTGATTAGTTTGAATAAAGGTTTGTCCATATTGTTGATTTTCTCAAAAAAAAAAAAAAAAACTCTTTTTTGCATTGATTTTTTTGTATTGTTCCCTGGTTTCTACTTCATTGATTTCAGCACCCAAATTGATTATTTCCTGGAGTCTACTCCTCCAGGGTGAGTTTGCTTCTTTTGTTCTAAGGCTTTCAGTTGTGCTGTTAATTCTCTAATGTGACTATCCTCTGTTTTCTTCATATGGGCAGTCAGTGCAATAAACTTCCCTCGTAGCACTGCTTTCAAGGTGTCCCATAAGTTTGGATATGTTGTGTCTTCATTCCCATTGAATTTTAGGAAGTCCTTAATTTCTTTATTTCTTCTTTGATCCAGGAATGGTGCAACTGGGCATTGTTCAGTTTCCATGAGTTTGCAGGGTTTCTACGATTTGTGTTGTTGTTGAATTCCAACTTTAAAGCATGGTGGTTTGATAAGATACAGGGAGCTATTCCATTTTTTTTTTGTATCTGTTAAGGTTTGTTATGTTGTCTAGTATGTGGTTGATTTTAGAGAAGGATACATGTGGAGCAGAGAAGAAGGTATGTTCTTTTCTGTTTGGATGGAATGTTCTATACATGTCTGTTAAACCCAATTGAGACATAACTTCTGTTAGTTTTTTTTTTGTTTCTTTGTTAAGTTTCAGTTTGGTGGTCCTGTCTAGTGGTGAGAGTGGTGTGTTGAAGTCTCCCACTATGAGTGTGTGAAGTTTTATGTGAGCTTTGAGTTTTAGTAGCATTTTTTTTACGAATGTGGGTGCCTTTGTATTTGGGGCATAGATGTTCAGAATTGAGACTTTGTGCTGATGGATTTCTCCTGTGATGAATATGAAATGACTGTCTTCATCTCTTTTAATTATTTTAGTTTGAAGTCTAACTTGTTAGATATTAGGATAGCCACACCTGCTTGCTTCTTGGGTCCATTTGATTAGAAGATCTTTTCCCAACCCTTTACCCTGAGGTAATGCCCGTCTTTGAAACTTAGATGTGTTTCTTATATGCAGCAGAAGGATGAATTCTCTCTTCGTATCCATTCTGTTAGCTTGTGTCTTTTTATAGGCGAGTTAAAACCATTAATGTTGAGGGAGAGTAAGGACCATTGATTGTTAATGCTTGTTTGTTTCAGATTTGTTGTTGGCGGTAGTATTGTGAATATAATCGCCCTGCTTTACCCTTAGTTTCTGGTGAAGTGGGATTATGTATTTCCTATGTCTTTGTGATCGTAGTTAACTTCCTTTGGTTGGAATTTTCCTTCCAAAACTTTCTGTAGGGCTGGATTTGTAGATACATATTGTAAAAATCTGGCTTTGTCATTAAATATCTTGTTTTCTTCGTCTATAGTGATTGGGAGTTTTGCTAGGTATAGTAGCCTGAGCTGACATCCGTGGACTCTTAGTACTTGTAGAACATTTATCCAGAACCTTCTGGCCTTGAGAGTTTCCATGGAAAAGTCAGGTGTAATTTTGACAGGTCTGCCTTTATGTGTTACCTGGCCTTTTTCCTTCGCTGCTCTTAATATTCTTTCTTTATCTGTATGTTAAGTGTTTTGATTATTATATGTCAAGGGGTCATTTTTCTTTGGTCTAGTCTATTTGGTGTTTGGTATGCTTCTCATATTTTCATGGGCATGTCCTTTTTCAGATTGGGAAAGTTTTCTTCAAAGATTTTGTTTAATATGTTTTCTGCTCCTTTGAGCTGGGCTTCTTTGACTTCTTCTATGCCTATTATTCTTAGGTTTGGCCTTTTCACAGTATCCCACATATCTGGATGTTTTGTGTTAAGGATTTGTTGGATTTAAGATTTTCTTTGGTCGATGAATCTATTTCCTCTAGTTCATTTTCAGCACCTGAAATTCTCTCTTCTATCTCTTCTATTCTGTTGATTATGCTTGTGTCTGTAGTTCCCAATCATTTGCCCAGCTTTTCTATTTCCAGCATTCTTTCAGTTTTCTTTATTGTCTCTATTTCAGTTTTCAAGTCTTGAACTGTTTTCTTCACCTTTTTAATTGTTTTTTCTTGGCTTTCATTACTTTCTTTAAGAGATTTGTTCATTTCTTCCAATTTTTTGTTTGTTTTTTCTTCCATTTCTTTGAGAGATTTTCTCACATCTTCTTTGAGGGCCTCTATCATTTTTATGATGATAATTTTTAAGTCGTTGTCTTCTGCTTCATCTGCTTTGGGGTGTTCAGGTCTAGTTGGTGTAGAGTCCCTAGATTCTGGTGGTGTCATGCTTGTCTTTCTATTGTTAGGTGTTTTCTTGTATTGCCATCTTCCCATTGCTTCTTCCAGTGGGTGCAGGTGGGGTCTCTCTCTTTCTCTCTCTCTATGCTACTCCCCCGGTGGGCTTAGGTGGGTCAGAAATTCAATGTCTGTAGCTCTGGGTGGTCCAAACTCTCTAGGAGGTCTCTCCTCAGGCAGGGGTCAAAGATCAGGCTCCAGCAAAGACCTGGCGAAGGAGGCCAGATATCAGGCAGGCAGGGATTCAGGATGGTCCCGCGTGGATAGAAGGGTCTAGTGTGCTCAGAGCAGCTCCTGCAAGTTCCCGGAAAGTGGCAGGATTGTTGGATCTGCTCTCTGTTCTAGTGCTCAATCACAGTGGTGGGCCAGCGGGCAGGGTATGGCACAGAGTGCAGGGAGGGCAGGCTCTTCCTGGCAGGGGAGGGAGGGGTATCAGAGCACCAGCAGTGCTCTTGCTGGGGACAGGACACAGGGGGAGATTCAGGGCCAATCCAGGGAGTTTCAAAGGAAGGGGGGGGGATTCAACCTGAACTGGTCCCAGACTCATCTCCAACAGAGGCCTGGCGATGGGGGGTCAAAGTTCCATCAGGCAGGTACTCAGGATGATCCCACAGATCTCTGGCTGGGCCCCCTTACTCTAGCAGAGGACCTGCGGTGGTGGGGGGGGTCAGAGATCAGGCAGGTGGGGACTCAGGTCTGTCCCTCATGGATAGGCGGGACTAGTGTGCTCAGAGCAGCTCCCCCGAGGTGTTTAATTTTAATTGGGCATGTTAATTAGGTGAGCCAAAGGGGCTTCTGATTTCTGGACTTAAACAATAATTTGATAGCTGGACCTTGGTGGTCAGCCTCTGCAGAAGAAAGTGGCCAAATAAGGGACTAGACCTTGGAGGCCAGCTTTAGGAATGTTACAGTTTTTAGCAAGACAGAAGACATGGGGGAGAAGGACAAAGCCTGCCAGAGCTATGCTTGCCATGAGCTCTACTTGAGCCAACTAGAGTCCCTTCACCCCCAAAGTCCAGTTTGGTAAACCAATAAGTTTTTTGGGGTTACATGTAGACATACAGGTAAGTGGTTACTTTCAGGAACAGGAATGTCTCCCAGACAGCTGTATCATCAAAGCCCACTATAGCATGGGAACAAAAACTGGGAACCTGGAGCCCACTGTATGGCCTGCAGGCAGCTCAACAACTTGAGAGAGTCCTTTTCAAGCATCCCAGTTGTCTCTGCTGGGCTGCCCACCTGGTTTCTGCTTCTTCCAGGCAGTTGGTCTATTTTTAAAATCTTCTTTGTATCTTTCACTCTTCTAAGCATCTTCCTTACAGCTTGGCTGGGTTTGCTCTGGCAAGGAAGAGCCTAATGAATCTGCTCAGTTTTAGGGACTTCCTGAGGCTCTTTTGAGTTGTTTATCTTCTTGCTTATGGAGCTTCCCTGCAAGGTGGAATGGTTCAATCTCAGAGGAAACTGTTACAGTCACACACACACACACACACACACACACACACACACACACACACACCACCCAAGAACTGCTCAGGGGTAGTGTTTCAGGCTGGGGGGATGGGGATGTGTCTGCCTGAGAAAGGGTGAGATGGCTGGCTGCTTTAAGGGACATCCATCCATTCTTTTCCATGAAAGAGGAATGGATACTTCCTATGAGAATGAAGCTGGCAGTCTCGACATGGGGAATGGCAGATTCAGAGGTATAATGGACACAGTAGCATGCCTCAATGTTCACCTTGCAGGCAGTGTCCAGGCCACCTCAGTTTAGCCTGGCATCTTCATATCTAGGAGTCCAAGAATGAAAGAACACTTGTGGAATTGTTCCTGCCATGGTTTCAGGTACCCATTTAGTCTCTGAAATAGCCCCAAGAAACAATTCCCATGTACACACAGATATGAAGATAAAAGATGGGGAAGTTAACCCATGCCAGGTCTCACAATTGGTCAGTGATATGGCAAAGGTTGAATAGACAGCCCGACTCAGGAGTCAGCCATAAAGCATTGCTACCTATGAGGGAGAGAGCCACCTACCTACCGCCTTCCCCACTGGGAAATCCCTACTGACTAGCCTAGATCATATGCCCATCTGTGGTGGTTTGAAAGAAAATGGCCCCCATAGGTTCAGGCAGTGGCCCTATTAGGAGGTGTGGTCTTGTTGGAAGAAGTGTGTCACTGGGGACAGGCATTGAGGTCTCAGATGCTCAATCCAGGTCCACTGTGACATTCTGTTCCTGTTGCCTACTGGTTCAGATGTAGAGCTCTCAGTTCTTTCTCCAGTACCATGTCTGCCTACATACCTCCATGCTTCCCGCCATGACCATAATGGACTAAGCCTCTGAACCTGTAGGTCAACCCCAATTAAATGTTTTCCTTTATAAGAGTTTCCATGTCATGGTGTCTCTTCACAGCAATAGAAACCACAGCAACACCACCTCTGAAACCAGCCCCATCAGGGACCACATGCTCACCTCTGCCAGAGACAGCTTCAATCATGAAAGATGACTTGGTGGGCACTACACAGCAGTGACCCTGAAGGGACTATTACAGTGCTCCCAACCAGCCATCAGTCTCCCTCACACAATGCATCCAGGGTAACGCAGTATGTCTATATTGGTATGGGGCAAAAATGCCCCACACAAGCAGCCTAAGGGGAAAGAATGATTTTGGCTTGTGGTCTCAAAGGTTTCAGTTCTCATGGTGGGGAGGGTATGGAAGAGCAGAACAAAGCACATAACATCAAAGCGGTTGGACACAGACACCAAATCCTAGGTTAGCAGGCTCTCCCTTCCACACACACCCCTCCCTTGATTCCATCTAGGGTCCTAGCTTATTGGATGGTGCTATCCACATTCCAGAATACCTTTGCCCTTCATCAGCCCTCTCTGGAAATGTCTACAGAGGTGTGCTTTACCAGTCTAGGCACACCACCATCCAATCCAGCTGACACCACCCTCTCTGGTTCTACCTACATATATGAAGTTCAAAAACAAGTACAATTCAGTGCTGGGAAAAGCCCAGCTTGTGCTGAGTCTCCTGGGGGTGTTTCAGTATGAGGAAGGAGAATGGAGAACCCATGGAGAGGTGGTAATATTCTGCACCATCATTGTTCAAATTCAGCCTATAACTACTCAATAAGCCAGACACTTGTGTGCTATATTTCTAGAAGTATGTTTCTCCACTTTTATTAACTCCTCAAATTTTATTCAGTCAATGGGGTAGAAAATTTTAAAGCAGGAAGAGAGATTCATCAGGGAGTTTTCTTTAGCCAGAATGGCAAGTGGACTTTTTGGAATGGACTAAGGATCCATGTCTCCTGTCCTTCAGGGCAACTGCGGTAACATCGTAAACCCAAGGATGGAGGGGCACCGAATTTCCATTAGTGTCAGTGAGCATTTGTTCAAGGCTCATTCTTTGACATTATAAAGCAAAAAGGAAGATTCTGGAACACTGAACTCTGTGCAAGGGCCAGCTTTTTCCAATTAAGCAGACACTGAAGGCTCCATCTACCCACTGCCACCTTGGGGATGTCTGGATGTTGACAGGGTGGGCAGATAGGTGTTGGGCAGATGGCTCCCTGTACGTGTCGTTTCTGTGAGCTTGGTTGCCTTTTAAAGACTGTAGATGCTTTCCCAACCTCTTCAACACAGGCTCGTTTTTTCTATTAGATGCAAACATTTCACACACTAGTGTTTCATTTGAAATTTCAATATTAACTAAATATTATGATAAAAAGTCAAGCCAAGCCACGGGACAAAGTCCTGCTTTGTCTTTGAGTTGGCCACGTAACACCCCCAAGTGTGTGCTTGCCCACTCCTGCTCCCCTGTCTCGTGAGGAGCCTTGCTTTATGAATTACAAGCCTTTTCATTTCCTCCCAGGTTCTTGATGAGAGACCTGGGGATGCGGCCACCAGGTGGATGTGGTATTCGGCATTTATGAACTTGCTCTGGCTTCCCAGAGGGATGGGGGACTAAGAAGCAGACATGTTTACGTTGCTTCCAATAAAACCCCCAACTCCCTAATTATTAAATAGCTATCATTGTGCGCTGATAGCTAGTATTTATTGGGTGCCTCCAACTGCCACACACAGTGTGAGGCACTCTGTTTGTATTCCACAGCTCCCTTCACACCATAGCCCTGTCATCTGTGCTTTATAGTTGAAGAACCCAGGCTATCCTGAATGCACACTCTGCCTAAGCTCTCACAGAAAAAGACAAAGATGTGTGCATGCCCCAGCGTGCATGCCCGATCAGCAGAACCCGTAACAATTAGGTAGAACTGAGATTTGATTCCTGGCTGTCGAGTCCAGAACCTATATGTATTTTGCCAGCCTTATAATTATTACAATAACTGGTGCCGACTTCAAAATGACCCCCAAGGGACTCCTCACCCAGTAGGGACTCATTATAAGATTAAGGGAGGCAGGATGTGTGTCTATGACTCCATGCTAATGCCAGGCCTCCACTGTCTTCTGTGAACTGAGACCAGCATGCTGGGTCTTCTGAGCCATGGGCTTGAACTTGGACATTAGCGACGCTGAGGGTGAAATAAAATAGCTGTAGGAGGCTTGGAAAGGAGGGTACTTACTGTCCCAGGTCCACCAGACTGAGAGGCTGCTCTTGCCCAACCCACAACCTATGAGCCATGCTACGCAGAGCTACATGCTCTGGCAAAAATCCCACGAGACCTCAAGGCTTCTGTCCTGCTCCAGGACCTGCAAGCAGGAGCCTGGTGAGACTGAGCCTGGACTCTACTGGATGTGGAATGTGCAGGCTCCCACCATCCCAGATGGCGGCCTGTCCTTCTCCAGGCCCTCCAGGTCCAGCTGCAGCTGACTTCAGGAGCAAGGCTGGAAAGGCCAGAGCAGGCATGGTGGTACACCCTTAAATCCCAGCATTCAGGAGGGAGAGACAAGCAGATCTCTGTGAATTCAAGGCCATAGTGGGCTATACAGTAAGACCTGTCTAAAACAAAAACTGTCCTTTAACATTGGCTAAAAGTGTGGCCTTTCTAGTTCAAGTGGTTTGTGCACACATCTAGGTTTGAGAAGGTCTGCCCTAACTCACTCTCTTCATAAGAACCCCATTACATTATAGGCATGTGTAAAACTGTCAAAGAATGAATCCTACTTAAAAATCAGATTGTCAACTCCATGCATGGAATAAGTCCAGAAAGCCACAAATTGGCCATCATTTTCCTCCTCTGTAAAACTGGAGAAAAAGTCCCTGCCTAGGAAAAGGAACAGTGAGTGTCTCAGCCCTCTAGGAAGCCAAAAGAACTGCATGGACCCGAAGTCAAAACAAGCAAGAAACGCTGGCATTAAGACCAGGTTTAGCATATAATTAATAAGCTGACTTTACAGAAAACATCCATTTTCTTTAAGTGGGGTTATTTTGGAAAATCTAGTTCATCTAGTTCCTGGATATGTTCAATAACTGGCCATTGAACAGTAAGTAAATGACATGAAAATAACTTTCCACAGAAGAGTGAAGAGGCCGCCCCTTCCTTATCTGTGCCCTGTAATACTTTGGAACATGGAGCTGCCCAAGAAGCCCCACAAACCTCTGAAAACTTGGCAAAAAGCACAGGTAACCCACCAGAATTAGCAGACAAAAATAGCAATCGCGAAAACCACTAGTCTTTTTATGGGGGACGTCCTTCTGTATGCTGTGAATACATATTTCTCTTACTGGTTGATGAATAAAGCTCTTTTGGCCAATTTTACAGGTAGGATTTAGCCAAGTGGGAAACTCAAACAGGGATAGAGAAAGGTAGTACGCAGAGTCAGGGAGACACCATGTAGCTGCCGAGGAAGCAAGAGATCCAGGCATCACCGGTAAGCCAAGACCACATAAAGATACACAGATTAATACAAATGGGTTAATAATTAAGACAGAGCTAGCCAATAAGAAGCCCGAGCAATAGGTCAAACAGTTTATAATTAATATAAGCTTCTGCATGTTTATTTGGGACTAAATGGCTGTGGGACTGGGTGGGACAGAAACTTCCATCTACAGTCTTAATAAAATGCTAAATTGAGAGGTCCACAACTTGATTTGTTGAGGATGATTCTGACGGGCTGACTTCTTTTTGCACTACTGCTGTGGTCCCTTCCTCTTACCTTAACAGCTGTCCTGGAAACAGCCAGGAGACAAACACCTTCAACATTTTGTAATTGAAAATGCAGCTAGAAAAACAAAATAGTCTCAGTGTTCGGGCACCAGCTAAACGCTGGTTTTGATTACAACATAAGCAGTTTTGAGGGTCTGGTTTGAAGTCTAGATGCCAAATGCAGTCAGAGCTGGAGCCCAATGCTTTGCAGGGTTATCTTTAAGTTTGGGTGAGGGAAGCAACCAGCAGCTCCAACCAAGGCTAGCACGTGGAGGAACCGGCTAATTAGTCTAAGATTGTTTCCATTGAATTAAAGCCATTCCAATCAACTAAATTAACAGCCACAGCAATATTATACTCAGCTGTTCCCAATTAAGTTGGAAACTTCAGTTTGATAACCACCATCACAAATTGGGAATCTTTGCCAGACAGAGATGAATGCCTTCCATTTTTCTTAAACCAGCAACAGCCTTTGCTAATATAGACTTAGTCAAATGAGTGTGTGCAGAAAAATAGAGTGAGCAAGCCTCTTGGTTCTATGAACCATTTTGCCCCAATATGGGTCTAGGCTGAGAGATGTTCACATACAAGTAAAGCAAAGCATTCTACTTATCATTTCCATTCCCAACACACCAAAGATGCGGGTCACTCATGCCAAAAACCCTGCATCAGTGTTTATAGGATCTTTTGCCTTCTGACCTGAAAGAGAAATGCTATCAGACTGGCCAGTTGCATGGAACTTTAGGTTATTGGGGGTCAAAATAACTATGATGTCAATTTGTAGACAGCATTTCCAAAGACTCTTACACACTCCAAGTATGAATTGAACTGGGGTCCTGTGTAAGAGCATCAAGTGTCCTTTGTTGCTGAGCCATCTCTCCTGCCCCAAGAAGCATAACATTTATGGAAATGAGCAGTAACTGGTAACTGTGGCTTGAGTCTCTATAGGAGACTATCTCTCCTCTATAGGAGGCTATCAGCAGACTACTGCAAACCCAGCTGTGATGTATGGGCTCTCCAAAGACTCTGCTACCCCAAAACCTATTCCCTTCCTGCTGACACCTGTCCAGAACTCGGTCGTCACAGCTCCATAGCTTTAGGTGGAAACTGAGATTAAAGTTCCCCTCAAGGAGCTTTGACCATTACTATTTATGAAGCAAGCCTGGCACTACAGGAAGTACAAAAGTATGTGAATTAAGTTTCTAAATCTGATCTTAAATCCAGCCTAGCCCACACATCCTCGAGTTTCAACTCCGAAATATCTCCTTTCTCTGTCACGTCATTCAAGAAACTATCTCTCAGGACATGGGTTTTATAGAGACATAAATGACTAATTCACACTTAGCATGTTGCTTCATAAAATTAAATTAAATTAAATTTAAAAAACCTCTGTATTTATCAAGACACAAAGACTAAGAAACAGAAAACCTCCAGGGGCTTTTAGCAAGTAGCCAGCTTCATGCCCAAAACTCTGCTTATTGTCTATGAGTGTATTTTTTCTCACTTTTGTTTTCACTAGCATACAAAATAGTGAGCTTTATTATGACATTTTCACATATATAAACCATTGTACTTTGCTGGCTCTCTTTGACCTTCCTCTGCCCTCTGACTGGTCCCCTTCCAATACCCAAATAGTTCCCTTTCCTGTAAGCAGATTGACTTTGGTACAGGTCTCCAAAACAACTCCCAAAGAGCCCTAGCATCCTTATTTTTATATAGTCACATGGGGTGGCCCATGACTCATAAGAACCCATGGAGCCATCTAAACATGAAAAGATTATTTTTATTCAATCTCTTTATGTCCAGAAGTCTCTTTTTTTAATAGGAATTTGTAATCCAAGTTACAGAATTTATTAGCATGTAGCTGTTCATAGATTTTCCTTTTCATTTATGTAAAACTGATAATAGTTCCTGCTTAATTTCTGATATTATTAATTGTAGTGTTCTCTTTCTTAGTCAATTTAACTTATAAACTTGGTCAATTTTGTCAGTTTTTTCTAAGAACCAGTTTCTAGCTCCATTGATTTTCTACTTTGAACTTATATTTTTAAGTGTGTGTGTGTGTGTACATGCATGTGAACACAGGTGTCTGAAGAAGCTTGGCAGGGAGTCGGATATCCCTGGATGTGGAGTTCTGGGCAATACCTGACATGGTTGCCAGGATCAAGTCTTCTGGAGAAGCGGCACTTGGTCCTAACCACTGAGCCATCTCTCCGGGACCCTGATTTCCTAATTTATAATTCTTTAATTTCCTCTTACTTTTGGTTTGTTTTAGCCTGTGTCTTTCTAACCATGTCTTAAGATGAAGCTTTAAGTTATGAAATCTTTCTTTTTTTAAATATAGGTGTTTATGCTATTTATTTCCCTAAGTGGGCCCCATGAATTTTGTTATTCTGCATCTTCATTTTGACTTATCTCAAAGTATTTTCTAATCTCTGTTGTATTTCATATTAAGCCTTTGACCATTTAGAAGTCTGTTGCTCAATTCCAAGCCTTTCTGATTTATCTAAATGCTTTGTTTCTGAAGCATCCATTGTGATAAGAGCATACTGTTCAATTCTTTTTTAACTTATTGAGGCTTATTTTATGGGCTACTGTTTGATTTATCCTGGAGATGGTTCCACATGTACATGGTGTTGCTAAGTGGAGGTCTAGTAGCTTTAAAATATAATTCTATTTCCATGCTGGCTTCTTCCTAGTCCTTCTATTCTACAAGTTGATTTACTCAATAAAAAAATCTACTGAGCTCCTTCTGCCTGGTGCTGGTCCCAGGACACCAATACTTCTCCCGGCTTTGGATTCAGCAGAAACGTCAGCTCTTCCTGGGTCTTGTACCTGCTGACTTTGAACTGGACTGGACTTGATTGACACTCCTGGATATTAGGGGCTCAGCTTGGACTTTCAGTTTTGTTTCTCCTGGGTCTCTGCCTCTGTCTCTGTTACTGTCTGTTAATCATAAACATCCTGTTGGTTTTCTGGGAAACCCTAGTATAGTTGGCATTAGAAGGGACATTTAGGGACTTATAGGTCAAGTTTCAGGATGGTATGTCAGACAATAGGAAGCTGCTTGCTGTTTCATGGCAGTGATTATTACACTTTCAGGAGTTTGGAGATACCATAGAAGTATTTTCACTAAACTGATGAGCCAGGTGGGAAAAAACAGACGCTGTCTCCACATGCGCCAGGGGTGGGACACCTCTGATGATGTGGGCTATATTTCCTATCTCCTGGACCCAGGTATGCAGCCAAGCTCACCCTGAACCATACAGGTCCCTGAACTGTTGTGAAATATTATTTTTATATTTGTTACATTCACTTCTACTGTGTTATCTGTTACATTCACTTCTACTGTGGAATATTTAATGATGCAGAGATGTGTGGAATCCTTTGACATTGCATTTGTTTAACTCTGTGAAGCTGTGTTACTTTGCCAGTCTGAAACACCTGATTGGTCTAATAAAGAGCTGAACAGCCAATAGTTAGGTAGGAGAAAGGATAGGAGGGGCTGGCAGGCAGAGAGAATAAATAGGAGAACTCTGTGAAGAAAGATCTGGGACTGAAAGAAGAAAGAGAGGACTCCAGGGACCAGCCACTCAGCCACACAGCAACCCACAAAGTAAGAAGTAAAGGAAGGTAGATACAATAGAGAAAGATAAAAGCCCAGAGACAAAGGGTAGACAGGATAATCTAAGTTAATAGAGCTGGCTAGAAACAAGCCAAGCTGGCCTGGCATTCATAAGAAAGAATAAGCCTCTGTGTGTTTACTGGGGATGTGGGTGGTGGATACCCCAAAGAGCAAAGAGGGGAAAAAACACATAACCATCCCCACTAGCTGTGTGTATGTATATGCATTTTTCTCAAATGAATCACATGCAGCTTTTCTGTACATTTGCAATAACAAATCTTGATCCTGATAGAGTAATTGAAGTTCTGGTTGAATAGATCTGGAGTGTTCTCCTTGTATCTTGATGAAGATACAAGATCAGGCTGAACTACAGAAGCCACCAAACTTGGCAGGAACTCCAGAATTCTCCTCAACTGAGGTGAGACTGTGGGCTCATTATTTGACCCCCGAACCATTCCAGGCCACTCTGGGAAGAAGTGCAGCTTCAGGTTAGACAGGGCCCACAGCCAAGACAATGCTCAGGAAGGGGTATGTTTGGGGCTTCCAGCATCAAACCCTGGAACAACAGCTTAGACAAGAAGGCTGAGTGGTGTGCTGCACAGCCGTCGTCACTTGCAGCCATCATCATTTGCAATCTCTCTGATCTCCTCCACTGCATGTGTCCATAACAACCACCTCCTTGTCAGGCCTGTGTTCTGTCCTGAATGGGAGAGCACCAAATGTCTGCCCTGATGCTCACAGCTAGAATACATATGTGAAAGGTACAACTCACCAAGACACAGATATTACCGGTGGGTGTTAGCATATCTAGCCTATTAAGAGATGGCTTGTGTTGAATAGAGCTTTATAGACAAGAAGACACAGGATGGGGGTTTCCTAGTAATCTTTCCAGCTATACCAAGAACAAATAAACAGAAAGTGTTGCTACACTTTGCCAACTGGCTCAGACAGAATTTAAAGAGGAAAAGTTATTAGTTAAGGTTGAGAGGAAGTTGGCAAGAAATAGATGGCCTGGGGCACATTAGTTCGAGAGCAGAACTAATAGTCCTTTCGATTAGCTTGCTCATGCTATGGAATGACCCCCACTCCTCACCCTTGCCAGTCCTACCTCACCTAGAGTCCCACACTTTCTCCATGGCTTTCTCTTTGCTCCTCAAGCTCCACAGCCCACCTCACATGTCCCATGAGGCACCGTACTGGACACGAACAGCACACCTGCTCAGTCCTTTCTGAAACCAGATCTCCCTGCTCCAGCCACACAGCTCCAGAGAGCGACCAGGCCACCTGCCTTTAAAGGTACACCCTTGACCCATCCCTTTTCTGAAATGTTATGACTTGAAACTAATGAAAGAGAGGTGGTTCCTGGTTAATAATGAAGAGTGAGAAATGACACCTGGTTTCTTGGTAGCTTTGTTTTCTGAGATGTTACAGAAAAACATTCTGAAGCCAAAGTGAATGAAAGGAAGAGGCCAAGAGAGTGCTCACAGCCTATCACCACCCCATCCTGTCTCCTGGTATCCCCAGACTACCCTTAAATACTCAAGCTTGTCTATGTGAGCTTCGATCTCTTGACCCCAAGCTAGCCTCAGGTACATTTCTGTCCTCAGAGTTTTCGTATAGTCTAGATACACAAATAAGTGTGTCAGCTAGCAGATACAGTGCACTCCTCAGCCTCTATGCCACACAGCCTTAAAATAAGAATGCTAGAGTGACTAGCATTCTTATTCCCCAAGCAGTCTTCTTCAATAGTCAATGTTTCTGCATTTCTTCATTCTCCACTTAGCCAGCATACCTTTGGAGACACTCTGGACGGAAACGCAGCTGTCCCATCACCAGGGACATTCATGGAAGCACCATTGAAACTTGTGGGTCCTGTTAGCATGGACCCTGGGACTTAATTCAACCCTCGGGCTCCCACCCAGAACTGAACCCTTAGGGCCTTCCCTGTTGTTCATATCTGATGTTAATCCTGCTGGAGTCAGGTCTTCAAGGGGGACTGAAAGGCCCCTAACTAGATGATAAGAAAACACATATCTGCAACCCTCCTGTATTCAACCTCTGACTCAAATACATATGCCATTGTCATGTGGATTGCTTTCTTCTTAAGCTTTGGAACACAACATATTGAAGCATTCGGCATAGGCCCAATTTCCAACCTTTCTGTTTTTATTGTTTTACCTTCTTCTTGGTATGTTACTATAATTGTTCTCCCAAATGTAGAATCTAAACCTCAAGTGGTATGTAGGTGGAGCCTTGAGCTAGAGGAACAGAAAGGTGTTTCTCAACTCTTGGGTACCAGGTCACCAACACATCTAAACAGCAAGTTTGAATTTAAAATAACATGAAAACCTTTCCCTCTACTCTTCTAGGACTTTCTAAGTCAACACACTTAGAGTTTCATTATAGTCCTTCAAAAAATGAATGCCACACTCTGTATAACATGAGGGACAATGTAAGAGATGACTGTCATTAGTAACATCCAATGTGACTATGTCTGTCTGCTGACTGTAACAGAGATCCAGCTAGCTGGAAGACCCTAGCATTGTTCTGGAATCCCACCTAAGACCCTGGGTTCTTCTGGGGTCTCTGAGGACTTTTTTTTATTATTGTAAGATATCACCTTTTTTTTTTTTTTAACATGTCGATCCCAGTTCCCTCTCCCTCCCTCTCTTCCTCCCTCCCTCCTCTTACCCTCTCTTCCCCCTCACATGCACCCTGACCACCCTCCCCTCTCCTCCCCCCACCCCCTTCCACATTAGCTCCTCCATGTTCAGGTCAGCTGTCTCTGTGGGTTTCTGCAACCTGGTCTTATCCTCTCTCTCTGCATCTGGATTCTAGTTCGACTCAGTGTTTAGTTATGGGTGTTTACTTCTGTTTCCAACAGGTACTAGATGAAGGCTTCATGATGGTGGATAAGTTAGTTGTTGATCTCACTATCAGGAAAGGGCATTTATGGTAGCCTTTCCACAGTTGCTCAAATTGTTAGTTGGAGTCAGTCTTGTAGGTCTCTAGACCTTTCTTTAGGTTCAGTTTTTTCTTCAAATCAATAATGGCTCCCTCTTTTATGTTCTCTCTCTCTCTCTCTCTCTCTCTCTCTCTCTCTCTCTCTCTCTCTCTCTCTCTCTCTCTCTCTCTCTCTCCTCACATCTATTCCACCCCTGACTCAATCTTCCTAGTCCCACCTTTTCCTCTTCTCCCCTTCTCTTTCTCCTAGTTCCCTCTCCATTCACTGCCCCCCCCCACTTCCCATGTGTTCTTGGAGACTTGTCCCATTCCCCTTCTGTGAGGGACCTTATATGAATCTCTTAGAATCCTCCTTGTATCCTAGTTTCTCTGGCAGTGTGAATTATAGGCTGGTGATCCTTAGCCCTATGTCTAAAATCCATATATGAGTGAGTACATACCATGTTCCTCTATTTGTGACTGGGTTTCCTCATTCAGGATGGTTTCTTCAAGTTCCATCCACTTGCCTGTGAATTTCAAGATTCCATTATTTTTTTCTGTAGAGTAATATTCCATTGTGTAGATGTGTCACACCTTCTTTATCCATTCTTCAGTTGAGGGGCATCTAGGTTGCTTCCAGGTTCTTGCTATTACAAATAATGCTGCTATGAACATATTTGAGCACAGTCTTTGTTGCATGGATATGGATCATTTGGGTATATGCCTAAGAGTGGGATTGCCAGGTCCTGTGGTAGACTGATTCCCATTTTCCTGAGGAACTGGCATACTGATCTCCAAAATGGCTGTACAAGTTTTCACTCCCGCCAGCAGTGAAGGAGTGTTCCCCTTTCTCCACATTCTCTGCAGCATAAAAAATATGGAACGCTTCACGAATTTGCATGTCATCCTTGCGCAGGGGCCATGCTAATCTTCTCTGTATTGTTCCAATTTTAGTATATGTGCTGCCGAAGCGAGCATATCTCTGAGGATTTTTAAGATCATAAGTTTGGACCTCTGAGGGAATCCCTCAATCTAACCAGAACTAGAATTCACCCATTTAGCTGCTATGGTCCTAAAGGCATTAGATCATAATTTCCATTCCATTTGGACATTTTTGGTGTGTTGTAGAGTTTCTTTTCTGAGTCAAATCCAGGCCCTCCTTTGCTTGATTTAGGAGGATGGATCAAGGGAACATTAAGGAGATGGAAATTGGAGAGCTGGAGAGCTAAGTCAGCAGTTAAGGACACTTGTCGCTCATCCAAAGGATCCACGTTTGGTTCCCAGCACAGACAGTTCACAACTACCTGTAACTCCAATTGATGCCCTCCTTTGGCTTCTGGGGGCACCCACACATATGTAGTGTACACTCACAAAGACATGTAAGCATATATATAAATAACATTTGAAAATAAGGAAATGCAAGTTTCCCAAGGCCTCCCATCTCCTGCACCCCAATTGGCTTCCTTTACCTGCTGAGATGAGGGCCTCACACCTATCAAGAAGCTAAAGATGGTTTGGCAGGGAGGCTTTACAAGTCAACCTGACAATCACAGGCCTCCATCACAGTGAAGTTCAAGTAAGGAGGCTGCTTTCAATTTGTTCCCCTGGGTCCAACAGGTCTGAGGTTGAGGGGAGGGGAGTATAGTGCCAGCAGTGTGTATTTAACAACTATTAACAAGCCCAAGACTAAACTCCTTTAGAGACACAAAGACAATGTTCTCTACAGCACACAGTCTTGTCCAGAGGAACCAGAAGAAATGAAATTTATTTTTTAAATAAATTTTTAAACACTTTTAAAACAAGTAATAAGTTTGCCTTCCTGCTTGAATCTAAAGAGTCCCTGGGTAGGTGTAGCTGTGAAGCTGCTATTAGCACAGTAGTCCAGGGTCAGGGTGGGGCATCCTGACCCCACCAGCAGCAGGACTGCCACCAAGTTCTCAGAGCCCTGGTCATCGTTGTACTAGTCTATATTTGGAAGCACTTTAGGGGAAATGTCAGCACACTCAGAAAGCCTGTAATCCATACATCTCTCATGCTCTTTCATTACACAGGGAGAGGTCTGTGGTTGAGAAGTTCATTTAGGATGCAGTGGAACCGAGGGGGACACAAAGAAATCCCAGACCTAGAGGTTCTGGCTCCTGGCATGAGTCCCCTCTCACATCACTTACGGTGGCTTTTGGCATGTGGAGGCTGGGGGTGCTACTTTCTGAGATTTAGGTGTCTTCTCTGCTTCCACCAATTGGAGCTCAGCTCAGGCTCTGGTGCTTCTGTCCATCCTCCCTGCTGTAGCCAACAAGCAAGTCAGAGGCCAGGCAGTCAAGAGGCTTCATTTTTCCTCAAGCTGTGGCAATCCTAGTACTCAGGAGACAGAAGCAGGAGAGCTGTGAGTTAAGACACCAGACTGGGCTACACAGCAAGTTCAAGGACAGACCAGTCTATGTGTAGCAAAACTTGGACTCAAAAAATAAAAAAGAGAAATTTTAAAAATTATAATCTCTGCACTTTACTTCTTAATGACAAAAGAAGAGCATGTTATGCTCAAGAAAATTCAGAGGAGAAAAAACAAAGGCTACTAAATTTCCCTGGTAGTGCAGAAAATCTCTATGAATATTTACTAAGATGTATGTCTTTTCTAACTGCATAATCTCTATGCATATTAGTAAGGGAGATAAAAACTTACTGAAGGCCAGCTGAGAACAGATGCCAGGCCCATGGTTTGCAGCAGTCACCACAGATCACCCCCATGCCCACTCTCTTGACGCTCCCACTGTGTTTCAGGAGGAGGTATGCAGATTGCCAGGTTTCCAGGGCCCCGTCTTGTTACACACAAGTGTGTCATCTCCAGAGAGCCAGTCACACCGGACTTCCAGGTCCTCACTTCTCAAATGGCAGTGAGAGCTGCTGGATCACACAGGTAGTCAAGATGATTGATGGCTGAGTGAGGTATGTTTCCTGCTAGCTCACTGTAAGAGCTCAACTCATAGATTCACCTGCTATCTCCTTTTTGGAAATATGTCCAGGGAAGCTAATGATCTGGTTAAGACACCACAAGCATATACTGACAAAGCTAGGTTGCAAACTTAAATCTGAGTTCCAGTGGGGGGAGGGAAAGAGGGAGGAGTTGGGGGGATAGAAGAGGAGGAAAAGGGAGGGGAGGAAAGGGGAAGAGAGAGATCTCTATGCCCTGCATCACTAAAGTTTATAGGTGCCTTTTGGTCATTATCTGATGCTGTGCTCCAGCTCATGGACGTGTGTCTTTGACCTTGTCCCAGTCAGTAGGTAGACATATACAAGAGCTGGCATGGCTGTGACCTCGTTTAGAACAGGGTTGGCAGCACAAACACAGGAGCTCCTGGGGACCTTGTTAGCCAGGTCAGAGTGGAGCCCAGAGGCTGTGTATCCTAACAAGTTCTCCATGATGATGATGACGATGGTCTGGTACCCCACTATACTACGTTTTCTGAGAGCTCTGCTCAGTGAATTTGCCTGTTCCTGCCTGTACATCCTGCCACTGCCTCTGGTTTCACACAGGTCAACTTCCTCATCCATTACGTTATGATTCTTACCTGAAGTACCCTGCATGTTTCATCACATTAGAGCTCCCAAGTGAGTTCCCCACTGGGGTATCAGGGAGCCCACCTGGGACCCAGCCATCTAGAGGTGCTGGGGGAGGGTGACCCATTTCAATGGTCACAACACTCTGGTTCTACACAAACAACTAGGCTCATAGCTGTCTCACTTCAGAAGACAAGACTGATTCTAGAACCAAGTTCTAGGGGTGGTGGGGAGATAGGAATGTATGGGATGCAGCTTGAAGAGTGGTCACTTTGGACATTAATCTTTTGTCTGATGTACACCTAGCAAAGCTTCCCCCACTTCTGAAGTCTCCCTCCTCGGTCAATTAATTCTCACATTTTCCCACTTGTTGATTCTTGGTCCTGCTTTTTTCTAGACTTGAGTCTTAGTCAGAAAGTGCTTACTGGGCCTGCATCCTGGAGAGTGTTTACTGATCCTGCATCCCAAAGTTGTGCACACCTCGTTTTTTTCCTCTAAAGTTTCAGAGTGTCAAGGCTAACACTAAACACAAAGAAAACAACCCATTTTAAAAAATGGGCTCTGGAACTAACCAAAGAGTTCTGAAAAGGAGAAATACAAATAACAAGAAATATTTCAAACAGTGTCCAATATCTTTACTGGAGGGAGATGCGAACTAAAACTACTTTGAGATGTTATCTCAACCCAGCCAGAATGGCTAAGATTGAGATAACAAATGACAACAAATATTGAGGATATGGAGAATGGATAACCATCATTCTCTTCTGGTGAGAGTGCAAACTGGTGCAGCCACTATAGAAATCAGTTGGGAAGGTTCTCAAACAAAATAAAACAACAAAACCCTATGACTAAATCCACCACATGACCCAACTATATCACTACAGTGATACCTACTCATCCATGTTCATTGATGCTCTATTCATAATAGTTAGGGACATGAAATCAGCCAGGATGCCCATCAACTAATGGATAATGAAAATACGGTACCTAAAACAATGGAATTTTGGTCAGCTGTAAAAACTCAAGTCATGAAATAAGCAGATAAATGGACGGAGCTGTAAAATAATTATACTGAGTGAGGTCACCCAAACCCAGAAAGACAAATATCACATTCTCACTCATCTATAGATCCTAGCACCTAATCTTTAGGTTTCTTTAATTAGAAATACCAGTCGACACCAAGAAACTAGAATAGGGTCAGTGTGTGTGTGTGTGTGGAGGGATCCTAGAGATGGGAGGAACTGATGTAATGAAGGGGGACGAGGAGTAATGGGGTGTGGGTGCAAGTGAAGAAAGGATATTTCATTACAACGAAAAGCAGACCAGTACATAGGGTATCGGTCAGAAAGTAAAGGAAGCACCATTTGATATCCTGTGTGGAAATTTCCAGATGGAATCAAAGTCACAGAAACTGAAATTCTGTGTGGCCATTGGAGTGGGTATTTGTCTTCAATCTCGTGCTGCTATAACAGGATGTCAGAGACTGGGTAACTTAGGGAGAGCAGATTTGTTTTGCCCTGGTCTGGAGACAGGGGAATCCAAGATGGAGGAGGCAGCATGTGGAAAGGGCCTTCTGAGCCATCATTTCGTGACAGAAGGACAAGAGAGCATGTGTGTTTGTGAAAAGGCAAGAGGGTAAATTCATCCAAAGTGAGCACACCCTTGCAATAACTAACCCCCTCCAGAATAGGAACATTCATAGAGCCCTCCCAATCTCATCACAGGTCTCTCCTCCTGACAATACTGTTCATATATGTGAAACAGACAGCTGCCCAAATTCCAAACATAAAGGAAACTTCCATGATGATTTCTTCATGACACAGCCAGATTTTCACTTAGCTGTTTATCCCAACAAATACCAGAGGCATGGAAAGAAACACTGGTGACTTGGGACCTTTCCTCACACTCCACAGTCTGACAGCAGGCGGTGGTTACATGCTAGTCGAGTTGCCGCTGTTTTCAGCATTTTCCAAACAGTTCCTCAGTACTGAGATTTTCCATGTGACATAAATTCCTCATACTCTTGAAACACACCCACTGCTCCCTCAACCAGCACACGTGACATATTTGGAAGTCCCCATGGTCTTGGCTACAACCTTAATTGGGTGGCTTTTAAGAGTTCTTAGTCCCCTCTTTCCATGAGACACATTTCCTGGCCCCCTTAAAAACTAAGCCCTCCAGATTGGAGGTCTCGGTTGAGCCTGCCTATTTGGACCCTGAAGTTAGTCTGAGAAGTCAGTCTACAAAAATAAGCAGAGTATGAAGGTCATTTATTACAAAATCTCCCAGCCTTGGGGAAAACTTCCTGTCATCAGACGTCCGAGAATGGGGTCCAACTTGTGTGACAAGGACACTGGCTAAGTACCACATATCTGACTGTCAAGGCACTGTCTGCCATGGAAGGAAGCACATGGAGAGGAGTCAAGCCTGAGTTCAGGGTCAGGCCTGTGGATTCCTGGCAGTGTGTCCTCTTGAAGCCATTGTTCCTTTACACAGGGGTAATGGCTGCTGCATATTCTCATGGGGTATTTGAGAGCAAGGTAACATTTGAAAGTAATCAGAACACTTACTGAATGTTGTTTATTTAATTAAGTTTTATTGTTCGGATTAAACTAAATGAGCGTCCACACACATATAAGCACAGCAGTGTTCTGGGTGTAGTGTGCTGTGATGACTCTCAGCTGCTCAGCTCCCATGGTATACATGTTCTCACCATGGTGGATTCTAGAAGTCCACGTTTGGCTCTGGTGGGCAGGGGGAAGGAAGCCTCCTCCAGCACCACCGTTTCTTTACTTCACCTTCTCTCACACAGGACCCCCCTGTGTTTCATCCAGGGCCTCCTGGCATGGTTCTTATGCACCGCACCAGGCTGTGAACTGCACAGGAGCAGTTTATGACCGAAGCCCTAGGCTCAGAGCAGGGTCTCTTAGCCGATGTTCTCTGGATGTGTGGATGGAGAGGCTCCTTATCTGAAGCTAAAATCATGCACAGGCATAGGCACAGGCACTGACTCACAGCCATGGTCCCAGAGGGTGGTGCTGGCCCACTGCCGGGTCAGCTGGCTTTCTCCTCACACTTCCCCAGTCAATCATCAGTCTGCTTTTCTGCTGCTGTTTGCCTTTTCTGTTTGTGTGGTGCTTAGCAGCACCACACAAACAAAAAACAAGATCGGAAGGAAAGTATGCTAGCTTATGCTTCACGGTAACAGTTTACCACTGAAGAAAGCAGGAACCTGGAGGCAGGAGCTAAAGCAGAGACCACAGAGGAAAGTGACTTGTTGGCCGGCTCCCAGACTTACATTCACTGACTTTCTTATGCAGCCCATGACCACCAGCTAGGAGTGGTACAGGCACAATATGATATGCACCTTCCTGTATCAACCAACAATCAAGAAAATGCCCACAGACAGTCCCAATACCGATCAGATAGAGGCAATCCTCCAGTTGAGGTTTTCTCTTCCTAGGTATACCCACTGACAAATAATATTAGCCATCACACACATTGACCTAACTGCCTCAGTGCTACCCGTGGCCTCAGGGCGCCCAAGCCATTCTGGGTCAGCTATGCTTTTCAGTCTTTAAAGCAAATTCCACTTGTGAGGCCTTTGTCCATCACTGTTCCACGGGACCCTCTCTTCTTCTCTGCCCATCTTACCTTTGTGGACATTTCAAAGATCAGCCTAGGTCACAGCATCCCTCAGAAGAGGATCAGAGGGAGTAAGGACGCTTGGTCGTGCTCTCCATTTCCTTTAGCCCATGTCTTTGTGTGCCCCTAGCACAGCCCACTTCCGGAACAGGCACTCCCTGGCTTAATGACCTCTGGATAAAGAACAAGTTCCTGGGAAGGGACTCACAGGAAGGGAGGAGAGGAAGGCTGTCCAGGTGAATTAATTACTCCAGGAAAGTCCTGAAGTAATTGGGGCTTCCTTGGCTTGAGTATAATAGCAAAGGAAAATCAATTTCTTAGCCAAAAGTATCCCCGTCTTCATCTATGACTGACTATATGTTCCAACCATACCCATGTTCTCTTTTGGTTGTGCATGCCAACATAAACACCCCTATCTTCCTCAGGGTAACCTGGAAAGAATGAGAGCATTCCAGAGAACTCCTTTAAGTCCAGACACAATGAACCAATCTTCTCGACCACATTCACAGGGACGAAGAAACAGCTACATGCAGACAGCACCACTGGAGCAGAAGCTGGCCTTTTGTTTTTTTCCTGTGAGACAGTCTCCCTAGAGTCTCAGCTGACTAGGAAACCAAGATCTCCTTGGTAAGAGTCCTGGGTGCTGGAATTACAGTCATGCTTTACCATGCCATAGTCTAAAATCTACCTTTAAACACTGTAGTAAGTGGTCCTGGTGGTTGAGTGTGTGAACTGTAAATAAACAGTTCTTATATACTTGGAATTTCTGTGTGTACTTTCCCCAGCTTAAAGAAACATGGGAGGGGACTGGCACTTCCCATGTCCCTGTAGTAGCTCAGAACATGAACAGTCATCTGCATACAGACCCAAGAAAAGTATACACTTACCCCACTTTACAGAGGAGGCAGCTTGAGAGCCTTAGACCAAGGGCATACTATGACCCCTGGGAGTGCTGACAGTAGAAGACTTCTTCAGCTGCAGACACTGGTCACAGACATAGCTATTGTCCTAGCTTCATGTAGACCCCAGAAGCAATCTTAGCAATAATCATTAAGAAACAAAAATGCACAGACTCTTGTCCTGGACTTTCTTCGTATTCTCTGCTGAACTGGGTGGCAGATGATCATATCACTCTCAAGTTCAACCCAACGAGAGGGGCTATGGAGATTGCTCAATGGGTAGGGCACTTGCCACACAAGTGTGAGGACTTATTTGAATCTTTAGAACTATGCTGGCTAGTTTTATGTCAACTTAATACAAGATGGGAGTCATCTGAGAGGAGGAAGCCTCAATTGAGAAAATGCCTCCACAAGATGGTTGTAGGAAGGCTTATAGGGCACTTTCTTAGTGATAGACGGGGAGGACCCAGCCCATTGTGGGTGGTTCCATTCTTGGGCTGGTAGTCCTGGCTTCTATAAAAAGATTGGCTGAGCCATGAGGAGCAAGCCAGTAAGCAGCACTCCTCCATCATCAGCTCCTGCCTCCAGGTTCCTCGTCTGCTTGAGTTCCTGTCCTGACTTCCTTAGATGATGGAATATGATGTAGAAGTACAAGCCAAATAAACCCTCTCCTTCCCAACTTGCTTTTTGGTCACAGTGTTTTTATTGCAGCAATAGAAGCCCTAACTAAGACAAGAACCCATGGAAATCCCAGGCACAGTAGTACATCTGCAACCCCAATGCTCCTACACTGGTGTCAGAGACAGGAGAATCCCCAGAAACACACACACACACACACACACACACACACACACACACACACACACACACACACACAATTTAAAAATACCCAGAGGAATGATACCATCTCTTAGCTGGGGTAGGGATGTAATTTTAGGCAAAAAAAAGTATTATTAAATTGAGATTGGAAGTTTGGCCTACATTTGTAATTTATCACACACTTTGGATTCCATTTTATTAATCAACTCCCGTGAGTCTCATCTGACCTTTGTCTTGTGACCCTCTGCTAATGTCCTGAAAGGAAGGGAGTGTGCCTCATTCATCTTAAGACCTAGCAGAGAGGGCTGCTAGCAAGAGAGAGTGAGTTAGGGTGGAGGGAGGGGAAAAAAACAAGAGAAACACACACAGGCACACTCACACACACTCAAGTCACTGGATTGGATTTTTACACCTTGATTCCTGGGTAATTCTGCATTTTGAGGTAACTTGTCTCTTCTTTTGTAGGCTGAGTATGTTGAATAAGACATTAGGTAAACAGGGTCTGTGAATGGCTTATAGACAGCAGTGGGTAACAAGGTTGGCAAGAGTCTCGTATGCAGTGGGTACCAGGGTCTCAGCACTCATGACATTGGACTGATAAAATCTGCTAATGTTTGGAGTCATATTAGCTCTAAACAGTCTTTTTTTGTTTTTTTGTTTTGGTTTGTTTTGGTTTGTTTTTTTGAGGCAGGGTTTCTCTGTATTGCTTTGGGACCTGTCCTGGAACTTGGCTTGACCTAAACATTCTTTAGAGGAAGAACATTTTATAATTGAGTTTTGTGCCCTAAGCACCCAGCATAGGCCAGACTCAAAGGAGATGCCATTTCAGTGTCCCTTAAGTGACATTGAATCTGCCAAAGGCTGGCAAGTCTCTAACATCTCAGATCTTAACATTTTGACTAGAAAATCTTGAGCAAAATGTTCCATGAGGACTGGGGTCCTGTATGTTAGTCATCCAATATGACTCTCAGTATAAAAAGGGTGACTTAGTGCCTCTCAGTAGAATCTGTATTCTTTGTTGGTACCCATTAAAGGCATCACTGGGTCAAATTATTCTGGAATTGTCTATAACAATGGGAATACATATGGATGTATTATCACTATACAGCATGACAAAGTCATGTCTGGGAACACGAGTCAGAAACATACATCATCTACTTGTATGAACTCTATGTGGGGGGATTCTGTGGGCATGTGACTGGACCACTTCCAAGCCCCCTGCCCATCCCAGCTCTGTGGAAAGCCAGGAGTCAGGCTGTCCCTATTTCTTTACTGCACGGCTTCCTATAAACTTTAAGTCACTTTCGAGGTGACATGAAATGTCCCTCAGGTCTCATATACCTTTGACATTTTGAGACTCTTAATACCATGTAAGCATGCCATACCACATCCCGAGATTCAGCAAGTGAACCCCACAAACCTCAAGTGACTATCCTGAGGCTGTCTTCAGAGAGCTGTGACCCTCACTTGAGTGACCAGAAGAGGTGGAAACGGAGACAGGGCAGGAAGACACAAAGCCGGATGGTCAGAATAAATACACTCAGGGCAAAACCAAAAGTGGCTTGGAGGTGGGGGGAGTAAAAATGTGGGGGCAGGACATCCAGTTTAGAGGTGGACTGGGAAATCTTGAAGTTGTGAGTTTTGCACTGCAGACAAGAGCTGGAAAAAGGAAGAGAGAGAATCATGAAGGTCACATCTATCCAAAAAAGAAAATGAAGAAACACAATCAGGGAGGTTATTGGGAAATACTGTCATTTCCTTGGGGAGAGCTAAGCACTGTATGGGAGTAGGCATGCCATGGTAAACAATGATGGGTAAAGAAAGGGGCAGGCTCCAGCATGGGGAGGATGCTGGGCACTGTCTCTTTAGTAGCCATGTGAGGTACCAATAGGAAGTGGGCATCCTGGGGCTAAAGGCTGGGAGGGTGGTTGAGTGTCACATTGCAATGTACAGAAAACCTGTGTTTCAGGGAACTTCACACAGTCTTGAAGCAGAGTTGTGTGATAACCAGAGCTGTGTTCTAGACCACAGAAGATTCTTAATGCTGTCAGTCAGTTCCCCAAAACTCAAAAGATGACAGATTGCAATGTAATAGGCCACACAATGAAAATACAGAGTTGGGTCTCCATCTCAGGCTACCAAAGTTGAAACTGCAAAATACAGCCTTGTAGCTGCTAATGGCTATTAAGAGTACATTATGAGAGCAAAAGTGACAGAATCTGCTGTTGGCTATCTATCACTTTATAACACACTGATAAGATAAATTTAGCAACACACATTTATTACATCAGTTTTTGAGGCCGGGGGAGCCAGCTGTTTTTCAGGGTACCTCACAAAGCTGTCATGAAGGTGTCAGTCAATGGAAGGCTCAGCTGGGGGCGGATCTACTTCTAAGCTTGAGTGCTTGTTGGCAGGGTTCAGGCGATGCATCATGGGACTTCAGTTCCTTGCTTCCTCTGGGGCCCTCCATGCCTCTCCAGTATGATGCCTTGCTTTTTATCAAAGGTAGACAGGGAGACTGTGAGGAAGACAGCTGCTGTGTCTTTGTCACTTTGTCACGAGAAGGACATTTTTTCAGCATTGCCACTATGTCATTGTAGAACCAGGGAAAGGGATGTCACAGGAGTATGAAAGCAAGAGACAGAGGGTCACTCGGTGCCATCCTGGAGGCTTGCCTGTTACATTGGTACGTCACAGAACTCCTAGGCCACAAGGAAGTGATTGGAAATTTTATAAGAATTATGACCAAGTGAACCTGTAGCTCTTAGGAAGCTGTTTACTCCACGGAATGTTACAGGCGAGGGTAAGAAGTCCCGTGTCAGCGAATGCCACCTTAGAAGGATGGGGCTCTACTGTAAGGGCAATCACAGAGGAAAGGAAGCAAGTCCCTCTTCACAGTGAACACCCCCACTTTCCCCACCCCACCCTGTCCTGCAGCTGCTTGCATAGATGTCCACAGAACTAAGCTCAGCTAGTCTGCCTGCATTAAAGTCCTCAGCCTGCTCAGCCTCCGGACACTAGTTCTGTGTGAAATAAGATACTTTGCTCTGGTTCATACCCTCCCCGGAGTGCTTCCTTCACATAAAGAATGTACCAGCTACATTCCTGAAGATGGGAAACCATATGCTGTCAGGGCTGATTTGGGATCCTTGGAGGGACCCAGTTAGGACAGACAGAGGAGGGACAGTGGGACAGACGGCAGTAGGATGAGGTTGGTGACAGCTCGTAAAACACAGTGCCTTTGATCTCCAGGTCACTGGCTCATTTGAGAGTTGCCCTGAGACATTCCCTTGCCATACACATTCTTAGAATTCTTCCAGAAAAGCCCCAATCCTTAGGGTTCTCCTTTTCCTTTGTCTAATGCATTGGACTTTGATTTATCATCCGCTATGAGGCTGTGGGTAAGATTTCACTTTTTTTTTTTAAAGAACAATCCAGGCACACCTAAGTTCTGTTCCAGTAACTGGTGCCATGTGGACCCTGCTAGATATGACTTCCAGTGCTTCCCAGATAGCTCAGAGAGAAATTACCATCCAGCTGTGGAGTGGAGTCTCATGGCCTTGATAGTCAACTTGGCCTTCAGACATCATCACCGGCATTTTCCATCACACTACAGAGCCTGGTGGAAATGCCACAGGATATTAAACGTGTCAACACCATACTTTTCATGAAATGTGAGAAGCTGGCTGGGGTCACTAAGATGAGCATGCTCCGGCAGTGAGGACAGCTCAACCTCCCTTAGGCTAGCCCCCCAGGCACCAGTGTGGAAAGGGCATAGGCTGTGAACTGAATTACACTAAAGAAGGCAAGAATTTAGAGTACAATGCCAAACAATACAAGTTTTGTCCTGGAGTCACCATCTAAGAATTGTGAAATGTTATCCTTTTTTAAGGAGGTATCTGGTGGTAGGGATGGATGGGGACATTAAAGTTATATGGAGTGGAGTTTGGGTTTATATCATCCAATCTCACCTCAAATAAGTAGTACACTTTCTCCAACTTTGTAAGTTGTGAGGAAAATTACCTGAGAAGGGAGAGAGAGGCAAAGAGAGACAGAGACGGAGGGAGGGAGGGAGGGAGGGAGGGAAGGAGAGAGGGAGGGAGGGAGAGAAAGAAGGAGGGAGGGAGAGAGAGGGGGAGGGAGGGAGAGAGAGAGAGAGAGAGAGAGAGAGAGAGAGAGAGAGAGAGAGAGAGAGAGAGAGAATGCTCCAGAGATCACACTGTGTTAGCACTGCTGTTCATGTTTGAAGTTGTTCACTGCGAATATAACACACATTTGGAACAAGGCACAGAACAAAAGCATTCAGCTCCATGAGTCATGGCAAAATAACCACATCAACCACCACCGCAATTAATGGAGATGACTTTGCTACTCCCTAAGGCCTTCTCTGTACCTCCTAACCATCACCCACTAGAACCCACAGAGCCACCAGCCTCACCCTGTGGTCATCATAGCCTTTCCTTCTTAACTGATTTAACAGCAAGTGAGCTCCGGGAATAATGTAACTTTAATTCCATCACTTTTTTAGCTTTTGTTATGTTCACAGGAAACACACTGCATACATATCTTTTTTTTTTTCTCCACATCTACTTTTGTTTGCTCAGCATGTCTGAGAAATCCCCGATGATGCTGTGGCTGGAAGGAATTCATTTTCATTGGTGAAGACTATTCTACTGTGTGGCTGGTCCACCAGCTCTGCAGCTGGGAGAACTGCTTTTACCTCCAACAGACAATGCTGCTGCAACCCTACCTATATGGAGTAGGAGTTATGGTGCTATCACACATCTGCGCTTGTGTATGTCTAGAGTAAAACTGGTGGACTATAGGGTGTGCATGCCCTCAAAAGGTTGGCAGATATTGCCCAAGGGTTTCCTAGAATGTATATATCAAGCTGGTATTCCCAGCAGTCTCGTCCCCTCCTCAGGAGCACATAGTAGGTATCACCTCTTGGCCATTAGCCATGGCTGGAGTCCATGATGATCATCCCTGATTTTAACTTTCCATGACTGACGATTGAGTCTAAGGGCTTGTTTCATATTATTTGGCTATTTCTTTTAACATAATACTCAATTTCTTAGTTGTGTTATTTTCCTTGGCTTATAATTGCCAGACACACACATACATCCCGTCCTCTTTCTAGAGCTAAATTTCCCCCAGGTAGGCCTCAATGTCTAATCTCCCTGCTTCAGCCTCCCAAGAGCTGGGATTACAGGAATGTATCACCATACCTGGCTCCTTGTCATGTCTTTATACAACTTCTGACTTGAATGCAGTCCAATCTTTTAAACAATTGTCTCTGTCAACATTTCAGCACGGTGTATGGGAGGGGTTCAGAGGCCTCTCCCTCCCCAGGGAGCCAGGAACAGTTAATGGCTGCTGGGTGGCACAGCCAGCCATTGTTGCCCATGCACCAGTAAATAACCTCACATCCATGGACTTGCAAGTAACCCTAATTAAACTCAGTGGGCCATTAAAACAATAAACAAAGACATAAAAGTGGGAGAGGGGCTTATTAGGGAAAGGGGGTCCAGAAAGAGTGGGAGAGGATAAGAGAGGAGAGGGAGAAAGGAAGAGGGGGAGAAGTGTGTGCATGTGTTACCGGGAACCTTCTGAGGTGTAAGTCTGACTCTGGCTAAGCAGCTGTAGAATTACTAAGACTGCTTTATCAGCCCTGGCACCAGACTTCATGGGGTCTGATGACTTCAATAAGTAGTGCTGAAGGCACACAGACAACCGAGATATTCTGCCCCATTGTTTCTCAAAATACAGGGTTTTGACCTCCCCCTCCCCCTCGGGATTACAGAAACTGGAGCTGTGGCTGTCCGCTGCCCCCCTCTGGGGACTTCACAGCACCCCACCCACACACCCCAGATCATCAACAATGCCCCTTTCTCTTGATCACACCAAGAATTACCTGTCTCACCACTCACAGAGAACTTCACAGGAGTCTTCTGACAAGTCTGTGTCCTGAGAAGGTGGAGACCTGCCTTTCTTTCACAGCTGAGGAAAGCCAGGCTCGGAGAGGTTCAGGGCTCAGATGTAGTCACAGCTAGAAGTGATAAAGCTGAGGGTTCAGACTAGTTAATCCCAGGCAGCTAATGATCCACTTCATCTTCTAAAAACTAACACATTAGCTGTACAAACTAAGTGTACAGACCAATGGCAGTGTCCCACAGCCAACACCACACTTTGATCACCCATCCCCGCCCACTCTTCCCTTTCCTTCTCTAACTTGGTTCCCTTCCTCTTCAGCTAATAAAAAACCATCACGCTCTACTACCCCTTCTCTTACCCTCACCTTCAGCCCAGAAACAGGGAAAGCTTGCTAGAGAAGGAAACCTGAAGAGCGACAACATGCTGGGACCAGGGCACAGGATCAAGGATGGTGCCAGCGATTACCATCACACGGTTTCTTATTTGCACTGTCTTTCCACTACATGTTTCGGTTTCCAAAGCCATGCATATACATCTTTCTTGACCCATGTTATTACATTACTGCTATACAATCTGGGCCACTAACAGGCTATGAATAAGGGCACAGGCCCGAGAGGTTATGAGTCCCTGAGCTGCATGGTAACAAGAATCTTAGAAAGCACATGGCAGCGTGTAAGCAAGGCTGTGTGGTAACCCTCTACATCTACAGATACAGATCTCATTTGAGCCCCCAGTCTGAAAGAAGTTAGCAATATGTGGGTTAGCTCCTTCACGTGGTTTACCTTCCCCACCCCCTTTCTGGCAATAACATCACAAAAGATTAAAAAATGGCTGAGAGTTACCATTCAGAAGACCATTTAATAATATCAGTTTTCCGCCTTGTAGCCCTTGGCAGGATTCCCTTTTCATACATCACAATGTGGGATGGTGAGGGTGACTCACAGGTCACTGCAGTTTATAAGTCAGAATAATAAAAAGGAAGGCAGAGCTGACATCACTGGCAAGGGAAAATTTTTTGGTGTTGTGTTAAGCGAACTAATTACAGCCAGCTCTGAACACTGTGGGAGGAGGGCACTGCCTATTGAACAAAGCCAAGACTGAAGTGGGGGGGGGAGGGGATAAAATGGCCATAGAAAGTCAAATTATGACAGACGAAGGGAGTCACTGAATGGATTAACTTGTTTATCCTAAGGTCAAAGGAAAAGCTAACACTAACTATGGGAACAAACACTCTGTCAAACAGGGGAAGGAGAATGTGCATCATGACCAAGTAACAAGAATGCACATGCAACCACACACACTGGGTTTTAAACAGGCTTCGCTGCTAACCACACATCTCAACTACTGCAAACTGAAAAAACAAAGGAAACATTAAGATAAGCTCAGCTTTTAAGTTCACTTGGTGAAGAGAGAACACAGCCATGATTATTATTAGGCCTTGGCTGTGAAAGACTGAGAGGCTACCTTCAGCCCACAGGGATTACGCTTTTATTAGTATAGCCTTCGGATTAGTGGAAATGTCTATCTAATGAATGCAGCTACTATATTTGAGCACATGCCCGAGTAAGCTACTTGTTGATTGAAACCTATCTATTTATAAGCACTTCTGCGTGTTGTGAGAAATCCAGCTGTATTTGCACAGCACAGCACCCTCCATTGAATGAAGGCTCTGCCATTTCATTTTAGGGCCTGCTGAATGAACAGGCGGAAAGGAAGTGTGTGGTACCCACTTAGCAGATTTTACTCCTCACTCTTGGCCAGTACAATTGCCTTATCTAAACAGCAATTTAGATAAACATGGATGTTATAAGCACAAAATGGAAAAGAAAATCAAACCCTTTTCCTCAGGCTCAACTACAGCTTTAAACTGGTAGAACAGAACCAGAACTAGTTGCACAAACTGGGTGAATGGTCCCGAACCTGGAGCTCCTCATAATCCTTAAACTAAGCCTGGAAGATAGGTGGATGGCTGCACACATTATCATTCATTTCTCATTCCTGTGAATGAGAGGCAATAATCGCACATCCAGCAAAAACAAAGCAGGCTGGATCTACAATTAAGTCAGTTATTTGCCTCAGTATTTGGGCATCTCACTACCACAATGAGGCTTTGCCTGACATAGGACTGAGGGCTCCACCTTTAGGGCTGGGTAGTTCTGAGCCCTCCACACCCCTCCTCATCCACAGCTCTGCCTTCCAGCCTCAGTGGCAGCTCTCTTAACATCCTCAGGTTTGGCTTTTTGGTACTGACAAGGGATCCTTACTCACTGGAGTTCATTTTCACTCCTCTGCCATTAAGGACCCAGATACTAAGCTTCCTCTTTGGGAAAGGCCATTGAGGAATTCGTTAATTAGTAGTCCTAACAAATCATATGCTATTATCAACTGAGATCTCACAGGATTTCTCTTGGGGAACTTTGAGTGAAGAAAGACAAAATGTCAAGGTGTCCCACTGTTAAGAGAGACAATGAACCAACTGATGATTAGGAGATCCAGCACAAGCAGCAGGGAAAATGCAGCCTTTGGGATCTGTCTACTTCTCTTCCCAGAGCTTGAGCCTCTGAATATCCTACAGATGTCACAAGCTGATCTGACAGGGCTATGAGAGTGAGAGGTGATGGCTGGGTTATAGAAAGAAATCAGTGACTTATGGCTGCTGCTGTTACCCACACCTGGAAACCGTATCTTTTCTATTCTTATAGATGACAAAGCAAAAGAATGATTCTTGAAAAGAGGCATTAACACAGAAAACCAAAGTTGAAACTACAAAACTTAAGACATGTAGAAACACAGTATTTATGCTGAGTCTCTCCAGCATCCGTAGAGAGTTGTTGATGAGACCTGGTATTGCAGTACCTCTTACAGGGAGGAGCTGAGGCTAGTGAGAACAGATCATCATGGCACATTGCTCCCTTTTCTGGTTTTGGGTCACACCCCTAAAGGAAACTCTCTTTTGAGAAAACTCCCTGTAACAAAAAAGAAACTATGACTCAGTACAGCTATGGAGAAGACTGCTCCAACCATGGGGCCATCCTATCTTGATGTCAAAAGAGAATAAATTGAGAGCTTCAGTCCATTAATTTCAGAAAGTCTTGTCCTTTGGGGAATCTTTTTGTCTACCAATTTCTCTTTTAGCAGCTGGATACTGACAAAGAGTTCATTTAAAACCATGCTCCATCCACCCATTCCCACTCACCACCAACAATCCACCTATCTATCCACTATTCATCCATCCACCTAGCCCCCAACAGCTTCCCTTAAAAGATTTAAGTAGACCCTAAATTATAGCTACCTCGTTTTATTGGAATTTTAAAAATAGTATTGTCTTTTACAGGAGAAACTACAGGACATACAGTTTTTTGTTTTTTTTTTTGTTTTGTTTTGTTTTTGTTTTTTGTTTTTTTTTTTTTTCCTCGTGAAGGCTGGTATGATAATAGAAACGAGAAGCAGATGGCTAAGGGACTAGAGCGTTTAGAACTGATAAGCAGTCATAAGCAAAAAGCATTCATGAAAGAAGTTTTTAAAGACCCTTGACGTGTTCAGACTACTTTATGTTGACAATCATGGAGTGTTAAATTCCAAAGACAGCTGAAATCAGAAAGAAACCAGGAGTAGAAATTATTTACATCTTAGAAACAAGAACATGGAAAATACAAGAGACAAGTGATGTGCGCATGGGACCCAAAATTGTGCAGCTCTGGCCAGGAACCTAAGAACTCCTGCTTTGATGTTTGCTGCCCGGGATTGTTAAGCTCCGCTGCTGCCTTCAGTGTTTGTTTCCACCAGCATTACTGAGAGCATTTCACTCCAACATTTCTGTTCTATGGCACCACTCTTAGCTGTCTTCACCCACAATGATCTTATTAAACAACATTGTTACAGCAGGTCTCCCCGCCGGCCTCCCGGTCCCACGTGGGCCCACAGCCGCACCAGCCCCAAATAACACTCAGAGACTCTGTATTTGATACAATCCTGTTGGCCAATTACCATTATTGTTTAAGGGCTAGCTCTGCCTTAATTATTAACCCATTTCTACTTATCTAAGTATTTCCACGTGGTCGTCTTATTGGGGAGCCGCGCGGCGGGCGTCTTCCTTCCTCCCTGGGCTACATGTCGACCCCTCCCTACTACTTCCGCTTTCCTCCTTCTAGTCTCCTAGCCCCACCTATCTAGTTTTCTATTGGCCACAGGGCTTTATTAACCAGTATGAGAAACATATATACAGAATCACATCTCCCATCATCTCCTCTTTTCTGTCTAAAAAGAAGGGGTTTAACCTTAACATAGCAAAATATAACATTCAATAGTTATCAAATAAGAATCACAGTAAACAATATTTAGTCCATTAACATTTTGTAAGACTTAAAGAAAATATCATCTATCCTATCTTTGTGAGTCTAAAGTCCTATATGTAACTTATCTTTAATCCTAACTAAGGAAAACTGTAACCATAACTATCTGTCTTCAACTCCATCAAAGACCACAGAAGGATAATATATAAATTCTAGAAATGACAGAGACAACTCATTGCCTGGTCAGTCACCCGAAGTTCTTCTGTAATGTTCCATCTTCAGCCCATAGGCCATAGTGTGTGTCCAGACTCCTCAACAAGGCAGGAAACTTTTCTCTGTGTCCTGTAGACTGTCTGGCTGTCTGGCAGCCTCTTCCATGCAGCAGGAATCCTGTAGCAATGTCCATCTTGTTTCAGCAGTCACCTTTTTGTGGGTCCTGCATGTCCAGTTTCTACAACATAAAGTCAAACCGTCTAGACAAGAGATGTACCTTGCTCAAATGGCTAGACTTGCCATATTAGAAGTAAACTCCATAATGTGTTTCTTCGATGTCCATCTTCCTTTCTTCTGTAGGTGGTGTTACCAGGAGTAGTTGTGCCTCACTGTCAAGAAAATCCCTAAACCATTTTAAATGCCATATTCTGTAGGTCTTTGAAAGGTTTGAAGAATGCCTATTCATCTCAAATACATCTCTGCATATCTAGAAATCCTAATTAACTTAACTCTAAAGTTTTCATTATCATAGGCTACTCTCTAATCTGTACTAAATTATACATTACATTTTCCAATGAGCTATATAAACATAATACCTAAACAAGAGGAGAAATATACATATCACAAAATTGACCTTAAATTGTATCAATAAAAGAAAATCCATTCCAAAGCAAAGTATTCATTTCCATACCATAATTCCCCTTTTCCCTTTAAAAAGATTGCTTTTGGTTATAGTCATTTATAACCAAGCCCATTTAAATGAAAACAAACATTGACTGGAGGACTGGTGGGCTGGCGGAAACATGCATGCTACAGATGGCGCCCAACGTGGCTATAAGAACTTTCACTTAAAATTAATAAGAGCTTAAGAAATGTTTTAGAAACAAAGGAACAGAGACTAGCAAGACTTCTTAGTAGCAGCATTTTCTTGGTTGGATTTGTTTTGTTGTAGACAGAGAGTTGCGCGGCTCCTTTAAGGGAGGTTTCCAATTAGCATAAGCGGCAAAAAAGCGGCCTTGCTTTTAAAGAGCTCTGCTAACAATTCATTGGTGTGTACAAGAGCTACAATGTAGGTTTACACTGTGTTTTAAAAAATACGCTGGGTTGGAAGAGAAAAAGAAACAGGGTACAATGGTTTAAAAAAGAAAAAAGAAAGTAGAATGGATGGGTGCAGTGTCTCACGCCATTAATCCCAGCACTGGGCAGACAGATGCAAGCAGATCTCTGTGATTTCAAAGCAAACCTGGTATGCACTGAATTCCAGGACAGATAAAAGTTACACAGAGAAACCCTGTCTCAAAATATGTAAAAATAGAAGTAGAATAAATAGAGTAATAAAAAAGCCACGTAAAGATGGAAAACACAGAGAGATTTTGGATACTATACGCACTTCTGTTGTCTTTAAATTATTTGATTGCTGAGAAAATAACTACTGATAAAAGAAATGCTGCTAAATTAATTCAATTTATATATTTTAAAAATTCTTTGACTCCAAAATTAAAGCCTAAGGACAAGATACTGGGGAAAAGGATTTCTATTTTTGTTTCCACAGAAAATGAAAAGCTATGGATTCTTTCCAGACTTATGTGGTTTGATCAAGCAAGACCCCCTGAAGCAACATCAATGGGACATTGAAACCTTACAGACCACTGCAGCCAAGATTTCTGGGTCTTCTTTGGACCCCCATGACAGCGCCCTCTACCAGCAAGAAGTAGTTTGGAAAGAACGACGCCCAAATTCCCAAATATTGTTTATAAATGTTTGTTTTCATTTAAATGGACTTGGTTATAAATGGCTATAACCACAAACAATCTTTTTAAAGGTAAAAAAAGAATTATGGTAGAGATATGAATACTTTGCTTTGGAATGGATTTTCTTTTATTGATACAATTTAAGGTCAATTTTGTGATATGTATATTTCTCCTCTTGTTTAGCTATTGTGCTTATATAGCTCATTGGAAAATGTAATGTATAAATTAATACAGATTATAGAGAGTTACGTATGATTGTCAAAACTTGGAGTTAAGTTAGTTAGGATTTCTAGATATACAGAGATGTATTTGAGATGAATAGGCATTCCTCAAACCTTTCAAAGACCTACAGAATATGGCATTTAAAATGGTTTAGGGTTTTTCTTGACAATGAGGCACAATTGCTCCTGGTAACACCACCTACAGAAGAAAGGAAGATGGACATTGAATAAACTCGTTATGAAGTTTGCTTCTAATATGGCAAGACTAGCCATTTGGACAAGGTACTGCTCTTCTAGACTGTTTGACTTTATGTTATAGATACTGGACATGCAGGACCCACAAAAATGTGACTGCTGATGCAAGATGGACATTGCTACAGGATTCCTGCTTCTTGGAAGAGGCTGCCAGACAGCCAGACAGTCTACAGGACACAGAGAAAAGTTTCCTGCCTTGTTGAGGAGTCTGGACACACACTATGGCCTATGGGCTGAAGATGGAACATTACAGAAGAACTTCAGGTGACTGACCAGGCAATGAATTGTCTCTATCATTTCTAGAGTTTATATATTATCCTTCTGTGGTCTTTGATGGAGTTGAAGACAGATAGTTATGATTATAGTTTTCCTTAGTTAGGATTAAAGATAAGTTACATATAGGACTTTAGACTCACAAAGATAGGATAGATGATATTTTCTTTAAGTCTTACAAAATGTTAATGGACTAAATATTGTTAACTATGATTCTTATTTGATAACTGTTATATGATATATTTTGCTATGTTAAGGCTAAACCCCTTCTTTTACTTTAGACAGAAAAGAGGAAATGATGGGAGATGTGATTCTGTATATATGTTTCTCATACTGGTTAATAAAGCCCTGTGGCCAATAGAAAACTAGATAGGTGGGGCTAGGAGACTAGAAGGAGGAAAGCGGAAGTAGTAGGGAGGGGTCGACATGTAGCCCAGGGAGGAAGGAAGACGCCCGCCGCGCGGCTCCCCAATAAGACGACCACGTGGAAATACTTAGATAAGTAGAAATGGGTTAATAATTAAGGCAGAGCTAGCCCATTAACAATAATGGTAACTGGCCAACAGGATTGTATCAAATACAGAGTCTCTGAGTGTTATTTGGGGCTGGCGCGGCTGTGGGCCCACATGGAGGCAGGACCGGGAGGCAGGCGGGGAGACCTGCCGTAACACAACATCTTTGGTGCTAACAGTATAGACCACGAAGAGCTAACAGCTTGGCTCCTAGTGGCTAGTGATGGAGTCGTAATTGGGGCGTATCACTTCTTTTCTTGAATTTTCTTGATTTGGAAGTTAAACCACACTCACACTTCCAACTTAGACAAGCCCATGCCTGTGACCGACACAAAATCTCCACAAACGTAAATGTTTCCACTGCCACGTCCATTCTTTTATCATTTTTGGACAATAATGTAGCCAAGCGAATGTAGTGTCTGAGGGTGTCCCCCTCCACCATTTACACTAAGTTTTCCGAAGGAATGATGCACTCATGATAGGCTGGTTGAGGATGATCCCTGTGTGGCTGGCACCTTATACTGGAGTGCCTCAAGAGTGCAAACACCAACCTTACCAAACTAGGCAAAGTACAAACAACCTTTCTGTTTAATGAACTTCAGAACTGCAGACATCTGAGAACATCACAAAAAAGCCTGTTTGCCAGCACATAAATTTATTTTTAAACACACAGATACACAGGTATTGGAGGAATTTGAGAAGCCAAAAGTGCCTTTGCCACAAGCTGCTTGGTATTGTCAGTACTGGTTTCGAAGACGGTTGCTTAGGTCTTGCAGCTCAGCCAACAAAGCACCCATAGCTGCTATTTCATTGGTTAGATCTCCAAAGATTTCTCCAGTGGCCACATCTGTAAAATTTTGCTGCAATATAAAAACAGTGTGACCATCAAAAGATGAAAATTTCCTCTAAGCAACCTAGGTATAGCGAATCAATGTAGCAATATAGAATCCCAGCACTGCTGCTGGCATGATACTATCCTAACAGTGCAGCAGCAATGCAGTGTTTGCTTAGACCCCACAAAGGTACAAGCCTAATTAACAAATCTAAACCAGTGTGCCTGACCTTGCAGATTCAAGAGATCTCCAACTATAGTATAGTGGTAGAGCACTTGCTTAGAGTGCCCAAGGCCTTGGTCCAACCCCTTGCTTTGTTCTTCATAGGAAATGCTTTAAATGTTGATTGCTTTTGTCAATGTTGTACAATAGTATTTGGATGAATGAGCATCACTCATCCAAACAAAATTCTATTTAGTGTGCATGCCTGGTGAGTTAGGAATCGCAACCAAGAAAATCAGCTTCAGAATTTTATGACCATACATGGGCAGGCAGGAGAGGTAGGTTTGCATATACATACATGTGCATGTAACAGAAATGTATCTCACTGTGGCATGTAATTTATTTGGCTTTCTATACATCTTTTCCATACAAGTTGAGAAGATTTGCACTACTGAATAGCACTTCCTAACAGACTGACTTAAATACTGCTGCAGTGTGCTGAGTAGAAATATATCTTTTGGGTAAAGAATCTGAATACACACAGCATCTTTCCAATAGAAATCACTGTGCCTATACGTCACAATGAACCTGTATTACTTCTCAACAAGGGAAACTAAGGCTTAGAAAGAATGATGTTTCCTTAGAAAGAAAGGTGTTTCCAAGGAGACATGCAGAGGTAATTCTTTCTGTTTCTGAACCAGCCACTGGGACCTAATGGAAACAACCTCTTTTTAAACAGGAGTGACGAGAGGCTGATGGCCTTCCACCCAAACAGTTTTAATGAACTCAAGGGTCATTCTCACCTTCGCTTTGGATAACAAACCACGTAAATTGAGCCGAACTGAAGACAGTGCCTGTGCAGCTTCCTGGGGACTGGACTTGCTCTCACTGCATTTTATAGCCACTGAAAGATAAACACAGGGAAAGCACTGTAGAACTGATTGTCTGTGGGTTCAAAAGCAGCTATTTACTGAGAGTGTGCAATCGTCAACCTCACTTTCTATTTCCTCCTTCACCTTGGTGGTACTGGGGACTCAAACCCAGGCCTGTGCGAGCTGGGCAAGCACTCGTCTACCACTGAGTTATACTCCAGCTGTCCTTCTTCTTCCTTATACAGGAGAACACTGCTAAGGAGAATTCTGAAGGAAATACATGCATTCAGGTGAGTTACATTAGGCAGGGATCCCACATGTATGTACACGCGCATATGTATGCATTCACATGCAAATACTACTGAATTAGGCAAACAAACCCTTACCAGAAACAAGGCACACTCAGAGGACCAAACAGATGCTGCACAGCTCATGTGGCTGCCCATTGTCCCAAGTCACTAAAGAGGTCTCATGGTTGCTGATCTCACTGGCCCAGCAAAGTGATATGCCTGAGTGCCAAGCTCAAATGCTTGCTGTGTTTTTATATCCCAATTTTATGGCATTCTGGGAGAACCGGCACCAATAATCTGCATGTGTTCATTTAGGGACTGTGACCAAGGCCAGGCACTCGTGCTCCTGGGCCATATCTGGCATCAGCTCAAAAGGAAACTGCTCTAGAAACTGCCTCCAGCTTTCTGGAGAGGCTTGCATATGCCTCCGTGGAGGAAGACTGGCTGTTAATGCCTTCTAAGAACTAGTGAAGACCTCTACACTAACAGGTGCCTGGGGTCTTTCCAATGCTCTTGCTTCTCTTTCTTAAAATTATGTTCATGAGCTGAGGAGAGATGGCTCAGGGGTTAAGAGCACTTGCCACTCTTCCCAAGGACTTAGGTTCAATTCCCAACACCCAGATGGCGGTGGTTTCACAACCATCTAGACCCCAGTTCCAGGAGATGTGATGCCTTCTTCTAGACTCTGCAGACACTGCACTCACATGGTACACTGACATATATGCAGAAAAACATTCATATACATAAAACAATACATTTAAGTAATGATATTCACTAAACTCAAAAGCAGATCCTGTTTTACAATTGTACTGTCACAGACCACAGCTACAAACTGTAAGTAATCAGGAGAAATAGCCTATGGCCTAACAAAATATGACATTAATTACTAATATCTGTGGTCAGCAAGAACTGGGTTTGATGTTTCTATGTTAGAATAATGATTAGACTTCAGTTAAGTCTCATGTTGGATGCACACTAATTAGCAATGTTAAGCCCACTTTCCGAGGGCCCAGTCTATCGGCTTCTCTGTAGGGAGAAGTTGCCACTACTGCAGCAGAGGTATACAATTTGATATAAATATGTTCTCTTATTGGTTAATGAATAAAGCACTGTTGGCCAATAGGAAAGCAAGATAGGAGGCACTAGGAGACAAGGAGGAAAGAGGAAGTAGTAGGGAGGGGTCAGCATGGAGAGACTGGAGAGAGCAGAATGCTGGCCCCCTTTCTCCAGTAAGATGAGACCACATGGAAATACTTAGATTAATAGAAATGGGGTAATATTTAAGACAGAGCTAGCTGATACGAAACTAGTAACTGGCCAACAGAATTTTATCAAATACAGTGTCTCTGTGTGTTATTTGGGTCTGGCGTGGCGGCAAGGGAAAACCTTATTTAATGTCTACTTGCAAATACCAGAAACACCTGTAATTCTAGTTTTAAAAGCCAGGTATGGTGGTACATGCATTTAATTCTAGCACTCGGGACGCAGCTAGAACAGAACCCAGGATCTTTCTGGGTTCAAGGCCGGCCTGGTCTATACAGTGACTGAGCTCCAGGCCAGCCAAGACTACATAGAGAGATCCTATCTCCCCCGAAAAAAACCAACCAACCAAACAAACAAACAAACAAAAAAAACCAATTTGAAGAAAACAAAGAAGACACACATTCTATTGATTCTATTAGTTCCCATCTCAATTTCACTCTCAAAAAGCATTCTGACAGCAAGAATGGAAAGGTGGGGGGAACTTTGGAGACTGGAAATGGCCATCTTCCCTGACGCTGCAAGCAACACAAGGGCAGCACCAGGGCACAGGGTCTCCATACTCCAGGACTGCTGTTTGTCCTGATCATACCAAAGCCCATGCATGGCAAAGCTCACCCTTGGCAATCTAACAGGCACAAACAGGTGTGTTTGTGAAGGAACAGGGGATGGGGCAGGGGGGCAGGGGGCCATAAAAGGAAGGAACAGAAACTCAGTTCATTCTTTGAGTACAATGCAGCAAAGTTAAGAGTTGCTGTTATAGATCTAAAGCATTTACTCAATCCTGCTTGCATTAGAATGCAACACATGACTCATTCAAGAGAACAGACACTTGTTCTTCCCCAGAAGTCACCCTAGGGGAAAGGCGCCAACAACGGTTTAAAACCTGTACCAAGCTGCCAGAAAAGGGTTTTCTGGAGAACTTCTCTGACCAACACAGTTTTGGTGCACAGGATGTACAGCCAGCACTTGGTGAATACAGAAACTATCTTGGCCTGTCTGTCCATCACAGAGCTGGCTGCACACAGAGATGTTCAGAAAGGACAAATTAAAATAAGATTCTTCAGAGTGAAGCAACCACGCACATATCAGTGGAGGCTCCCCAGACATAGTACCACATCTACAAAGGCCAAAGATAAAAAACAAAACCCCCTCTGGCTTCCTCTACTAAGAGGCAACCACAGGTCAAAGAATTGCAGCCCCAAAACAGTTTTATCCTGTAATCACCTCGAACTTTCTACCTTCCAGCCAGAGTTCAGGCCCTCTACCTTATCTGCTGATGGCTAGGTGGTCCAGGAAACAGGACATTTACATTCTGCCAGTCAAAGATCTGAAAGGCCCTGAGTAGAATTATTAATTACTAAGTCCATTCTGAACCATTTGAATGTTCTGTGACTTCTTTATAGGCAATTAAACTTTATTCCTGTCCTTCACTTTTCTCTCTTGGAGTTCCTTATGGGCCAGTTCCTCTACTTCAGAAGAAACAGGATGGGGATGGGAGAGGTTCATATTTAAATAACATGTAAAATGCTGTGAAGTACTGAATAGCACTTGTGGACTCTTCCTAACAGCATAGGTAGATATTCTCCCATTCCACCCACAATCAAACAAAGGCCAGGAGAAACTAAGTCACTGACTCAGCATCACCCAGCAAGTATGTGGTAACGGTGGTCCTGGAGCGTTAGTGTCCCTGGTTCCAAAGCTCTGCCCTCTCACTGCTCTTTGCTAGCTCCCATTTGCTGTCACTGTCAGGGGTAGGAGGCTTATAGTCCTTATGACTCCGTTCTCAAGGCTGTGGCTGGAACTGTATTCCCAGGGCATAGCACACTACACTCAAATATCAATGTAACAATACATCACTGGATTTAGATGGTACTTTTTGATAATACAAGAGTGGTTTAAACCTGGACTATTTATCTTACAAACATTTTATTATAGGTAAGGCTATCTCCCCTCCCAATTATAGACCCTAAATTTCCCAAAGAGAGGTACACAAATACAACGAATGTTAAGTACCCCAGAAATCTGCATGTTTTGATGATCTTTTTGGCACTTCTGTCAGTTAAGGAAACGCTATTGATTTTCCTTAATACACCATAATTAACAGACTCTGTGGGCAGTAAAGGTTGCTTGGGAGGAAAACTACTTCACTCTCTAAGGGTTCTAGCTGTCACTCACTCAAGCAGCATTTAAGCTTCTGTCCTGAGTTATCTCATGTGCCTATTATTATGTGGTTCTTTCTCTAGTGTCTACTAAATTTCAGATATTCTATAAATGTTTCTGAATTAAATACAATAATTTCAATATATTGGAGTAATCAGTCAGAAAGTACCTGTAATGGAACCTGGTTTCTGATTAACATTATTTTATAAAGGAAGAATGCATTAAAATATGATAATGGATATTAAATACCATGTGCGAGTCCTATGGCTCTTTGAACAACTTCCTTAAATGCTGTAGCATCTTTCTCCCAACAATTGGATTGTGTGTCACACTTGTATGCCTTCAAGAGACACTGGAATGCCTAAGAAAACAGAAAGAACAATATTCAAGACAACAAAATGAATTCACATTTCAAATTGCTTCCTGGAAGTCATATGGAACAAATTCCAAACTGAAAGCCAGCATCTGTATCGTGAGGCATCTCTGTAATTACCATCAAAAAGAGGGTAGGATGCACATCCAATAGCAACAAACAACTTTGGGAAACCAAGGATGTTATCTGGACAGCCACCTCTCCCAGAACCAGGAAAACACGAAGGCTAGTATGCAGATTTCCTCCAGCCACCAAGCTGAGAAATGCAGTAAGAGAATAAGGCATGAACTTGATAAAAATTATGGGATGGCTAACAGGTATATAATTTCACAGATGTTTAAAATGTTCTTTTGTTTCATCTTAAAAATTCTTGGTGAAGTGTCAGACAAGAATGTTCTTATTTTCTTATATTTTTGGTTGTAAGCCTAGCCTTTACCAGCTGAGCCACTTCTCCAGCCCAGAGTGTTCTTATTTTCTACAAGTACACAATCCAGGAAAAATGGAAGGTCATAGCATGCAGCATGAGATGTGTATTCTGTGGGCCAACAAGACCATGGTAGGAACCAGCTGTGTAGACAGAAGGAGGAAAGAACAGCTAAGAATCCCAGATTAGCTGGACCATGGCTAATTCCAAACCCACACAAGGAGTACATTTGATTTGCTGTGATCTTTTGAAAAGAAACACAACACAATGATTCCAGCCTTAGAAACTCTGGGCTCCTTTGCACCTGAAGGCACAACTGGAGTGGGATTAACAACCTACTGCCCCACAAGAAGGGAAGGGCAGGGTGCCCCCTGCTAGTGTCATGCACTTGCAATTTCCTCTCCTGTCTCCTTAGTTAATTTTTTCCCTTCTGTAGCCTCATCTCAGATCTAAACACTCTTTTGGTTTTGTCTTTAACCACTAGCCTGTGGAAAGCGGTGCAAGTGGAGGGCATGCGGCATCTGGTGGCTGCAGATCCAGGAGGGGCAGTAGGTCAGGGAACCTTCTGCAGGAAACAGAATGGCTGCTGCAGAAAAATTCATGAAATGTAAAACGATGAGTGTTGTTAAGTCTTAGCATGCCCATAGTTCAAAGTACTTAAGACTGAATTTGAAGTTTGGAGAGATGGCTTGATTAATCAACTGCTTGCTTTGTCAGCACAGGGATGAGTTCCAACCCCAGGGTTACGGTTTAAAAGGAAGAAAAAGACAGAAGCACATGCTTGTGCATCCAGCACAGGGGAGGTGGGAAAAGGGGTGCTCTGGTGTTCCTTGGGACTCTCTTGGTAAATTCCAAGTCAGTGGGAGGCCCTGTGTCCAAAAAAGAGGTGGATGGTGCCTGAGGCTGTTATCTGCCATGTGTATGCATACACACACACTGAATTTAAGCATGTTCGTTCTATGTTTCAGTTTGCTGATCTCATCCTTCACTCAAAAAAAAAAAAAAAAAAAAAAAAAAAAGCAGACCTATTATTCTCCCCATGGTAGCAAAGACAGAGGCCTGACACTGACCTTTTCTTTTTTCTTTTTCTTTCTTTCTTTTTATTTTTTAATTTTTATTTATTTATTTATTTATTTTGAGACAGGGTTTCTCTATACTGTTTTGGAGCCTGTCCTGAAACTAGCTCTGCGGACAAGGCTAGCCTCGAATTCACAGAGATCTGCCTGCCTCTGCCTCCCGAGTGCTGGGATTAAAGGCGTGCACCACTAACGCCCGGCCGGGCCCGGCCTGACCTTTTCATTCTCATCAGGCTTTTCGCTCTGCCCATTGCCATGTACTTGGGCATACAGTCGCCAGACTTCTCCATCGTTGGTCACTCTTGAAGTCACTCTGCCGAACAACTCCTGCAGCTTGCCTTTGAGGCTGGAGGCGACGTCTCCACTTCGATCAGCCATACCGTTCACCACTGCCCTGACCAGAATGTTAAGGACCTTAAAAATGTACAGAAAAAAAAAAAAAAAAAAACACTGAGCTAGCAGCCATCAAATAGTAACAAAGGCCCAGGGCTCTGCTCCAACATCAGATACTGAATGCTGCGGCCTTATTTGGATATCACTGTTAATGTTTTAAAAGTGAAATAAAAGTCAAGCACGTGTTCTCTAATGTACCCTGCCAGGCCCCTTGGAGGGCTCTTTTGTTGCAGTCTTGTATCTAGAGCTCGTTTCTTCTCATTTGGAGGACTCTCTGAAGAGCTAGCCCACACTTTCACCACGTTTCCAACACATGAAACTTCAGCCAGGATTCTCTCTGGAACCTCAAGATTTTGCCTAAATACCTACTGGGTGGTCCTGCCAACATCTCACACCCACCTGCACACCTCTAAAAGTGAAATAGGCCTCACATCCTTGTCTCAGGGTGGACACTGCAGTCAGCAATGAGTACCAGCCTCCACTCTTCTCTCTCACTTTTCTCCCAAATGTAGCAGATTTGACTCCACACTCCCACAAGTCCTAGGTCCAGCCTCCTCTGTCTTACTGAAGGACTGGTGACTTTCACCTGCACTGTGGGGTGACATCATTCTACCGCTGTTTAAAGATGTTCCTAAATGCTGAATGATAAGCTGCCAATGCACTGGCATGAAACCCCCAAAAGGTACCTTTTCCCCTCCCACTACTCCAAGTCAGCCTGCCATTTAACAACTTTCTATAATGCCATGTTCTCAAATTGTACCTCAGCGTTCATAATACTGGTTGGTGGTTTTCCATTTTTTAGTTTCATTTTACATTCCAACTACAGCTCTCCCTTCCTCGCCTTCCTCCCCCAATACCACCCCCAGTCCACTCCTCCTTACGGGTAGGGCTCCCATGAGGGGAGTCAACATAGTCTGGCACAATAGGTTGGGGTAGGGCCAGGCCCCTCTCCCATACATTAAGGCTGAGCATGGCATCCCACCACAGGGACTGGGCTCCAACAAGCTAGCTCATGTGCCAGGTTTGTATTGTGGTCCTACTGCCAGCTCCAAGCTTCACAACTGTCTCCCACATACAGAGGGCCTAATTCAGTCCCCTGGAGTCTCCACAGTTGTAGGTCTAGAGTTCATGAGTTTCCACAAGCTTGGTTCAGCTGTCTCCGTAGATTTCTCCATCATGATCTTGACCTCTCTTGCTTGTATGCTCCCTCCTCCCTCTCTTTGACTGAATTCCTGGAGCCCGACCTAGTTCTGCATCTGTTTCCATCAATTACTGGGTGAAGGCTCTATGATGACAGTTGGGGTATTCATCAATCTAATTACAGGGTAGGCTAGTTTGGGAACTCTCTCCACCATTGCTAGGAGTCTTAGCCGGGGTCCTCCTTGTGGATTCTTGGAAGTTACCATAGTACCAGGTTTCTCCCTAAGTCCATAGTGGGTGGGCAGAAGGTTAGATGCCCACCAAGAGTATGTAGAGATGTGCACTGAATGAAAGTCTCTGCAAATTGTTCTATAAAAGGTATTTTTAAAGGTATCATTGAAATTAAACCTCACCATTCCTTAAATATTTCCAAATGTTTATGAATTAAATATATTTCCTTTTCAAGAAATTAACATTTTTCTTAATGTGCATTGACCGCATTTCCCCCCAATGTGAAACAGTTTTATTGTTCATTATAAACTAACACATGTTGCTAGCTCCTCTGAGTTCCAGCCCCCAACACTACTTGAAAAAGCATCAAGTTGCTGGGCCAAGAAAGTAAGTAACAGAAAGAACCCCCAATGAACAGAAGTGGCCAGGAAGAAAGGGGAGACATGCAAAGGTTCAGAGATGGATGCAAAGGGAGTGAACTATGCCCTTTCTTCCTTTACCTACTACCCATATACCACATGCCATTAGCATGGCCCAACTGCTACACAGAGTAGTGTGAGCTCAATCCGAGCTCAGTGCAAGCCAGGGACCACGTGAACATATGAGGCCAGGGGTCTTTGCTGCAGGGGAGGGCCAGGCAGGAATCAAAGGCTCACGCAGACTGGCTCCACTTCCCTGGAAGACCTTCTACATTACAGGTTCAGGAGCTTCCTAGGAACCAGTCAGCTAGTGGCAGAGGACAGCGTGATTAGGTGTGAGCACCCCCTATGGCCCAGGACACCAGCAAGAGCTCCATTTTAGTGTTATCCTCTCCCACCAATACATATTATCTGTCAGACTACCAGTATTTTGACTGGAGCATGAGCCAATAGGGAACAAACCAGGCCACCTGAAAAGAGCATGAAGCATGAGATGACCTGAGCCAATGAGGGAGTTAAACATCACTTCAAAGAGGTCAGAGAGAAACTGAAAGAATGAGTCGTCCAAGAGAGTCCTACTACAAAGAAGAAAATCAGTGAGGGGTCCATACTTGGGACACTCTCCCAGAGAGGGAAAGGCAAGGGGGTGAGAAAGAGGCTAGGAAGCATCTGGTGAGGTAAGTGGGAAATTGCAAAACCAGGTGAAGAACTAGCAGTCATTGGCGCCTGATGAGGCTGAGGCTGGGCCTCTGCAGACATGGACACACACCCTGTCAGCTGCCCTTCACGGGGAGAGATGTAGACACCTCTCACCAAGAGTTGGCCATAAGGGACAGAGGATGGCAAGCAGCAGAGCAAAGGTGACTAGATAACTTCTGAATACTTGGAAAACAATGCTAACTTGGACAAGACTAATATGCCCTGTAATATTCCCCTGTTTGTACCACGACACATTAAAGGGATACATCTACTCCCTGGCAATTATAAGTGGAGATCCAATAACCATTTTCTCTGAGACTAAGTCTTAATAGTCTACACTGAAGAGTTCTTCAGTCTGAACACTCTTCATAGGTCTGGATACCCTTCTAGACCTAATGAAAGTTTGGAAAATTCTCCCAATTATATATACTTAAATACATAACTTTTATCTTGGTGGTTAATTTAACTATCTCCAAAAGCCTTCTTTAGAGATTCTAATTTGTTCTTCATGGCTTGGTGTTCCAGGGGTGTCTCTTAATATTACATAATGACCAAATGCATGCCTCTTATTTTAAAACACATGTGCATGCATGCTGGGCACGTGTGAGTGAGTGTGTGTGAGTGCGTGAGTAAGTGAGACTGTGTGTATGTGTATGTGAATATATGTGTGTGTGTGTGTGTGTATATGTGTGTGTGTGTATATATATATGTGTGTGAGTGTGTATGTATGTATATGTATGAGTGTGTATGAGTGTGTGTGAGAATGTGTGTATGTGGTGTGACTGTGTATATATGTGTGTGTGTATGTGTGTGAGTGTGTATATATGTGTGAGTGTGTATGTGAGGGTGTGTGAATACGAACGTATGTGTGACTGTTTGTATATATGTGTGTGAGTGTGTATGTGTGTGTGTGTGTGTGAGTGAGTGAGTGCGCCTTCACCCACTGAGCCATCTTGCTGGCCCCACTTGTCTTTCCTTGAAAAGATTTATTATCTGTCAAGTTCTATGTTTCTCCCAGTGCTGGCGACTGCACTGAGGGCCTCACACATGCCATAAACACACAATCTTCTACTGACTCAGATGACTCCTATTCTTAGCATCTCCCTGTTGTTCCTATCCAAGTCCCTGACAGTGTCTAAAGGAAAGCCCTCGACTAGCAGAAGGTTCTCTGGCTTCCCCTCAAGGCACCTCTGCAGTCACCTCTACTGCTTCCACTAACTCTCAGCGAGGTGTTAGATCTTCCAATATCCACACCACACCCCACAGCTGTTTTCTCCATGAAAAGGAGTATAAAATTGTGGCAAAATAAACTTTCTTCCAAATCCATGTTCACCCTGGGCCCCAGGATATGAGTGTTGGGGAAACAGGGTCTTTGTAGATGTAATAATCAGTGACAATGAGGTCATATGGGACCCAGGTGGTCCCTCCCGTGGCTAGGACTGGAAGTCCCCAGTGATTTCTTCCACATAAGAGGAGAGAACTCAGATACAAAGGGAAGGGAGTACAGACACGGCTGAGTTTGAAGCCTCGTATCATATGAGGAGGGAGATCCAAGACCACTAGAAACTAGGAGGACTTTTCCCCAAATCTTTAGGAAGGTGACAAGTCAACACTCCAATTTTGGATTTCTGGATTTCAGAGCTGAAGGATGAGAAGAGACTTCTACATAGACAACAAGTATGAAGAAATTTGTTACAGCAGCTCTAAAGAGAACCAAGACAATATGGAAAACGTTCAGATAAGCTCTTCCCAAACCTGGCTTCAGTGCAGGAAGTCACAAAACAATGTCACCCTCAAAGCCTGTCTCCTCAGTGACTGGGGACCCCACACTTTACTCACTGATCAGAAGTACCTTCCCTTCCATATGCAGAAGTTTTAAATGGCAAACCTCTTCGTCTTTTATGGTTTCATGATTATATGTGCTTCCTCTACCCACAAGCTCGTAAAAATATTTACCAAATTTCCCCATAATGTTTTACGGTTTTACCTGTGTGATGATGACAATGACAACTATTTTTAAATGCTCTTTCATGCACCAATCACCAGGCCACCCTCATTACATGGACCTTACAACACTCCTTCCTGTGAGACAGTTGCCATTTCATCCCTACCTTCTGAAACTGAGGCATGAAGTGGTTCACTAACCTGTCCCAGGTCACATGGCTGGTGGGGGGCAAACTCAGGCTGCCTAATTCCCAAGTCTACACTTGCCTACAGAACCATTCTGTTTAGAATTCCACTTTAAATATTTTGTCCATCAGAATTTATTTTGGATTATGGATGGATGCAGAACTTAAGTGTTTGGACTTAATGTCTGGCTAACTACTTTGTACATACTGATTTTAAAATGTGTTGCTATTATGTACTAAATTCTCATACTTACTTGGATGTGTTCATGAATTCTACATTCAGCCCCCTCCATTCCTAGCAGATGTTAACTCTTTATATCATAAAGATATTATTAGCTTTTTGCCTTTCTTATTTGTTATAAATATTTGTCACATGTTTTTTTAATGTGGTCATAAAAATTCCTTCCAGTTTTTCTTTATTGCCTCAGAGTTCAAGAACTTTAGCAAGCATTCTCTTCTATTCCTAATTTTTCTAGAAGACAAAGTATTTGGCACATATTTAGTTCATTTGGAGTTCATTTGGTGCATCATTAAACAATCTAAATACATATTTAAAGCCTGGATGCTTAATAGATGTTTTAAAAAATGACAATGATGTAGTTTATTGTGATAAATATGGGACAGAGAAATAAAATAAAATTATCTAATAAATCAAATCACATTCTAGCTTTTCGCCAAAATGGTGCCATCAGTGAAGAAGGAAATCCCTGCCCTTCCATGTCCAACTTACCAATACCTCTACTGTGTCTCCTAAGATCTAGTGTTGTATTTTCATTTTGTCTCTAAGTACATTCTGATTTTGAATCTACTGTCTTAGAAGAAACACCATAACTACAGCAACTCTTTAAAAAGAAGACATTCAACTGGGGCTTGCTTACAGCTTCGGAGGTTGTGTACATTATTGTCATGGCAGGGAACACTATGGCATGCAGGCAGACATGGCGCTGTAGAAGTAGCTGAGAGTTCTGTTTGCAGACTCTCAGACAGCAGAAAGAGAGAGGGAGACTGAGTCTGATCTAGGCTTCTGAAACCTCAAAGCTTACCTCAGTGACACAATTCCCACTCCAATAAGGCCACGCCTTCTAAACTTTTCAAGTAGTGCCATTCCTGGGAGACCAAGCATTCAAATCTATGAACCCATGGGGGCTATTCTTATTCAAACACCACAACTACTGATTATTTAAAAGTATATTGTTTACTGTCTACAATTCTGTAAATTTGTTGGTTTTACTATTGGTTTTTGCTTCTATTTCTAATTTCACCCTGTGATATTCATAGAAGATATTTTATAAAATATTCCTTTCAAATCTATTGAGATTAATTTGAGAATAAATATATGGCCTCTATTAGGAAATGTCCATTTGCACTTGAGGAAAACATGGAAGGCACAGTCTTAGTTTGGCAGGGCACTATGTGTATATGCTTAAGATTCAATAACACAGAAACCTTTTGCTTCTCTAACTCTGCATATGCCTCTTTCCATTGCTTGTATTAATAAATTAAGTCTAGATACTGTCTGCCCCATACAGGAATAAATTATTTAAATGCAGTAGTTTTCAAACTATACAGCAAACAAACTGTGGAGTTACAAACTACAGTTAAACAAGATTTTTAAGTATGTAGAAAACAAAGTAAGGTTACATACTTGATAATATAATGCTTATACCTATGTCTAGTATGACCGATATTTCCTCGTCTGAGTTATTATCTAGTATTCTTTCATTTCATCCAAATACACTTTTTTTTTGTTGGTGGTGGTATAGTGGTGAGAATAGCTATCTTCCAAATACTCAACACTCTTGCCAGAACTTCCTAAATGGTAGGCTTGGGGTAACAAATCCCTTAGATTTCTTGAAAATCTTTAGGAATGTCATAATTTGTCCCTCATTTCTTTGTGCATTTTTTATTATTTGAACTAGGTTGTGTTAAGTAGCCTGGGTTGCTCTCAAACTGTGTGATCCTTCTGCCTGACTCCTCAATACTTGGAATACAGGCACACACTACCATTCCCAGCTACTCAGTTTTGCCAGATGAAGGATTACTGGTTTGGTGGACCTTTTTGTTGTAGACTATATACAAACAACACAGAACTACATGTATTTCTCACCTCTATCCCAGACCAAGCTTGAGGAATACACCAAGTGCAAATGATTATGAGGGACCACACTGCTCTCCAGAGAGTGGAAGGCCTCACACAATGGGGAGGCAATCCTAACACAAACACTGGAGAATCCTGGCAAAAGAGAATGCATGTCCATCCTCTTCCCTAGCACTAACCTTGAGGTCGTCAGCCAAATCTCATCACAATCTTGGCCCACTCACAGAGTTTAGCCCTCTGAATCCTGGAGGTCCTCATAGCAGGAAGAACTAGGACTACCTTGGGTCCTGTTACAAAATCTTCCAGGAGGGCTTCAGGCCAGAAATGAAGCAATTTCCAACCTCCCTTGTTTGGCTAACTTTGCTCTCCACTTGGAGGTCTCCAAGTAAGATGCTGTTTCCTGGACCATTAACCCTAACTCTTGGCTTCCCCAAACCCCAGTTAGAAGATAGCCAGCTTAGCATTTTCTGTGGTGTTCCTTCTCAATAAAAAACAAAACAAAACAACAACAATAATAAAACACTCTAAAGAGTTGTGACAGTATGTTATTAGGGAGATGGCTCAGTCAGTAAGCTGCTTGCTGGAAAAGCATGAGACCCTCAGTTCGAATCCATAGCTCCAGGCCATATACCGGGAGTGCCAGTGTGACCTAGCACTAGAGAGGAAGAGACAGGAGGAGCCCCGGGACTTGCTGGCTACCTATTCTTGCCAAGTACATAGTTCCAGTTCAGTGAGAGACCCTGTCTCAAAAAACAAGGTGACAAGCCACTGAAGAAGACAACCAACACAGGCTCTGGCCTCTACAGGCACAGGGGCATGTGTGTATGCAATTGCAGGCAGGCAGGCAGGCACGCATGCACGAACGCGCACGCGCGTGCACACACACACACACAAAATGAGGCTCTAAGTTAAAGAGGCCAGGTCTCTGGCCCTGGCTCCCCTGCTCTCTACTGCCTGTCAGCTAGAACACATCAACTTTATTAGCTTAGCCTGCTGAGCCTATGATTCCTTGGCAATAGACTGGAGATAGCATCTATTTTCCAAAGCTGTAATTATACAAAGTGGATCTGTTTCCTCTCTCTTTTCTCTCAGGTAATACTCAATCATCATTTATCCTAAGACTTTAATTTGATTGGCAACCTGCCCTGCTGTCCATTAATAGCACCTTTTTATGATTCCAAAGAAAATATCAAACAGAAATCTACATGAAGAATATCAATATACAACTATATATGATAGCTATGTGATACTTGAGAAAAAGCAACATTAAACTGTGGTGACAGAAATTAGTTGGGGTAAGAGTGGTGCCTCAGCTGACTAGAAAGGGACATAAAAAGCCTCTGCAGTGACAAAAACTGGGAGTCATGGTTATATTAGAATATATAAAACAAACAAACAAAGTGTGACCTTGTTGGAATAGATGTGACCTTTTTGAAGGAAATGTATTGCAGGGGGTGGGCTTTGATGTTTCAGAAGCCCAAGCCAGTCCCAGTGTCTCTATCTTCCTGTTGTCTGTGGATTTCTCCACCTCTCCAGCACCGTGCCTACCTTAGTGCTACCATGCCTGGCATCACAATAATAGACTACACCTCTGAACTGTAAATCAGCCCCAATTAAATGTTTTCCTTTAGCCTGGCATGGTGGCTCACGCCTTTAATTCCCAGCACTCAAGAGGCAGGGCAGAAGAATCTGTGAGTTGGAGATCAGCCTGGTCTACAGAGCAAGTTCTAGGACAGTTATATAGAGAAACTGCAAAAGTTTTCCTTTATAAGAGTTGTCGTGGTCATAGATAGGGTCTCTTTCCAGCAATAAAAATCCTAAGACAAATTATCAAAAATAAGTCTAAAAACAAGAAACCAGGAAGAAATAACAGATCACTTAAAATTTGTTCAAGGATTTGTGCACCCACTATCCACGAGAGTAGTAACCTGGAACCTGAACAAAGACGAATTACAAAAACAAAGATCAGGTTTAATGATCAGTAAACAAGAGAATGTATGTAAACACAGATGCTCTAAAGTGCAGATGTTAGAAACAATGTGCTAGGTAGTGCCTTACAGAATGCTCTTCCCAAGGTTTACCAATCTATACTTCACTCAAAATTAAGGCTGAAGAAAACAACAACAACAAATTTATACAGGTAATAGGCCCACCCACTTATTCCCTTTACAAATACTGGAAGAAGAAAAAAAAACAATAGTTTACACCATTGTCTACATTATAATAAATACAAATTTATACATTTTATATACTCACTAAGGGAAAAATTAAATAACTATAATCCATATAAAAAGTATAAGAACCATCAAAGGAAGGGAAAGAGAAAAAGAATTTCAAAGCAACTTAAAATAGAATGGGGTCAATAGTTTTAAATAAAAGAATGTCAGAGATTTTTCTGAAAGACAACTGTTACCAAATATACTGAGTCAAATTAAGTTTTACCCAAGACAAAAACATTCCAGGCCATCTACCAACTGCCATGGTGCACACTGACTGCTGTAATGCATGTTGACAGGCAATACGCTACAAAGCAGGATATTCCAGAGCCTCTTTCGAGTAACCAGGACTCTGTGTCAAGGACAACTTAGCCACTAGAAAGTGATCCTGCCTATGGCTGCAGAAGCTAACCAGTGCCATCAAAATTCTATGACTTTTCTATAGACAGCCACTTACAAAGTTTTCATAAGAAACAAACAGATACATGATCTGCCTGTGTAAAATGGAAGATAATGTCAATTCAAATGATTTACACTTTCCCTGAGGTTTTAACAAGTTTCTAAAATCTTTCTTAGTCAAGACAGACCTACAAAACTACAGCTGAAACATACAAAATGGAAGTACAGAAGAGGAGTGGACGGTAATACATTGAGATCTGTCCTGAGCATCAACTGTGCCCTGTGCCAAAGGGCAAAGTGTGCCTGAGAAACAAGTAGGCTCTTTCGCTGAACCACACTCTCAGTCTAACAAGCACTTAAAGTAATCTCTATAAGCTAAAATAGAACCCCTTCTTTCTATAGTGGATGATATTTATAGCGTAAAGATGATGGAGGAAAGAGTATGAGGAAGAGGAACAACTGAAAATTAGCATCTCTCTTCCATGTGGGTATTCTACTTGAAGTTCTACTTTCCCAGTGAATTATACAGAACAAAGCCTTAAAGTTAACTTGGCCAATTACGTTATGCTTTCAAAACATGCACATGAGTCAGATTTGCATAACTGAGCTGCAGCAAAGCTGTGTGTGACTGCACCAACACACTTAATATTGAAATGTCAGAATCTATAAGTAACTGGAAATGGCTGACTAAAGAACAGAGATGCAATTTACATATATTACATGTGTTAATATTAAAGAAGACAACTCATATCACAGAACAGAAAAAATCAGTATAAAACACAAACTAAAATAACAAAATATGAATCTCCTACCTGAATATCTTTGTATTTGTCTCGAAGGTCCAGGAGCCGGTGGTAAGCTTTAATGGCTTCTGAAAATTCCCCAACGTCCGTGCTAGTGAGAATATAGTTTTCCCAGATTTGCCAGTGTTCATAGTTGCATTTCAGAGCTTCTTGTAAAGTTCTAAAAGCTTTGACTCTGTAAGAGGTCAGATTTTAAAGAAAGAAACAATGAATTCTTTCCAATTAGAAAACCACAGCTAAGTGCACATAAACAAAATGTGAATGGCTGCTCTTCAATAGCTTGTATCAATATATCGCTTGGGAATAACATCACCCAAATAACACAATATCAGCAAGGTTCCTTGTATACTAGTATGGGGGACACAAAGTACTCTATGGAAATATGTCTTCCCTAATTTATTTACTACTAACAAGGAGTTATTATAACGAGACATCAATCTCAATATTGTCCCAAGAAAAGGCCAATTCAAGTTCTAGACTCCAACCAATCTAGAGTGACCTACTAAGTGCAGCTGCAATCCTACAAGCAGACAGAGGGAAGCACAGTAAAAATAAATCTGCAAAACAAAATCATAAAACCTAGCCGGGAGGTGGGGTATCTACATAAAGATGGGACAGTCTACAAAATTACCGAACAAGAAATAAACTTACTAAAACTAAGGTCCATTTTTAAAAATAATTATTTTGTTGTTGTTATTTTATATGTACAGATGTTTTACCTGTATATACATCTGTGCACCACAGCCATGCCTGATACCTGTGGTGGCCAAAAGAGAACATATCTCCTAGAACTATAGTTACAGATGGCTGTGAGCTACCATGTAGGCTGTTAGAATTGAATCCAGGTCCTAAGGAAGAATAGCCAGTGTGCCCTTAACTGAGCCATTACTCCAGACCCTAAGCTACAGTTGAGTAGTCTACCAAAAATAGGGGAGCATAAGGCAGAAACAAGTAGTATTAAGAAAGCAGAAGTGGGGGTATATGCAAAAGGACATGTGATATAAATGATATAAAGGAGGATACTTGGACAGACAGAGGGGGAAGTAGCAGAGATAGAAACATCAAAGACAAATTTTGTTTGAAAAGTTGCATAATAAAACCGTATTCTTTGTATGATAAAATATATTTTAAAAAAGAAGTAATCTGAGAAGCCTCTGAACACATTTGTTAAAAAAAAAAAAAAAAAAAAAAAAAAAAGACAGACAAGGCACTATAAAAGAACAGAAGACAATAAAACAAAACTAGGTAGAAACAAAACAAGACCAAGAAAATGTGAACAAAAAACAACTAGCAATTTCAGAGCTGAAAGAAACATTTAAAATAAATAAAACTTTAATGTGTGTCTAAAAGCAGATTGCATATAATTTAAGAGAAAATTGGTAGACTGGAAAAGAATAGTGAGGAGTTTGCCAAAATTGAGATTAAAACATAAATGAAGAGCGAGGAAACAAAAAAAGCATGATAAGACTTCGATCTAAGTCTGGTAGAAATTCCAGAGTAAAGAAATGCAAGCAGATGGCAGGATGCTATGGATCAAAGACAGTGGCTGAACACTTCTCAGAACCAAGCACAGATCCAAAAAATTTGATCAAAAAAGTATATTGCAAATTCTAAGCAACATGAAGATATCCTAATATTTACAAAAGAATAGCAACTGGAAGGTATTTCATCAGCAACAAGATGACAGAAAACAATAAAGTATGTAATACTTCTAACATGCTGAATGAAATTAACAGCTAACCTAAAAAGTTTTATCACCAACTAAACTTACCACTCAAAAGGAAATGCAAAAATCAAACATATTTAAATATACATGGGGAACACTGAGAACCATTGCTCTAGAATAACAGCAAAGAAATGAAAGAGGGCAATTCAGGCAAGAATAAGGGGGCAATGAACCTTGGGTTTTGCACCCCTACTTTTACACAAAACCTTTTCACAGGACAGTAGAATAATAAAAAGTACTAAGAAGTAAAACAGTATTTGAGAACTGTCTACAAAGAATGATGAAAGACATGTTGGAGCATGAAGAGCCCAGTGTAGGCTAGAGAGATGACTCAGCAGTGAACAGCACTTGCTGTTCTTACAGAGGACCTGGTTTTTCTTCCCAGCATTCCCCTGGCAGCATACAACCATATGTAACTCCAGTTTCAGGGGTTCCAGTGCCCTCTTCTGGCCTTTGTGGACAACAGGCATGCACACAGTACACATACTTACACACATGCAAGCAAAGACTCATACACACAGAGTAAAAATAAACTAATCCTTTATAAAAAAAAAAAAAAAAAAAAAAGCCTCACTATATACAAGATTACACAGGCTCTTAGAAAAAACCAACAAGATCCCACTACAACCAAGACACCCATTGCCTTAGAGCAACAGATATCTAGTAAGCATTAGCACAGTCCATTTTAATCAAGAACATAGTATTTTTAAGAGATTGGTAGGATAAACTGAACTCTATTTATGCAGACTGTTAGCCAAGAGCAGAGGAAGCATTTCATGATCTCAGTGTAAAATGGTCTTGACATCTTCAGAAATATCTTGTGGCTCCACAACAGATACCAAGCCTGAAAATAAGACTAAGTAAAAATGGAAACACCCCCTTTCCTTACTGCATTAAAGCTCTAGCAATAGCAACTCTTGTCTCTTCCATGCCCTTCACTTTTCATAGCCAGCTGGGCTGTTGTGTCTGGCATCTGCTTCTTCCTTTTCCACTCTAGTTATCTCAAGTCTGCCAGCTTCCAGTTCCCTCTCTACTCTGCCTCATACATGTATTTGAGAACTGTCTACAAAGAATGATGAAAGACTCCAGATACATATTCTCCCCAAGTTTCTCTCTTTGTTGGTTTCCCACCAAAATTTCAGGCTATTCCCAACAGGATGGCCTCAACATGTTAGTTAGGATTGAAGACACAGTAAGATGAGTGTGACCTGCTTTTCCATCCTTCTTTCACTAGAGAGCTCACATTACTCTACAGCTGGACTACTTTACTCCAGCTCCTAAATAATCCACTCAATTATGTCACTCTACATTCGGACACATCACTTCTTTTGCCTAAAAGGCGTCCTCTATTCTTTCCACATACCCTTCACATCTAGTGTCAGTGGAAGACACGCATCTCTAAGCCAGGCTCACAGACCTTCTCTTCTGAGATCTTCACAGGACTAAATAAGTTCCTGACACACAACAGCCCCTCCTTTATCAAAGCGCCCTTTGCATTCTTGTTTGATGTTCACCACACATGGCTCATGTCACTAGCTTTTAAAATAATGTTGCAGATTAATTTATTTCTTAAACCTACATCTCCAGAAGAGTTAAGTCATGTTTATATTTTATAAAAATGTCTAAGACAAGCAATTAATAAGAAAACTACCAGTTGAGTTTACTAACTAAAGGTCTGCTTGTTTTTACCATGTAACGAAATATAGGGTGAAAAACTCTGGTGGCAAATAACAATTTTAAGATATATTTCTTTATTTTATTATTCATAATGTATATTTCATTATACAGTAAATGTTTTCAAGAAATAACTATACAATTAGAATTCAAAGGTACACTAAGTTATTTTAACTTACATACAAGGGTAGGAAAAAAGAGAAACAAAGAGCTAGACACAGATATTAAATGTTCAGTTGGAGAAAAATCTCACAAATTTTAGGGGGAAACCAAGTTCTTCATATTAGACTCATATACTTACTTTTGTTTTAATCGAATATAAGAAGTAGACAAATTGTTCCAAGCCTCAGCATTCTGAAATAATGAATAATCATTAGAGATTTTTCTTAAGTAAGACAATTGTTAAAACTAAAGTACAACCCATTTTCTTAGTCTGATATGTACCCTTAAAAAAAAACAAAACAAAACACAATTTTCAATAATGTATTTGAAAGCAAAAAAAATGGCATAAAGTTAAATTAAGCATTATTTTTATGGCTTATATAAAAAATAAAAAAGTAATCAACCAATGACATAGGTATCACAGCACTGATTCATTTCAGTTAAATTTTTATTTTCAAATTTTGAGATGAAATAGTTGGAAAATTTACAATATAATTTAACTAATATGTCAATAATTATTATTATTCAAATAAAATTAAAGCTTATATAAATACTGCTTCTAATAAAAATGTTATGAATTTTACTTTGTTCTTTTTATTTAATGAAATACAGCTCTTAACTGCCACACATAGGATTTTTAAAGTTAAATGGTACTGACTGCCCTTTCCAGATGTAGCAAAGCGAGTACCTGGCTACCCTTCTCACCATAAAAGTCTCCAGTGTGGACAGAATAAGCCCTGTGTGAGGAGGTGGATACAACAGCACAGGGGAGGTCCTGTAGAGAGGAGAGCACTATCGGGTCTCAGCAGGTGGCCCAGCCAGCCACTGTCTAGGGCACAATCAGGGTTCCCACACAGACAGACTCCTGTCTGTCCATCAACATGAAGGAAGGGGACCAGACTACAGGGCTGAGAAGGTAAATATAGAATCTATAGCAAAACGCCATGGAAGAGAGGTAAAATAACAAGTTCTAGAAAGTTATATAAGCATGTCTAGAGTCCTAGGCTGGGCACTAAGCTTTACTACACCACTAGACTTTCAGAGGCCTTGGGGGAGGGGGAGGGGTTTCAACTGCCAAAATGCTTCATGCTGAAAGAAGATTTTTGGAGGTCACACACCAACAGGAGTTTCAAGTTCTGACCAAGCATGACATTCAAGTCAGTCCAAGAAAGCTTACTCCTAACAGGACAATTACACTTTTGGTTATGAGCCTATCCTTTAATGGCTGAGCCATGTCTCCAGTCCCTAACAGGACTATTACAACCCAGAAAACGACAGCCCCGAGTCTTTTCTAACAAAACTTAATTCAAAATAATCTACAAGTAAATTAACTAAATGCCAAAATAAAACTCAGTCTTCCAAAGGGAAAACAAGGAAATGCAGAGACATAACAACCACACACAATGTGTAGGGCACAACAAAAAAGAGGTCGAAGCCAGGCATGGGGGTAAATCCCAGCACTCGGGAGGCAGAGGAAGCAGGACAGTAAGCTTGAGGTCAGCCTGGATTAAACCACTGAGTTCAAGGCCAGCATGAACTAGGTAGTAAGGTACTGCCTCAAACAAAGAGAGAAAAATAAAGATGACTGACAGACATCCACGAGGAAGCGAGGGAGGACTAAATAAATCAGGGAAGATGCAAAGAGGTGGGAAAATTTTACCCACAGCCAAAGATTGATAAAAATGAAAACATGCAAGAGCTGTTGGCATAAGCATAAAAGACATGATAACAGTTAATAAAATGCAGTCACAGACTCAGCAAACAGGAGCACAAGAGGACGGCTGGGGACTGAGCACATGACTGCTGAAAGAACCATAGGAAGATGCTTCAATTGCACTGTCTTCCATCCAATTAGTTCAAGGGATGCTTTGTGTGGCCTGCTAGGGATCACAGAGCAAGGGCAAATCCCACCCGAAGCAGAGCAGTGGAAAGTATGAAGGGGGACCATGCCAGACGTCATAAGTATATAAAATACTCACAATTAGGATGCCAGAAAGAAAAAAAGGAGAGGGGCAACTCAGTCAGAGTGTGTGTAGCACGTGTGAGGCCCCAAATTCAATTCTCATCACCACAAAGCCAAAAGGGTATAAACAAGAGCTAAAGATCCCCAAATTTGATGAAACTACTTAAGTCCATAACCCCTCCCCAAATGTTAATGTTTAATGTCCCCAAGAAAAACATGTACAAGGAAAAAACATCAGACCAATACTGCTTTTTAAAAAATGGTCAAGATAGGTGGTGGCAGTACACATCTTTAATTCTAGTACTCAGGAGACAGAGGCAGGAGGATCTCTGTGAATTCAAGGCTAGCCTGGTCTATAAAGTTCCAGGACAGCAAAGCCTACACAAAAAAACCCTGTCTCAAAAACACATACACACAACAAAAGGGGGGGGGTGGTGTCAAAAGAGCAATCATAGAGGCTCATAAAATAAAATAAATCATAAAATAAAGAGACATTATATATAAAAGGAGAAATGTGTTCAAAAATTAAAATATTTAAATTAACATAGAGAAAACAATTATTTCTCTATGTTCTGCTAATATACTACAAAATAAAATTTAAATCCACCAGTATTTATAACAGAATCAAGCAATCTCAATTCAGGATTGCATCTTAAAGAAATTGTAAACTATGTGCATGCAAAGATTTGTACAAATGTTCATAGTAGAGTTATTCACTCTACTATAGTAAAAATGGCACAAAGATCCCGCAACAGGATGAGACATGCACACACTATAGATGCCACAAAACACTAAAAAGATGTGCAGTTACAACTAATAGCACACAAAACCTGAAATATGTCCCAGGTAAATGAAATCTGAACAAATGAATTCCTAATGTACAAGTTAACTAATCTGAAGGTATGGAATAACATACAAAGGAGGAAGTTCATGGTAACAGGAGAGAAGATAAGAAGGAGGTTTAGGGAGCAATGGGGTTTTTGACATCTTATTTTTCAAACCTGTCCAAACGGTTCATTTGAGACTTGTGGGCACTCTTTAAGTCATATTGCACTTAAAGGAAATGAAGGTAGGTGATATTTGGTTACTATTTCAAATACACAATTTGCTATGTATTTGAGATGAAAGATGGACTCTGAAAATCAGGAGCCCATTAAGCAAATGCCTATTATCTATATGATCCTCCCTGTTTTCATTAGACTCAAGTTACTACAGCAATTCAGATATTTATGAAGTACGCATTGCACATGAAAGAGGACCTGAGTTCAGAAGCCCAGATGCTTGTGAAAAGCCTAGTGTGATAATTTGTGTCTGTAACTCTACACTGGAAGACAGAAATAAGGGGTCTCTAGAACTGGTAGACAGCTAGGCTCAGTGAGAGACTCTGCCTCAAAAAAAAAAAAAAAAAAAAAAAAGTGGAAAACTATAGAAACTCCTGATGCCAACTTATGACCACTACATATTCACACACAGGTATAATATACACATTCATACATGTAATGCCTCCCAACACACACAGAGACGGGGGGGGGGGGTCAACCCAATAGTAGGTTTTATGCACACACAGACACACACACCCGGGGGGGGGGGGTCAAGCCAACTAAAGTAGGTTTATGCACACTGAAGACTCAATGTGATGACCTAGAAAGCTGTAGAGCAGAGTCCATTGTGGACAGTGTCAAACAGCTGAAGCATGGTCTGCCATCAAAATCTTTAATTTTGTTCTTACTTTTCATAGTTGCTTTTTGTGAAATATTGACAGTAATACTCTAAAGAATGAAATAAGAATTATGATAAGATGCACAAGGGCTTGGGTTTGACTCCTAATGCAATAAGATTTCAGCTAATACATAATTCTGTCATAGAGTATTTGCATCACATGTTTGAGAGATGGGAGAACGGAAAGAAGGTAGGAAAGAGAAAGAAGAGGAAGCAGGGGGCTAGCAAGATGCTTCAGCTGGCCAAGGTGCTCAATTGCAGGCCTAACAACTTGAGTTTGATCACTGGGACCCATAAAGTAGACAGGTTGTCCTCTGGCCTCCACATACACGCCACACCATGCACATTCTCCCCAAACACACAAAGAGGGAGGGAGGGAGGTTGGTTGGCAGTCAGTGTTAGAAAAAGGAGGAAAGAAAGCAGGTTTTAAGTTCTGCACACTCACAGTGGTAATACTGAGGTGCAGATTAAATGAAACCCATATCAATACTTCAGATACCTTTCTTTCTTTCCTCCCCTTCCTTCCTAACCTAAATGGTGGCTCACAACCACCTATAACTCCAGTCCAGGGGATCTGGTACCCTCTTCAGACCTCTTCTGCAGCAAGCACCATGCAGGCAAAGCATTTGTATACACAGAATAAACAGATAACACACAAAGAATAGGAGGGTATTGTCTCCTAATTCATAAGAGCCTTATAGTTAGAATAACTATACATAGAATTCTTACAAATCAACAATCAAAAAAAATTTTAAACGGGCAAAGAATGTGAGTAAACATTTTCCCACAGAAGATATTCAATCAGCCAATAAGCAAATGCAAGGATACTTAACATAATTAGCCAGCCATCAAAGAAATACATTGCAGCTGTGAGATGCCAACCACTAGGATGGCTACAATTCAAAGAGAAAGCAGTAAGTGTTGGCAAGGATGCTGAGAAACTAGAATCCTTACTCACTGCTGGTAAGAATATAAAAAGGCCCTCTGGAAAGCCTGTCAGCTCCTCTAAAGTCTGACTACTTGATCCAGTGCATACTCAGGAGAACGTTAACAGCAGAAGTATTCACAAGTGCCTCTAAGCTGAAAAGGTCCACATGCCATCAACTGAGCATGGAGGGCTGTAAAGCACTAACGTTAAGTGGAAGAAGCCAGCCACTAGGTCCGCTTCTCTGAAATGCCAGGACAGTGACTGTCTGCAGCTGGGGAAGGGAAGAAGGTGAGGATGGGGAATGGGGAATGACTGCTGAGGGCAGCCAGTCTTCCTCTTAGGGTGAAAAAAATCCTCCAAAAACGTACTACTTTTAAATCTAAATATACTGAAAAGGTTAAAATTATTCCTTTAAATAGCTACACAGTATGTGAGCTATCATTTCCACAAAGACATTTAACAGAAAGGGACAGACACCACAACAAGATAATTACCTTTTACTGATGCAATTAACATAAGCGGCATGTTAATTAATGATAAAAGACATAGGCCACTGTGCTGTCTGTACTAGTCAGTCCTATCTAGTTTTAACTACTATGTGATTTCCCCCCAAAAGTATTTTGACTGATAAACCATTTACCTTGAGTGTGACCTTCCACCAAATATGTACTTCTACCCCCAAAACAGCTGCTATTCCAAACTCTACAGCACATTCAGAAAACTTAGAACACAAAGAAGCAGAAATAAGGAAAGGAGACCAAACAAACTTACATCAGGCTCCAGGGTCACACAACGCTGGAACGCCTTCGCTGAGCCGGTGTAATCTTCCAAGGCCAAGTAGGCACAGCCTAGAGAAAACCAGACTCCAAGCTGCAAAGATCAAAAGTCAAGGTTATGCAAAAACACACCCATTTAGGACACAATCTAAACGTATTTAAGACATTATCAAAGAATACACTTCTATACAGAATTCAGGACTACATTTTATTTGCCTGCGTTGAGTTTAAATGTAGGAAATCCAGAGGAAATAAAATTTATGATGAAATTTTCAAAGCAATTATAACCATGAAAGTATGTACAATATTAATATTAATATACTTGGTGTTAACTAAAGATAATGGGCAGTTTTGCTTATAAGCACTTATATTTGAGTCTGGTATTCTAAACCTGAGATTAGTGATACAGAAAACCTTACAAAGTATTGGCAGATTTGCAACTGATCAACGCACCACAAACAAGAACGGAGTTCTGCGTTCACCCTCTATTCTCTCATATAACCTCCACTGTTTAACCAAGAGCCACCTCCCTGGCAAGGCTCTGTGTAGGCACATCTGCAAAACCCTTGGAAAGCAAGGGTCAGAATCTGGCTGAGATGTGGAAAACAGGTAATTACAAAAGCCTTCTTTTCAACACAGGGTTTCCTTAAAATTCAATAGAACCTGTCAAAGGGCGATGTAACTGGTAAAAATTCAATGGCATTAGTCAGAAATGTACCTATTATGAGTTAGGTTTGTTTTCCTTTCAGTCACAAAGCCAGAGTGGATGGACGCCTACTTTCCTACAGACTGAGCACAAAGGCAGGAGAACAGTGGGCAAAGAAATGGCATACTGGGGGTGGGGGTGGGCGCTGAGACACCTCCAAGTCAGTCCCTCTTCCCTAACCAGCCCCACAAACCTGTTCCTTATGGAGGGCAGAGGCCTGAAGCTCTTAAAGCAGATAAAGATTTTTAGCTGATAATTAGAGAGAAGGCTTCCAAAGCAAACATCCTCAGGCAATTTAACACTTCTTTCTGAATGCACAGGAGGCCATAAATAAATATAAATAAAATATAAATATAAATAAGCAGTAAGTGCCTTTATGCGGAACAAATTTTGGTAGAGGCTAGATGAAGGCTAAAGAGAGAGGGGGCGGGGTGTGCATCTGGGAAGAAGGATCAAAGAGACTTGCTGGAACTATGGGACTTCAAGGTGAGACAGCTCACCACTTTGCTTTCACCTAGTTGTTTGTAGAACCATTCAAGGCACCAAAACACATTCCCTGACGTGACACAATCTAAAAGGACCCAAGTCCAACCTAACTTATGTGACAATACATAAAACAAGCCCCCACCTTCCAAGTAAGTAAGTTCAAAGTTTTGAAACCTTCATGCTGGGTCTCATCAGTTCTCAGGCACAGCCTTGTTTTTAACAACTCTGAAACAAAGACTTATCTGGGTTTTTATTTGTTTGCTTGGCATTGGTTCTGGTTAATTACACAGGTCCCATTCTGCAGCCCAAACTAGTCTCAAATTCATGGATCCTCCTGACCCCAGTGTCTCAGGTGGCAGGGTTACAGGCACACATTAACACAATCTGATTCCTCGAGAGTCAAACCTTACAATGCAAGGATCCCTTCAAAGATGACAGGTTAGAAGCAATGAGATAGAGTCATTTGGAATGAGAACTATCTCATCTCATTCTGGAACTAAGTTAGGGACATTGCAAACTGCCTTCAAGGATCTCAAAATGTCTGGGCCTCAGCTGCCAAACAAAAACCAAATACTCTTCCTTCCATGTTGATATGAAAAAGAGGCTATGTAAAATCAAGACACAAATGAAAAACCATCAGAAAAGATTAACAAATAGTATAAATAACATCACTTATGATACAGTTCTAATCCACACTGGTCTGATGAGGTATATTATTTACTTCTAAGTTTTGAAGACCAGCTCATGCCTTATACTCAGTATCTAATTTTTTAATGAAAATTTAGATATGACTTCATCTGACATACAGTATTAATATGATTCTCATGTTCTTTTCCTTTGGTTATTTTTGCAGGTGTTTTAATTTTAATAATTTGAATGGAATAAAAATCCCAAGATCAGTTAATTACTAGCCCACATCTATCAACACCAGGGAACCATAGGGAGAAGAGACGTTTAGGCACCTGTTCCTCGGACTTGTGCAAACACCGCATTTTTAGACTACAGAGTCTCCCAATCGCTTATGGCTGGCTCGCTACATCATTTTTATTTTTCATTTTTTCAATTGAGCTCTTTAGAATTTGGAGAACTATGGACAATCCTTGGCACTTCTTTTACTTTACTTTGAAATTATTACTTAAACTACCACATCGTAATGACTGGTGGGGCTGGTGAAATGGCTCATCTGGGAAGCTTGCAAGTAGCTAGCCTGACATACTCAGAGCAGCAGCGACAAGGGACTGTACCTCCACAAGATGAAAGAACAGCGGCTTCTGCAAGTTGTCTGCTGATCCCCACATGCATGCTGTGTTAGTCACACATGCCAATACAATATATTTGTAATAAACAAATCGAGAGGCCTTAAAAACTTTCACAAAGGCCCCCAAAATAAAGTTGAATTCTTTAGGCTTCAAGATCACTATTATTTAGCCCAGAGATGTCAGGCAGGTAAAAGAGTAGCTTCATTACATGTTCTAGTAGCTACTTAAAAAAAAAAAAAAAAAAAAAAAAAAGTTTAATAATATTTAATCCCATATACACAAAATGAGATTGCTTCAACACGTTATTAATTATATAAAATGCTTGGGATACTTTATATCTATCTTTTCCCTACTAAGTCTTTTAAATCTGATGTGCCTTGCTTCTAGGAGGAGACCCACCACTCTCTCCTCTTTTAATAGTAAATCCAAAGACCTGGCTAAGGGACCATCCCTTAGGAAGGCGGGATCACCTCCAGGAAGGTGAGCTCATCTCATACCATGCTAAGAAACTGGTGGAGTAGTAAGTCCTTTAAAGAGATGCAGAACTCCCACCGTGCCTCCTAGCACAGAGCCTCCAGGAGGACCAGCAGGTGTGCCTGCCCAGCCCTCTAAGTAAAAATGTACAGCCTTTCATCTTTTTCTTTTGTCTCTTTAGGGTGCTGACTGGACCCTATATTCTTTTTCTAGTACTTTGGGTTTCCTTACTCTTTCTCTAAACACCACCTCCACTATGTGGCTACCTGTTACCATGTGTCTCACCTCCATGGCAACTTAACTCAAAGGACAAAGTTTTTCCTTCTCTCCTCCTGCAAGCAGCTGCTGAGATTTATAGCTTGCCTGCCCTGGGAGTTCTTTTGAATGCTAACAACACTGTGCTCAATTTTCCATTTGAGCCTATCCCAAAATTATTTTATTAATGGGCCTAAGATCATCAAGAGAGGACTCCAATGTCCCCAGTATTATATGGTAACTCTGTCAGTGCTCCCCCAAATTTCTAGTAACTACAGTATTAACTTTGCCTAGCCAACCTTTGATGTACTATAATCATTCCTGTTCCCTCTCTCTAGTCAAAATAATCTTCACTTATGATAGGAATTGACATTATGAGCTCTTTGTTTATAACTTCATAACTCTGCCAGGGAATGTCACCCATTAAGGAAATGCTGAAGGAACAGGAACTATGCAACCACACTACTGTTACTCCAAAGCCCTTATCTTTTCCACTGAGCCACATTGCCTCCCAACATACCATCCTACCCACAAGTAAACTGCCCTTGTCACCAGCAAAGAAATAAAGGAAAAAATAGTGCAGATAGCATGTACTGGAACACCCAAGAGACCTGCTTATTTGTTTGCTTGTTTGCCTTCAGAACATGCATAGTATAGCTCTTTTCCCAAAGGCTGTCTTGACAGGGCTATGCAGACAGACAGAGAAGCAGCAACAGGGGGGTGGGCATGTTCAGATAGAGACAAGAGCTGAAAGAGTCAAGCCAAAAATGGAAAGGAGCAACTGCTTATCAAAGAGCTTGCATATCTGGGGCAAGTCAGGAGGCCATTGCTACAGCTGGCCATGACTTAGGGAAGCCAGAGCCAAGTGTGTGGGAAACAATATAGAAAAATAGAAACAGAACACTGTTTAATTTGGATGAAACAATGACTGTATTTTAATAATGATTGCTTAAGTGTTTTAAATAACTTTTTAAAGAACAGGAATGATTGGGAACACGATCTGTTAAGATTTTCCCTCCCAAAGCCACAGAGAGTACAGCAAAAGTGAGAAGATGGAAGATCCGGGAGGTTCTGAGCATCTCTGTGGCTTCAGCTGCAATATTCAACCTCTGAGTCTTAGTTCCTGGTGTTGGGGGTGGTCGCTAAACAGGCTAAAATTCTGAAGTTCTAGGACTCCCCAGAAGTGAGAGGGTTCAGAGGTACACTTGTGCCATCTAGTGGTGGCATAAATACCCTGATCATAAAAACAGGACTCAAAATCAGCAGGTTCAATAAGAGGCCTTAGACATCAATTCAAAAGATGCCAAGAGAGAAATGGCCTAGAGAAAAAAGTTTGCTCCAAGTTTCATAATCACTAGTTCCTGAAGTAGCAGTGTGTGTGATGAAGAGCCCAACTACAGTACTTGGTAAACTGCAATAACTGAAATGGAAATTAGCCATCCCAGGGCCAACACAGAGTGCCACTAGAGAATGGATGAAACTACTTTATGACTGAAAACATAGCTTACAGCAGTAAGGATTCCACAATTTTCTGACGTGCTTCTCAGATTTCCTTCTCCCTCGGAGGTCTCTAAATCAGTAATCAAGGCTCACACTTTTCTAAGTCCCTTTGGACCAACTGGTCTGCATCTGTGTCACACGTTCTAAAGGTTAACACAATCTAGCCCCATTCCCCATCTCTGCCTTCTTCTGCTTCCCTAGTTCAGTCCCATGACACAAATGCAAACTGGCTGTCAATGCCGATCACCAAGCAGGAAGTGTTCTGGGCCAAATCTAAGATCACCACAGTCACTATTCGGTAGCAGCTTTCCCCCCCCCTCCCCCAAGAGATGCCTCGTGCTCAGTTCGTAAATATGTGCATCGCCATCTTAGACTCCTCACTGAAGGTGCACAAGCTTTAACCTGCCAGTGTCACTGTCCCCCTAAAGGAACAGTTTCCTGTTTTCTTTTACTGTAGGCTATTGATTATTTAATGCTGGTTCTCTTCTTGTCGTTTGGATCTGGTTACAGCTGTTCTGTTATCTGCCTACTTTTTCCAGAGAAGTTGGTGTGTTTGAGTCATATGTACCTGAGATTCTCCTCTAAAATGACAGACAACATTTGGCCCTGTGAATGAAGGACGAGTGAGCACAGGATGATGAAATCACAGATGCCAGGCTACTGAGGCCTGGCTGGCAGGGTATCAATCTTCCAACTTCATTTTGCTTCTAACAAAAACCCAGTGACTCTCCATTAAAGGGGAAAAGCTAGTAGAATGTCAGCATAAGGTATTCGGGGCTCTCTAGAACTTGGCCTTGGCCATCACAGCACTGTGTTCTGTCGTTATCTCCTCAAGAGGTAAAGTTGGGAAGTTAAAAGCTCTGGAGCTGGACTAGATGGGCTGGCTGATTATCAGCTCCAGCCCTCATGAACCCCAGGAGCTGGTTCAAATGACTAACACTTCTACTTCTTCAACTATAAAGGGGGTAAAAACATGAAGGACCTCACCATTACGCTCTGGCTAAGGATACTCACAGAGTGCTTACAAAACAGTACCTGGGACCTGGTCATATGCAATACTAGTTGCTAGATCATATTACAACAGAATAAAATAAAGAATCTTTTGCTTTCTTTCTCCCTTCCTTCCTTCCTTCCTTCCTTCCTTCCTTCCTTCCTTCCTTCCTTCCTTCCTTCCTTCCTTCCTTCGAATCTTTGTTTTCTAAATGACTGTGTTTGCATATGCAGGCTCTCTTCCCAGAACACATGTTTTCACTTCTGTCCAAGTCAAACACACTCTTTAAGGCCACATCAATCATTACTTCTCCATCTGGCTTTTCTGACCAGCACAGTCCCATTCATCTCAGGGCAGCAAAAGCAAATTTCCCATGTAGTCTACCTCTGGTTACATGTGACCCACACCTCTTCTCCCTTTATTTAACACACATAAACCAAAGGGGTACAAGTCTGCATCTTAACATAATCCTTCAATACCTCCGAATAGTCTCAAAAGAACCCACATTTACATACTAGCTTAGGTCATCTGTGCTTATCAAGCAAGAACTACATTCCTCTAGTCTCAAGAGGAGACTCATTTTTCATCTCTTCTCAGTCCGCTGTCTTCTAGTGACTGGTCTCTCTGCCACTCAGCCTTGCCACAAGCTTCACTTCATCTTTGTCCACTGGAATGTCTCATTTCTGCCTGCAACCAATTAAAGATCTCTAGCATCTCAAAAGCTTTACTTAACCTTCTGCTCTGACTGAGTTCAACACTACATTTGAGCCTCATCTCCTTAATGTACCTCTAAGCAAGCAGTTTATTGATGCTAATCTGTTGTCTCATCTACAACTCACTCTTTAGTCTCCAGAGCCAGATTCTGAGGTCACCTGTATGCTTCAAAGCCAGTGACCTCTTCTGGGCCTTCTGTGAATTTTGTGGGCCTTTGACATCACTCCCTGATGCTTGTTCTTCTTTTAATTTCTGTGATCTTTCCCCTCTGGCCAAGTCTGCTGTGTCAACCCTAGTGTATTCTATCTGTGGTATTCTTTTTTTTTTTTTTTTTTTTTTTTTTCTTTTTCTATCTCTCTCCAATTGCTGGAGATGTCCAGTGTACAAGACTGCCTAACAATCTCAGCTGGCCTGATGCTCTCTAAGGAATCCGTTTACTATTGTGGCTTCACATGCACAGAACACCACCTGCATGTTCCACTCCAGCTCTCAATGGTCCTTCACTCAGGCTTTTAGCTCTAAGGACCATATGCTATCTTTGCTTAAATCAACTTGTATCCAACATCCAAAACTACCTGCCCCGCAAAAACAGGTCTTTTTCCCTTTTTCCCTTCCTGGACTTCCTATAGCTAATTAAAGAGATATCTGGGTCTGGAGATGTAGCTCAGTGGTATAATACATACTTAGCACCAGGGTTCAATCCTCAGTAACAACACACACAGACACACACACACACAGACACACACACACACAGACACACACACACACACACACACACACACACACACACACACACACACACATACACGGCACCCACACTGAGTCTAAGGCTTCCCTCAACCCTGCCAAGCCACCCACACTGAGTCTAAGGCTTCCCTCAACCCTGCCAAGCCTAGTAAACACAGAACATTTTGCTTTGTAACAAACTTCCACACATTCCTGCTCATACTTACTGCGAAAGTTACTGGTACTCACCTGTGACATTCATTTTTTATTTAAATTGCCCACAATACCATTTGTGACATATTGGTCAGTGATACAAAATCACAATAGAGTCCCCTACCCTTAAAGTTAGGGCTATAATCTTAAAACAGGGCTATAAGCAGTTCACAAACTGCTTGTCCCTTTGTCATTGTCCAGGTCCACAAACTCTGCTCATAGGTTGGCACTGCCTATTGCATCCCACATTTGCATCTGGCACATCGCAGGCACTCAGTACTGTTTAGATAGGTAATCAAAAGATCAAGAACACTGAAAATTTTTTAAAGCCTATCTATTATTTATCGACCAACAATTACCTTAGCAGATTTAAGGAGATTTAAGATCAGCATATTTAAAAGCCCATATTCAGAATTTGTCAGGTATTGTCAGCTATGCAAGAAGCTGAGGCAAGAGGTCTGTGACTTCTGGGCCATCTTAGGCTACAAAGTGACAAAGTATCTCAAAATCCTACCACCACTACTACTACTAGTAGTAACACAGAAGCTACTTACTGGGAAATGCATAAGTCAAAATTCACCTTATTTTGTGTAATTTGTATCCTCTAAAACAAGTAACTTTCATCTTCAATGTTTGTTTATAGCTTACATGAATTTATAAATGCAAATTTAGAAATGTTAGATATTCCCCATGACAAGTTGAATTTCTAGTACTTTTTATCCAGAATGCATTAATAGATCAAAAACTAAACTATTACAAGAAATTAATCAATGGCTTTTCAACAAAGGTACTAGTACATTAAGTGTGTGACTTCATTTCTACACTAGAAAACTATACATATACATAAGCAATTACACATACAAGAAAAAGAATTGTTGAGTATAGATGTGTGCACATGGGTGCAGGTGCTGCTGGAGGCCAAAAGAGGGCACTCACCTGCTGGAGCTGGAGTTATAGGCAGTTGTGGGCTTGTGTGCTTCTTCCCCCCCCACTCCCCTTAGCTCCCTGAGCCCAAAATGGAATTAAAATCGTCAAGATTTCAATTAAAGAATTAACACAATTTTAACACTTAAAGAATTACAAATCCTTCCTTGCTGGAAGGGCCACAAAAATAGCAAGCATATCTTGGAACAGTGAACTCTTGAATCCATGCTTTTCCTCAAGCCTTTTTCCCATCCGAGAATCCAGCTCCCTTCTAACCATTGTGTCTTTCCCACCATCATTCAACAGCCACCAGGCTTCCCCAACCCAGCCAGCAAGGCAACTACGCCCCTCTCCAGTATCTTCATTGTCTGAGTCTCAAGTCCAGTAATATCACATGACCTTACAAACAAAGGTGAGTAACCAGTTAACCGAGGAGGAGAGTTAAGGAGAAACACCTTTCAATGGAGAGGAACAGAATAAAGAAAAGGATTGGAACACTGACAGGAAGTTTTGAACATTATCCTTTTACCTGTGTGACACATACTGGTTTGATATCTAAGCAATTCCTTTTTATAGTCTGCATAAAAGCCAGGGCATCAGGAGAGTGGTGAACAACAGAAACAAACTGGTCTGCATGCCAGCAAACTCGGCCTTGGCTGTTTGGTTAGCTTTCTTCAGCTCTTAGGACCTCAAGTCCCCGAAGTCCTGGATTAATTTTGCTAATTTCTCTGGTCTCACGGAAAAAGAAACAGGCAGGTATGAGTAGATAGCAGCTAGCAGACTCAAAAGCACTAACATAAACGGTGTGTATCTTCTGGCTCTCCAAGAAATGCACCATAACAGTGCATTAGTGGTACAGCCCATCCCTAACATGAAGCTAAGTGTTACTATTTTTATACTAGCGCTCTGCAGATGCCTCTCTCCATTTACCTAGATTTCATATTAAATCTAACCTTTTAAACAGATCTGAAAATGGGCAGCATTTTTTTTTTTTAATTCTAGCTTCTCTTTCTTATAACACTTAAAGGAGACAGCACAATGTAATGACAGCTCTTTCTTCAGAAACATCTACCCTTGGCTCACAAGTTACCAAGTCTGCTGTGTTTGAATTACAGATTGTAGCAGTTCTACACAACCAGAACACCAAATGCCTGTGTATTCTGACATTTGTTTTCAGTCTGCCTGAATTGAAGACACATGACAGGCTGCAAAGTAGCCTCACACGATATCTGTCTGTATTATGGATCTGTTTAAAGCAGCTGTCATTTCTCAGCCTCAGTAATTAGTTCTAAATAGTGTAATGAGGCCATCAAGCCTGCCAAGTCTCCCCTTGCAACTTGCCCCAGTCATTCTTTTGTTCTAGTGTCCCTCCCATGCTACAACTGCCCTGCAGAATGTAGCTTGTTAGTACAGTTTCCAACCCAGGCTATCTAATTCGCCCTCCCATGGCCAGTATGCACAAAACAATACCTCTGTGCATACCCCATTCTTGCACCAAACACAAAGCATAGCATAAATCAACTTCAGTGGTTCCTTAAACACCAAATGAAAAAAACAACATTCTAGCCTTACATTTAAGATATGTGATAGCATGGGTCCAGTCTAGCATCCCCACGGTCTTATCTCCTCTCACTCTGAAAAACTGGCTTGTTCACTAGCTCTTCCATCCCCTCAGCACACACTCAGCCCTTGTTCCCAAGACTCTGCCTGGGCTGCTCCCTGCCTGCTGCACCTGCAGCAAGACCCTCCCTTACCTAGTCAAGTAGCCTTGTCACTCAAAGCCATGCCCATCATGTCCTCTTGAATGTAAGAGGTGGAAATGTTCTTTGTGGCCCTTATATAAGTTGGTGCCCCTGGCATTTCCTTGATGGCAGTATCATTAGCTAGTTCAGCGTGTGTCATCTCCCCAGACTGTGCCTGAGGGTACAAACAAGACATCTGTCCATCTACAACTAATTCTTGCCATGTGTATCTCCAACAATTATCTGAGTTAACAGTGAAAAAGGTGCTATTTATTCACCCACTCAGCAAACATTTACTGAGGACCTCTTATGTGGGAGGCAGGCAGATCTCTGTGAGTTCGAGACCAGCCTGGTCTACAAGAGCTAGTTCCAGGACAAATTCCAAAGCCACAGAGAAACCCTATCTCAAAAATCAAAAATCATAACAAACAAACAAACAAACAAACAAACAAAAAAAGATTTCATGATTTTTAATACATCATCATGTTATCTTGCATGTTATCTTGTGGTTATCTAAGCAAAAGTTATGCCAGAACTTGACAACAAAATCTAGCTTATAGACTTAGCATTTTAAGTGGATTTACCACTCACTTAAATGAGTTAAACACGTTTCTTTGAGGTAAAAACCAATGCACCAAGCTGTAAACATGGCAAGCTCAGATTAAGGCAAACCATTTTACGCATCTTGACACACTGGCTAAAGACTCTCCTGTGACCAAAATGTGTAACCTTGCTTCTCAAATTGACACAGAATTTAAAAACAGATTTCAGGATTTCCATGAAAATAGTATTTGTCAGTTGACAAGAACCTACGTTACCTGCCAGCTCACAAATGGAATGCATAAAGCTACAGTCTAACATTCAACTGAAAGGAAAAATTGTGACCCTGTGCTTTCCCAGCCTTTTTCAGATCCCTTCTTCACAGAGACTAACATCGTGAAGTATTCATGTCATCTTTGGTAGTACCTAGATTTGTGGGCAACGACTTTACAAACTGCTTTTAGATTTATTTATTTTATGTGTATGAGTGTTTTGCCTGCCTGTATTTAAGTGCACTGTGTGTGTGTGCCTGGTGTCTGGTGCCTGAGGAGGTCAGAGGAAAGAGTCTGGTCCCCTGGAACTGGAGTTCCCGATGGTTGCTAGGAACCAAACTCCAGTCCTTACTGCTAAGCAACTGTCCAGCCCACGTGAACAACTATTCTCAACAAAGCACACTGAGTCAGATCAGAACCAAGCTATCTGATGAGCACTTGAGAGGATAACAACTGCTTCCATCAAACCAAATACAGTATCAAATAACCCAACTGTTTTATGTTCCTCTATAAATCCATATTATGTTTAAGAGATTTTTAAAAAAATCAACAAAGTTTGTACTTAGATATGATCATTTTCTTTATTACTGGTAACAAACAGGGCCTGCTCTGAAGGCACCACACAGTTGGGATCACTGTGAGAGCCTTGCTGCTTATCTGTAATAGCAAATACCACACAAACTGCACAGACTTGATAGGCTTTCACTATCGTTCGTGGATTTAATGTACATGGCATACAACAGTTCTCCAGCTAGTGGGACCCTGAGAAACCAACAGGTCAGCCTCCCCTACTCTAAGCAAATTGGTGTTTTCACTGTAAAAGACACTTGCTGCATCTGCTGTGTACACACACCCTTTTTATCAGGTAAGGGGTGGAAGCAAGCCAAGTCTCCAGCAGAGGAGTTATCTGAGTCAGTGTGCATGTACAGGTGCCATGACCACTGAAGTGAGAGCAAATGTCAAGTTTGACAGGGAGGGAAAGACAGTCTCTCATAAAATCACATCACCAGCTGGGTATCACTATGTGTCAATAAAGACAATCTCCCTCAGAAATACGACCTCCCATGCAGATTTATCAGGAATGCAAGGAGCTACATACCTTTCACATTAATTTTTCAACCCTTATAAACTGGAGAGGTGACTCCATCAGTAAAGTGTTCAAGCTCGAGGGGATGAGCTTAATTCCCAGAACCCATGGGGGGGGGGGAGAAAAAAAAAACAAGTAACAGCTCCCTGTCCTAATCCCAACACTGGGAAAACACAGACAGCAGGATCCCCAGGCTCAGTGGCAGTCAACACAGCCTATTTAATTATCTCTGGATCAATGAGACCCCATCTCAAAACACAAGGTTGACAGCTTCTGAGAACTGACACCTGAAGTTGTCCTTTGCCCACATATACCCACAGACAAATGCACCTACATACATACATACAGAAGATATATTTTAAATGTTCTGATTTATCTAGACATTCTCTCCTAAAGGATCAATAAGCAATCTAATGTTACTGTATTTATTGAAAGAAAACCCCAAGCCAAGAACTGGAGGCTTTCTGAGGTCTAACCTGCATGGGATTAATCTTCACGGAGCGCTCAAAGCACTCCACACATTCCCGAAACTCCTTGTTCCGAAGATGGAGGAGGGCTTTGGAGCGCTGGGCACGTGCACTCCTGTGTCGTGACAGCTCCCAGGCCTTGTCATAGCAGGAGTGGTCCTGCAGGACATCTCCAAGCAAGCAGTATAAACTTGGTGTTTCCTTTTTCTCCAGCTCTCGCCTGAGGATTTCTTCTGCCTGGGAATAACAACAAAAATAGCAAAATCATTTAATTGTGACTAACTGCTATTTTTAGCACAAGCACAACTTTTTATCTCACAGTCTGTGTGTTTTCTATTACTTGCTCACTTCATGGCCTGAGAGCACAGGCTGCCTGAGAAAGGCCCAAGGGAAAATAAGTGAAAAGGAGCAAGAGGAAGGGCCTGCTCGAAGGCCCTGGGATCCCCCAGCACTGGAGAGCCTCCTGCCTGACAGGAGGTCCACGGTACGGCTCCACTGCGGCATGGCACCGCTCACCACGGCAAGGCACCACGGCACGGGACGCTCCACCACGGCACAACAAGGCTCCATGGCACCACTCCACCATGGCGTAGCATGGGATGGGACAGCACAGCACAGCACCGCACCACACCACACCACACCGCTCCACCGCTCCACCCATTCTCTGCTTCGCTTGGCCCACTGCTGCTGTCAGAGAATGTGTCTCTATCCTCTCACTATTGGTTTTTAAGTGTTCTGCATTTAAGTTGTTGAAGAGGGGCACAAGGCAGTCCTAAAGGAGACAATGCAGGCAGAAAGGCCAGAAGGCAGAGGTAGGAGCCAGGTTAGAAAGAGGCAGGAGAAAATGAGGAGGCACTAGTCCCTGGCTGGGCTCCAAAAAACTGTCTATCGGTCCTTTAGAACCAAAGATCTCAGAGTCCTGACTGTAAGCTCTGAAGGCTAAGGAATCCCGACTCCCCAGACCTACACAAGAGCTGCAGAGCCAGGGGCCTGGTCCTCAAGGTTTCTAGCAAGTACAACCGGCTGCTGCTCCACTTGTCCACCTGATCACTGCTGGCAAATACTCAACAATACAACTGCCCAAGACCAGCGCTTAACCAAGTTCTCCTTGTTTACCCATGACTCTGTCCAGGGGGAGCAAAAGATAACCAGCCTGATTGGTGACACCAACACCGGGCAGGCACACGTGGTTCCGGACAGTTAGCCCATCAGCTTCAGAACTTAAACACTGATGTCCACAGTGTGGCCATGTAAGCTAACTCTGTGCTTACTACTACCACGTATCCTCATCTCTCTTCCACCATGTCTGCCATCCTGTTTCTGATAGCTGAAAGTCTGTATACTGGGTTTAGTTTAAGTTATACCTGTCTGTAATTACTACAGTGATTTAATAAACTCTTTTAAATAAGGGATGTGCTTCGGAAAGTGTCTTTGGGTGTTAGCACTTTCAAATTTGTGATAGAGTACAGGTAATTTAAGACTGTCAAGCCTACTCCAGACATGGAATCAAAATTTATTAAACAGTTTCCATGGGAAAACAATTATAAGTCCCTGAAAGCCAAAACAAACATGAAGTTTTATAATTCAATGTTTTAGAACACAAGTCCTCTATTCACAAATAATATAAAGGTTATTAATGTATCTGACAAGCCTCTGTGACCTATAAGACAAACATTTAACCAAAACTTGATAAGGTAGTGGCCATACCATTTTTATTGAAATAAGCTTATAGTGTGGTTCAAAGCGTTTCTCTTGATGGATGGCATTTAAACTTTGTGCCACGCCATTCCAGAAATTCCAAGGCTGACTACTTAAAATTCCTTTCTGTTCTACCCTGTTATAGTGGAGACTGTGGTCTGCAATAAATATCACAGTCACTAGGTACAGATGTGATTGCAGGCACTGTCTCCCTGGAAATCTGTGACCACGTCTCTTCTGTTGAGTTGGAAGTTGCCATGGTTGTGAAGGGTACAAACCCTGGCAGTCCATAATACCCAGTGAAGAAAGAATTCCGGAATTGCCATCTTGGTGCCTCAGACTAAAGTACCTACAAGGACAGGGTTTTGTGTACTGAGTGGCAGGGCATCATGAAGGAACACCAGCAAAAAATATGCCAGCTGCTTCCAAACTCACTAGACAGTGGAAGGAAAGACAATAGTCCTGGATGTTTTCATTCTCAAGGCAGAGGTCATGGAATTTCTGATGACCTCATGGGGCTTACTGTCCTTGTCACGGTCAGGCTGGTGCCTCCTACAGGACTGCTGATGCACAGGTAGGGCAGACTGGGACTCATTAGTTCTATGTAAACGCTGGAGCTTATCACATACGGTTCATGAAGTCTATTATTTTTACTTTCTCAGTGGACTTCTGGCTACACATAATTTTTTATTCTTTAGCAAGTGCTCTGAGTGGGCTTGGGGCTATGGCAAAAATAACACTTTCAAAGCTGGAAGGTCTTCCTGGATGCTGGGTCAGAGGCCTGTGCAGCCATTAAGCAGTCCCATTGTCCCTCAGCTAATTCAAGACAAGAAACCACAGAGAGGCTGAGTTGAGGGAAAAAAATCCCAGCTGGTCTCAGGCTTTCCCAAATGTGCAGCACTTCTGACAGCATGAGCACCCGAAGCTCCATGGAGCACCCACTTCACCACCACCTAACTGTAACTGTGAGAAATCCCAAAGCCAGTCAAACCCTCCCTAAACTCCTGTCTTGCAAACATAGAGGAGAAACAAATGACTTACGGGAGACTTAAGTGGGTTTAAGCCACCATGTTTGGGCAAACTCATACATAGAGGTAGGGAAGGCAGGAGAGTGAACTGAGTGCTCCATCACAGACAGAAACAGAAGACCAGACTCAAGAACTTAGAGTAGTCAAGGAACAGAAATTCCCCAACTTCATTTGAGTCCTACGCTAGCAGAAGCATCAGAAGCAATCTCTGTTCAAAATGGATCCTACTTCACCTTAAGATACCATGACTGAGGCTGGGCAGTGGTGGTGCACACCTTAGTCCCAGCACTCGGGAGAGGCAGGCAGATCTCTGTAAGTTCCAGGTTACAAAGCTACAAAGAGAAATCCTGTCTCGAAAAATCAAAAGAAAAAGATACCATGACTGACACCTCCATCATTCTATCAGTTACTGCCTCTAGACATATAAATTCACACTTAGAAGGGGCTGAATGATTTTAATTTATACAGAGAAAACCTTGGGATCAAAAAGAATCTAGAGGTGTGAAACCAGAGACAAATGGGATCATAACTGAAATCAGGAGAGTTTTTGGTTCACAATATTAATTCAAACAGTTGGGGATGGTTCTAAATAATGTGCTCAACTACATAACAACTTGGACTCAAATGTGGCCAAAAACTAAGCAAAGTTGAGATACCAGAAATTCCTCATGTAATGTGAAGGAAGGAATCTAATACTCAGAAAGGAAAGATTGTTAATTTATCGTTTGCAACCTGCTCACCCACCCCAACTTTGTCACCCAGGGCCTAGGGCCTAGGGGTTGTTCCCTTCATTTTGGCTTTGGGAAACACTGCACATGGGTGAAGCAGACTACTTGAAAAGGACTATTATAAATGTGTCATGTATCAGGGGAAAGCTAGGGAGAACTGCTGTCACAAGCTTCCAGATTACAATGGTGATCATGAGACTCAAGGTAGCAGAGACCTGCCAATTGCATTGCAAGCAAAATAGGCATGGTGATTTGCAACAGACACAGCCAGTTGCAGAAACGCTTGTGCAGCTGGACCAGCATGGATTGTAAGTGGTGGCTGACTGGTCACAACCAAAGCAGACAGGCAGCCAAAGAAAGGTCGATCTTGCTCTATGTAACACTTTAAAAGGTGTGAGTTTCTACTCAACACGCCAGCTCTCACCAAGTTCCTACCCCTGAATATCTTCAAAGACTCAGTGTCTTAGACACCATAAGGAGGACAAATACCACTCAGAAAGGACCGTGTGATAATGTACCAAGTGCAGAGCAAAAGTCCTTTCTTCTGTTCAGCTTTAAAGATGCAAACATAGCCATTACCAGATATCTAAATCTGGGGAAAATGGCAAAATCTCCTCTCCCAGATTTAGCTTTAGTTAATGCTAATCGTTGGAACTTAAAGAATTTGTAGGAGTAGGTTCATTCCAGAGAGAGGCCTAGTAAGTAAGTATGTGAACCAACCAGTGATTACTGCCCTAGTTCCCGAGTATACAGCAAGCTAGAAAGAATGAGTAGCCAGCAGAACCCCTCAGGGTGTGACTGCAGCACAGTGAGCCAAGCAATGGTCCCTGCAGCTTCACCTCTCCATTGAAAAGAATAAACCCCACAGCACTGCACATCTTCATAAGCCACAGAGCACTCTGCTGAAACTTCAAAGGTGCTAAAAGTGTATAGGGAAGAGTTAACCCATCCACTGAAACTGAGACCATGCATGGCTCCTAGAAAGCACCACGAATTATTATAACTAATACAGGGGTGGCACTGATTATAGCTGTTGCCCAGGACATGATCTCTTTTCTGAAGCCCTGGGCAGACAGAGAGACAGAGACAGAGACAGAGACAGAGGGGGGAGGGTATTAAGAAAAGTGCTTCTCTCTATCCAATAGCTACACATTGTCAGATGAGAGCACACATGTCCTGGCCTGCCTGAGAATGCATGAATTCCATGCTTTGACTGTCATATCAGCCCATCAGACCCCAGCAGTCAATGGCCTATACTGATGAATACTATACTGATGAATTCAAGGATCCAAGATAAGAAACTGTGTCAATGTCAACCAAAACTAATGGAAAAATCAACTGCTTTATGACATAGCTTATTATGAGAAACTGTGTCAATGTCGACCAAAACCAGTTGAAAAGCAACTGTTTTACGTCATAGCTTATTAGAAACTGTGTCAATGCCAATCAAAAAACAATTGAAATTAACTGCTTTATGCCATAGCTTATTATAAGAAAATGTTCAATTTATAAAAAATACCTTCATAATTTACCCCTAAAGAGTTTACCTATTAACTAAAACAAGTAGTTACAGTTTTAATCTGCAATGTTACACATGAGCTCTTATTTTAACACTTGCCCCCAGCTATCAGTAGTATTTCAGAACCTTTAGCAAACTGCCCCAGCTCCACTACACCTCCTCCACCATGGTGGTCAGAGTCCCTCTGAAGCTAAAGGAAAGTTATTTTATCCTTCCTCAAGTTGCCTCTTGGTCACATCACCAGGTCATTAAGATACAAGGTTTGTGAAATAAATGATTAATTTTATATGCTCTAAACTCTCTATAAAGAGAAAAATGGTTTGAAGTTTCTTTAGCTGTGTGATATAATCTACAAAATGTTTGTCAGTAGTTTACTTTCTTCCAGATAACCAAACCCCCAAGTCAAAGGACTGATCCCTTACCTGGGCATTTATGTCCTGTCAACATGCTTAACAAGGGAGCAGTGGGGAACCCCCTGGGGAACTGCAAGGCAGAATGAAGCAACAGCCTTTGCATGCTAACATGGTCATGGGCAAATACCTTGCCAAACAAAAGCCAGAGCAGCTTGGCAAGCCCTGTTAGCCCTTGATCCTTGTGTGGCTGGCTGATATTGCCAGCTGTGAGCCCTACTGATCAAAGCAGCTCCAGCCCTATGTGAGTCTCCCATTGAGAGGCTCACACGGTAGCCAGCTACAAAGTTCTCAGAGATCCCTACAGGCCTCTGATCAAGTTCCCCTCATGGTCTCACATCAGTGGAGACCTGGCATCTCAGATTCTCCTTTTAATGTCTACCTTCCTTACCAGGGTCAGGGATCCACACAGAATTCTAAAGACCCGTGCCTGATCCTCTGACAAGAACTTCCCAGGAAACCCCTTATTCCCAAAAGTATTCAAAATATCTACTACTTAAAAAAGCAAGCCTGCTGTACAACCTTATTGAAGGTTTTACTTTTTACATCCACTTCACCTTTACCTTTTCTATTTTCCATCAAATGGTGACACATAGGTTATTTTCAGTCACCGCATCAGTGGGTAAATGTGTTACCTCAATCACTATCATAATTCTGAGACACAGATAGATAGATCTATAGATAGACAGATAGATACATAGATAGACAGACAGACAGATAGATATTAACCATGTGAGACAAAGTTTAAACTCTTATTTTGCAATCAAATGGTCAGTCTCCAACCAAAAAACACAAAGCTAAAAAACAAAAATCTCTCTCCAGGCTTACTATTATTCCATGGATTGACAACAGAAAAAAGCCAGGCAGTGGTAGCACACGCCTTTAATCCCAGAACTAGGGAGGCAGAGGCAGGCAGATCTCTGTGAGTTCAAGGCCAGCCTGGTCTACAAGAGCTAGTTCCAGGACAGTTTACAAAGCCACAGAGAAACCTTGTCTGGAAAAACAAAGAGCAAAAAAACAAAAACAAAAACAAAACAAAAAAAACCAAAACCAACAGGGAAAAAGGCAAAGGAGGAAGGGAGGAAGGGGAGGGAAGAAGGGAGGGTGGCAAGAACATCTGAAAATCCACCACAAAAAACCAGAAAGAGACCAGCTTTTTTTTATCGTTCTCAGACATACCAAGTACACACATGCAATAATACAAAGCACATTCACTCAAAAGAAATGGCTAGATCTTGATGGTAACAGCCAGCTTTGTGATCCTCTCCTCCAAGTCTGCCATAAGTTACCCTTGAAAACCAACAGGCTGCAGCCTCACTCAGAACTGGTCTGGCAGCCAGCAGAGGGAGCCCACTTGGTGTAGCTCTTCCTTAAAGCTGTGTTCTCAAAATCTGCCTAACTGATTAAGGTTAGAACGCCCACTTGCACCGCATTTCATCCAACTCCCAGCTTATTCAGGGGAAAGCCTTTAAAAACAATGAGATGGTGGATAAATTTTACAGCTTCATGGGGTGGTGAATAACAGTGACAACAAAATTAAAAAAAGATGTGACATTAAAAAATGATTGACATAAACCTAATTATCAGTGATTAATTATAATTGAACTAAATACTCCAACCGAAGGCAGAAACTGACAAACAGAATAAAAAATTATCCAACTAAGATGTCATCTACAGGAGGCACACTTTAGATCTGAACATGCAGATAGGTTGACAGGAAAAGGGTCTGGGATGAGATGATCAGTAACCAAGACAGCTAGGATAGCTACACAAACCAGACAAAATAGACCTGCAGAAAACAAACAAACAAACAAACAAACAAAAAACAAGAAACTATTAACTGGAAAAAAAAAGTCACTTTTGATAGAATGTTCACATCAAGAAGATGTAACAGTTATAAATGTGTGTGTCTACAATACATTCCCAAATTACAAGCCAAGAGAAATGGCCAATATAGCAATGGTGTATGGAGACTTCATACACCTAGCTTGCAGTAATAGACAGAAAACTACCCAGCAGATGGAAACGGAAGACATGAGGAATGCTACAGACTGACTGTCTGGAAAGATGCTCTAAGAATACCCCAGTCAACAGGAGCAGAATCTGCACCCTTCTCAGAATGCACACACACTCTCCAGCATATGTTAAGTGGCGGCTCTTGACACAAGCCCCAGCAAGTCTGAAAGGACTGCAGTGACAAACATGCAACACTTAAACACACACTCCTGAGCAGCCATGAGTCACAAAGGAAACTATAGCAAAACTAAAAGTACCAAGAGATGAAGCAAAATGGACATTCCAGAACTTACAGGACATGGGGAAAGTATGTGCAGAGGAAATTTATGGCTCTAGATGCCTATGCTAATAAAGAAAAGCTACCAATCAATAACTTCATCTTCCACTGTAAGGATCAAAAAGAAGAGCAAGCTAAACCCAAAGCATGCAGACAGAAGGAAGTAACAAAGATCAGGCAGGAGACAGAAAAGCTCCAAACAAAAGGACCATTCTGAAGACTCAAATCACTAGAATTAGAAATGAGGGGCTTGGGGTGGTGGGGAATGAGTCAAGCTGGTAAAGTATTTGACATACAAGTGTGTCCACCAGAGTTCAGATTCCCAGTGCCAAGTAAAAGACAGGCCACAGTAATCCAGGTGGAGCCAGGATCCCCGGAGCAAATTGGCTACCGTAGCTAAGTAGTCAAAATCCACTGGCTCCTAGTTAAACAGACTTTGCCTAGGAAAACAATAAGAAAGAAAACTCAGAGACATAGACCTCCCTCCACACACAGACCCACACCTGGCACTTGTACTTGCATACATGTGCGTGTGCGCATGTTCACCCCCTACACACATAATAAAAAGGTTTAAAAAGAGAAAAATATCTTTAAACCCAGCACTCCAGAGGCAGAGGCAGGCAGATCTCTGTGAGTTCGAGGCCAGCCTGGTCTACAGAGCAAGTTCCAGGACAGTCTCCAAGGCAATACAGAGAGACAGAGAGACCCTGTCTTGCAAAAACAACAAAAGAAAAAAGAAAAGAGAAATGAACGAGGAGATACTGTTATTAGTAAGATTTCCTACTCTACAGATATCCCACATTAAAGTTGGATCCAAAGCTCAGAACACCAAATCATACCCTAATAGTATTGGATTAAGAAACATGACTCTGCAAAAATACATTCTATTTCTAACTACTCACTACATTATACACTTGAAGATTTGCTAGAGTCCAAGACTCAGCATTTCCAACCTTTGCAAAGGAGACAAAATATATGTAGAAAACAAAGAATAAGCACAAACCAGGCTCATGTACACACGGAGGAATGCTGCAGGGTCAAGGAACTCACCCTGGTAGCTTACTTCATACTTCAGCCTCCCTCTCCTAACCACCATAACTCATGTAACAACCGGGAACATGGTGGGTGGTGTGTAACTTATCACTGCCAAGCTCCATCAGTTGTGGCTGTTTTATTATCTGGAAGATGGGTGTGTGTGTGTGTGGGGTGTCAGAGTGAAGCAGCTTTCCTAGAGAAGGGGGGAACACCAGAGCAGTGACCCTGCCTGGTCTGCACTGACCTCTTCTCACAAATTAATGCTGTGCATTTTTGTTAGATAAGTTAATTCTGTCTTCTTGAGCTCTGTCACCCCCTTCTCCTGCCAACAGACTTCTCTCTCCCCAAGGCAGTGCTCAAAAGGCAAAATCTATTTCCTTTCTCTAACTGGTCACACTGCACTCCTTGGAATTTTCATTCTCTCCAACATGGCCCAGTTTTATTCTTCCTCCTCCACTTATGCACTAAATCTGCATAATGTATTAAAGAACTAAAGCAGATGCACCCAGTGCCCAATGAGGCACCATGCACCATCACTTTGCAATATCAAAATGTGATCCACTAAGAGTCTCCAGAGTACAGCTTTCTAGCTAGCTACAAGTTGATCGTCCCTATAGGAAAAAACAAATGGGGGGGGGGTAGACACCTGACTGGGGAAGGAGTTGAAACAGGATCTCATTCTGTAGCCCAGGCTTGCCTCATACTCACAGCTAGCATGCTCCTGCCTCAGCCTCCTCAGTCCTGGGATGACACAGACGCATTTTTATAAAGATACAGGAAAACTTGTCACTTAAATGTCTATTAAATAAGATAAAGTTATATTCCCACTTATGCAAAGGATGCTTTTTAACCTATTTTTACAACCCCACACAATTACTTCTCTTAATGAAATTACATATGAATAGTGAATCTCAACATAAACTTATATCCAGGACTTGCACAGAACCTGGAATTGGAGTTAAGATAATACACGAGAAACTGTACTGCTGAGCCCAACAGAGGCACAGTGCTGGAAAGTAAGGAGAGGCTGCAGAGCAATCTTCCCACAGGAGGAACCCACTAGCCCCTCACTAGCCAGTTAGTATACCATGTAGGATTTAGGTGTTGGGTTTTGCTTTGGCGATTGTTTTGGGTTTTGTTTGTTTTCATCTTCTGGGTCTCTAAGAGAAGTCAAGAAATCTAGAGTTCTTAAAAGATGAAACCTGAAAATTTTTACTCTCATTTTTTTTTTTCAAACCTGGTGAAAAACAGATAAAATGTCTTGTTGGCCTACACTCACTGCCAACTTCAAATTCAGATCATAAACTCCTAGTATTTTGGGGAACTATTCCTACCACTCCCAGTGTAGTTCAGGTAGGACAAGCACATGACCTGGGCCCCTCAGTGTTTGTTTACATTTATAACAGTATGTTGCTCGAAGCTGTTAAATGGAAAATCAGAGGCTGGAGGGAGAGGCCCTACACTACTCCTTCAACCCTAGGCAGCTCTGTTAGGCCCTGAGTCTGGGATAGGCAACATGGATAAAGGTTAAGTTCTATCTCTAACTTAAAAAAAAAAAAAAAAAAAAAAAAAAAGATGAAACAGTCCAGGTCTTTCTCTGTACTTAAGTCAGAAGTAAGTCTCAAACTAACTGTTCTTGACTGTGAGCTGGAGGCTCGTTATTGTGGATTAATGGAAGGAATCAAAGCCTCATCTGGCCTTGGCCTTGTATGCATCTGGTCAGCATATAAGGAAGGGAAGCCGGTAGATGGACAACCATGGGATGTCCTCCCAGCAAAACCTGATAATGAGGAGACAAGTGCAGACTCAGAATGGTCATGACTAGAAAGAGCACCCTGAAGACTATCGAAATGGCAGGCCTAACAACCAACTCCAAATGGGTGGGAAAGAGATGGGCCAAGAATTTGAGATGGTGCTACCAGGGAGCTAGCAAGGTGGCTCAGTTAAGAGCTCTTGCTCTTGAAGGACTGGAGTATGGTTCCTAGTACCCATGTCACACAGCTCACAACTGCCTGTAACTCTGGGGGATCTGGTACCCTCTTCTGGCCTCCATGCACATCCATGTGAGCACACACATGAGCAGACCACACACATCACACATGTGTTATGCTCTAATCTTTTGCCTTTTTGGAACTCCTTGAGCGGCCCTCCACCCAGCTCCCAAATAAATATATGAAGGCTTATTCTTAGTTATGAATGCCCAGTCTTAGTTTAGCTTGTTGCTAACCAGCGTTTCCTAACTTAAATTAACCTGTCTACCTTTTCCCTCTGGGTATTTTCCTTTACTTTGGAATATTTTACTTTCCTTCTTACTCCACGGCTGGCTGGGTGGCTGAGTGGCTGGCCCCTGACACCCTCCTTCCCTTGTTCTCTTGTTGCTTCTCCTCTTCCTCCTTTCTTCTTTTATTTATGCTCTCTGCCTGCCAGCCTCTCCTGTCCTTGCTCCTGCCTCACTATTGGCCATTCAGCTCTTTATTAGGACCACCATGTGTTTTAGACAGGCAAAGAATCACAGCTTCACAGAGTTAAACAAATGCAGCATAAACAAAAGTCACACACCAACACACACACACTGAGCATAATTTTTTTTAACAACTAAACAATAAAATAAAAAGAGGTGGTCTTAGTAGAAACAGGATCTATTCCTGGTGCACAAAAGGACCTTGCAGACACATCCCCCATGGAGGGATACTCCCTTAACCTAGAGACAGGAGAGAAGTCCTAGTCCCTAATTCAAATGACTTGACAGATTTACATGACCCAACCTGGATAGCACAGCCCTACAAGTGGAATGGGGGTGGGGGATGAGAGGGGAGGGTGGCCAGGGTGCATGTCACAGGGGGAAGAGGGTAAGAGGGAGGGAGGGAAGGATAGAGGGAGGGAGGGTTGGAGGGAGGAAGAGGAAACTGGGATCCACATGTAAAAATTTAAAATTATATTATTAATAAAAAAAGAAGAAGAAAAAGAGAAAAAGAGGTGGTCTTTGCAATAGACTTGAGTTAAAAAGAATCATGCACATGTCTAGGTGTAACAGTGCTCATGTGCAGGAACTCATACAACAGGTTTCCTCTAACTCATCTCCCTGAAGCAGAGAGCAAACATGGCTGACTTCGCTGTGTAGAAGTTAGCTCTCAGGGATGGGTACTACCCACTGGAAGGGGCTCTACACCCTGAAACAAAGAGGAAAAATGCCTAGGGAAGAGCTCTCCCAGCACCAAAGTGCCTCCTCTCACCAGTGACAACCCCCCTAGCAGGACAGCTTCCTCCTGGTACAAAGACAAGGTCCATGAGCCATAGCCAGACTCCACGCCTGGTAGGACCCTCCCAGTCTCACAGCCTGTGCGGTGTTTCTCCCAGCCACTCGCTCACAGCCAGTTCCTCACTAATTGCTTTTTACATCTATGTGTGTGACAGCACCAGGCCCTGGCTTGGTTTTTCAAAGAGTACTTGCCAACACAAACACTCCCAGTCCAAGATAAAACAGAGTAATTTAAAACAGACCTAGTTATCCCATTAGCTGGTCACCCCCTATTTGCATTACCCAGCTGTGGAGAATTTTCAATTCCTTTGCCTTAAAAATCTAATCTCTAATTTTTAAGGAAATAACAGTAACCACAAAGGCTAGCTGCTGTGGAAAAAGGACAGGCTTTAATGGAAATGGCTCTAAGAGACAAAATCTGCCACTTACCAATGCTAACCAGTATGAAAAAACGACAAAACCAATTCATATTTTGTAGTTTCTTACAAGAAGCATGTAATGATTACAAGCCAAGAAGATAAAGAATGAGCCACAAGAAGCCCGTAGGAAGTGCATTATCTAACTACAGATTATGGTATCTTTATCATCACTGTGTGAAAACCGGAATTCCTAAAGGTTCCCATTTCTATTTCTAAAGTTAAAGTAGAAGTGGGGTGGGTTTCACTATTGAGAACTAAATAGGAAGGGAGCAGGTGTTTTGCCATATGGACAGTCATCTCCATAAGGAGAGTTCTACTGGGGTATCTGCTTCCTAGTACATATTCAACTATTTGTAATGTGGGGCCTATGGTGCCTGGGGACACAGTTCTAAATGACACAGACAGAGTAAGTAGCACAGAGGAAATGAGCCAGCAAATGGGACAATAGAGTAATCCTGAGAGCTGAGGAGTAGACAGGAGAACAATATAAATCTGGAGAGGAAGCAGAGACCAGATGCTCTGTAAATACCAAAAGAGACGCAGAGAACAAGCAAGAGGTAGTTATGGGGGACAAGAATTCCAGACACAAGGAGCATGAACTAAGACCATGCCATCAAATCACGTAACTGCATCTTCCTGGAGCCCTGGGAGTAACATGAACAATAGAATATGAGGAGGGTTGAGGCCACATACAACAGCCAGAGCACGACATATCTGCAACCATTCACTCTCCATTCTGGAGACAAAGAAAAGTTACTGACAGGTGGGGTTGCCATGGTCAGTCACTGCTCTAGGAAGACTGCTCTGACAAAGAATTGAGAAGGAATCTCACAAAGCACATGAAGGAACTTTAATCTTGGAACATACACCCATCCCTGCCCCCAAAAGACTAAACTACTAAAAACACTCAACTGTTTTCAAAGTAACACATCTACTTGTATCTTAAAACAAAACAGTAAGAATTCATTGTTACAGTAATTTGAAATGCAGCACAATCAAGACACAGCTATGTAATCTCAGGTAAATGGGAGAAATGAGGACCCCACCTTCTAGCCTCCAGCTGATGCCAGCTCAGTCTTTATTTCTTACTTAGAGACCAAATTAGGTTTGCTCAACAAAATGAGATTTTGCCATCTGTTGGGAAATTTAAGAACTTGTCCCTTACAGCTCTTTTCCTCCCCACCCAGCTGAAGAACTTCCATGCAAACAAGGCTGATACAACAAGGTTGTTTTCAAAACTTTCCGGTGTGCAGTGCAGGTGTGCCTTGACCCCAGGTGTGGGTGGTGCATGACTTTCTCCTATGCTTAGCCCATGCCCTGGCTTGGGTATATAAGCCCATTACTCTCTGTAATAAATAGTGGCAGCAGCTTCTTCTTAACTTCTCGTGATGGTCTGTTAAGTGTTTTAATCCTGACACCCTCCACCAAGATCAGTCCCAGGCCGTGCGGGTGTGGGCATGGCAGCCATCAACTAGAGTAAACTCTGACAAGTGAGCCAAATATCTAAAATATTAATGCTAACAGATGAGAACCAGTTCTGATTCCAGAATCAACCAAAATTAATCTTAGATGTCTTGCCAATGGCCATTAAACAGCAAGGATGTCTACAAGCATTATTCTAAATAAGAAAGGCAAAGCGCCTACAAGGACAAGGAGTACTCATGAGCATCACAATAACCATCAGACTCAGACATTTCTCTATATTGGCCTTTTAAACATAAAGCATTCCACTAAGCAGCAAATACAAGAACTAAACTTCCAAACACCTAGTGAAATCAAAATGCAGTAAAAACCTGGCACATGGCCAGGTACCAGAAGCTCAACTGCTCCAGAAAGAAAGCACTTGTTTCCAACGCGATGGTTAAAATTATCTGGAAATATATCGTGGAAAAGCCAGGGTGGAGAACTAAAGAGACAGCTCAGCAGCTGAGGACACCTGCTGCTCTTGCAGAGGACATGCGGGTTTGGTGTCCAGCCCACAGAGGCTCATAACCCTGTAACTCCAGTCCAAGGGAACCAATACTCTCTTCTGGTTCCGTGGGCACCAAGCACGCACACAGTGTGTATATATACACTCAAGCGAAACATGCATTCACAAAGTGCGTATATATACACGCAGGCAAAACATGCATTTACATAAAAGTAAATGAATCTTAAAAAAAAAAAAGAGGGCTTTCTATGAGACAAATTGTTAAAACCAACTTTTAAAACTCAAGATAGGGTGGGTGGGTGCTGGTAAAATGGCTCAGAGGTTAAGAGCACATGTTGCTTTTGAAGAGGACCTGGGTTCAATTCCCAAAACCTACATGGTGGCCTACAGCCATCCATAATTCTATTTCCAGGGGACCTAAATCTCTTGCAATCTCTGCAAGCATCGTGCTATACACACATACAGGCAAACAAAACATTCTTACACATAAAGTAAAAAATAAATCTAAAAAGTAATTTTCAAAAAAATCAAGATGGCATTTTTAAATAAGTCATACAAATGTACAACAAAATAACTATATTTCTAAAGATTAAAATATGTACATTTCCAAGAATATTTAGAAACAGAAATATTTATCATTACTCTAAGATAATTTTTACAAGACCATGTACAAATCTTAGAAACCAATAATATTACAGTTATTAGGGAAAGCATCAACCCCTTCCCTGATGTACATGGATGAACTATGCTTTTCTTTGAATTAGGGCATCTCAGCTTCCTATACTTTCTGAAAACATCACTAATATTTCAAGCACGTTTTGGGTATTTGTGATTCACCAAATTGCTCAATTTTCTAAAAAACTTTTTTTTTTTTTTTTTTTTTTTCATCATCTGGAGAGATGGCATTGTGGTAAAGAGCACTGGCTACTCCTCCAGAAACCCTGGGTTTGATTCCCAGCATGCCCATGGAGGCTGACGACTGTCTCTAACTCCAGTTCCAGGGGATCTGATGCACTCTTCTGGCCTCTACAGACTCTGGATATGTACATGGTATACAGATACACATATAGGCAAAACACTTATTCACATGAAATAGCAACAAAATACTTTTTTTAAACTACCACTTCAAAGTTAACAATACTTCCTATAGCCATTATTTATTTATTAACTAATGTAAAAGGATCACACAGTAAGTCATGAGAACACAGGAGCTGCATAGGATTGGAAATTAAGCTATTCATTCTCCCATTCATTTCTCCTTTAAACAAAATTTGAGGCAATCGATGCTAAAATACATTGACAAAATCTTAATGAAAGAAAAAAAAATGCTTTGATTGTGACCTAATTCTTTGAGCCTCTAGTTTCTTTGATTCCCCCTGCCCCAATCTATGCAGTAAAGTTGACAATTTTTTCTGCCTTCAGAACATTATTGAGCATTTTCTATGGCAATTTCTGTTTATATAGCTTAGTACAAAATGAAGCTTTACCAACTTCCAATGTTTTGCTTTGTTTTGTTTGAAACTATGTAGCCTAGACTGGCCTTGAACTCGAGAGATCCTCCTGACCAACCCAGTTGGCCTTCATCTGCTTTGAGTATCTTCCCCTCTCATGTGCCAATAAAACTGCCCTGAGTATTTCTCTGAGTCTGTTTAATTCTGGTAATATTTAATTAGTGCACATGCGGGTATGCATGAGGAGGTCAAAGGACAATTTCATTAGCTCTCCTCCACAATCTTAATGTGGGCTTGGGGAACTCAGGCTGCCAGGCTTGCATGGCAACTGTTTTTACCTGCACAGTCAGTATGCCAGCTCCATCTAAATTCTTTTATCTGCAAGACTAAGATCCTATAAAAGGGACCTGGAATCCTGGGGACACTGCTGGTTTCTCCCTACACTGAACACCTCAAAGAGCTTCACTGTCACTGACCAATTCATGTAACTGTCACAGCTCTTCTAATACACACACTTAGGAAGACATACAAGAAAACCATGTATTTGAACCACTGTCTCTCATTTTCATAACAGAAAGGTAAAGGTGAGAATAAAAACATCCTGAGGATTGCAGTCTGCTGTGTGCTCTACTGAGTCAGGAAAAGTGCAATGAGAATTAACCAGCAGGGCTGTAGAGCTGACTCAGCAATCAGGAACATCTGCTGCTCTTGCAGAGGACCTCAGCTCAGTTCCCAGCACCCACATGGTGGCCCCCCACCACCCGTAACTCCAGCTCCAGAGGATCTGACACCCTCTTCTGGTCTCTGTGGACCCCGAACACACACATGGAACACATACACATGTACAGGCAAAACACCCATACACATAAAATAAAATAATTTAAATTAACATATGATTACAATGTATCCAGTTTTATGACTAATCACAATGTAGAAACACAAGTCTTAAGATATGGTTCACGTATGAGAAAAAACAGATTTATAACAGATGCAAGTATTACAACATTCTCTCTCTTGACCCAACTTAGGAGTGGAATTAAATATGTAGCGCATACTTCATAAGACTACCTCAACAGGGGCCACACAGACTTTTTTCAACACACTCAGCCTCCTAGATAACTCCCTCATGTCCACAGCCTCTAATTATCAAGTACCCCAGAGACAATTAAAATTAATTCCTGATATTTTACTTCAAAGCTGTCCTATAGAAGAATCAATAGAAAATAGATCAAAATAGGAAGTGCTTTCAAAGTTTTTATTATTCTTTCTTAAATGCCAAGTATCATACCAAACTCTAGGCTGCTTTTCTCTTTTATGGACACATAAAATAAGCTGCTGAACATAAATCAGAGTAAACACTAGAAAGTCTTAAGTGGAGCAAGGGAAGGACATAAATACTGTCAGAGGTCTTTCTGAGGCGCAACGGAGAAGTGTGGAAGAAAGGAGGCGCTCACCTTACAAACATGACTGTTACCTACCTTCCCATGCTGCCCAGCCCTTTCATAACAGATGACCACGTCTTCCCACATCTCCAGCTTCTCAAATATCTGAAGGGCTGAAGTGGTACAGCCCAACTCAAAGAGCAAACCTGCAAGCTGGCGCTAGGAAAACAAATGAGAGTCATCAACACTCCTCAACAGGAAGCAAACCCATTTTGCAAACCAGCCTCTTAAAGGGCTGCTTATTGTAATACGTATATCATTTGAGGAATTCAAACATTACTATCTAGGAATTTGTGAGAACCACACTTCAGTAAGCATTTTTACAGGCGATGAAGTACTAAAAAAATAAAAACTGATCAAAATACTCAATGCATCAAATTTCTAAGTATCTCGGGACTCAAAAATACAAATCAATTCCTTTTTAAGATTCCTTCCATGAGAAGCTTGGATTTATAAAGGTCATATTCAATAATCCAGTGTTTAAAGCTCCGAGGAAGCAATGCAGACACCATTAAATCTCTGTGCTTCATCCCTGGGAATGTACACATGAGAACATCTCAGGCTCTGTCTCAAGCAGTCCTACTTATTTTAGACACAGTCTAGTAATCTGAATCACTTAATTAATTGCACAGCCCCTGAAAGATCAAGATGAGCAAGCAAAGTAGGTGAAGGCCAGTAAAAAATACTCCAACAATCAGTAGAATGTTTTAGGTTGCCCATCTTACAGAAATGAAAAAGATATTATTATAAGAAAATAAAGGAGATGATGTTTCTGAACAAGGTCTGGTTTCATGTCAGTGGTCGCTGCATTGTTTTCTCTTTTGAATACATCTTTATGACTTTTGAAATTCAGCACACACTTAAGAATTAAGAAGCTAATGGAAGTTAGGCATGGGGGGTGAGCCTTTAATCTCAATACTGGAGGCAGAGGCATGTGGAACTCTGTGTGCTGGAGGCCAAACTGGTCTACATAGTGAGTTTTTAGGGTAGGCAGGGATACATAGTGAGACCTTATCTCAAAAAGAGAAGGAGACAGGGCTTAAAAATATTTCTATGTACCACAAAATACAGGAAAAATTGGCAATTTCAGAGCATTGGTTGAATCTGTTCTGAAACTAGATAACAGGCTGCAGGAGATCAACACACCTTGCTGTGCATGCAGGAGTACTTCTGTATCTTAAAAGGTGGGGAAAATTACCTGGGATGATATAGCTGGCCAGAGGGAAAGACTTTTCTTACAATAAACTGCTGTTTGCACTTTTAGTTCAAATAATAAAGATATGGCTAGTCACTATGATAAAAAGAAAAGGGGAGATTTAATTTAATAAAAAATGATGTATATTTTCTCACACTGTCAATGGACTCTGAAATTACAGCTTCCTACGCAGATAAACAACTGTCTAAGTTCTGTCTAAATAGTACTTAAGTTTCTAATTGTCTATTCAGAAACAAAACAGCTACACTCTTGGCTGGAGAGAGGGCTCAGGTGTTAAAAGTAAAGGCTCAGGCTCCCAACCAAAGGAAAGAAGCTGCATACTCAACAGACATGTTTTCTTTTAACAATAGCTCAGAATCTCAACTGCTGACCAGCCACAAACCACACAGGACTGGGGTAAGTGTATACCCAAGGCTATGGCTGTTACCTCCTCCTGAGCTGGTGGCTTCCAAAGTGTAAGAAATGAACCTCCTAGCTTAAGACACAAACCCCTCTCTACAGAATCTTGTAACAGGGCTTCAGAACCACTGAAGAGCAGTGTAATACATAAGTGACAGACAGGTCAGGAAGCTGACTAAAATGTCAAGTCACTAAACCATCTAGAAGCTTCTGGCTAACATCATTTAATCTGTGTGCTACAGTGCCCCAACTCTAAAGTCTGGGACATTTTATAACATCAGTGCTATACAGTAAGGTAATGTGGAAACTGTAGAACAAAATGTATGCATCCTACTAAATGCACCCGGAAGGCAGAGGCAGGCAGAGCTCTTTGAGTTTCAGGCTTGGCAGGACTACATAGATTCAGTCTCAAATGGGGAAAAGGTAAGAGAAAGTAAAGCAGACACTGTATTAAGACACCAGGAGCTAGTTCTTGTGCAAAGTTCACTCCAGAGGAGCTCAGCTGTCTTCTCCATCAACTTAAGAAACAACTAGGGGGACACATCTATAATCCAAGAGAATCACCGGGACAAAAGGCCACACACCAGCTCAGTCGGGGCCTTTAGGAGCCCAGTCACCCTGTGCCCTGGAAAGAGAACAGTCAGAGGTATCTCAAAACATAAAGTATCAAATAGTTTCCTTTTGTTTTTTTGTTTTTTTGTTTTTTTGTTTTTTTGTAAGCACCATTAAAAGGTTCAAAGGTTTACTGTTTGTAGAAAAGTCCTTGAAGACCCTTGACTATAAAATGCTGAGGCTTGAAAGATGGCTCATCAGATAAGAGCACTTCCTACTCTTCCAATGCACGGAGAGTTCAGTTCCCTGGGCTATAGGTGGTTGTGAGCCCCAGTTCTGGAACTCTTTCTTGTCCTCCATAGCCATCTACACATGTCCATGCACACACACACACACACACACACACACACACACACACACACACACACACACACACCATATACACACTTCTATACACACTCTCTTATACATAATAAAAAGTAAGTCTTTGAAAAGCTAATATAAAATGTCCTTTTGAAAATGAAACGGGAGGGTAACTCCACTGAGATGCCCAAACCCATTCTTAACTAACTCTCCTCCCACTCTTCCTCCTTCTCTCCATACCTATGCTTAAATCTGTATTAAAACCTCTTCTTAATGAACTCCAACTCATGAAAAGAAAAAAAGCACTTATGATTTGCCTATCTTAATTTATAGGATTCTACCTAGTACCAATTTAAAACCATTTCAAAGTGTTTTTAAATCCATTACCACTTTAATTAAAATGGCAATTTAAACAAGTGGAAGTCCCCAAATGCTTTTATTAATTTCACTGAAATATTTAAAATGTCAATAAATATGTCTAAGCCACCCCTCTCTAATATATTTTCTTTTCTAATTCAGAGTATTTTCCATATCAAAGACAAACAGAAGTACCTGAACAGCCCAGTGAGGAGGTACTTGACAACAATAGAAAATCTTCAGACGTTCCAGTACAGATGTAGTTTTATCTTCAAATTGGTCTGCAAGAGCCTAAGGAAACACAATAATCACATCTGTATGTTCAATCATTTTTAATATAAACAAAGTTCCTATTATAAAAATGATTCAAATGTACATATAAAGAACGCAAGTCATTTTTGTCAAGGTTAGAAGATGTATGAAGTTTATGTATTTTAAAAACTTGAAATTTAATCAATATTTCTATACACATGCACACTTAAATATTAACAGGAAAATTTCTAAACTAAAATTTCCTATAATAAATCTTTCCAAGAACTAGCCTTCTTACTAAAAACTGCCATTCTAAGAAAAATTGTTCTTGATTGTATTTATTTCCAACATGATGCTGTTGTGACGATGTCACTCTCCAATGTCAATGAGAGAGTAACTACATGAAAAACTTGGGAGTTTTTTCTCAGGAATTAAGCAATGAGGAAAAGCAGTTCTGGCCGATTACAAACAGGTAATCTCAATCCTTGGCAAGAGATGTAAGGGTGGCATCTATTCATGCAAGACCATCTGTGCAATGCAGTGGGTAGCTACAAGCTTTGTAATTGAATTCTTGTGACATCCTGGAATTCCCAACCTGTTAATGAAAAACAGCTCCCAGAGACTACACCAAGAAGGAGATGAGAGGCCCAAGACGGCTCTCTGAGAACAGCAGCCCGGGCCAACTACAGAGTCAAAAGCTGGCACTATAGTTAGTAGTCAAGTGACTAGTCATCTAAAAAAGCTCATATACAAATGTCAACTTGAAAACAGACATCCTCCAGAATCCCAGGCAAACACATGGACAGCAGCCATAACCCAGACATCTGCCCGCCTCTGATCTGTTGGTAGGTTTGTACCAACTACAGACTTGCTGGTATCAGACTTTTTTGTGGGGGGCAGGAGTGGGGCTCCGAGACAAGGTTTCTCTGTGTAACCCCCGCTGTCCTGGAACTCACTGTGCAGACCAAACTAGCTTCAAACTCAGAGATCCTCCCCCCTCTGCTTCCTGAGTGCTGGGACCAAAGAAAGATATGTCCCCCCTATGCCAGACTTGGTATGAGAATTTCAATTGTGAAATATTATAACCTTTTTTTCCCACCATAATAGAGTTAATTATTAACGTGTCTTTCTTAACTTTCTGGTTCTAACATAGAAAGTTGTGTGATAATACTCTCTCAGGATATATCTCAGGATATATAAGGGTTGTTATACTAGTGTCTGCTTTCAAGTTGTTTCAATGTTTTACAAATTCTTTAAGAATCAAGAATAAACTTCCTCAGAAGAAAGATAAGGGCAGGAGAGTCTAACATATTCTGACAAAATCGTGCCAAGGTTAGATGTTGGTCCCCAACTGTGGAATGTCCCCCACAGGCTGGAGCAAACTCTTGTCCTCAGGTATGGAGTACCACATTGGGAGGCTGTAGAACCTTTGAGCCAAGAGCTCAAGCAGGTAGCAGCAGGTGAGCAGCAGTGACTTTTGGAAATTTATCCTGCCTTTAATTGTGATCTAGAACTCTCTGCACACTGGTTGTCAATGTGAATAGCCATCCTGCCTTATGCTCCCACCCACACAGACTGAGTTGCTCTCACTGTAACTTCCCTGCCATGATGAATTAAAATCTCCCAAACAGTGAGACAAAATAATCCCTTTAGTTGCTTTTGTCAGGTCTTTTATTACAGAGATGAGAAGAGTAAGTACCACAGAGCCAGTCAGAGGCCGGTTCCTAACTGCATAACAGCTCTGCAATATGGTTCTCTGCCACGTGTGAGGGAGGAAACCTATTGGTTGGTTCAGTATCTCATGTCTCAGAACAGAGTAGTACACATCACTTCTTGGACAGCCTGACATACTATTCAATTAAAGTTAGTCAGAACAAATTGAGACATAACTACACTCCTCAGCCATCTTGACAAAGATTCCTGGCCTTGCTTCACAGAAACTTAATAGGAAAAAAGGTTGCACGCCTCTAGCCAGGGCTATTTCACTGAGGGAGGGAGGGCAAAGAATGAACAGCACCTTCTGGCTGAAGACATATGGTCACAATATATAAATAAAGATCACAGAATTCCTTCATGAAAAGAAAGGCCTTTTTTCTTAAACCAACATACCACACTTTCAAAGAGAAAAAAATAACTTTTACTAAATAACCTAAAATTTGAAAGTAACACCATACAATTTACCAAGACCCAGTTACATGTGAAATTTTAGTTTCAAACAAAATCCATGTTGTTTAATTATATAACTAGGGGACATTAAGTACTGAATAATTTTTGTGTGCATTTCAGAAACTTGTGGGTGACTTGTAGGTATCTGTGTCTTATGTACTCAGGTACTCTCTGAAACAGCAAAAACTACCAGAATTAATAAAGTCAACAAGCATTGCACTGTCTAGAGCAGTGGTTCTCAACCTTCCTAACACTGCAACCCTTTCATACAGTTCCTCATGTTATGCTGACCCCCACCATAAAATTATTTCATTGTTACTTCATAACTATAATTTTGCTACTGTCATGAATTTTAATGTAAATATCTAATATACAACCTGTGAGGTCACCACACACCCACAGGTTTGAGAATCACTGGTGTGAGCGCCCTACAGGAACAGAATTGGCTCCAAGCTGATAAAGATGATTTTAACACCTGTCTACTTCTCTCCTACATAGAATACACTTATTGGCATCTTAAGCATGGCAATCACCTAAGTATGGCTCAGCTATAAAGAAAACAAAACAAAACTAAGCTAAACAAAACAAAACTAAATTTTAAACTAAGTTTAAAATTAAACTAATAGATGAAAAAGGGTGGTGGTATACCGCTAGTCTCTACAGAGTTCAAAGTACGCTCTTTTTATTTGCTAATTTGTAGCCCCGGGAAGAAGAGGACACCAGCCGCGGCTCCCCGATAAGACGACCACGTGGAAATACTTAAATAAGTAGAAATGGGTTAATAATTAAGACACAGCTTCTTTTATTTTAGACAGAAAAGAGGAGATGATGGGAGATGTTATTCTGTATATATGTTTCTCATACTGGTTAATAAAGCTCTGTGGCCAATGAGATAGCAAGATAGGCGGGGCTAGGAGACAAGGAGGAAAGAGGAAGTAGTAGGGAGGAGTCGAGATGTAGCCCCGGGAAGAAGAAGACGCCAGCCGCGGCTCCCCCGATAAGACGACCACGTGGAAATACTTAGATAAGTAGAAATGGGTTAATAATTAAGACAGAGCTAGCCCATAAACAGTAATGGTAACTGGCCGACGGGATTGTATCAAATACAGAGTCTCTGAGTGTTATTTGGGGCTGGCGCGGCTGTGGGCCCACGTGGCGGTGGGACCGGGAGGCCGGCGGGGAGACCTGCTGTAACACTAATTTACAAACACAGCCTAACAAAATCCTGTCATGGTTTGATGTGCAATGTCCTCCACGGGCTCATGTGTCTGAACACTTGGTCTCCAGCTAGCAATGTTACACGGGAAGGGTGTGGAGTCCCTGAGCCAAGGGACCTGGCTAGAAGCAGTGGGTGACTAGATTTTTCAGAGCAAATTAATTTCTAGTAAGTTCTAAAATTCTATCATATTCAAACAAATGTAATCCTCACAGGCACAGGCAATAGGAAAAGCAGGGCTGACATTCACAATGACCTGAGTTCTCTTCCAGGTCTAACCACAAGAAAAGTGATCATGAAAGGACTTTTAAAATAATCTTTGCACTTTCAGCAAATCTACAAGGATGGCCTTCTCAAAGCTTTGGTAAATTTGCTGTTTTAAAATTTTCTTCATTTTTGTAGCTTTTTTATTTATGTAGATGTGTCGCCTTTTGTGTATATTTATGAGCACCATTTGTGAGTCCTGTGCCTACAGAGCTCAGAAGGCATCAGATCCCCTGGAACCACCATGTGGGTGCAAGGAATTAAACCCAAGTCCTCTGCAAGAGCAACAAGTACTCTTGACCATTGAGCCATACCTCCAGCCCCCAAGAGTTTTGTTTCATTTCAGACTTTTAAGGTAAGCTGGTTAATTGTTAGCACCAGTCACTAATCACAAATATCATGTATATTCACTGGGAGCAAAACCAGGTGTCCAAAAAAGTGAGGTCTCTCCCTCTCTCAGAGGTAACCCTGGCAGATCTCAAACTTTGAGAAATCCTCTTGACTGAGTTTCCCAAAGGCTTTGATACAGACACACACCATTGTACCTGGCTTGTTTTCAAGTTCTAATACTTCTTTTTAAGGTTATTTCTCCTAAACTCATTCTAAAAGCAAAATATTTGCCCATATGGAGCTCCCAACCCCCACAATAACAATGCCCACATCTCCAGAAGCTACAGTTTCATTGGTCAGAAGTATATCTATGGACTAGGTATAGAAGAATGAAACCCCAGAATGCAAAGACATGTCTCTTCCTTTTGGTGCCTTTTTCAGTAAAGAATTTCCCAGAAAAACCTACAGGAGATCAAGTTAGCACAGAGGATGATTAAATATGTAAGACAATTCTGCACAAGGTCTGGTATCATTTAGACTTTGTGTGCTTGCATCTGAAAGTATGGACATTCATCTTCAAAGGAGCAGAGCTGGTCCCAAAGGGCCTTCCCTTTCACTGAAAGCAATTCATTCTCACTAGGAGCATATCAAAATGGCTATGGGCCATCTGAGGAGCCAAATATAACTAGCTGATAATCTAAAAGGGCTGACTGATCACATGTCAGATCACCTTTGATTTGCTTTGTTGTTCAATCTTTGTACATGTCTGTGTGTGCATGATAGGATTTTATTTCAAAAAATTAAAAATATGTACTTATGCAAATATATCAACAGCTGGAAGGGAGAGCTTTGTTTCTGACAGGAGCCTAAAGTCAACAGTGATTTACAAACCAAGCAGTCAAATGGACTGCCACTTCAGATTCAAAGATAATAAAATTCCCCATGGGAAGAAGAATTACAATTATATTTTACTAAATTTCAACAACCTTAAATCTATACAGAGCCAGTATTACATAATAATTAGCAAATGGCACCTGTGAGAAATAAAATCCATGTCAAAGCCCCAGGCCTGTAGAGCAGGAGAGCCAACCTGGCAGCTTCTAAGTCTCAGCTCATCTCCACATGGCCAATGACCAGACTGTGAAATAAAAAGCAGATTCTTGCTGAAGAAACATTGAGAACTGTAATTGACCATTCTTTACAGCACTCAAATCCTCTAACACAGGAATCAGGGCTGCTATAGTCAGTAACATGCTCAGCCACTGTTGTTAGATAACAAGAGCTTCTCTTCGAGCTTCCACAAGGAAGACAAACCAACAGAGGTAGCCTTGAGGAAGCAGGCTAACCACACTGACACCCCTTCCCTAACCTCACCTCGGGTCAGGACTCCTAAAACTTATCTCCTTCAGGTCCCTTTAAACCTTCAGAATTTCTGAGGGACTGGAAGGAACTGTGCTTCCATGTGTTCTAATCACCATATTAAGCTGTATAGAACAAGGCTGAAGACACATACCTGCATACTCATAACTACAGCCACCCAAAACTTAACAAAGATGTCAAAAGCAAATCCTGGAGAAAAGGCAGAATCTTCAACAAATGGCACTGGGAGAACTGGAGCCACATGCAGAAGGGGGATTAGGCCATATCTATAACCTGTTCAAAATTCACTCAAAACACACCCAAAACAAATGTGAGACGCTGCTGGAAGAAAGCACAGGCAAAGCCCAGATACAGACTTTCTGACAAGGCTACATTTGCCCAGGAACTAGGCAAACGGGACCTGGTTAAACTAAAATTCTTCTGCACAAATATAAACAAGTCACCGAGAAGGAGAAAATCTTTGCCAGCTGTCATATGACAGAGGATTAATATCTAGAATATATAAAGAACTTCAAAAATCAAAAAGCCTATTCAAAAAAATGGACTTGGGATCTGAACAAAATTTTCAAAATAAAAAAACAAAAATAACTAAGATATATCTCAAATTTTATTCTAATGAGAAAGAGAAAGCTGAATGACAACAGAAAAGGCTATACATTTTATTTATTTATTTATTTCTGGGTTTTTTTTTCAAGACAGAGTTTCTCTGTATTGCTTTGGAGCCTGTCCTGGAACTCTCTCTGTAGACCAGACTGGTCTAGAACTCAGAGATTCGCCTGCCTCTGCCTCCCAAGTGCTGGGACTAAAGGCGTGTGCCACCAATGCCTGGCTTACATTTTTTTTTTTTTAAAGTAGACATGACTACTGTTTTAGTCACTGTCCTATTGCTATGAAGAGACACCATGACCAAGGCAACTATTATAACAAAAAGAATTTAATTGGGGGCTTGCTTACACTTTCAGAGGTTCAGCCCAGTATCATCACAGCAGGAAGCATGGCAGCATTCAAGCAGACACTGGAACAATTGCTCAGAACTACATCCTGACCTGGAGAGGGTGGGGGGAGAGGGAGAGGGGAGAGGGGGAGGGGTAGAGGGAGGCTCTGGGCTTGATGGGGGCTTTTGAAACCTCAAAGCCCAACTCCAGTGACAAACTTCCTCCAATAATGTCACAACTCCTAATCCTTTTAATCCTTTCAAATAGTGTCTCTCTCTGGTGACTCAGCATTCAAATATATGACCAACCCTATATTTGAACCATAGGGTTATGTAGGCCATTCTCATTCAAACTACCAGAGCACTGACAGCTGTGACTCTACTTCACCACATTAGAGTGAACAGGCACCACAGGCACTACAAGCATTACAGTGAACAGGTTTTCACAAGCACTGACTTGATCCTCACCTACTCTCTTAACCTGAACCGGCAACAAGATTTCATGGGATGGACTGTTTCTAATGGCTTGTCCTGAGTTTGTAATTCCCTCTTTCTTGTAGCTTTAAGAATCTCTGGTAATCTACCTTCATGTATAGCGCAGCATTTCCTTCTTAATTTTGGCCATCTGTCACTTAAAAGTCCACTCTGTGGAGCCCTCAATGTAACTGACAGTAACAGCCCATGCAGACTGTCAGTAACTGGCCAGACAAATCTGGACAAGTCACCTGACTTCAGCACATCTGCATGTCCTTAGGATTAGGACATGATTGAGTTCCTTAGAGCCCCTTCTGCCCCCCCTTGCTATCCCCCTCAATGTTAACATTTCATCATTTAGCACTATACAGCATTGGAAGGAAACCAATCTTTATAGAAATTAAAACACTTTAATTAAAAAAAAAAAAAAAAAAAAAAAAACACCTTTGTTTGTTACCGGCTAGCTCCATCTTAATGATTAATCCATTTCTACTATTCTAAGTATTTCCACATGGCTCATCTTACCGGCCAGAGTGGCTGGTGTGCTACCTCTCCAGGCTCTCCATGTTGACTTCTCCTTCCTACTTCCTCTTTCCTCCTTGTCTCCTAGTCCCTCCTATCTTGCTTTCCCATTGGCCAACAGGGCTTTATTCATTAACCAGTATGAGAAACATATTTACAGAATAACATCTCCCATCATCAGCTTCCTAATTCTGTTCCTTAAGAAGAAATACACACCTCTCTTGCTAATGTGGCACAGGATGAGACAATGAAGCAAACCCAACACAGGAAGGCCTATGGAAGAGCAGTCCCTGCAACAGTGACATCACTCTGCTTTCAAGTGTATGCTCCCCACTCAATGCTCGTTCTCACTACCTGACACCAAAAGCAAGACCCAAAATCCAAGCCAGCAAGGCAGGGCAGGCCACTCCCATCGCCTGGAAGGTGAGGAAGACAGGAGCTTATTTTCAGCTGCACGGTGAGTTCGAGGCTAGCATAAATACAAGATGAGATTTGGGATTACAGAGGTTAAATGCTGAGGTCACAGAGCCACAAAGGAAAGTGACAAAGCTGAGCTTTGCAGGCAAATCAAATTCTAGAACCTGTAACCTAAGTAACAGCAAAATGTGAGTGGAATATAAGCCATCTCATTCTTGCAAGTGCCATATGTATACACGTATTGCAGCAACAGAGGGAGTTAGTGCCACCACGGTACCTGTGTCTGCCTCATGGCCCGTTCCACTCGCCGAGTGCTTCCTTTCTCAAGCTTTGTCCGGAGGATCAAGGCTGATGTCTGAATGGCCCAGAACTTTGGTTGTGAAAGTAAACACTGTTGGAAGAAAGGAGAGGGCAGAGAAAGGAGGAGTAAGCCAGAAGGTCAACTCTTAGACTTGCCTCCCTCAAAAAAAAAAAAAAAAAAAACCTCAATACAGCTAAATGCAGATTTGACAACCTAAGAAAACAAAAAAGCAGGGTCTTTTTAAACTCACATTATAGAACATTATTGTAAACACAGGAGAATCCTTTTAGCTGTAGTTAAGAGTCCTCAATGTTAGATGTCCTAACTTCTAACAAAATTCTTTCTTAAAGTGGGTATCCTAAGAAAACTAACCTACAATGAAAGAAAATGAAGGTAACAAAAGTCAATAGTATTTTGTCCCAGAGCAACACTTTCTCATTTTGCAAGATTTTCCAAATGAAATTATGCACATTTAAGTGAACAATTTAAGGTAATTGCCAGTCAGAAACTGACGATACTACCAAGTCAGAACCAAAGAACAGAATAACATAAACTCATGAAAGAACCTGAAAGATAGAGACACAGAAATGCACAAGGAGAAGGAAAGCAAAGGAATGAGGTCTTCCTGAAGTCTGCTCATTAATGTGCTTGAACCCTCACTCTGTGCAGGAACTGTTCACAGGCTCTAGAGATAGCAGCAAGCAGTGCAAACTAGACTATCTGCACCTAGAAAGCTGATGTTATGTCCTAATGCAATGTCTTAATAATTTTCTTCCAAACTAACTTTTTTAACTAAAAGCTTTATCTGTTGCTTGAAATACAGTTTCTAAGAAAAATGTATAAACTTTTGCTAGCTTCCATTAATACTCCTACAAAGAAAATGCATTTTCAACATGAACAGGAATATTTATCACTATAACGCCATGAATGACAAAATAGAAGACATTTAAAAACAAATTCCCAGGATACAACAGTGCTGAGACTTGAACTCTGTGACTTATGCATGCAAGGCAAGCATTTAACCACTGAGCTAATCCTAGTCAGAAAATGAATTCTTTAAAAGGCACAACATTTTAAAGTGAAGTGTATCTGCCAACCTGGCCTCCTGCACTCGATGGGACTGCAAACTTATTTTCTTTTCATCCTATCACTGAGGTTGCAATCTGTAAACTCGCAGTAACAAGACAGAAGATAGCACACACAGTAGGAAGAGTTTCCCAAACCAGCCAAGGCTGGATTCGAATCACAGCTCCACTCTACCAGCTTTTTGGCCCTGGGAAGTTGTTTCCTCCTCTCTGTAGTTAGAAGAACCCTCCTCACATCTCAGAAGTGTGAACATAAATATGAACAATGGGGCTTCAGAAACCTATGAGAGCAGCCCCTGAGGCACCCCTAGCCCTCCATGGCCCCTCTTTCTATGTTCTTAGCTAACATGCAGAAAATCACCCACTAGGGCAGCAGGCCAGGCCTCTCACTTCCTAACTGTACCCACCTCCCAAATGCTCCATCAATTTGCCAACAAGAACAGTATGTGTAGAACACAGAGTCTCAGGGATGCCCTGACTCTCAGTGGTTTATACACCAAAGGCCTGAGTCAGGAGGCTAGCCTTTAGACTTTTACGTGGTGGCAAGACAAACATTCCCACTAAACAATGAAAGCAAGATGCCATCTGACAAATAGAATTTTTAAAGGTTTTGAAAGAATAATGGAGCAGATGACGGTGTCTAAGAGGAAACTCCACACTGTAGTCAGATTGTTGCAGGAAACCCTGCCATGAGGTAAGAATCACCCTAAACCAAGCAAGATGCACACCTTTAATCCTAGCGCTCAGGAGGCAGAGGCAGGCAGATGCCAGATTAAAAGTCAAGCCCAAATCTGCCCATGCATATGGGGAGAAGTAATTCTGTCTTCACTAGGTCACACAGGATCACTTCTCATAATTCCACTCTATTTAGAAGCTTAGCAGTGATGACCCCACTGTCCACCAAAGACTGCCTCAGGTTAACAGCTACCGTGTTCTGGATCACCTTATCCAAGTGACTTTATTTCACACAGGGGTTTCTCCATGCTACATCCAGTTCAGTACAGAGCAAACCTCTTTGACTCACTGCAGAGGATGAAGTATACACAGGTATAATTGAACAATGGCAGTGTTTATAAAAAACTAAAGTCTGCTCAACAGGTATGAATTCATGTCTGGTACTATAAACCTCGCCAACTACAGATGCCATTTTCCTAAACCAATATAGTTTCTAACTGTATTCTAAAAATTTATCCTTACACCCACAGACAAGTTCAAATCTCACCCTCACCAAAAAAGCCTCATTTTTGCAGCAGATGAGTCTACTATAGAGATCCACACTGGTTAAGGCAGAGAATAAACGACAATAGAGAGAGCAGCCCCAACTGGGACATCTACAACATTACCCTACACCCAAGGCTCGTGAAATAGCATAGAAAAGTGGGAAGAATTCTAAGAACCAGAAAACCAGGACACTAGCTAGCTGTGAGATAGTGCCTTCTAAATATGTCAGGGATGCCATACCCATTAAATCTCAATATGGTTGCATAACCAAGCCCTACATGATGATCATGCCAGCTGACATGTCAACATAGGTGCCCACTCCTAGATGAAGAGTCATAGGCAATCAATGTCTACCATGAGAAAGAAAATCAGGTTTCTTTTCTCCAGGGATGAACCCCCTGACAGGTTATCTGATCCCATGTAGTCACTCTAAACACATGAACATAGGAGGAACACTAAATAGACCCAGTAGGTTGTACATGGTATGTATGTACATGTACATATATGTAACAATAATAATTAATGAAGAGATCATGGATTTGAGAAGGAATGGGGGACATGGCATGGGAGAGTTGGAATGGGGAGAGAGTAGAAACAAATTACTTATGGAATTCTCAAGTTACTAACAAAAAAAAAAAAAAAAAAAGATTGTGAGGGTATGTCTCAGTGGTAGAACATTTGCATAGCATACCTTAAGGCCCCAAATTCAATAGGGGGGAAGGGACTGCTAAAAATTCAAATTTTACAACTCACAATTTTTTATAGCATTAGCAAGGACACAGTACTGTAAATGACAAGTAGTTACTATGAAAGATGTCTATTGCTATAAATCAGATCACCTATAGCTTAAGCATGCATTGTGAAGCAGCCTAGAGGCTTAAACTCATTTTTCTTTAAGACATTATGTTCCAAACACCACATAAAACCTTACAAGCTGTTTGCAAACAAGCCTAACCTGAACTGGCACAAAACAGGAGACTAAAATTGACCTGGTACCAGTCCAAACTCTGCCATTAGCTCCCTTGAGGAAGATGTCTGGCTGGCACTGTGAAATCTGATTTTCTCATCTAAGAAATAATAGGAGCTGACCTGAGGATGCTTTCAGCTCTGAGAAATATGTCTATAAAATTCCATCTGTCCCATGGCAAATGTCAACACAGAAAGGATCCAGATAATTTCAGATACTTTATTAAAAAGCCCATCGGTAGACTGCTGGCCTAGCATCCACGATGCTGGAGTTCAAGAGTAACAGAACACATCCGTAATCCTAGCACCCAGAAGGCAGAAGGGCTGGCAGTTCAAGGCCATTTTCAGCTACAAACCGGGTTCAAGACTAGCCGAGTTACATGAGACCCTGTCTCAAAAACAGATTCTTTCCTAAAATAGCCTCAGTCTTCTTTCCCAGCCATTGTTTACACAGGTGTTAATAAGTGGAATAAAAGACTAAGATGTCATATTTATAAGGAGGGGGAAAAAAAGGATGAAATTTAGCTAACTTTACAAATTTATGCCATCTCCAAAATTCCAATAACATCATGACCCATGCTTTCCTATGTTGAATTTTAGTTTTTGTAGCCTGAAGTTGAATTCCATTATTTTAGATTTCATATTTACTGAGTATCTCACAGAGTTCTTTACTGTTCAATAGAAGTGGCAGAAGTAGTTGAGGTCAGTGGCTGGTGATGCGTGAACCTTGGGTTCAATCCCTACTACTGAAACAAATGCTTGCTGTTAATACAGTCCAGTTTATCACTAATGCTTAAAACTTTATTAGCCTGCTCAACTCTGCAGAACTTTACCTCTCTGGCTTTATAGCTTGGCCTTCTATTTTTATATAGGGCTGAATTAATTTATTTTATGTGGTATGGTCTGGGGTCAGATACCTGTTCATATGGACATGTAAATTATCCAAGGTCACTGACTGGAAAGTCTACTGTGCTGCAGGTACATCCTCTAACATACCTGAAGAACTGCATCCAAATGGCTCTCTTCTGGATCATCTGCCCACTGCTCTGTATCTCCTCATGTCTTTATTCAGTGTTTGCTAGGCTTTAAACATGCTAGGTAAGTTCTCCACCAACGAGCTATAGCCCTAGCTATTTATAGTCACATGGTTTATAATGAAAGAACAAATTCTCTTCAGCAATCTTTGATAAGAAGTATAAGAAGATATCCTGGAAACCGAAGGAAGGCATGCACTACAATGACAGAGAACACTGTCGACCAGCTCACAGTGTTTATTCCCTCCCCGTGAGGCATGCACCTGAGCCAGTGTACAGACTCCACACCATCTGAGCAAACTCCTAACAGCTTCATGTGAGAAACATCAGTGAGAGGTAGGAGATGACTCCACAAGTAAAAGAGATTTCTGTGGGGGCCTGATGGCCTGAGGTCAATCCCCAGAACCCAAGGTAGAAGGAGAAGGGTGACTCCTGAAAGTTGTCCTCACTCTAAGTGCATGCACGCGTATACACACACACACACACACACACACACACACACACACACACACACACACACACACACACACACACACTAAGCAGCACCCATTCCTTATGCAGGTACGGGATGTATACATACTTATTTTATTCAGCTAACAATCTCCTACCACCTGCAACATTTCCCTCCAGCCTGAGACAAGCAACAAAAATTGTATCACTATCAGAAAGGATCTGGAGAACCATCTCTATTAAAAACAAGATTCCTTTTCACTCTTCTGACTGCACATTTTGAATGCTCTTTCAAATGTCACTAAGATCATTATTCAACTGACAAGCAGTCTAGTGCTTTGGACACAAACAGCTCCCAGACAGTTTTTCCACAGGTAAATCAAAACCAGCTCTAGGCTCTCCTTGCTGGGCCCAGAATTATTTGGCCATGTCACGCCAAAGGGATGATGCCCACCCAGGTCAGGCTGACCAAGGGAGCAAAAAGCAAAGAAATGCTATAAAACGCAGAACTATCTCCCTACTTTAAATGCCCTACTTAAAAGAATATTTATTTTACGTTGTTACCAAGAAAGAGTAAGTTTAAAATTCCTAGTTTAAGCTGTAAATTGTTCCCAAGAAAAGGGACCAGCAGTCCAAACCCTCTACCTTTGCTGTGAGAACACTTCAAGCCTGTCTTTTGACTCACTGGCTGCCCAGACTCCACCTTCGACATATAGGGCCATGGAAATCCTGTCTGCCTTTCACAGCCAGCCTCAAAGCCTGCCCCAGAGACTAAAGCCTTTGCTGACACTCAGTCCTAAATGTGTTCTTCCTTTCTTAGCAACCAGGTGATCTGCTTATCGGTTCTGTAAGTTTGTATAACTTCAAACTGCCTGATTGGCAATTATATCTGTGAATTTATTTGATCTGGTCTAAATTGAAAATTCCATGAGGGTAAGTTCCATGGCTCATTCCTTTTCTTCTTCCATGTGTATTTCTCCCACAATGTATACAGAATTTTAAAGTGAAAAACCCTAAGTTATAGAGTACACAAGGCAGACCCAGGCATCTAGGACTAGCTTTTTAGTTTGCCACAACCATAAACTTACTACTGCAGGATGTTTCATAATCACAACTAAGTCACAATTAGGTATCCACCTTCCTATCAACAACTGTCTGCTTCCAGCTTTTGGCCATTACAACAAGTGCAACTATTAAACACTTTTGTATGTGTCTTCAGATGCAGAGGGAAGAGCTTCACTCAGGTACCCAAGAATGGGCTGTCTGGTGAATCTGTGATGTACATCTTCCTGATGCCAGAGGCTGAGCATGGATTAATCAGCCTTTAATCCTACTGTCTACTCTTCAAATTACCTCTGTATGTCATAGTTTCCTTCCAAAACCGTGAAAGTCTATTAAGGAACAGCAATTGCTTGTAGCTTTTATCCTTAAACACCCTGGGGCACTGCCCATGTTACTGTCAGTGAGCTCCAGTCTCCACGGAGCTTTAGTAGGCTGTGCTTCTGTGCTATCTCAGCAAGAGGACTTGCCTTCCACACACTCAGCTTTAACCGTGAGCTTATGGTACAACTCCTATAGAGAACTGAAGTGCTTTCCCTGAAGATGACGGTGACTTGGGCAGTCATAGGCTGAGCAGCACATGAAATTCAGGTGATTTTCAGACAGACTTGCCTGAAAGTCTTAACTCACTGAAAGTGCTATTACCCCACCCCATCCAACCCTCAGTGACTCCAGCCCTCATAGCTGCTTAGGCTTCAGGTGCCTGCCCTGTGGCTTCTGTCCCTGACTCCAGCTCCTGCGGTCTTGCACGTCTGTGCATTTCTATGTTTAAGTAAGAAGACTCATTGGGTGCCCCTCCAACCACTCATGAGTCTGGCAGTGTCTTCATAACTGTTATGGAGGAAGGTTGGTCTCCCAGAGTACCTTGTTGGCCACATTGCCACTACTGAAGATCTATAATGATATCCATTTATTTCTTAGCTCCCTCCTGTTTTCAATGTCACTAAGACAATAATAGCACAGTGTCTCAAAAACTAAAGACACTGCTAAAAAAAAAAAAAAAAAAAAAAAACCCTGGAAATGTTTGATGTAGCAGGGATTAGAGTTCTAGGGTAAGGCACAAAGTTAAACCTGTAGGCAGACAGACAGAACTTCAACAGAGTCCATATGAACATGTTCCAGAGAATCTGCTCGTCTTCAACTCAAAAAAGAATGACTAATCACATGTAATTTAGATTTTTTTTTTCCCCCTTCAGCAAAGTTAGGAAAATATTATAAAGAATTCTTATATAAATCTCCTGAATTCTTCTAAATACTTTGTACTAAAAATGGCATTTAAAGATTTAAAATAATTACATCATACTATGTTAACATGTTGCTTGAAAATTTAGTTTATTAGTGTATTAAAATTCCACTTATTTAGTGGATGTCAATTAACCCATACTATTTTAATATTCAAGCCTCTGTCCACAGAACACACTCATCTTAGCCATCTTCCTACTGGCCATTCCTGTTGCCTCTAAATCATCAAGGAAGGAAAGGGAATTCAACAAATTATTTTCAACACCAATAACCTATGTAAATGCTCAGGATGAAGTACACCCTAACTACTGCTTTAAACAGCACCTCAAACCCCGCCCCCCCCCCTCACAAGAGGGTTTCCCTGTGTACCCCTGGCTATCTTGGAACTCTCCGTAGAACAGGTTGGCTTTGAACACAGAGATTCACCTGCCTCAGCCTCCCAAGTGCTGGGATTAAAGGCGTTTGTCACCATAACCAACTAATGCATTTCATAAATCTTGAGAAAACTATTCTGATTTTTGCCTCAGAAAAGTGATAATAAACATAAGAACACTGAGCAATTTCACATTGAGTATCTGGTCTAATGTTGATGCCACCTACTCAATACATGATATAGGTTTAATGTTTTGTGTTGTACTTGTGACCAAAAACAAACAAACAAAAAATACCCACACAATATTAACATGCAGATCTATTTTGATAAATGAATTAACCTTAAATAATATAGGTCTAAAATAACAGTCTTCTCTTCAGTGAATGTAGCCAGTACATTAAAATATACTCAAATTCATTGTACACTTCAATCTGTTTAGACAACACTACATAGCTACCCTACAGTTGCTGATGCATTTCCTCTCAGATGCAGAGCTGCAGCTCTCCTCAGCTCCTATCACCAGGACAATCTTTGACTCTCTTCTCTCTTGTGTAGCCCCAGCTGTCCTGGAAATCAATTCACTCTGCCAGGCTGCCCTTGAACTCACAGAGCTCCTCCTCACTGCTGGGATTAAGAGTGCCAGCTTAATCTATGATGTTTTGCCTTTTTTATCCCTAGAACAATCTTTGACTTTTATTTGGAGTATTCATTAGGATCTGATGCAGCTATTTGTATAAAACATTTGTACTCAGAAGGCTGAGGCAAAAGGACAGTTATAATATGGATCTGAGATCAACAAGATCAACATTTAAAAAACTCCATCTCAAAGGTGGGTGCTAGTGGCTTCCGTCTGCAGTTCCACTTGGGAAGTGTAAAATGACCCTCTGCTGAGGACAGAGTGTGAGGACAGCAGTGGGCTACCTCAGACCTTTTTACAAAAGCCAAACAAAGTCTCCATCTTAAAAAAAAAAAAAAAAAAAAAAAAGGGAGAAGATGAGGGAGACAAGAAGGGGAGAGAAGAGAGGAGGAAGGGGACCAATATCAGAAAGAAAAAAAATACATAATATATAATGTAAGACTTTTAAAGGACTCTCTCCTTTCATGGAGAACCTGGAAGGCAGGCAGACAGTCAGAAGACAAGGGGCCAGCATCAATTCACACTTCGACAAACTTGCAACAATGAAAGGAAATTACAAGCATTACAAATGTCACTGACTTGGCTCATCTGAAAGGAAATAACAGTTATCACAACTGATTTTAAATAATCAATCTGATACAATGTAAATGGTTCTCTCAAACAGTATTGGGTATTTTTACTATGACTTGGTGTTCCTGAAATACATATATATGATTTCTCAAGAACAGCATTTCATGACTATCTTAAACAATGAGAGCTGTGGCTGCCAGGGCAAGCTTTAGATTGCTGAATCAAGATAGTTCATATTATGTATGAAAATGCTATAAGGAAAACTGTCAGTTTGAATGCTTATTAAAATATCTTAATTTAAAAATAATCTCACATATGTTTCAAGATACTATACTAACATGACATTACTGTCAAAAATTTCTCCACAAAAAGAGACCTAACCATTATTTTCAGAAACTTTAAGACAGTTCATTAAAAACTTAATAAAATACAGAACCAGAATAAACCAACTTTTTGGTTGAGAATCATCAGTGAATATGTTGTTGTTATTGTTTTAATTTTAGGTTAAAAAAAAGTTTTTTAATTTTAGCTTTAAAAAGAAAAAAAAAAAAAAAAGCCAGCTGGTGGTGGCTTTTATCCCATCACTTGGGAGGAAAGGCAGGCAGATCTCTGAGTTCAAGGCCAGTCTGGTCAACAGGGCAAGGTTCCAGGAAAGTCCAAACTACGCAAAGAAACCCTGTTTCAAAAAATAAAAAAAACCTCCCAGAACTAAGGAGGCTGAGGCAGGAGGATTGTGAATGTGAGGCCAGCTTGGGACACATAACTACATCCTACCTCAAAAAGCCAAGTGTGCACAAGCGAGTATATGAAGGTGTATGCATACATATGTGTGTGTTTACCAAATGTCAACTTTCTCTCCAGCGACTTCCATTCTTTTCTTTTCTTTTCTTTTCTTTTCTTTTTTTTTTTCCTTTTGGTTTTTCAAGACAGGATTTCTCTGTGTAACAGCATTGGTTGTCCTAGGCTGGCCTTGAACTCACAAGAGATTCACCTGCCTCTGTCTCCCAGGTACTGGGATTAAAGACGAGCACCACCACTGTGTGGCTGACTTCCAATCTTTTATAGAATATTAAAACTTATATTGGATTGCTCTTACATCAACAAAGGAATCTCCTGCACCAAAGAGTTTACAGTCTCAGTGCCAGGTCATATAGCAGAGAAGGGATATCCATCAAGACTCCGCTGTTCTGTCTTGCTGCGCTCTAGTCTCCCACCTCCACAGGCAATGCTAAGCATGTCTTCTCTCATTAGGCTGTTCAGAAATAAATATGTTGTAGTGTGGAATAATCCTTCAGAGTACTGAAAATGTGTTGCTCTCATAGTTAATAAAAAGCTGATTGGCTGTGGCTTGGCAGGATTTTAGTGGCTGAAGAGAATTCTGGGAAGAAAGGCAGAGTCTGGGGAATCACAAGCAGACCCTGGAAGAAGTAAGATGAAGGTGCTGCCATGTGGCAAAGGTCAGATAAGAAATGGATTAAGTTTTATGACCCTAACTAAAAACAAGTCTAAGCTATCGACTGAACACTTGTAATTAAATAATTAATATTAAGTCGCTTGTGGTTATTTAGGAGTGACTGCTGGGACACAAAAAAACTCTGACTACAATGTCCTCCTCCAAACCAAGGACTAGCAAGCTGGCTCAGCACTGAATACTGAGGATACCAGCTTTTACTTCCATGGGCAATTTACTTACATTTCACATTTGAAAGCAAGGATTCAGTAGAGGAAAGATGGAAAATTGTAGCTATCCTTACTATTATGTAATGCTACCTAAATTATGGAGAGAAGCAGAACAATGTGGGTACACAACAGAAGCCAGCCCAATGTCTGGGCTGTAGTCCACTCCATGCACTCTCTTACCCTGCACACATTTACTAAGCAACAACTAGGACTAAAGCACTGAAGCCTACTCTAGACCTCCCAAAGAACTAAAATATAAGCTTGAAAGCTAGGAGTTTCAAGTATACTGAAGGAAAGATAGATTTGCAACTGATGGTTATATGAGCAAAAAAGGACAATAGAGACAGAGAAACGAGGTCAAGTGTTTAGAGGTGGTACAGTACCTGAAAGTGAACACCCATCTTGTCTCAGATACACTTGGAGTTACACAGAATGCACTGGTTCCAGGTGTCATAGAAAGCCCTGAAGAAGGCCCTTCCATGAAGTGGGCTGATATTTGCATACAGGCTACAACACAACATCCTTCCTTGCACGTTAAATCATCTCTAGGTTACTGTAAAGCCTAAAACCAAGTAGCTGCTACACAACTTGTTATTACTCTGTGTTCTTTAGGGAACAATGACAGGAAAAGGGTCAATAAACACATACTTTTTCAAATACTTTAAATCCTTGGTTGGTTCAATCTTGGTACAAAAGCTACTAATATAAAAGATCAGCAATATAAATAAACCCTCTTAAAGTCAAAAGCACTCCTGATATATGTTGTATTATTAACTTCAAAGTCAGGTACAAAAAAGAGGCAAGAGGAAGGACAGACAGTTTTGGGGGACTGACTAGCATTTTCCTGGTGAGTTGTGTATGTTTCAGTTGAGAAAGACAACAGAGCTAGAGGACTCACGGAACCCTGAAGCCTTCACATGTTTGTATTCCTTGCAGTTCTTCCTATCTGTAGGTGGTTGTTTGGTTTGGGTTTTGTTAGAGACAGGGGCTTGTGTGTCCCAAGCTGGCCTCTAATTTATGTCTTAGTTAGGGTTTCTATTGCTGTGAAGAGAAACCATGACCACGGCAATTCTTATAAGGAAAACATTTAATTGGGGTGGCTTCCTTACAGTTTTAGAGGTTCAATTCATTATCATCATGGTGGGGGACATGGAGGCAGACAGTGCTGGTTACATCTTGATCAGAAGGCAACAGAAAGTTGACTGTGACATTGAGTGACTTAAGCAAAAGAGACCTCCAAGACTGCCCCCACAGTCTTGGGCAGTCAACAAGGCCATATCCCCCAACAGTGCCACCCCCTATGAGCTTATAGGCACCAATTATATTCAAACTACTGCAGATGACCTTTAACTTCTGACCTTAATTTGCAGAGTTTTAAGATTACAGACATGCATACCTACACATGGTTGATGCATTTCTAGAAACTGAACCTAGGACTTTGTGTATACTAGGCACACGTTCTACCAACTGAGCTACATGCCCAGCCCACTGCAGTACTTCTCAGAAATATTTACTTGACATTAACAAAGAAGTCTCCTTAGAAAAGTCAGATAGACTGGTAGTAAAGGAGAGGCAAAGGAGAACAGAAAAGAGTACCCAGCAAAAAGCCCTTGTGGGGAAAGTAGGCAACTTGAATTTATGACCCTCACTGCAAGCTGGGAGTTAAGAGCTACCCACATCAGACCCACCAGCTAACTAGCTTGCAAGTACCTCATGACACAGAGAAACAAGAACAGTTAAAAAAAAAAAAAAAAAAAAAAGATAGACTCTGAAGACTAGAACCAAGTTTTCCCTCACTCACAAGACTGTAATTTTAACAAAGTGTGATGAAGTATCTGCATAGTAACTGGGGCATGACAATGTGTATTAAGCCAACCTAGGGTGGTTACTACTGATTACCCCACCATGGAGCCCAGCAAGAACATTCCCTGTCATCTGCCACATCACTGCAGACCTCAGGTGTTAAGAGGAGACCAAGCCCCCAAGCCACCTGCTGCCTAGACATTCTCTGGGTCCTGTACTTCTGGCACTCCCTCAAGCTCACAGCGATTCCAGACCCTTCCACATCCTTCCCCAGTGTCCCCCTTCAGGTGGCTCTGTGTTCAATATCACCTTCCCACTGAGATACTCCAGACTACCTTGCTAAACAACACCCATCCCTGCTTTATAGGCCTCCTTAGTACTTCAATTAAATATCTATTTCTCTCTTTGTCTGTGTATTCCCCCTCAGGGATGAAATTAATGAAAACTCTAGAACAAAAAAGATACTGTTCAATGTCATTTCCCCAATGAGAATGACAATACCTCTGCATGGAAAGCATTCCATAGTTACTAGCTGAGTGAAAGAAAGGTACACTAGTTATTTTCTGTACACTGAAAACAATTTTGCCACTTTGCTTGCTAAATTCTTTATAGCACATGTGGTAAGTAAATCAGGCATTTCAATGCAGTCAACTAAAGCCTACCATATAACGGTAACCCCTGAGACACTGAAGAATGGGAAGATTGGGAAGGTAAAAGACAGCAGGGGACTCCAGCAACTAACATCTACCCTGGGGTTCAAGAGAGTGGATAGGAAAGCTCCTCCTACAGCTCAAACAAGCCAGCTTTTCTTTCTATCAGATACAGGTTCTTTCTCTTACCTGAACAAGACAAAGGAAGAAAGAAAATACAAGTTCTGAATCCTCTGATAATAAGGATGCATCTGGAAGAGTCATGAGAAATGTGATCCATTTAAGAAAGTATGTATCAAGCTGGGCATGGTGGTGCACACCTTTGATCCCAGCACTCAGCAGGCAGTTACTAGGAGGATCAGCCTGGTCCACATATGAAGTTACAGGACAGCCAGGGCTATCTAGAGAGACCCCATTTCCAAAAAATAAAGAACATATGTACCCTTTTCCACTCACAAAACCAAAACCACAGTGAGTCGCCGTATACTCTATGATAAACTTCTGTTTCCTTTGATCTCAAATCTGCCAACATCTATTCCCATCTTCCCCTTTCACTTCTGTTCTTCTCCAGCCTGGGTCCTATTCTCCCTATTTAGTCTAATATACTGAGGTGACTACACACGATTCACTCAAACAGTGACCCAGACCAGCCATACACCCTGCCAAACCCACAGCCAATTCTCCATCTGTCCTTCTGTCCTGGCTAGTGTATGCTATGAAATGCTGACAAGCGCCCTATGTTCCCAACACTGTCCCCTTCCCTGAGCACTGCTCTCTCGCCCCTACTCACAACTCTCAGTCAATAAATCCAGGTAGATATCAAAATGGGCCCTCACTCCTATGCATAAGACTTGTGAAGTTCTCATTCATTCATTCATTCATTCATTCATTCATTCATCTACTATATGCACAGCAGGCCATGGAGTCCAAAAATAAGAAGCAAGAAAAAGAAAAAATGAGAATGTGGTCCCTGACTTCAAATTTAAGCAAGTACAAAGCAGGCCTGCAGCAGGAATGTGTAGCTTGAGAACTGGTGGGATAAGGCTAGCACCCCCATTCCTTCTCGAGAAATGTTACGCTTGAGCAAGAACACACCACAGGAAAAGAAGGAACTGGAAAGAAAGGCAATGTCACTCACTGATGTGAAGGCCAGTAGCTCCTCCTCTGTTAGCTTATGAACTGGGTTGTTCTTCTGGAAATTGGTGCTTTGAATTAAAAAGAAAAAAGTTAAATTAATCCTAAAATACACATCATAATCACTACCTCTTAAAGAACATATTTAACTCACATACTATAATACTATAATCCAGAGGCTACAAGAGGGTTGGACAGGTAAAAGTGCTTGCCATGACATGCATCCCTCCAAAAGTAAATGGCAAAAGAAAAAAAGAGAAATCCAAGTGATACCACTCAACCAAAGACAATGGAAAGAATTAATACAGCACTAAGTCCCATTAAAGTTCTACTACAAACAAATTCTATTATAACCACCAGACAAGTTAAAATCAGTAAGTCACCAGAAAGGTAGGACAACGGGCATTCTAAGATGGCGGAGTCTAATTAGTACCACACTTGGCAAACAAATTTAAAGTTAGGTAAACATTCACAAATCCCTAACTCAGTAATTCCATCATAGATTATAGAGCCCAGAAAACTCAGCGAATGATTAGACCAAGAATGATACACATAAATATTCACTGGAATAGTAAAACTGAAAATAATCAAAACCTCCAAACAGAAAAAAAAAAACAAAAAAACAAATTGTGACATATCCACCTAGTGGAATGCCACCCTACAGATTAAAACACAAACCACAGAAACATAATAAAGAGAGGAGGAAGTAAATCACAGGCAACTACAGGATGCATGAAAACCAGCAAATGGAATCCCTTAGATGGTAGGGACAAAAAATGTAAGAGTAAGCATATTTTTAAAGGCCAGAAAATGACAAACACAAAACTCAGGAGAGCATTTGCTCTGAAAAGGGAGAGTGAGGCATGGAGGAAATGCACAGGCTGAACTTGTGATGCTGCAACCTTCTAGTTTACCTCTTCCACTTTATTGCTAAGCATGTAACTTAAGTTCACATAGTGCATAAATTATTCTGCATGTAAACATTACACATGTTAGGAATAACAACAAGCAGATGTGGTAGCTCACCCTCAAACCAGCTCTCAGGAGAGTGATGTGAAAGACTGCTGCCAGCCTGAGGCCAGCCTGGGCTACAGAGCAGGCCTGTCTCCAAAACAATTTTTTAAAGGGCTGGAAAGGTGGCTCAATGGTTAAGAGTATCTGTTCTTCTTGCAGAGGACCCAGGCTCTGTTCCCAGGACCCACATGGTAGCTTATAACCATCTGTTACTCCAGGTCTAGAAGATCCCATAACCTCTTCTGACCTCATGGGCATCAAGTGTGCATGTATAAATTTGTACATACATACACACACACACACACATGTACAGGAAAAAGCTATAAAATAAATCTAAAAAGCAATAAAATTAAAAAAAATGAAAACAATCCTAAAATATGTTAATATTTCCTTATAATTTTCAATATTGTTTAGAGATTTTATAAGCATGAAATGCTTATGTAATAACTTCTAACTGGGCTACTTTAGATTTGTTTTTATTGTTTTTAATTAACTGTGTGTGTTTTTCTCATGTGGGTATGTGTATCTGAGTGCAGATGCCTGAGGAGACAGGAGCACCCGAGCTCCTGAAACTGGAGCTACAGACACTTGGAAGCCAACTGATGCAGGCGGGGGCTGAGAACTGCGTCCTCTGAAAAGCAGCAAGTGCTTTGAAGCAAGCAGTAAGCCCTCTCTCCAGGCCCCAACTTCTTTTTTCCCCTTTGAGGCAGGTGTAGAACACACTATGTAGTCAAAGCTGGCCCTGAACTTGGAATTATGCCATACACTTGGCCTGCACCTGTTTTTATTGTTGGTGACAAAACAAAATAAACGGGGAAAGAACTATGAAATAATTTAAAACACACAACATAAATATATTCATAGTCTCTCTCTCTCTCTCATCCTATGTTCCTTGAGTGAACAAGAGCACTAAAAGTCATAAGACAAGTGGGTCATTGGTGGCACATGCCTTTTAATCCCAGCACTCAAGAGGCAGAGGCAGGAGGATCTCTGTTAGTTCAAGGCCAGGCTGGTCTACAGAACGAGTTCCAGGACAGGCTCCAAAGCCACAGAGAAACCTGTCTCGAAAAAAAAAAAGTCATTAAGACAGGGTAAAAACTTCACACCAAATAATTAATGTCCATTTCTTCTGCAAAACTTTTAACTGTAAAGTGGATAAAGAACACAGATAAGGAGAAATGTCAGAGACTTGTTTCAAAATGGGAAATAACTAACCACAATAATAACCCAGCAATATTTTAAGAAGAAAAGAAAAAGAAAACTACTTCCACTGAAGTAGTATATAAGGTTCTATAGATTAAAGATATATCTGCCTCAAAGTACACATATTCTTGAAGGCAAAACTGTCATTCTCAGCTTGCAAGCATAAAGACCTGAGCTTGAATACCCAGCATCCACACAAAAGCCATTTGTGTTCATGTGTGCATCAGTAACCCTAGTCCAAGGGGACAGAGACAGGGTTCCCAGAGGTCACTGGGCAGTGAATAGGCGAGTACCAGGTTCAGTGAAAAACCATGTCTCTAAAAAGACAAGGAAGAGAGAGCTAATGAAATACTCCCACAGGCTACCTCCATCATCTACATGCAGCTCACACATAGTCACTCTAACCTCTATTTAATATTTTATTAAAAATCTACACCCAGCTGAAGGTAACAAAGATATCTGTTTATAAAGGAAAGAGAAGAACAAGCTACAAATTCAACAGATTCTGAACCTGTGACCCTTTAATTCTCTGCCCAAGAAGAATTCTCCACCTTCATAAGCAGTACAAAATCCCTACTGTACAGGAATGTTCTGATGAAGACCTTCCCAAACTCGGAAATAATACTCAAGATGCTCAAAACAGCCAAGTCAGCCACTAACATACCAGACTCCAAGGATGACAGCAAGCTCTTCAGCACACAGATCAGGCATCTGAAACTGGTCACTGTCTGCTAACTTTATTTCATTCAGAACAGTATCATCATTGAGTTCAAGATTCTGGTAAAACACAGAAGAAACTATTTAGACAAAAATTTACATTTAATTCATTCATTCATGAAACTGATTGCTAAAGGAGATGACACTGATGTGAGGAGTTTTGGAGGGAGGATGGCATACATTATTTTTGTTTTGATTTACTTTGGAATATTTGTTTTTGTTTTGTTTGGTTGGATGGTTTATTTGTTGTTTGTTTTCTTGTTTGGTTTTTTTTGTGACAGGGTTTCCGTGTATAGCCCTGGCTGTCCTGAACTCACTCTGTAGATCAGACTGGCTTCAGAGATCTACCCGCCTCTGCCTCCTGAGAGCTAAGAATAACATCATGGGCCACCACTGCGTGGCTTGGCATTTATTTTTAAGACAAGGTCTCACAATGTAGCCCTGGCTTGCTCAAACTCATTAGGTAGACCAAGCTAGCCTTAAACTCACAGATGTCTGCCTGCCTCAGCCTCCTGAGTACTAAAATTATGAAGTCAAAAAGCACTACATCTACCATTAACATACTCTTATACTTTTAAAGATGACATAGTGTCTAACTATGGTCAACATACTATTTTCTTGTGAATATAAAGTGGAGAATATAACTTGTGAAAAGGTTTGCCATGTGCACCTCAAGAACTCAGTGAAGACTATAGTGGTGAATGACAGCAATTACTACTAACCCCAAACATGCCTCTGCTGATGAAATTCATACATTCTCTTGCAAATCCTTATAATAAAAATAAACAATGGAACTTAATGTAGAAACTACTACTAAAAAACTTCTAAAGAAAAGCATCGCCTTTAATCCCAGCCCTAGGGATGCAGAGGCAGGCCAATCTCTGAGTTTGAGGCCAGCTTGGTCTACAAAACAAGTTCCAGGACAGCAAGGGCTACACAGAAAATATCTGCTCTTAAGGGTTCTCTCTCCCTAATGCTTTGGCTAGCATTTGGAAGCATATCTCTCATACTAACCAGGTCACCTTACCTAACCTTAACACAAAGGGAGGTACTTAGTCCTACCAAAACTTGATACAGCATGCTCTGTCAATATCCGTAGAAGGTGTTTCCTTCTGAACAAAAATAGAGAATGAGTGGATTGGGGGGAGGAGGGCAGAGAGAAGGTGGAGGGTGGAAATGGGAGGAGAGGAGGGAAGGAAAACTTTAAAATCAATTAATTAAAAAAAAAAAAAAAAAACTATCTGCTCTTGGAAAACATTGATGAGAAGATGAAGGCCAAGCTGCAGATAAAAAGGATATACTAAGAATCATCTATCTGAGAAGGGGCTTGTGCCTGACATAGTGGTGCATGCCCTAATCCAGCAGTAGACTAGGTGTTGAGCATGGTGGTGTAAGCCCTACACTAGCACTAGACTAGGGAGACAGAACAAGACAGCTATCTCTGAATCAAAGGTCAGCCTAGTCTATATAGTGACCCCAGGCCACAAGCTGACACCCCGTCTCAAAAGCAAAATTACCAGAAAAAAGAAAAAAGAAAAGCGAGAGCTGGAGAAATGGCTCATGAGTTAAGAGGACAATAGGGACTTCTAAGAGACCAATAGCCATATCAGGAGATTTTATAACCTTCTGTTATGTTACTCCAGCTTCAGGGGATCTGACACTTCTGACCTCCACAGGCACCCACACTCCCATGGCAGGCAGGCAGGCAGGCAGGCAGAGGTGTACGTATGCATACACACACACTCACACACACACACACACACACACACACACACACACACACACACACACAATTTTAACAACAGCTAGAAATATAATGATAACCTCAGACTAACTAAGGAACAGCTGGTGTCCAGAATAATAAAATGTACTCAACTTTAAAGTGACTCAAATAAACACACATGTACCATGCACACATACACCAAAGATTTAACTTTTGTGTGCTTGGGCTTCAGAATTAAATCTCTTCCCAATGATACTGTTCTATGGCCTAAAGATCAAACTGCCATGGGCAACCTAAAGCCTAATGAGGGGGCTTGAACAGGACCGAGAAAAGAAGTGGAAATCAAGGATGCACACACTTATTATACATTCCCTGACTACTGCTAATCAGAGCAGCACAAATACTGGCTCAATCACAGTTCCACATCCCTGAGGAAATAAAGCCAGGTCCTGCACTCAATCCTACAACCCTCCCATCTTTATTCACTCTTCTAGAACCAACAGCTGCTTCTTGCTAAAGTTACCACAAAAGCAAACAGTGAACTTGGAACCTGCCCAGCACTCTTATCAGATGTCCTCCTCAGAATGGACTGAATGACAGCTCTTCCTGTGGCATTACTCTCAGCACAGAATAGAAAGTTGATACATTTACTTATTGGCTTTAAAAGGAAGCATTCTGAAGCATAGGGTCTAAAGACATTAAAATCAATAAAAGGACGATCAACAACTGCAGATGAGGGGCTGGGGAGATGGCTCTACAGTGAAGAGCACAGGCTGCTCTTCCAGAAGAACAAAGTTCGATTCCCAACACCCGCATGGCAGCTCACAACAGTCTATAACTCCAGTTCCAGGGGATCCAATTCCCTCTTTTGGTTTCTGTGATCACTACACACATGTGTTACACAGATATATGTTTGGGCAAAACAACCACACACATAAAATAAAAATAAATCTTTTTAAAAACTTAATTAACATATAAAACTGTAGGTATGGGAATCTCTGGAAAATGGAAACATGTTTGTGGTCTCCATGGAAGCAGTTGCACAGGGCTATGAGGTCAACCGTCCAAGAAGCTAAAGTTCAAGCCACAAGAAAAGAATTCATTACACATGTCAAAAATCATTCTGAAGCACCAACCAACTCAATAATGACAGAGTAGAAGGCAGATTATACAATGACAAAAATGACAAAAGAGGAATTCTGGTTGTTGGTTTATGTATTTAGAAGTCAGAAAAATGTCAAGTCCCTGAATGTTAAAAGATACCCACAGAAGACAAAAGTAAAGGGACTAATACAGAGGAAGGTATGGTGGCTCATACCTACAATCCCAGTATAGGGAAAGGGGAAGCACTGAGTGAATTCCTAAGTAATGCTGACAAGGGCTCCAAGGCCTTGGACCCAGAGGAAATTGGCAATATGGGCCAGGCTCAGATGGAAAGGCAAAGCTTTCCTCAGGAGTTCAAGTGTTAAGTGTTAACAGATGACTAATGAGCATGTGCAGACTAGCAACTGCCCTTTCCTGCTCCTGGATGTTCACAGACCCAGACTGTTCACCTACAGAGACGGGATGCAGTACGGCGGTGTGACCATGGGTGCGGTGTGGTGGTGGTGTGACCGTGGGTGCGGTGTGGTAGTGGTGTGACTGTGGGTGCAGTGTGGCGGTGTGACCGCGGGTGCAGTGTGGTGGTGTGACCGTGGGTGCAGTGTGGTGGCGGTGTGACCGTGGGTGCAGTGTGGTGATGGTGTGACCGTGGGTGCAGTGTGGTGGCAGTGTGACCGTGGGTGCAGTGTGGTGGCGGTGTGACCGTGGGTGCAGTGTGGTGGCGGTGTGACTGTGGGTGCAGTGTGGTGGCGGTGTGACTGTGGGTGCAGTGTGGTGGTGGTGTGACTGTGGGTACAGTGTGGTGGTGGTGTGACCGTGGGTGCAGTGTGGTGGCGGTGTGACTGTGGGTGCAGTGTGGTGATGGTGTGACCGTGGGTGCAGTGTGGCAGTGTGACTGGGGGTACAGTGTGGCGGTGTGACTGTGGGTTCCCATAATGAAATGCATTCTTTCAAACTCTAAGCCAGGATAGATCTTTCCTTTCTTAGAAACTTATAAAGAAAATACTGATTATTTTTACCTAAAAATGGAGACAAAGAACTTAGCAAGGGTTGTCATGCAATGTCTTTTCATCCACTTAGTCCCTGTGATACTGCTGACACTATGCTATTCAGTTACATAACTCAGACCAACCTACCTTGGTTAAATACTCCTGGGGGGTGGGTGCTGGGCTGAACTCACGCCTGGAAGGGATGTCCTCTTCTCTCCTGACATCTAGAATCAGCTGTGCCACGTAGTTTTCCTGGAACCGTGTCCTTTTCCCCAAAGCTCCTGAAAATTAAAATAAGATCCTACCAGTCAGACTTATAGCACAATCATGATGACTGCTATTTTCAGAGTGCTAAAGGTTTTCTCCATTCACATGAGTAACTTGGGGCCCCAGTGATATTAAAAATGACTTCCTAAAACCAAGGAACTATGGTGCCAAGGCTCAACACCAGGATTCCTGACACTAGATTCTCAATCTCTATCTCTGCTTATTTTTTAGTCTCTTCTGAACAAATAACTTAGAAGTACTTAGAATCATATACACACATACATACTACATACATATATGTGTGTATGAATAATACATATGGAAAAATGGAGGTTGAACATGTGTCATCACTCCCTTGGGATCATAGGATCCTCTGCATTAAATCCAGCACTTGGCGGGGCCTCAGCTTGTAAGACCCAGGCGAGTGCTCCATCTGGCTTCATATGAGACCAACATTTTTTCTTTTATGTCTCAAAAATAATATGCTGCAGAAGAGCTATTTTTAGACCATTATGAAGGGAAGCAAAGTTTCAACTTCCACTCTCTGGAAAATGTGAGATTACAGAAATCTGCTTCCTATAGTGAGATGGCTCGGGTCTGAGTCACTGTCCACCCTGGACACACAGCATGCTCACAATGGCCACTGAAATGTCTTAAGAGATTACCTTTTTATAGTAAGTCTACAGATGAGTGGGAAAAAACAATCTAGGTCTCGGTTGATTTGGGAGTACACTTCTATCTTTAAATTCTTCATCTCAACTTCAGGGAAAAAAAAATAAAAACTGAAATAGCTATTGAATATACTACCACTAAAAGCTGAATATATAAAGCACAGTGTCATTAATATTTAAATAATCCCCCCAAAGTCTCCTAGAACAAGAATATTTGAAAAAAAGTCTCTGAAATAAATCTCACAAGTTTATTAGATGTAAGTATATTTTCAAATGCAGACAAGATTACAAGATATCTCTTTCATTATTCCAAAAACTAGAAACTAGATATTAAATAACTTTTCTCACACAAACACTGTAATAAAAGAAGGCTAAGATCACATACAAACATTTGACTCACAGTACGGCTAGAGGATTTTATCAATTAACACTGACTAAATAAGAAGCACAGAAGACTAGGGCTGACAATAGTGTCAGTCACTGAATGAATGCCAGGCAGGTATCACAGCCTGGGATGCTCAACCCAAGCCCCTAAGCGGGTAACATCTGTCCTCATTAGTTCATGCATACTGAATGCCAACTACATTGTATAGATTAGGGCTGGAACAACACATGGCACTCAGAAGAGACAACAGCGGATTTAGGGATCTTCTGTTAACTCATTTGCTCTTTCAACATACACAGTGTATACCCCGTACAGCTCCAGAGACTGACCTGAAGGGAAAAGAAAATGACAGACACATGGACACAAAAGCTACGATCAGATGGTCTGGACTCTGGGATGCAGAAGCCACAGCCTCCTGAATACACAGCATGTTTATTATATATACTTGGGAGGCGGGGTCATCACATACAGATAAACAGGGAGGTGTGGTTATTGTATACAGACAAACTCTAGGTAGGCACAGGCTCTGTAGGGGAGCAGTCTGCAAGCCATAAACATCTACAGTGGACATTTTCTGTGCACATTGTCACAGGAAGGCTTTGTTGTTGCTCTGAGCCTCACCCAGGGACGACTTCGCCATACTGAGGGGGCAGAGGCATTGGTCCATGACATGTCTATGCCCTTGTCAAATAATACATTCTCTCAACATACACTCAGAACTCTACTTGTTCACTACAATATTGAATGTTACTATACTTCAGATGGTATTCTCACATGCTCTTTTATTTTTATATTTTTATTTGTTTATTTTACTTTGATTTTTTTCAAGACAGGGTTTCTCTGTGTAGCCCTGGCTGTCCTGGAACTCATTTTGTAGACGTGGCTGGCGCCAAACTCAGTGATCCACCTACCTTTCCTTCCCGGTGCCAGGAGTAAAGGTGTGTGTCACCATGCAAGGCTCAGATAGTATTCTCAATCACTAAAAATACACCCAAGAAATGCCCCTAAGAAATACAATATGGAATGCAACAAAGCAGGATGGAAACAACAGAAGACAATTATAAGAATGAGCAAGGCACAGGGGTGGGACTAAACTGGGGAGTCAGGAAAGGTCCCTGGAGGTTTATACCAGAATCAAATGGTCCGAGGTCCACTTATGTACTGCCTGGCTGCTATTACCAATATTTATTGCTAATAAATAGCAATACCAAATTGCTAATACCAAATATTTAACTAGCTTAGAATGAAAAAAGGACTCTATGAAAAAAAAAAAAAACAAAATGTAACTCCAAATTTGTTGAAAAAGATAAACTTTAAATAAAATCATTTAAATATACTGTGAAATAAAAAATGGGTAGGATCTAAAAAACTAAATACTAGACCAAGTAAGGCATCCCAAATTTCAACATTAAGGAGACTAAGACAAGAGTATCAGGAAGGAGTTTAAGGCCTGCCTAGGCTACATAAACAAAGTCTGGAAAACAGAAGATTATAAATGTAGACTAACAAGTTTGCTTTTTTTTTTTTTTTTAATCCTGTGATCAGTCTAGTTCTACTAAAAAATAATAACAAAAAAAAAATAAGCAAAAGGAATGGAGAGACAGCTCAGTCAATAAAGTCTATTCTTCACAATCAAAAGGACAAAAAGGTACAATGCCAAAATACAATACAAACTGCTGACATATATACTAGCTTTCCTGCAAAATTTAATTAATTACCCATGAAAATTAAAGTCTTACCTGTCAGATCAACCTGTAACTTGCTGATGTCTTTAGCAGTACTGAATTGGTTTTTTGCTTCTTTATATTCATAATAATATAAAAATACATGTGCACATTCCAGATGGAATTGAATAGCTAAAAGTTGACCTGAATCACCATCAAATAAATTCTCTACTTTCATCACTATAAGACAAAAGATGAAATATTAAAAATTAAGATAAGTGAAATGAAGTCCCAAAATATTAAAGTATACATCACATGGTTTAAGTTAAAGTTTTGGAGAATGTTAGCTACATAAAGAACACAAATAGAACAGCAGTTAACAGCTAGCGTTCTCTGCACACTTACATTTCCAAACATGCAGTTAAGACTTTATATGCATTGCCTTCTGTACCTTCACGCAGCCCCAGGAGATGCTATTATACACATTGACTTCTGCACCACACACAGTCCTAGAAGATTCTATTATATACATTGCCTTCTGCACCCACATGCACCTAGGAGATGCTAGTCACAGCACCAATTCAGGTACCCGCCCTTTTTTTGAGGGGAGAGGGGGTTCAAGACAGGGTTTCTCTGTGTATCTTTGTAGACCAGGCTGGTATCGAACTTACTGAGATCTGCCTGTCTCTGCCTCCTGAGTGTTGGGATTAAAGGCATGTACCACCAGCATCCAGTCCCAGGTGCCTATCTTAAACACCCTATAAATACATGAGAACATAAGATGCTGATACAAAGTACCAAACCAACCTATAAATTAAACACCATGGAAAATCTGAAGGGAGATTAGCTGAGTTCATTTCACAGGAAACATGGACTTTCTCCCTTAATGCAATTGTGTGAAAATAAATATCAAATAGTTTCCTACACATCTCTCTCTCTCTCTCTCTCTCTCTCTCTCTCACTCACATACACACACGCACACGCACACACACAGACATGCAGACATGCAAGGGAAGATAATAACCTAGCAAAACATCTGAGATAAAATGATTATCAAAATTGATTATATATACCAAAGAGCAAATACTATTACACACACCAGGGTTCAAGATGTCTCATCCAACTGGTACCCCAAAACTGTATTCTCTACTACAACATCCTTTAAGCTATTTTCAGTAATGGCTTTGCCGACTTTTGTCAAAACAGTCTATAAGAATGAGTGCCAAATGGAAGGGTGAGAAGTGTGCTTCAAACATCCTAACACTTGTGATGATTTTCCAACATTCAAGCTGAGAGAGAAGTCATACTTACTAAACAGCTATTCCAATTAGCACTGGGTACTTTCAAGGAGTATTATAAGTTCTCACAATGCTGCCTTGAGGATGTTATCATCCCCACTTAAATCATTAGAACACTGAGCTCAGGGCTGTCTCAACAGAGCTCCAAGTTAGGGTGACTATCTAGCAGTGGGACCCTCAGTTCACTCCCAGCACCACAAAGAAAAACAAAACACAGCTCAGTCACTGAATGGTCACCTCAGCTGTTACAGAGCAAAGCCAGGACTGGAATCCAAGCTTCCCCTGAGCTTGTAGGACAAAAGATGGGACATAGGTGGAGGACAGAGGTATAGAGGCAGTGCAACAGAAACCCAGGCTATTTCATCGCCTAGAGATCTGCCTGTCCATACAGGTAAGGGACAAGATCCAAGATCTGCTACTGACCTGCTGTGAGCTGAAATTAAAGTGGGTCACAAAAACCCAAACAGTGTATGTTTTACTTAGTGCCAGCCCTTCTGGGAGATTCTCTGGCTCAAAATAAAGCAAGTGAGTCAGGTATCTGAAAAGACAGGCATCCAAACAGAAGTTCTCAGTTCGAAAGCACCTCGGGACATTCATTCGTGCAAACCAAACCCTGGAGAGGCAGGACCTCATCATTCTGATTGTTCTCTTTTAGTTAATTTTCTTCTCCCAACATCCCTGAGTGTCTAGCCATTACTGTCAGACATATAACCTGTAGTGACCCTAGCAAAACTAGTGACAAAGATTACCACATACCTACAATGTTTAATAGGCCTCAAGAAATAAAATAAAAAGTTAGAAAATACAAATAAAGAATTACAGAAATGAACCAGACATGGGCCAGGGAGGAACTCAGATCCCTAGCAATCCTATAAAATGCTAAGCTGGTTATAGAGAGTGGAGGAAGTCCTGAGTGAGTGAGATCCTGAGGGAATATGTGCTGCTGGCATGGGTACAGCCATGTTCAGTCAAAGGCCTCAGGCCCTTGGGACAATTGTCAAAGCTGTTACCATATGGCCAGGCTCAAGAGAGGCAGCAAAGCTCTTACTGGGAGTCAGAACATCCATGTGTGCAATGTATTAGTGTGTACAAAGACCAGCAACTTGCCCCTCCTAGGCCCCAGCTTGAGACCTACAGAGATTCAATTACCCTTCCCCTGTTCTGTACCTAATATAGTCTGAGATTCTGGATTACATATGGAGGCCCACAGAAGTGGCTCCATTTCATCCTGACTTATGGTCAGACAGAGCTCAAGCCTATTATTGTTCCGTCAAGGTTAAACCATAGGATGTTTGGCCCAAGGCATGACTACTGTATGTCTTGCCTAAACAACAGGATGTTTGATTTAGGGTATGGTTATTTGACATTTTGAGTGTTAAGGAAGTAATTACATTTGTCTTTTCCTTGTATCATGGTAAGGAAGTCTTTTGTCTCCCCCCCCCCTCCTTTTGATTGCAGTACATAAGAACTTTGAGTAATAAACTTGGAGTTGATCACAGTATTCACTGGGTGCCCTCCAAACTCTATCTTCTGTTTCTTGTCTATTTCTTTCCTCAATCCTCACTCCTTTCGAGCACAGATGGACAAGCCTGCTGGTACAGTTAGGGAGTTGGAAAACTCCCAGATGATCACCTGTGTCTATGTGTCTGTTCTTCCTTCACTGCTTAGCCGCCACCCTTAGTTAGAAGACCCAAGACATGTCCAGACCCACCTGTAATCCCAGTGTATGGGATTTGGAGCTGACATTCTAGGAGCAAGTTAGCTAGCTAAATGCCAAATTAGTGAGCTCTGGTTGAACCTGAGAGACCAGAAGGAAAACACCCAACATCAACCTCAGGTCTCTATGTGCATACACATGCAAGCATGTAGACATACACATATACACACACACACAAAATAAAATATTATCCAGAAAAGCATAACAAGGAGCTGGTCAAAAGTATAGCATTTTCTTCAATTTCAAAATGAAATGGGCAGAGCAGAGAACTGGAAGTCAGACCCAAATGAACTTCTGCAGAATATAACTTAGGAAAACAAAGAGAAACAACAACAAAAAGAACTATGGTCTGGTAAGGACGCACCTGGGAATACATGACATGCCTGAAGATTAGGAAAGAGAAGACTGTGCATCAAAAGTAGGTAAAAGAGATAACAGCTAAGAGTTTTCCAGAAATGGAGAAAAACATCAAAACTCAGAATGAGAGCCCAATAAATCCCTGATAAGAGAAGTGAAAAGTAAACCAGAGTGTGACCATGCCCAGACTGCGGAGCCATAGATACACAGAAGTCGATCTTAACAATGTAAAGGGGAGAAGCTGGGCTAGCTGCCTCCCTAAGCCCAGCAATAGGGACAAGAAGACAGCAGAAGGGTTGCATGATGGCACATTGTCCCAAACCCTGTTCAAATGCTGGTTCCAGAAGAGGGCTGGGAAAGATTCCAAGCAAGGGAAAGGGGAGTTAATCACAAAGATATCTTTGTTCAAGTGAGGTAACTGCTAAGCTATTTGACTTCTGAGTTCTATTCCCACACACACAGTACAGGAAAGCACTGCCATCTTCATACTCTGTCATCATCATACTCCCTCTCTCCAAAAAGAGAAAAGGGTGGAAGACCACACCCACCTCTGTAGTTCCAAACTTGCAAAAAGAGCGCACCTGTCAGACCTAGACAGTGGGACAGTGGCTTCTGTAAGCAACAGCTTTCAAGAGGGCTCAGACTATTTGAAACTACTGGTGCAAAGCAAAAAAATGAAAAGGGGGAATATAAATAAAACTATTCAAAGGGGAAACTGTGTGATGCTAGCTAAGCTAATGAAAAGGTGTAAAATTTCCAAGAGTAAGGAGCAGAGATAGAAAAGTGATGTATCCCAACTACAGGCAACACTGCCTTCTCACAGAAGCCAAGTCTCACCACTGAAGCATGAAGAAATAACAATGTACTGTCTGCACTGAGATTTAGAAACAGTATCCAGGAAAGAATATTTTAAATAGATCCCAACAAGCTGAGATAGTACAGAGCAAAGGCACTTACTTGTCAACCTGATGACCCAAGAAACCCACAAGAACTGACAATCTCAAGTGTGTGTGATATTTTGATCACTTACTGACACTCCCGAGACTGCTAATATTGTTTTGTATCAGAGGGCAGAGCTGGCTACTTGCTGACCAAAATTAACTAAAGGTTTTGGAGGACTGAGGACATATAGAAAGACACAGGAAGTTAGGGCAGGGCTTAGAAAGGTTCTCAGCCCTTTAGGATTGAGGGAGAAACAGGGAGAGAGGGAGAAGGGAAGAAGAGAAGAGAAGAGAGAGAGAGAGAGAGAGAGAGAGAGAGAGAGAGAGAGAGAGAGAGAGAGAGAGAAAGGAAGGAGGTCACTAGCCGCTCCTCCAATGCTTCTCTAATCATTCAGGTTCTTACTTCAATATCTGACACCTAAGTTTTTATTGATAAAGAATAATTAGATAAACACTTCCTACATGTTATAATATGCACAATTACACATATAATAAATAAGGGACTGTTTTAAAAATTTAAAAGAAATCTTCCTAACTGCAAAATGAGAACCAACAAAACAATAGATGACCTAATAAAAAGTCAACACAGAGTTCTGGGCCAGTCTGATCTACACAGTAAGCTTGAGACAGCCTGAACTACAAGGTAAGATCCCACCTTTAACTTTTGTTAATCCACTTATTTTTTTATCCACTGCTAAATGACCCTCAGCTCTACATCACAGTTATAAGGAAGACGCTAACTACTTGGAGCTGTACTTGGTGTGATGAGCAGAGAGAAAAGTTAGTTGTATTATATTATTGGCTACTAAAATCTGGACCAGAATTTTCTTGGAGAAAAGCAGTGGGAACAGAGAGAGGATTTGAAGCTGGGAAGGCCAGGCCATCATTCTGTTGCTGAAGCAACTTCCGAGTCTTGATCTGTCAAATGAGTTACACAGCCTTTCCAAAGCAAACATTTCAGACAAGAATAATTGGTGCAGGAATGGAAAGGGAGATAGATATGGAACCCTTGGGGAAGAACTAACAAGGATTCAAGAACCAGCTAGAAATGCAGACAATGAGTCAACTGTGAAAAAAAGATTTCTCTGGAAGACTTGGGCTTAAGAGGAACACACTGATCCAATAGACATACATTTATTATTTTAATACTGTGCATGTTCTCTGTGAAAATCCATATTCATAATCTTCTGAACAAAATTTCAACAAGACATATAAAACATGAGCTAAAACCAAAATCTCTCCCCACGAGATTGTTAATGCTGTGAACAATCTAACCCCGGGTCACACAGCTGCTGGGAGAAAACAATACAGAATTTGCTCACAAAATATTTTCACCTGCTTCTTCTTAGGCAGTGACTTCATGAGTTCATTGTCAAATTACAATATTCTACCTCACGAATTACACGCAATGTATTTTCAGTATCTGATCCAAAAACAAACTGCTGTGTGACCAGAAGTGGCCTCTACAGAACTGTGGTTCCATGCAGTGTAACACCCTAGAGAATGCCCCAGGCTGTGCTGAAGAGCACGTTTCTCAAGAATCTCACCTGTTCCTTTCATAACTGTGATAGGCTCTATTTCACTACGCTTCAGTGATGAAACATTCCTGGACAAGAGTAAGACAATCGTGGCTGTTCACAAAACCTGTGCCTATGTCTCACAAGCTGAAAAAACTCCTGCCAATATCTGATGGTCCTTCAAGGGCAATATCTCAAATATAAATCCTCCTCAGGACATTGAATGCTATCTCAGTTAGTTGTAACTAACTAGTCAACATTTGGGTCAGATCCCAGAATAAAACATTTTTTAAATAAAATTACTTGTGAAATATTAGACTAATTTAGACATAGTTAAAATGTTTAATTATGTCAATTATTGATGAGATAAAGTGAAAAATGTTGATTGAAGGGAATGTTGTGGAATATTATTTTAACTAGGCAAATATATGTTACATTTGTTTATACTGTAGAATATTCAACTATGTAAAGGTGTGTTATTTTTGTTTATATGGCACTTGTTTATGAAAAAAATGTGTCGCATTTGTTTCACTTTTCCTGACTAAGGCACCTGATTGGTCTAATAAAAAGCTGAGGAGCCAGTAACTAGACAGGAAAGGGACAGGCAAAAGGCAGGCAGAGAGAATCAATAGAAGGAGAAATTTAGGCTTGAGAGAGAAAAGAAGGAGAGAAGGGGGAGAAGAGAATGAGGGGCCAACCCAGGGCGAGGAAGAAGCCAGTTAGCCAGCCACAATGAGGCAGTAACAGTAAGACAGATAGAAGGAAGAAACAAGTCTTGAGGCAAAGACAGATGAAGAGAAACAGGTCAATTTAAGTTAAAAGAATTAGCCAGAAAAGAGCATAAGCGCTAGGCTGAGCATCCAAAACTAATAAGTCTCAGTGCCACGATTTGGGAGCTGGTTGATGGCCTCAAAGAAAAAGCCTGAGGCAAGAGCAGCATAAAATTCTTGGTTGCAGGGCAAAGCAAAGGATGTGCCTGAGTCCACTGCAGATACACCACAGGTCACTAGGGATGAGTCACCTAGAGTCAGATTTCCAATTATTTCATTAACCATTCCTGCTTCTGAACTGACTTTTAACTTCTAGAAGAAAGTTAATTCCCTTTAAAACATACCATATGGTTCTTACCTTTAAAAAGATCATAGTTCTCCCCTTCCACCAATAAAGGAGTATATTCCTTACAAAGATTAGTCACAAAGATATGGTAAAGATTTGGCAATAAATACAGGTGGATATAATAAGGGACAATACAGAAGGGGAATAAATGTAACTTTTCATAAAAATTACACGAAACTAGATGTTCTTTAAAAACAAAAACCAACTCCTAGTAACAACACCTGGCCTGGCCTTTCTTCCAACAACCAATTTTCCACAAAAGCATAGTGAATTGTAAGAATAGTCTTTGGGGTACAATGTAACTGCCATTTTAGAAGATTAAATAGTTGACTGGGTTCTTGCAGAATTTTGTATCCTTGTCCTCCAGGAAAACTGTCAATGGCATTCAGTGCATCCCTGGCTTTCAAAACTGTGCCCAGCTTCATGAACTACAAGGTTGTAACCATGCACTGTTCTTTTACAGAATAAACTCACTTCATTTCAAATCATATGATGGCATAAACCAGGAAAGATCAAGTTTACATAATTTTCACTTGCTAAAAATGGAAGTCAACACACTGTCTGATAAACAGGTAGCGTGTCCTCATTTTTTCCAAGCTCCATCTCAATCTTCATTCTGAAGAGGCTGTCACACCTAAACCGCACTACTGTAAAGGTTGAATTGTCTCTCATTAATGTAAGACCCATTTTCCCTAACTTCTATAAATCAAGTAACTCAGAAATCTTTACAGAGATGGAAGATGGCTATTCCCAGAGGTCAACACCACTATATCTCCCTCCAAATCTGCTAAATGTGCAGGTGTCTGCTGCTGTCACTCCACGTTTCCCAAAGGCACCACCTACTTCAGTCTAGGACTCCTCTTAACTCGGTGCTCACTGTGGGAAGGCAGCCTATGTTTGAATCCCAGCTTCCACAAAAGTGGAGTAAGAGTATCTATTCCACACCAGACAGGATGGCACACACCTTTAATCCCAGCACTTGGAAGGCAGAGGCGGGTGGATCTCTGTGAGTTTGAGGCCAACCTGGTCTATAGAACAAATTCCAGGACAGTCAGAGCTACACAGACAGACCCTGTCTCAAAAGAACAACAAAAAAGGAGTGTATGCTCCAAAATTGCACATGTGTACACTACAAATAACAAATAATAAATACTTCTAAGTCTGCTACATACCTTGAGCAATACAGTTTTCAGCAAGAGCAAAAAGCTGAGGTGAGCGCTCCTCAAGCAACTGTTGATGAATATTCACATATCTCAAAGTCCACCATGGCAAGCTCTAGAAAGAAACACCATTGAATCTGAATTAAAGACACTTAGGGAAAACACTTCACAACTAACAAGACTAATTCCTGGAATATCTTCACACTCACAAAACTCATGCCTAGAGAAGCTTGATTGTCCACACTATGCTCTCAACAAGCTCAAAGCCTGATGCCATGTCTCCATTCACACTTTCTGAAGCTGCTTCAGATTTACCATCTGAATGACTAAAGCCCCCTGCTCTGCCATGGCAACTCTACTCTCTTCACAACCCAAGTACAACTTAACTGAGGTACACGCTGAACACACAGCAGCTTTTTCTTTAATTCACTCAAGTTTCTTCTTACTTATCAAGAAAAAAGAACAAGTGACAGTGAGAAGGCTTAGCAGGCAAAAGCAGTTGTTGCACAGACATAAGGACCTGAGAGTTCAAATCACTATCACCTACATAAAACACCACTCAGAGCTGACGGTGTGAGACGGGAGGATCTCAGGAACTCACCAGTGAGCCTAGCAGAAACAGCTTCAGAGTCAGTGAGACCTCCGTCTTGAGGGAATGGCACAAGAAGACATGTGCCATTCTCCTCTGGACTCCATAACTCACAAGGCACTCATGCACAAGCACATACACATACTCACAGTCTTTCTTTTACTGCTCAATCCTGCCTTCTTCTAGAAAAAGCCATAACAAAGATTAAAAATATAGATACCTGTGCAAGTCATAATACATATTTTAAAGGGATTGATAAAATACAAGTCTAAGTATATGCTGAGTCACCTAAATTTAAGTTAGTCAGCAGATGGCTCATACCCACTAGCTCAGCACTCAGGAAAGGCAAGCTGAGAATCACAATCTCAAGTCTTCGATACCTTGTGATCTCATATCAAATAAATAAATAAATAAATAAATAAATAAATAATGTATGTGAGCCTGAATTACATTCCATGACTGTGTAAGAAACTAATTTTTCTTTCTCAGTAGTAATAGCTACTTATAGATCATGCTTAGTTACCAAAAGCATTTTTTACTTGAATTTAATATCTCATTTGATTAAGGAGTACCTTTCTCATAGACCTAGCACAGCAAGTCTGAACTCTTGGGACACTGAAACAAAAGGGTCAAAGTTCAAGGCCTGCCTGGGCATCTTAGTGAATGCAAGGCCAGTCTGAGCAACTTAGAGGAGTGGAGGGACAGCTCATTTGGTAGATCACTTGCCTAGTGAGTTCCAGGCCCTAAGGGTCAATCCTGAGTATCACAGAAAGGGGGAAGGGTCCCTTTCCAATCAGCTACACACAACTAGAATAACTAAATGTCTGACTTTACAATGAAATCTTTTTGAATTACTAATGCTGCTTCTCAGTCCATGGAAGAAAAGCAGAACTATCTAAGAGGAAGGAAGTTTCAAATCATTCTATTTTAGCTGGATTCCCTGAGGCGCTCCCTCACTTGCCTCTTGTTCTGGTCACTGAGGCGAGCAGTGTCAGTCTGTATTTCACCACCTCCCCTTATCTGCTGCCAGGACAATGAGTCAGGCCTGGCAGCTTATTCTTTCCCTTCCCAGAGGACAGAATTCAGTCACCTCTGGTTAAAAGGACTGAGCCGTTAAGAAAACATATGACCTAAGGCGCTGAACTCTTCAAGATGGGTTCTGTGATTTTAACTCTGCAGTGAGTGCTGGATAGGGAGGAGTCCAGAACCAATCAGGACCTTTCCCCTTCAGCTCTGCTGGGAAATACCAAGGCCAGTTTTATCTGCTAAGAAGGACAGAGCAGAAACACTGAGGTGTTGATAAAAATGAAAACTGACAGCCTTGCCTCCTGTTGAAGCACTTACCACAGTCAGTACAGACTGACTGAGAAGTCGCACTAGTCAAGAACCTTCTCCATCGCAGGGTCAGTAAAACAGTCAAAAAGGAACTCATTCTGTTTGAGGGTCTGCCTCCAGCCTCCCCACCCCCCACCCATCCACCACCCCAAGTACTGGGCACTGATCCTAGAGTCTCCCCACCCCAGGCAATTATCAGTTAGAGATCACCTGGCCTAAGTTCACACAGCTGAGGAGAGACAGAGAGAGAACTGTGGTCTGATTTTTAAGGCTGGGATTTACTCAGCATGCACATGTTAATCCCAGTTTACAGAGCAGGCAGGGTGGGGAGTGGGGAGTGGGGAGTGTGTGTCTTTCATAAGGATCCACAAATATTACAGTAAACACCAGGACACTTTTCTTTAGGAAGCTAATTCATTCAAAAATCAATTTAAAATGGGTTGGGGACCATCACCATCCTCACAACCTCAGGTCTCTGACATAGAAAATTACTGCCTCTTAAGAAATAAGCAGATTGTTCAGCAGAACATTCCAAGGTACAGGCTTGCGGTTTCACAGTCAGTTAAAGAATAGCTCAGGGCTCTCTCTCCTGCTGCAATTTAACAGCCAGCTAAAGAATAGCTAACCAGCTCAGGGCTAGCTCTCCTGCTGCAATTTACAGCCAATTATAGGTTAGCTAAACAACTTAGGGCATTCCTTCTACCAACCTTTTCACTCTGCCTACATGCCAGTGCCAGTGCCCATGCCCTGGCTGCATGCAAACCCTGCTCACATGCTGCCCACGGTCCTATATAAGCCTCCCCTGAAAATAAAATTTGTCAGCTTGATCAGAATACTGTCTGGCTGTCTTTCTTTGTATCCCTTGTCCTCCATTCCCCACTAGGTGTTCCCTGGTTAGTCGTTGACTGCCCCCAGGGTCGGGGCAAAATGGAGTCTAACCAATAGGTGGAGCTTGCCCAACTGGTGAGAGGCCCTGGGATTGCTCTTCATTGCTGAACTAACTTTGAAGGCTGAAATCTTACTAAGTATGTGTGCCTCTTTTAGGAGAGATGCAGTCTTAACCACATCATTGAGCAATTACACTCAATTACATTGAGTGAAGGGATGGCACATCACTTAAGAATGTGTGCCCCTCTCTCGGAGTATTCAAGCTTGGTTCCTAGTACCCATATCAGGTGGCTCACACCCACGTGTTATCCCAGGGGTAACAAATGGACTCAAGACCTCTGGCTTCCTTTGGTTATGTGCACCCACCTGTGTGACCCAGACAGACAGACAGACAGACAGACAGACAGACAGACACACACACACACACACACACACACATACACACACACACACACACACACAAAATCAAAAACAAAATCTCTAAAAAGAGGGGGTATTGTAAATATTCATCATGCCACCAAAAGGTAGGGAAACAGCTGGAGAAATGGCTCCAAGATTAAGAGAACTAGCTGCTCTTCCAGGGGACAAGGGTTTGATCCTCAACACCCATATGGTGGCTACAGGCCATCTGTGATTCCAGTTCCAGGGAGATCCGACACTTCTTCTGGCCTCTGCAGATTTGACCAAGCATGCATGTGGTTCACTCTCACATAAGGAAGATGTAAAATCCTGAGTGAATGTGTACTGTTTGACATAATCATGTCAGGGACCCCAATGCCTTAGGAAAATGGCAAAGACTTCCCCAGGTAAGGCTCAGGGAAATGGCAAAGCCTTCCCCTACTCTGTGAGAAGGAGGTTGATACTATGAGCTGGAAACATCCACAGCAACTTTCTCCAACACTCTCACACCCCCACTCATACCCACATTTATAGCCTGAAGACTGCTTCCCCTACACAGACTGCTGCTACAGTATTACCTGCACCAGTCTCCTTGTTCAGCTCTATGCAATAACCCCGCCTCCTTGTCCAGCTCTATGCAATAACCCTGCCTCCTTGTTCAGCTCTGTGCAATAACCCCGCCTCCTTGTTCAGCTCTATGCAATAACCCCGCCTCCTTGTTCAGCTCTGTGCAATAACCCCGCCTCCTTGTCCAGCTCTATGCAATAACCCCGCCTCCTTGTTCAGCTCTGTGCAATAACCCCGCCTCCTTGTTCAGCTCTATGCAATAACCCTGCCTCCTTGTTCATCTGTATCTAATAACCCGGCCTCCTTGTTCATCTGTGTGTAATAACCCTGTCTCCTTGTTCATCTGTGTGCAATAACCCCACCTCCTTGTTCATCTCTGTGCAATAACCCCGCCTCCTTGTTCATCTCTGTGCAACAACCCTGTCTCCTTGTTCATCTCTGTGTATAACCCTGTCTCCTTGTTCATCTGTGTGCCATAACCCCGCCTCCTTGTTCATCTCTGTGCAAAACCCTGTCTCCTTGTTCATCTGTGTGTAATAACCCTGTCTCCTTGTTCATCTGTGTGTAATAATCCCGCCTCCTTGTTCATCTGTGTGCAATAACCCCGCCTCCTTGTTCATCTATGTGCAATAACCCTGTCTCCTTGTTCATCTGTGTGTAATAACCCTGCCTCCTTGTTCAGCTCGGTGCAATAACCCCGCCTCCTTGTTCAGCTGTACATAATAAATACACTGAGCATCTAGAGTGCTGCAGCTTCATGTGGTACAGCCTGAACGCAGACAAAATATGCATATACATAACAATAAGTGATTTATTTGATTTTGGGTTTTAATTTTTCAAGACAAGGTTTCTCTGTGTAGTCCCTGGTGATCCTGGAACTCACTTTGTAGACCAGGCTGGCCTCAAACTCAGAGATCTGCCTGCCTCTGCCTCCTGAGTGCTAAGATTAAAGGTGTACACCACCAAGCCCTGCCACAAATAAAGCTTTATTGGAACACAACTCAACCCATCTGTTGAGGCTGCAGCTACTCTCAAACTACCACATATTAAGATAAGCAGTCACCATGCAGACTACACACTACACAGCTGACAACCTCCACCTAAACCTCAGACTGTTGCACTTTAATGAGTCATTCCTAGAGCCTATCAACTTCCTGCACAATTGTTTCTCCCCACTGATGTATACGACCTGAAGGAACCAAACAACAAATAGCTCTTCTACACTCAACACAAAGAAACCAATAATTCAGATCTCTTCCATTCTCACTGCTATTGACTATCAGCTCAAATTTGTAACAGACCATGAGTGGTACCTTATGAATCAAAGAATAAACACACACATACACATTCTCCTCTCTCTCTTCCCCCCCTACTACTGAAAAGGTTCAATACAATTTCATTATATACAAGATTACCTCACAAGAAAAGAAAATATTTTTCCTTATTTCATGAGTCTTTTAAATTAAGTCTCTCCAAGAAGATACAGAAAACAAAACCTACTGAGACACAGACAGCATCAGTCTGATGTCTAAATGTCTAAGGGCACAAGAGGGGCCTGTGTGGAATGCTCACAGAGCCTTCCCTGGCCTTACCTGGAGAGCTGTTAATTTATGTCTGATGTTCACCAGAATAATGTGTGCTATTAACAGCAATATGGGCTTTGAAGTCAGGCTGTAGATGGATTCACCATCTAGAATGAGCAGGCCCAGAATAACAGCATCCAGTCCTTTGACCTGAAAAAGATATGGAAAGTTACACAATTTAACAACTGTTACAGATAATTCAATTAATTCAGTTTAGGAATAAGAACATTAATTACATAGCAATAGACACCAGAAGTAACCATGACCTTGCAAATGTCACTGGAGACCTACAAACCCATCCTGCCCTGCCAGACAGCCACACAGATGCTCTAAATTCAGAGGAACAGGAATCCAACCAAAATGTTTAAAGAAAGTGAGAAGAAAGCCCATAAAAGTCAAGACAGGCATGATGGTGCATGAAAGCAGTCCCAGCTCTCTAAGAGGTTGATGCAGGAAGGCGGCTTGAGCCAGGACTTCTGAATCAACACCAGCCTGAGCAACACAGCAAAAAAAAAAAAAAAAAAAAAAAAAAAGCCAAAAATGAGGGAATGAACAACTCAAAAAGTAACTGTCTAACCTGTGCTCCTCAGACCAGACTGGGCTCAGCTGGTAACCTACTCTCCTCACATCAGCAGGAACCCAGTCTGTGCTGCTCACATCAGACTGGAGCTCATGGCTTACCAGTGCATACTTCTTAAAGTCCAAGTCACTCTGGTGAAGTGCAGGAAGATGTGAGACATGCCACTACGAGGAAGAAACATCCCACTCACTCACTTTGAGATAAGAAATATGTTCTGTTCTCTCTCTGTCTTCTATCTAAAACCTCTAGATACAGGTAACAAACAAGCAGTTTAACAGGGCAACAAAAATTAGACAAGACTGCCATGATCTCATTGTCCTGATAGCAATTCCTACTGGGGCTGATTCCAAGCCTACTCTTCAATGGGACTAACAAGTGACATACAATGAATGAATGAATGAATGAATGAATGAATGAATGAATGGCCATGTTAAAGGCAGGTTCTCTTCCTCTCCATACCCTAGATCACCATGTGGAAAATGCTATCCACAGCTCTCAGCCCTGTACACAATACAGACTTGCAAGGTTCTAACTGTGCTTCCAGAGCTGGAGGGAATGGCCCATTTTTAAGAGGATTACTTCTATTTTTTTTTTTTTAATAAAAATAGACAAAGCAAATGTAAAAGAAAAACCAACAACAATTCTGCAAGCAAGAGAGCATAAGACATAGAAAATATACATTCATCAGCACATTGTGGGAAATGCAACATCTGGAAGTCTGAGCCACATGTATAAAGCCAGATTCCATGAGGACGACTTTCCACTGTGAGGGGTGGGCTTCCTGTGTAAGAGGTGGCTTTCTAGTGTTAAGAGTAGCCTTCCCATGTACAGGATAGCCTTCCCATGTGAGAAAGACCTTCCAATGTTGCTGGCAACCTGCTGATCTGACATGGGCTTTCGGTGCTTTTCCTTGAGGGCTGGTTAACGCCAATGAGTGGCTAGAAAACAGTTCCACAAGTGCCAAGATTATAGATAAAAGCAGGGAAATTAACTCTGCTTTGATAACTATATGGGCAAAGCATATTTGCAAATACTTAAGGATAAATCAACACAGGCAAACAACAGCAAAAAAAAAAAAAAAAAAAAAAAAAAAATACTGAAGCACTGGCTGCCAGGGCAAAGTTAACCCAACTGGGGGAGACCAGTTAGCAAGTAAAGCACTTGCAGAACAAGCCGGATAACCGGAGTTTGGGTCCCAGAATCCATGGAGAGCTCAGTGCAGTAGCAAGCATCTGTAATCCAGGCACTCCTACAGAGAGAAGGGAAGTGGAGCAGAAAAACTCTGGAAAGCTCAAAGGCCAGCTAGCCTGGGACACACAGCACAAATCACAGATCACTTCTCACACAAGGTGAGAGGCAAGGGCCATCACCTAAGGCTGTCTTCTGATCTCCATTTGCACACATGTAGCCTCGTTCACATACACAAATACATATACAAAGTTCTTTAAAAAAAAAAAAATAACAAGGCCAGGTGTGTAGTAATATTTTGTTTGTAATCTAACAAATAAAGCTTGCCTGAAGATCAGAGTGCAGAACTGAGCCACTAGTTAGCCATAGAGAACGGCCAGTGGCGGTCACACCTTTAATCCCAGAACTCGAGAGAAGCACATGGATCTCTGTGAGTTCAGTGGATTGCCTCTTTGGTCTGAGCCTTGGGAGGTGAGACCTCTCTAGTGGCTGGCAGGTTTGCTTTTCTGATCTTCATCTTGAACCCCAATATCTGTCTCTTGAGTTTAGTCTTCATGCAACACAGGTGTAAGTGACAACCTCTTTAATTCCAGTACTTGGGAAGCAGACAGGACAATCACTATGAGTCCAAGGTCAACCTGGTCTACATAGTGAGTTCAAGACTAGCCACGTCTACATAGCGAGAGCCTGTCTCAATCTCAAATAATAATAAGTATAATTTCAAACATATCACTGAATAACAGAAGTCAAAAAAAATAATCCATACACTGCTTCATTTACTCATAACCAGGCAATACTAAACAGTATGATCCTAAGGAGCCACATACAGCTACTATGAATAAAAGCACAGAATGATCAACAAGGACCAGTGCTTCAGGAAAGTGGGAGTCGGAAGATGCTCGCTCACACACATGCTCACACTCTCTCTCTCTCTCTCTCTCTCTCTCTCTCTCTCTCTCTCTCTCTCTCTCTCTCACACACACACACACACACACACACACACACACACACACACACACACACACACACACACACACACACGGTCTTCCAAAGCATCTTCCAATGCAGCAAGCCCAGGCTTGTTGAGATCAGAGCGCAAGAAAAGACAAGTATTTGGATGGGAGTTCAGCTCAGTGGTAGTATTTGCCTAACATGCTGAACCATGGATTTGATTCCCAGTAAATCAAACAGAAAAGAGGATACAACTGTTTGTATAACTCAACAGGCAAACAGAAGGCTGCAAACCCATAAGAGCTAAAAGGACCTCACCAGCCCCCTGCCCATTTAACCACAGAATCAAGATCTAAAGAAAGCCATCAGAAGCTCTCTGGTCTATGGCAATGATCATATCTACTCTCTCAACTAGGTGCTGACTGCAAAGGAAACATATTGTTTTTGTGTATACAAATGTACACGTGTTATGATACGTGCATGTGTGAGCTCAATGTAAATGTCACAGCATATATGTGGAGGTCAGAAGATCAATAAATAGGCATCCTTAGTAGTTTGGGCAAACCACAAATCTATTTCTTCCCCACCTGCTGTTAACCAATTCACAAACACTTGTTTGAAAAGAATCACATTTAGAATAAAAAAAAATAAAGAAAGAAAGAAGAAGAAACTATATATAACATTTCCAAGAAACATACCTCACTAAACTGTTCCAGCAGAACAGGAGGCAAGAAATCCTGAGGGTGCAAGGCCACAAGAGGCCCAGTCCAGTTACTCTGAACAAAGAGCTGCAAGCTGCTCACACCAAGTAGGAATACTAGCTGCTGTCTAAAAACAAGAGAGGGAAATATCTGTTAGGATTTCTATGCTGTGATTAAAAAAAAGAAAACATGACCAAAAGCAAGTTAGGGAGGAAAGAGTTTACTTCAGCTACAGCCCTCAGGTCACACTTCAGCAGTGAGATCACAGGGCAGGAACCTGCAGGCAGGAGCTGAAGCAGAGGCCAGGGAGGAGTGCTGCTTACTTGCTTGCTCTCCATGGTTTTCCCCAGCCTGCTTTCTAATACCACTCAGGACTATCCACCCAGGGGTGGCCATGGTGAGCTGGACCCTCCTACATCAATCACTAATCAAGAAAATGCCCTATAGACTCACTTAGTTAAGCCAAATCTTATGGAGGTGTTTTCTCAGTTACAGATCCCCTGTTCCCAGATATAGCTAGGTTTACGTCAAGTTGACAGAAACCAACCAGCACAGAAAATAAATAAATATCAACAACCATATAACCATATGCTTGCATACATGTTACTTAATTTCAGTTTAATTAAGAGAAGAAGAAAAAAAAAAAAACAAAAACAAAAACAAAAACTAGGCCAGGCAGTGGTGGTGTACCTCTTTAATCCCAGCACTCAGGAGGCAAAGGCAGGTGGACCTCTCTAAATTCAAGGTCAGCCTGGTCTATAAAGCAAGTTCCAGAATAGCCAGGGCTACACAGAGAAACCCTGTCAGGGGGAAAAAAAAAAAAAAAAAAAAAAGAAAGAAAGAAACCATCAAGTAATATTTGAAACTATCCTAGTAAAGAACAATTTATATATGCAATGTCCAATAAATCCATTAGTCACATGTAGCTTTTATACTGAATTTAATCTGGGGCTGTAGAGATGACTCAGTGGTTAAGAGCACTAGCTGCCCTCCCAGAAAACCCAGGTTTTATTCCCAGCACACATGGCTGTAACAACTGGCTGTAACTCCATTTTCAGGGCATCTGCTGCCCTCTTCTGATCTCCATGTGCACTGCATGTACATTGTGCACACGGGTGCTGTTTTTCTTTTCTAATTGTTGCTGCCTTTTTTTTTAAGCTAGGGCTATACTATTCAGCAAATGCCACTCCATGGCTAGGCCACCAGAGCCAAAGCCTGAGGGAATTCTGTTCTCTTAGGCACGGACTCTTTCAAAGCTACTAAGGAAACTTATTTAAATCTCTGTCCTACTAAAGAACTCAAGATTCAAAGGTAGAATCCTGCTTTCCCCAAGAGGCTGAATGGCAAGCAGCTCACCTACCTCACCTCCTCAGGTCTCCCGAGAAGTTCTCCAGCTTGTTTCTGCCCTTCATTATAAATCCTTCTCCACCTGGCTCCTCCCTAGCTAGCTCTGATCCAGCCTCCTGACTACAGATGAATTTTATTTAATCAAACACATCTTTACATCATTAAACAAATGTTCCAGAGCATAAACAAAAGTAACAAACCTTAAAATAATATTCTATAACACATTGGTATAGGCAAAGACCCACACATATAAAATAAAAATAGATAAATCTTTAAAGAAATTTTAACATAAATGTAAATCTAATTTAACTAAAATGCAAAATGTAATAATCTCTAGGCACAATTTCCATATTTCAAGTACTCAACAGTTCAGTATGAAAAGTAGTTACCATATTGGCCACAAGAGACACTATCCCCATTATCAAAATATTCTCTTGGAGAGTATACCCTAAAATAGGTCAAACCAAGTGCCTCTTTTCAAGCTACCATTCTGGTCCACCTATGAATAATGCATTTATGTGCATGCATGAGTCCTTGGGGGAAGGGAGTAGGAGGGATGTGAATGGGGCTAACTTTACTATAGTACAAACACATGAGCCAGCAAATAAGAATCAAGAACAAAGCCAGGCCTTGTGTTGAAACTGGCAATCTTAGCTACTGAGGAGACTGAGCAAAAGGATCACAAGTTCAAAGCCACCATGGACAGCTTGATAAGACCCTGCCTGAAAATAAAAAGTATAAAAAAGAGTCAGGGATACAGCTCAATGTTAGAATTTGTGCCTAGTAAGTAATAAAAAAAGGAAACAGAATCCAAAATGAGCTGAGCATGGTTGTGTATAATTTGGGGAGCTAAGGCAAAAGGATTATGTGTTTCAGGCCAGCCTGCAGTTTATTGCAAGCCCCGGGCCAAGTGTATAATACAAGACAAGGTCACAAATAACAACAGTAACAAAGTAAAGAATAACACTATTGGAAGTTAGAAAAAAAATAAAACTATTATTTTAGCTTTAAAAATAAATAGTAACACTTCACAAGTGAACAATTTATTTATCTTTACAACCTAACAAGGTAGTTGGTTTATTATTCAAGCCACAGTATGAAACAATTCTATAGACTCAGGGTAGAATGAAATTACAGGCATTTTGGAGATGGTTAAAAATTTTGGAATAGATATCATGGATGGATGAGAAGGGGAAGTACAGTAACAAACATAGGACAGTGAAAGGAAAGCCTCTGGAAGGCTTAGATTTGACTAGTGTGCAGGCATTCTAATTGAAGAAAAGTAAACTGAGAGCTCCACAATAAACACATGAGGTTCTCTAATCTCTTCAGAGAAGTAACAACCTGGAACATAGTAAGTGGAAAGGCAAGCATCTCTCAATAACCTAGAAATAGCATGATTCAAGGTATGTGGACACATTAAAGAAAATGAGCTGTTCCTTTTAAAACATTTGCACTTTATCCCAGCCCTTGGAAAGCGGATCTCTGTGGGTTTTAGACCAGCCTGGTCTACAGAGCTAATTCCAGGACAGCTAGGAATGTTGCACAGAGAAACCCTGTCTCAAAAATAATATCAGAAACAAAACAAAAACACCTCATTTTGATCCTATACCACTTTCATTTTACATACATTACTTGACACATCACAAGTCCCGGTTTATCAACAACTGCTAAATAAGAGGGCCTTTGACGTCAAGGTGATATAAAGGTATTCAAAATTTATTTATTTATTTGATGCATATGAGTGGTTTGCCTGGATGTATACATGTCACTACATGTGTGCTTGGTGCCCGTCCCCTAGAATTGTAGTTGCACAGTTGTGAGCCACCAAGTGAAAGCTGGGAATTGAACCTGGTCCCCTGAAATAGCAGTGTAAGCACATCTCTCCAGCCCCCTGCAAAAGTGTGTTTCTCTATGGAAATTTCAAATAAAATTCTACCTTTCAATTTCTTCCAAATCCGTAGAGCAATCCAGGAAATTCACTATCTGCTTCTCCAGGTAGCTGTCAATCTTTTCTTCAGCCATCATTGTTGAATTTAAAATATTTTGTGTCACTGAATGTAAGAGCATGGCCTCATAGTTCCCTTCTAACAGCAAGTCTAAGAAAACTCCAACATCTGTAATATAAAAAAAACCAATCCAGTAAGTCAACAGAAATTAAGTGTAAATGACAATCTATTCCATAAATATTTTGGTTGTGAACCTTGCCTTTTAACGGCTGAGCCATCCTTCCAGCCCCCAGTTACATAAATATCTTAATATGCACAAAGGCATAAACAGAATGCTGGCTGTACATTAATCACTAGGTATTGAGCAAATCTTCCTCATTCTCCCAACATCACCTCTCTTAGAATTACAGGATACCTACAATGACTATTAGCAGCAAAGAGGTCACACAGAGAAATAATTTAAAAAATAAGCGTATCACCCTTGGGGAAATTCACAAAGATTACAACTGACACAGAAAAGTTTCCTTTGCTGAGGTCTAACCTTCAATATTCTCCCTCAGGAGGCCAATCCAAACACACCGGTTCTCTCATATCATCCAGCTCATACCTGCCTCAACACTTTACAACCGCGATTTTTTTTTCCCCTTGATGACCTCTCTTTTACTTGTCAATTCTAAATTTAAAAATTCAGCTCAAGGGGTTAGAGAGCGATGGTTCAGAGGTTAAGAGCACTGGCTGCTCTTCCAGAAGTCCTGAGTTCAGTTCCCAGCAACCACAACCATTATAGATGCTCACAACCATCTATAATGAGACCTGGTGCCCTCTTCTGGCGTGCAAGCATGCAGGCAGGCAGAACACTACATACATAATAAATAAAGAAACCTAAAAAAAAAAAAAAAAACCAAGTCAAGTCTGCCCTTCGGGGGACTTTTCCAGATCACCAGATCTCAGACCGTCAAACAAGAATTCTTCCTCCTGAAACCCCCTATGTATCCAGGACTGGCATCCTCACAGCTCTGGCGTTAGCCTAACTCCCAAAAGGTGCAGCTTTCCCACCTGAGCCACAGATGCCATCCTGCTTCCAGAGCAGCCGCTCGGCATCCGTGGAGAAGCCCCTCAGAAGTGCCAGCTCCGGAGTCCACATCACGCCCGGCATCACTGTACCCCAAAAAGGGGTCGGGCCAGGGTCCGACGAGGGAGGAGGAACCAAAGTCGCCGCCGTCTAGTGGCCTCAGGTATCTTAAAAAATCTCCAGGGCTAGCGTCCCATGTGAGAACACAGGTACATGGGGGCAGCCATGACAGCAGCGCAGAGCACATTGGGAAAACATACTGGAGACTCGGTTGTGAGCATGCGCAGAGGATAGGATCGCGGCATCGCGGCTGGCGGCGTCTGGGCACTGGAAATGGCTAGAGTGCCAGAGACTCGGCAGCGTTTCTAGGTGGGTAGATAGAGGTTGGAAGCAAATTCTGCCTGCAAACACTCGACTATCTGAGGCAAAACCAATCCCTTGGAGTTTAATACACAGAACCTCCTCTCGCGACAGACAGGCGGAGGCTATAGAAGTTACTGGCCTCCTCCTAAGTGGAGCCCTTGAGCCCCAGGCTAGAACTGCCTCAACATAGGCTATCCTTGGGATAACAAAGTGCACGAACTCCAACCGGGAAGTGGAATGTCAGCACTGAGGTCGATGAGGCAGAAGGAGGGCTGCAATTTCGAGGCCAGCCTGAGCTGCACTGTGAGTTCCAAACTAGCCTCATCTAAGAGTGTGCCCTATCTCGAAGAGGGCAGTGGTGGGACGCCTGGAGAGATGGCTCAACAGAGGACAAGCTCTGTTCGCAGCAACCACAAATTGTGATTAAGTTCCACCTGTCACTTCAGATGATCGGTTGTCGTCCTCTGGACTTCTAGGCACCATACCTGACCCGTCATACACATAAAACAAATCATTTCTTTAAAGCGGGGTGGGGGGTGGGGAGTCTGGTTTTGATATGGCCATCACTTAAAAGTGGCAGGGGCCAAGGGCCTGGAAATTTTGCAGGCCGGTCTGTAGAACCCAGAACACTTTGGTGAACTGAGGAAAATAAAGAAATATATCCTCTTGCCAGTGGGGCAGCTTCTTAACACAGAGCTTCCTGTTTCCTCTCCCTCTCCCTTCCCCCCCCCTCTCTCTTTCTCTCTCGCTGAGGATGAACGTCTCTTTGTCAGTCATCTGCAAAGTCATTGCTTCACTTCACTGTGGCAAAACAACAGCAGCCAGTACAGACTAAGGTAAAATTAAGACAACACTGTCCTTCATCTGACATTGTATAACACTTCCCTGTGCTGTGGCACCTAGGCACATTAAGTTTTTGACCAAAATCCAGGGATAGCCAAACCATGGTGGCACTCGCAACCCAGCACTTGGAAGGCAGAGGTAAGCAGACCTCTGAGTTGGTCTACAGGGTGAGTTTGAGGACAGCCAGGGCTACAAAGAGAAATCCTGTCTCAAAAAACCAAAGAAGATTCAGGGATATGGGTGAGTTACAACATTATATGAAACAACATTGTTATCCTGAAATAAGGAATACAGAATCACTACTTTGGGGGGAGGTTAGAGTCTCACCATGTAACTCTTGCTGGCCTGGAACTTGCTATGTAGACCAGGCTATCCTCAAACTTAACAGAGATCTGCCTATTGGAATGCTGGGATTAAAAGGTGGTTCCTCATCAAACCCACCTTGATAACTTTTAACCATAGATAATCTTATGAATTCCTCACACCAGAGCTTAGCCCCTAGTCAGAGTCTTAAAACATCATGTTTATTTATCGGCATCCATTAGGAAGTTGAGAATCATTTCTTATGCATTGGTATTACTAGAAGTTGTTTTAGGTCTTCTGTCCTCCTCTAATCTAAGACAACCATGCTGGCACAGGTTACTTCCCACTGTTTTATTTGGGGTTGGGGGTGCCATGTTCACTCACAGTGGGCTTCACGTGTTTCTCCTATGGTTCTTCAATGCTAATTCACCCAACTCTAAAGGATCGCTCCTCTTTAAGCCAGTCATTTTCATAACACGATCTGTTGATGAGCCCTGGCTTTTCTGGGAATGCTTCTGTGACCTTTCCTGACATGACAGTGGAGTTCACTGGCAGCCTTCACCCTTTCCAAAGCACCAAACTTTTTTTTTTTGTCCTTGAAGCCGTGCACTTCATTCTGACAGCCAACAGAGATTGGACGGGCAGAAAGCCTAGGAGCCTCCACACTGATGCCTCCTTTGCAAGTCCTTCCTTTTTTTCACATCAGCACTGCTGAAAGAAAAATAAAGCTCTGGGAGCAAGGACTAGGCCCATGCATGGCCCCTGCAGCCTGACACCTGAATTGGGACACACCATCCAGACCCAGCTCAGGCCAGCAGTTATCCACCCTTGGAAGAAATAAGCACTTGTGGGGAGGTGTCAAGAGGAAGCCACTGCTTCTTATTTAATTTACTGGCTCTAAATTTTTAATGATGTTATTCTTACCTCACCTCCCTTCTCAGAACCCAGAGTTCCCCTACACTGCTGAATGAAGCAGGCAAGCATAGATGATAGTTTAGCAACCTGGGACTCAACTTGGTTTGGGCTATGTGGCACACCCTTCTGCTAACAATGTACTTTACACTGTGAGACATTTACTTGTACAAATACACACTCCTCTCCAAATAACACACACCCTCTCTGAACAACAGAACAGGTTTCTACTCCCTTTACTGATCATCAAACATAGACAGATTCTATTCAGAAGTGTTCTTAGTTTTCTCAGTACATATGCCTGAACTAGTTTAGGCTGCATGCACAATGCAGTAAACTTTGTCTTCAACATGAACTTTTAGAGAAATCCCTTATTTGCCATCTTATACATATTCATAATTGGGCTTGAATATGATTAAAATCAAATATATTATGGGGTGGGGTATGCATACTAGAGGAATGGTTGTATAATTTAGTCTGTCAATTGAAGTAGAGACCCACCCAAACTATCCCCTTTAGTTAGCAACCGAACTCCTCCTTCTCTAGAATCCTATAAAAGAAGTCCCAAACAGTAACTGGAGCCTATTAGACCTTCATTCCTGTGGCTCATTGTCAGTCCTGTTTTTTGCAAATCTGTGTAAGCCCATTGACTAAGAGCCTGGAAAACACCTGGCCCAGACTGCAGCAGCCACTAACAAAGCCAGGGTTACAAATGTATTGCAGCATTTCTAACTCCCTTCATGTTCATTGATAAACCTTGTGTTTAAGACTAGCCATTTTGAGACTGGCACACACCTTTAATCCAAATACTTGGAAGGCAGGTGGATTTCTGTGAGTTCAAAGTTGGCCTGGTCTTCATAGTGAGTTCCAAGGCAATCAGATCTATGTAGAGAAATTCCCATCTCAAAACACCAAAACCAAAAACCAACCAACCAAAAGGGGGGGGGATAAAATAATCATTTTTTTAAAGTTTGTATGCCAGATATGATGCTGCCTTACCAGGATGTCAGCACATGGGGAGTAGAAACAAGAAGAGCAGGAATTCAAGAACAGCATGGGCTACATACATGAAGCACTGACCAAAAAAAAAAAAAAAAAAGTTTGCAAATATTTGTGGCAGTGCTTTCACAGGCCAAAACTGAATACAATCTAAATGTCCCTTGGCGTCTCAATAAATAAACTGGTAGATTAACCCTGTGAAACAGGGTTATTTTTTAAGCATTGGACACACATAGCAGAAGACAACTTCCAGGAACCAGTTCTCCCCTCCCAACATGTGGGTACCAAAGACTGAACTCAGGCTTTTACACTTGCCAACAGGCACTTTTACCCACTGAGCCATCTTTCTGGTCCTTGATACTACATTTTGGGAAAAAAAAAATTATCTGTGTGCATATATGTGTGTCTGCATGAGTATCTGCCATATGTGTGCTGGTGCCTGTGAAGACCAAAAGAGGGCATTGGATCTCCTGAACCTGGAGTCACAGGAGGCTGCCCATTGTAGAACTGACCCCAAGTCCTCTAGGAGAGCAACAAGTGTTTTTGACCACTGGGCCATCTCTCCTACACTGATAATGTGTTTTCAAGGCTGGTTCAAAGAGCACATCTTAGAGGTGGAAGATGGAGGTGTTAAATTGAACCTCACCACTCTTACCATATGTCACATTTCGTGTTGGACTGTATGCATGACCTGATAGGCTTGTCAGCTGTGTATGAAAAAAAAAATCAATAAATGAAAATAAAGTAACTGCTGGATCCTCTCATGCTCTCATGGTAAAGGAATCAACACTTCATCAAACCCAGCCTTCCCCAAAGGCACTCATCACTACCACCTATAAGAAGTTCCCTCCAGCCATTGTTAATACAATTGGGGGAAAATTATATAACAACAAAAAATTAAGATCTTTTTGCCATTTTGCAGTATTGAGGATTAAACTCAGGGCTTTCCATATGCTCGGAAAGTGCTCTACTACTAAGCTATATCCCCGGCCCTAAAAATGATAATCTGCAAATAATAATAGGGGCTTAAGAGTCTGGCTTAGTATTAGAGTACATGCTCAGCATATGCAAAGTTCTGGGTTTAACCCCCAGTGACACCCACACAAAATATTTTAAAAAGCTCTTGTGTGGCGGAGATGGGACTCTAATCATAATCAGCATACTCTTTGCCACATCGTTGAGCGAAAACATCCCCAGAGCTGTGCCTCCTGTGTTGTTCCCAGAGTGCGTCTTCTAGGTGAACATAACAATCTTAATGCAACCCCAAGGCAAAATGAACTGCTACATAGGACAATTAGGCCATTCCAAGACTATGACAGTGCAATGGCCCATATATCCCCTTACGAAGATTACAAACCCTATAACCATTTCCAGGGAAAGACTCTAAGGAAAATCTAAGAAAAAAATGTCCTACAATACAAGCTAAATAACCAGAGTGGTCATCAAAAAAGTATTTCTTCACATTGGCTGACAAAGTGAATAGGACAAACTAGCCCTAGGGACATAAAAAAGTTTGAATTTTCTAACACAAGGATTTATGGGTAACAGACTAATGAGTAGCATATGGATAATAAATACCCCTCATTTTCCTTTGGGCCAACAAAGAAGGGATCTGGGACATTGTTAACATTTCATGCTGTGTCTAAATTTATACCTCACAGAAAACTTGTTGTGTAAAGCAGACACGGGGAGTCACCACATCTTGTTTTCTTGATTAAATCTAGATGGCTGCAATGTGTCTTCCTCCTGGTCCCTCAAGATTCTTCTAGATACATTTGTTTCACATTAATTTGATGTCTGCTGTCCAGAACCTTCAGTCCTTCCACATAACAATTAGCCTGACAGATGATTCAACAAATGACTGGTGACAAAATCAGATTAATTGAGCTGCTAACACTACAACAAAAACCAGCTGTCATGGGCAAAAATATATCTAAGGTAGAATCAGTCACATGTTTATAAAACCTTGTCGTTACAGTTTTTGATGTGTTTTTGGTGATTAATGTTAGGGGGCTGGAGAGATGGCTCAGTGATTAAGAACACGCTGCTCCTGCAGAAGAACTGAGTTCTGTTCCCAGCGCCCACACCAGGTCACTCATAACTATGTATAACTCCAGTTCCAGGGCACCTGACAACCTCTCCCAGCCTCTGTGGGCTCCCGCACTTATATGCTGTACACATACACATTCAGGTGTACACACAAATAATTAAAAATACAAAAACAAAATCCTGTCTTGTTGGCTTGAGCTATCTCTCCAGCACAAAGAGAAAAAAAAAAATCTGAAAACCAAAATAAACATTCAGATCCACTTGAAAGACCCACTGCTCTGTAACATATAGTGAAATATAGCCATCAAAACAAGTTTTAGAGCTGTTTACTGAATGAGTAATTGCCTGAACATAGTTTTTTGAAGACCATGCTTAAAATCCAGGACAGACTCCCTTAGCTACACATGGTCCTGAATGCCAATTAACAATATCCTCACCCAAGGAAAGCCCTTTTACAGATGATGTTCAATGCTTATGCCTCTAAATCTACCAACAATTGAACACCAAACATTATGTATGATTAACAGTATGTTGTGCAACAGATTGCAACAGACCATTTTCCATTCCTACAGTTAACAATAAATTCAGTTCTTCTTTCAGATACTAAGTAGACAATGTATCACCCAGTTATCAAGCTGGGCAGTGTGATGAAGCCTTCTTCACTACATCAATGTTTTCTGCCTGTGCTGTGGGAGAAGGTATTTGATATACTCAGGAGGCCCACAAAGAGGACTAGGGTCTGTGCGAGACTTTGACCAGAGTGTTTCCAGGCTTTGTGCCTGTTTCCAGCCAAAAAGGGAATGTTTCCATTTCCATGGTTGTGAATAGCAAACCCGAACAAAAGAGGGAATTGTTATTTGAAAGTGTACCAAACGGCTTCACACAAAAGGTAAGAGAAAAACCCAAGTAATAAAATCCAGATGTGGCTGATCTTGCTCCAAGAATACAAGTCTTAGCAGCATGGTCCCATCTGATATGTTGTTTAATGCTATAATTCTGAAACCTTATTCTAGAGGCAAAGCAAAGCATGATTTCCTGGTAAATAAGCAAATAAATGACAACTGTAAACCAAACATGTCAGTAAGACATCAAGCTCTGGATGTTCATATTCCTCAAATGGCAGAGATCATTAACATCATAATTACCGTAAGTGCTGGGATAGGTGTGGTCTTGTTGGAGGAAATATGTCACTATGGAGGTCGGCTTTCAGGCCTCACATATGCTCAAGATACAAACCTGTGTTTCAGTTCACTTCCTGTTGTCTGCAAATCAAGATGTAAGACACTCAACTACTTCTCCAGTACCAAGTCTAACTGCATGCCACCATGTTGCACAATGATGACAATGAACTAAATCTCTGAAAATGTAAGGCACCCCAATTAAATGTTTCTTTGTAAGAGTTGCCATAGTCATGGTGTCTTATCACAACAATAAAAGTTTTAACTAAGACAGATACCATGTGGATGCATATTAGTTTAACTATGTAAAGATGTGCTGCATTTCTTTATGTTGTGGACTATTAGCATAACTATGTAAAGATGTGGGTAGAGAGAGTAAATAGAAGGAGAGATCTAGGCTTGAGAGACAGAGATAAGAGAGGGAAATGGTAGGGAGAAGCCAGAGGCCAGACAAACATAGAAAACCAAAAAGCAGGACATATAGAATGAAAGGTAAAAGTCCTGAGGCAAAGCATAGGCAAATAGGAACATGCTTAATTAAGTTATAAGTTACAGTGGGACAAGCATAAGCTAAAGGTCTAGCATTCATACTTACTAAGTCTCTATGTCTTTATTTGGGAACTGGCAGGTGGCTCAAATAAAAATCCAATTACAGTTGCTAAGAATCAACAACCTTCTCTACAAGAGCAACAAGAGCTCTTGAGTATTCAACCATCTCTCAAGTCCTTAGAAAGGATTTTAAGTAGTTTAAAGGAGAACAGGGCAAGATATCTTCAGGCCTTTCTCTGCTGCAGGCAGCAGTTACTTTAGTTCTCAATAAACTTGCCTTTAAAGACTAAAAATAATAATGAAGAACAAACTACTCCTCTGGGGCTGGGATGCAGCTCAATGGTAAAGCATTGGCTCCGAATGGGCACCATGGAGATGTGGTGGGATGCATGTTTGCAGATCATGAAAATACTGCTTTAACACTGCTATTCACATTTTCCAAAGTTCTTCACAATCTTGGGCCAAGGCGGTGTTGTTTTACTCTGCACTTCTACCCTAGTTTCTCAGTTTGAAAATATGGCATTCAGGCTCCTATCAACAGATGCATGCATTTCTCCAAGTTTTGCCAAGTGCCTCCTTCTGTCCACACTTTGAAGGCACCAGGTGATAACCTACCATGTGACTCTGAAGTCACAGCAGCAGGCAGAATGCTATGATCTGGTTCTTCCCTGGTCAAAACCAAGAGCTTTCCCAGTCATTCAGGATGCTGAAGCTCAACAGCAGGCCAAACCAGGCCTGCAGTGGCCCAAGAGCAGCCTCTTCTCTCACATCACAGCCGGCCACACTCATTTTTCCTCATGGTTACTCTTCAGTACTCACTCAGGACGCCTTCCTCTAGGTAAGGCGTCCCTGTTCACATCACTCCAATGCTCATCAGGATTATTCTCTCCAGAGAACTTACAATATTGTACTGTCTTCATGCCTGCCGTCCACCCCTTGAATGTAGGCACCTTACTCTCAGTGAGCTCTTACATGTACAGACCATGGTAGGTACGGAAGAGTTAGTTCTCTCCATCTGTCATGTGAGTCCCAGGATTCAAACTCAGGTTGTCAAGGTTAGCCGAAAGCACTTTTACCCACTGAGCCATCTCACCTGCTGTATGTGCCTTCTAGGTTTTGTAAATCATTGGCTCTGGTAGCAGTATTGTTACTTTTTAACACTTTCCTGTATCTAACAATAAGGTGTGATGGAAAAATGTACTTGACAGTGTTTATCATTCATGCCCAATTAGAATGGGACAAAAGGGAAAAGCAAACACAGACAATTGATGATTGGCCTTTTATGTCCTTTTCTGTGTATTATCCTCCAACTCTTCTCAAGGCAAGACCACATTGTTCCCTGCAGCTTCATCAGAAGCAGCAGGCAACCCACCTACCCACCTTCTGGGTGAGTTTCTTGTCTCCACCTTCCATTTTGCCACAGAAGTCCCGAGGTAGAGATGAAAGCCATTGCAGCCAGATTTGATTTTTTTTTTTTTTTTTTTTTTTTTATACAGGGTTTCTCTGTGTAGCCCTGGCTATCATTTAACTCAGAGATCCACCTGCCTCTGCCTCCCAAGTACTAGGGTTAAAGGTGTGCATCACCTAACTCAGCTTTGGTTTTCTCCTTTAGAGATTATTGTAATCACTTTTACTTATTTGTCTGTGGTAGAAGATGTAAATGAAAGTCAGAGGACAACTTGCACCAATCAGTTCTTTCCTTTCTACCGTATGGGTCCTGGTATTGAACTTTGTGCATCAGGCTTGGCTACAAATCATTTACACATTCACTGTCAGCCCTTATGTGGGTTCCTGGGATCTGAACTCAGGCCTAGCTCAGAGATTACTTTCCATCCACTGAGCCATCTCCAAGTGCTTTTACTTTCTATTGCTGATAGTTGTAGATACAGACTCTGTCTAGCATGTCTGCATATGGCCTTTGAGGTCTTTCTCATCATATGCTGACTTTATTACTATCTTGTCATTCTACTGTGTTTAGGTGCTCTGCATCCCTGGCTGTTTTCTACTACTGGTGTTTAATAAGTCTGGGGCCTGACACATGAAGGGGTATCATACCCCTTAACTTAATTTTCCCTTTTTCCCCTTCATTCCCCCAATACCTAAATCTATGATCTTCCTTCCCTGTCCCTCGTTTGTGAGGCAGGGTCTCATAAGGCAGGCTCTGAGCAAACTATGCATGACTCCCAGCATAGGGTTTGAAGGGAACCATTTCAGGCTGCCACTTACTGTTCAGAATCAAATACCACTTCAGCTTTTGCTTTTTTTTCTCTTCCCGCTTTTTTGAGAAAGCATCTTTCTATGTAGCTGGCTGTCCCAGAACTTGAACAGTAGAGATAAGAATGCCCCTTCTGGATTAAAAGCATGCACCACCATACCCAGCTTTCAACTTTTTCTTTATGGTAACTGGTCTTACAAAAACATCCTTGTTTCCCCCATGTTCATGTCTCAAAAGCTTCTCTGTAGAAATACTATTTCACACATGGCAACTATTTTAGAAACAAGACATACTAATTCACCTAAGTTTTTATTTATTGGCTCTAGAAGAAGTTGCATGAAAATGAGCCTATATGGCAGGTACAGAGCGTACTGTAACAGCACCAGAGAGGCCCAGCCTCTCTCCTCTACAGAGCCTCCGTGTGGATACATACATGAGACTTCAGGAACAAAACCACACAGTTCAGGACAAAGAGGAGCCCTTGAGGAAAACAGTTTAAAGTGACTTTTCCAATTGACCATACCTTTTCATATACTTAAATTCAAAGAATTGATACATTCAGAGGCCCAATGTTTGGCATAGAGTAAAATCATGTTCATTTATTTTTTTTTCTGCATCTTAGAAGGCATAAAATTAAATATGTTGAATGTAATAAATTCATCCATACAAGTGCAAGTCTCCAGCTATAGTGCATTTTATGGCAGATTTATTACTTAAAAATGTACCAGTAAATCAAAAAAGAAGGGCTATGTCCATTTAACTTTTATTAAAGTGTATGTAGGAGGTCTTCAGAAATCAGATATGAGCACGAAGATATGGCCAAACATAAAATCTATCAAATTCAGTGAAAAGTTGCTGACTTTAAATAGCAGTTGTAAGAATGACCAATATATATCCTTTGTTAACAACCTCTCACTCTACAGTAAAAAAAAAAAAAAAAAAAAAAAAGATAAACATTCAGTAAACATTCTTTCCTAAGGTAGTTTCCCTTATAGATCAGTGATTTATCCATTTCTTTGTATACACAAATTTGTTGAACATACCAATCAGTGGTTATCACAATTGAAAAATAAAAGCACAAAAAAGTTTACACTCTTGTACAGGTAAATCAAAGATCACCTTGAATTAAACTGGATCTCCTTAAGGGCATAGTATAGTTTCAGTTTCATTACCTATTACATAATTAGTTTCTTACATACAAATATTGACATATTTGGCTTGTGCTTCCGAAGCCGATGTGTCTATGAAATCCACATCAATGCAGCTCATAATTGGAAGTCACTGGGGAGGTCTTTGCTGCTGCTGGGTTTGCCGTGGTCGTGTGCTAGAGTCTCTTCATTGCGCGCTGTAGCCCTGCACACCTGGGAGGCATCATCAATGTCTGGATCTAAGCCTTCAGGACAGGGAAGTTTCAGTAGCTCTTCTCGGAGCTGAGCAGTGTGACGCTACAAGGAGGAAATCGCTAGTATCAGAAGTGTGATCACCGTGATTCTACCCTATCACTGAGACAAGTACTTGGTTTAACCATATCCCAGTATCAAGTGTATAAATACGTACTCAGTGTCTTCTTACATCAGCTAGTATATCATACATTTAAAACACACAGTAAACAAAACTTTCAAGAATCCCCAAACTCGGGGTCAGAGAGATGACTCAGCAATTAAAAGCAATGGCTGTTCTTCCAGAGAACCTGGGTTCAATTCCCAGCACTCACATCTATCTGTAAATCCAGTTCTAGGGCTTCCTCAACAGACATACATGCAAGCAAAACGCCAATTATAAAAATTATATGATTAAAAAAAATAAAGATCCCCAAACTCAAAATTACTTTCTGTACAGGTACAAAAGAATAAACCCCACCTCCTAAAAACCATAGTGTAGTTCCGCATAACTTCACGTGCCCCTGGTCACAGGAGCAGCACCAACCAATGATTTATAAACTACAATTAAATTTGAGACCACACATGCACTATATTGGTGAATGAAAGGTGATCAAAGGGCCCTCTGTAAACTTTGCAAGTTTCCCCATCATTCCATTTAACTTAGAAAAAAAAACCATGAAAAGTAATTTTATCATTACAACTTTTAAAGTGCCAACAAATGAAAAACATTATCTACAGAGTAAATAATTGTGTTACCCCATCTTGCCTTAAAATGTAAGATGCTAAGAGGTTGACTTGTTACTTATGAATGAAAATACCACATTGAAGGTTTTGAAAATTACCTGTATCAATAGTTGATTTTGAAAATTTACCAAATAATTTAAAGCACATTGATTGGTTGTGTGTGTTTATGTGTATAGAGAGGAATGTACACATATGAAAATTAAGAAGACAACTTCAACAGTCAGTTTTCTCTTCCCCCATTAGGGTCTCGAGGATCAAACTCAGCTCGTCAGGCTTGGTGGCAAGTGCCTTTAACTCATTGAGCAATCTGGCCAACCCCACTACACAGTTTTTATGGAATCATCTTTACACCTAAAAGACACTGTGTTAAACACTGACAAAACAAGGGCAATGGGTGCAATAAAGATACATTAACTTCTGTGAAGCCTGAGTTAGATCTCGTTGGAGGCGTAAAGCATAAGAAAAGGCTGAGACAATCACACACTGTCAGCCACTTATGAGGATTTAAAGCATATTCACACAATTGAAATTCAGAAACTCGCCAGTACTGATTGCCCTTCCACTATGTTTAAAAACACTGAGTAAGAAAGAAGAAAATTCTCACTATTATGAGGACTTGGGAGAGGTAGGATACTATAACTATATTATGAAGTCAACTGAAAAGTACATGCACCTCCTTGACTAGCATTCTTCAGCAAAGATGTTGAAATCTTCACCAATTTGGAAATGAAGCATTTCCAAGTCAGGGTGACATAGAAAAATTGTACAGTAGGTTACCATGGTAGCTCATATCATTTAAGTCCAACTCTGGGGAAGTAGAGGAAAGCAGATCTGAGTTTGAGGACAGCCTGGTCTACATAGTTAATATTCAGGCCAGGCATCAGTACAGAGTGAGACCCTGGATCAAAAACACAAACAAAAACAACCCTCAAAATAAAACAGTACTATAATTTCAGGCAAAAGCAAATGCTGAAATAACAGAGCAGCAGCAACAGATAGACTGCAGGTTCTGCAGATGTATGTGAGCAAAGATGCAGAAAGCACCTATCCAGGAAGCATCCAACTGGTTATGGACCACAGAGAGAACAGAAGGGGAAGTATGCAGTACACACTGAGCCCCTTCTGAGGAGAATACTGAAGGGATCTCCTACTTAGCACATGAACTAGATGAAGGGAGCTAAGCAATATTTACAAGTCTCAAATAAAATGACAGTCTGGAAACTAAGTGACAGAAGAAACCAATTTGAAGGAAAATACAGTACTAGTCACAATGTTTAATGAGGGCATCTAGAAAAAACCATTAGAAACACAACTCTGGAGAGGGCAAGATGAGTTCCAGGAGTCATTTTTTAATGGATTAATTTTGTTCTTTTAGTCACTCTTTAATAGATTAATTTTGTTTTGTTTTTTGTTAACTTCTTACAGATATATAATGCATTCTGATCACTCTCCCCACCCCTCCCTCTTTTATTTCCCTCCTGACCTTATCAAAACCTGTTCTGTTCCTTCCTCAGATTCATGACTTTTGAAAGGTTTTGTTTTATGAGTCACCTTGTCCAAAATTACAAGCCCAAAGACCACAAGGGGGCAAAGATAAACTGTTTCTCAGCAAAGAGGGAAAAGAAAAGAATAAATGAAGGGGGTAAAGAGTTTATGGTGAATAGAAAAGGGAAACATTAGATAAATGGTGGGTATGTTAATGAGTAACATACAACATGTGTGAGAGTTTGAGGAGTAAAACTGCAGCAGAGCAGTAGATGGAGATGGGCTAGTGGGCATAGTGTAAAGGCAGAAGAGACCTATAAACCTTTGGATGCACAGGTCTTTGTTCTTCTTTGATGGAGAACACAAACTATTTTCCAGTATTGGACAAAACAGAACTAGCACAGAACAAGCTGTTATATCCTTAGATAGCCTCACTAGCCAAGGGTAGCCTTGAATCCCTATCCTCCTGATTGGATGCTTAATGCACAATCAGCCCTGGCTCTAAAGTCTTTGTAAAGTAAAAATTAAACAGTACACAAAAGTAGGCAGAATAAGAAAATAAATGCACACATATACAACACCTAGCTTCAACTATTACCAACTCTTGGTTAGTCTATTATCACTTTTCATTTTTCTTATTTTGAAACAAATCTAATTCCAGACATCACATGACTTGTCACTCATAAATATTTCTGTATGAAGGAGGAGGAGAAGGAGCAGAAGAAGGAAGAAGGAAGAAAGGAGAAGGAGGAGGGAGGAGGAGGAGGAGGAGGAGGAGGAGGAGGAGGAGGAGGAGGAGGAGGAGGAGGAGGAGGAGGAGGAGAAGAAGAAGAAGAAGAAGAAGAAGAAGAAGAAGAAGAAGAAGAAGAAGAAGAAGAAGAAGAAGAAGAAGAAGAAACAACCTAAAAAACTAGCATCCTTATTATCAGCTACTTATTTTATTTGCTGTTTTGAGACAGGGAGTCTCACTATGTAGCAATGGTGGTCTAGGAACACACAGTGA